>CAXKVW010000069.1:0-738806 GCA_964058825.1 Carex arenaria
CGGAATTAATCTTACTTGATGAAGCATTTTTCTTCTTGTTGCATGAAAAATAAACACGACTAATTTTATTCTTGGTGAATGTTTTATTTGCAGGACGTGAAGTTATTATTTGACGATATTAAGATGCTCAAACCAACATTCTTTTGTGCAGTTCCACGTGTCCTGGATCGTATTTATTCAGGTGAATTATTTATTTTTGAGGTCCTCTATAAGAAATTTTGCACTAGTCCCTGCAATTAGTTCCCTGATGTCCATAGTAGAGCTATCCTCACCTAAAATTCTAATGGATACTTTTTTATTTTGATGTTTTTAAATAATTAAAATTTGTAGCTTTATTCGATTATAGGCATGCAGGAAAAAATTTCATCTGGTGGCCTCCTGAAGAAGACCTTATTCAATTTTGCTTTTGAATAGTGAGCTTTTACTCTTAATTATTGATATTACAGAATTCCATTCAACATCAGGTTGTTCACTGTTGATTTTGAATTGTTTCATTACAATTTTGTTTATGTTTGTCACCATGTTTTATCAGTAAATTGCGCAATATGAAAAAGGGATACAAACATGAAGAGGCAGCTCCCTATTTTGACAAACTTATATTTAGTAAGGTACACACAAATATGAATACTTTGTTGGCAATCTAGTGACCTGTTGAAAAAACTAATTTGAATTTCTATTTTTTCTCTCATAGTTCGATCAGAGACGATTTTATGTATTAACTCCATTATTTTGTCGATCTGTTGCAGATAAAAGAAGCAATGGGAGGAAGAGTGAACCTTTTATTATGTGGGGCCGCTCCTCTCGCACCACATGTTGAGGCATTCTTGCGTGTTGTGATGTGCTGCCATGTGTTACAAGGCTATGGTATGAAAACATTTACGAATTATAAATTACTCATATGACCTGATTAAGAGCTATCTTGTTTGTTCATTAAGTTTCAAAGTTCTCTCTTTGCTCTCAAAACTTTATTTGTACCAATTTGGTCCCTATTATTGTTCTGTTATACAAAATGAAGATTACATATAGGGTGCCTAATCTTTAAATTTGTTAAATTCAGGCTTGACTGAGAGTTGCGGGGGCTCATTTGTCAACCAACCAAATGACCTGGCAATGCTTGGCACAGTGGGCCCGCCGGTACCAAATATTGATGTGCGATTGGAGTCGGTACCTGAGATGGGGTATGATGCCTTGTCAATTGTACCACGCGGAGAGATATGCATAAGAGGGAAAACACTGTTCGCTGGGTACTACAAAAGAGAGGATTTGACAAAAGAAGTCATGGTCAATGGCTGGTTTCACACAGGTACGCTTATTTAGATTTGCTTTCCAAATTCAACACAACAAAATAACATTGCTGCAAAATTCCATTAGATCTTTGTGTCAACTGTTAAAATAGACTGTTTAGGTCTTACACCCACAAAAAAATGAAAAAAAATAATATATTCACAGACAGGGCCTAAAGTTGGCATGTAGAGATGCAACTGTACTAATACAGTTCAATCCGTTACTCTGTTGTTCTGGTTGACACGGCATTGTCAAGTTAGGAGCTATCATGAATACCATGTGTGCCTGCAACAATTATTTGCAATAATCTCTTGAGTTTGTATATGTAGGTGATATTGGCGAATGGCAGCCGGATGGATGTTTAAAAATAATTGATAGGAAGAAAAACATTTTTAAGCTTTCGCAGGGAGAGTATGTTGCAGTGGAAAACTTGGAGAACATTTACAGTTTAGCCTCTACTATAGACATGGTACATATCTCAAAATCATCTTTTTACCCTTTTTTTATAAGCTTTCTTTAACAATTTCTTTAGCAGTGTGAGGTAAATTTTCTTTACCAGTGATACTTTTTTTTGTTGTAAATATTATTATTTCCCTAGATATGGATATACGGGAACAGCTTCAAATCATATCTAGTAGCAGTGGTGAACCCAAATCAAGAAGCCCTTGAAAAATGGGCACAACAAAATGGAGAGAAGGGAGATTACCCTGATATTTGTGCAAATTCCAGAGCAAAAGAATACATCCTCGAGGAATTAGCAAAGGTTGCAAAAACAAACAAGGTATGAGCTGCTGCTCTTGCTAGCTTTTTTTTGTTTCGTGAGTGCTACCTGTTTTCTTCAATAAATGACAGTAATTTTTTTGGGGGAACAGTTGAAAGGATTTGAATACATAAAAGCTGTGCATCTTGATCCACTGCCATTTGACATGGAACGCGACTTGCTGACACCGACTTTTAAGAAACGGCGGCCCCAACTTCTCAAATATTACCAGGTTTGCATAATTTAATTAAGTGCTTTTATTTTTATGTTTAATATTATAACTATTTCTTCAACTAAGATTTTTGTTTTTGGTTTGTTTTTATTTTCAGAACATCATAGATGATCTGTATTCAAGTACAAAGTAAAGATGCTTATTGTACCGAATAGCAACCAAGCAACGCATGTTATGTCCCGCTCTGACAAGGGTGATGTAATTAAACATGTTTTTTTTTTTTTTTTTTTTTTTACTTCAGTTTATATTTTTGTGATTTGAATATGGTATAAATATTATTAAACATGGGGACATCATACCACTATGTATGTATACCAAGTAAATTTTATATCTAATGTGTAAAACATGAATTAACATATTACTAATAAAAACTCTTGAGATTTATTCCATGACTCCTTGATTTGTACTTACAAGACAACAAATGATAATCCTTTTTAGAAAATCTTAACAAAATTGGAGAAATACATGAAACATGAAAAAAGCAACAATAATTTACAACTAAAAGTTAAGTGTAACTTCACCAATACTCATCACAAGAACAGTGGCCATTACTAAATCTATGAAATCTATTAGTGTCCCTTAGGATTATGTCCCGTCTTGTGGCTTTCGAAATAAACTTGATAGCACTGTGACAATCTGCACACACTCGCAAGTTTTTAAACACCCTTATTGGTTTTGAACCCGAAACTGATATCAGCCCAAATGCAACTGCTATTTTCTCACTGTGTTGAAGCAAAAACTGTTCCTTCAGTTCATCTTCTATATCATGCAACACACAACTCACATCAGGCACATAACCCATTTGCTTAATTTCTCTGATCAAATCATGTAACTTTTCATACACCTCCTCGGCACGCGGGTGACACGTGTCGCCCACATGGAACTCATGTATAACATTCTCTATTTCGAGCCAACTTATCCCGGCCTCTTTATTAACATTACGCTCCTTCATTGCAACCCTAATTTTAGCAACCTCATCCCATTTACCAGCCTTCGCATATAAATTTGAAAGTAAAACATGTGCCGCCGAGTCTTGTGGCTCAATTTCCAATATTTTTTTAGCGGCAACTTCACCGAGCTCGACATTTCCATGAACCTTGCATGCACCGAGTAGTGTTCTCCAAACCAACACATCAGCCTTAATAGGCATTGAATAAATAAAATTTATAGCCTCATCAAGAAGGCCTGAGCGACTTAATAGATCAACCATGCATGCATAATGCTCCATTCTGGGTATAATTTTGTGTACATTTTGCATGGAATTAAAATATTCCTTTCCTTGGTGTACTAGACCTGCATGGCTACATGCTGTCAGCACAGCCGTATATGTAGCCTCATTTGGTCTCACACCAGTAGAAATCATTTCATCAAACAGCTCAAGTGCTCTCTTGGCATAACCATGTTTTGCATAGCCAGTAATCATGGAAGTCCATGATATAAAGTTTCGGCAGGACATTTCATCGAACACTCTGCATGCATCATCTAAATACCCACATCTTGAGTACATTGAAATAAGGGAGTTGCAGATGGGTAAATCAGACTCATATCCCGCTTTAAGCAACTGAGCATGCAATTTCTGACCTTTACTCAGTAGACCTACACGTGCGGCCCCACTTAACAAGCTAGCAAATGTAAATGCATTTCCACCCCTTACCGTACTTTTGAACTGACGTGCATTCCCAAGGGCTTCTTCTTTACAGGCATTCGTCACATTGTCATTTAGCATCGCATTGTAAGAGACCATATTTTGGGTATGAAGTTGATCAAAAGACTTACGTGCCTCTTCCATGGAACCAGAGTTTGAGTACATGTTGATCAAGGCATTGCCAACAACACTAACAGAGGAGAGGCCCCATTTTGCAAGATGGGCATGGATTTGCCGGCCTATAGCCAGGTCCGACATATTTGCACAAGCTTTTAGGATGGTTGAGTAAGTCAAAAAATTTGGTTTAACGCCTCCATCCAAAATCATCTTAATAAACAAGTCCAGAGCTTCCTTATTTCCTCCCTTTTGCACATAACCTGACATAAGAGCTGTCCATGATATAACGGTTTGAACAGGCATTGTGTCAAACACTTTACTTGCATCCTTCAAATTCCCATTTTCACATTTTGCATACATGTCAACTAGGGTGCAGCCCACAGATGTATCAACTTGGCCAGTTCTAATTGCAAAAGAATGCAATTGTCTCCCCAATTTAATATATTCTAACTCTGTGCATGCCGATAGAGCACTGCTTAATGTAAACCGGTCGGGCGGAAACTCACCATCAAGCAACATTTCTGTAAATAATTCAACTGCCTCTATTGCAAACCCCTTTTGGCCATACCGAGTTATTAACTGAGTCCATAGAAGCACATTCCTTTGAGACGATGCGTCAAACACCTTTCGTGCAGATCTCAAATCATTATTTTCAGCAAACATGTCTATCAAAGAAGAAACCACAGCCCCGTTTTCCCTCAATGACCCAGTCTTTATTACAAATGCAAGAACGACCCAACCTAACCAAAAAAACTCATGACTTGAACATGCCTTTATAACCGCACAAAAGGTATAGACCTCTGGTGCAAGGCCTGACTCAAGCATTTTGCAGAACAATTTAAGTGCATCTCTTTGCCTTCTATTTTCAGCAGCTGAGCTGATAATAGAAGCCCAAGAGACCAGGTCACAATCGACACCTGATTTAAATATAAAAAAACAAATTGGTGAAAACACAGTTTCCAGATAGTTCATATTTCGAAGCATTTATTTTCTTATATCCTGTGCAAATGAAATCTGCAGGAATACCAGTATATCTTATCTTTTAGTGAATCTTCTGTTATCAAATTGAATATTGTGTGTTTTAAGCAATATTTTGGTAATACTTTTGTCATGCTTCTATATAAATAAAAGGTACAAATTTTCTACCATAAACACCAACAGGAAATTATACCTAATTTGTTGAAGATTGAATACGCCGTGGCGTAATCGCCTCCTTTTGAGTACATAGTGATGAGAGAATTGCAAATAGCGGTGTCAAGTTCAAGTCCAGAAGAGAGCAAAAGCCGATGCAATTCTCGGCCGTGGCGTAGGTCTCTCTGACGAATGCACAATCGAATGAGAACAGAGAAGGATACCAGATCAGGTTTAAATGGCATTGTTGAGAGGGTTTTCACGGCTGCGTCGAGCTGGCCCCCCTCGGCCAGGCGAATGACTTGGTTTTTGTACTGCTCGAATGGAGTCGTTGGTGTTCGACTTGGTTTGGGTTTGCTGGAGGAAAGTTTGGTATGGGGAAGAGGCGAGGGGTGGTGAATGGGGGGTAGGGAAATTGGGGTCGCCATGGCGATGGGTGGGGAATGGAGGTGAAGTCAGCAGTAGAGAGTAGAGACGAGCGTTGGTTAATAGTAAAAGAGAGGAGATAGCGGGGCCACACGAATTCACATCCTCTGCGGAGCTGTGGGGTACGTTCGTTTTGATCGGACGGATGAAATAAGATTTTGGCACGAATCTCAAAGAAAAATTAATACTGCCCCTCGATCATCCGAGCACTCACCAGTTAAGAATAAATCTGGGCCGTCCAATTAGCTCTGCAGAGCTGTAAAAACTCCGCAGTGGATACTGGTCTGGGGCCATACACGGCCAATTGAGATCAGTGGCGTAAAATACTAAAGAATCCTAACGGACGGACAGGATATTTCCTCCCAATTTGAAGGGTAAATAATTTAACTTCCTCATTTTCTTCCCTTTCCTTGTCTTTTTTTTTTTTAATTCTTCCGCAAATTCTTCACGTTAAACTGTTTTTCTATGCTATTGTAAAAAATTGTCTTGGCTCCGTGAATATTTTTTCAGTTTTTTTTTAATTTTAAAGTAAAGTAGCAGTAAATTTGGGTGCCTGTTATCATTAACCAATAGAAACATTTTTACGAATTACATTAGTTATTGAAGTTTCTAAATAGTAAACAAAGCATAAAATTTACAACTTTTTTATTATTTTGTGCTGTTATGTGGTGCTTGTATTGTCTCTTTCTTTTTTTTCTTTTTCTTCTCTATGTAAAATTTATATACTTTAATAAATGAGATATTGTAAGCAAAGACATTAAAAAAGGCTTGACAAAAAAATAAGGGGGAATTTCATGTATACCCCTCAAAAACTTCAAAATTACATATTTCCCCCTCTAAATTTTGAAATTACATTATTCCCCCTCTAAACTTCAAAAACTCACATATTTACCCATTTTATTATATTTTATATTAAAACACATTTTAAATTCACAAAATACCCATTTTACCCTTTTATTAAAAGGTATAAAACATCCATCTCACTCCAATTTGAATTTGAAAGGTTTCTCTATCGTCCGAATTGATTTAAGATCTGTGTGTGCTAGGTCAGCACGAATCTTGAAGCAAACACGCATAAATATTGAAGTGATGTGCACAGATCTTAATGAGATGCACGCGGATCAAATTGCTTTAAAATCCGTGCACACTAGATCAGCACGAATCTTGAAGCGAATACTCACAGATCTTATTGTGATATGTGCAAATCGGACGGTAGAGGAACCCTTCAGATTCTAATTTGAGTTTGATGGGGTGTTTTATACTTTTAATAAAGGGTAAAATGGGTATTTTATAAATTTAGAATGAGTTTTATTACAAAAGACAATAAAATGGGTAAATATGTGAGTTATTGAAGTTTAGAGGGGGAAATATGTAATTTTAAAATTTAGAGGGGGAAATACGTAATTTTGAAGTTTTTGAGGGGTATACATGAAATTCCCCCAAAAAATAATATTATGTTTTGGTTCAAACAGTCAATTGGAGTTTAGCCATTTTAACAGCCAAGAAACATCTTCTCCCGTTGGTATACTGAATATTCAACAAACATCAGAGGGTTCAAATGCACCATGAATTTGTGCTCCAACATGCTCCACATTCTTTATCCCCGTTTTCAAACTTCGAACAGTCGATCCGAACTGCTCAACATGATCTTCATAATAAAATATTCTTGGAGACCAAATTTTATATTTTTTAAATTTTTTTTATTATTTTTTTTACATAGGTACGATATCACTTTTTCAGATAGTGCAAAATCTCCTTAGATACGATATCACTTTTGTATCTATCTAAAAGAAATAGTAAGAAAATTCTAAAAAATATAAAATTTAGTCTCCAGGCATATTTTATTACGAAGATCATATTGAACTATTTGGATCGACTGTTCGGACTTTAAAAATAGAGATAAAGGATGTGGAATGTATTAGAGCACAAAATCATGGTGCATTTAAACCCTCCCATGTCATATACTTGGTAAACTTAACCACAAAAGGAGGTTGTAGTTGTAGCCCACAATCATGAACTGAAAACATGTACAAATAATATGCAAGTACTACAATAAAAACATAAAATACGTTTGCAGTTGCATATTATTCAACAGCAGATAACAAATCCAAAACCTCGATTGGAAAGAACTCATCTCATTCTTCTACTGAATATAGAGATTTTACATTCAGATAACAAATCCTATTATTCAGACATCTGTGAACATTCAGGTCAAAATCCATCTTTTGCAGATGGGTAGGTATGAGAAATAGCTCACTCTGTCCTCTTCAACTCAGGTGGAATTTGCGGGAGGCCAATGTCATAACCAGGTTCCATGGCATGTTGCAATTGTATTAATTCCTCTGTTGTATATCTTATCCTCTCATCTATTTCAAAGAAAAGAAAATGCTCCATCAGATGTGTCTACAAATATGAAAATGTATTTGCAGATTAAATTTACAGTTTTTAAAATCCTTGTGCTATTTTTTAGATAGGTAGAAAATCACTACTTCCGAATGGTCTAGAATCTTTAGAACAAGTGATTTTCTACCTATCTAAAAAAAATAGTAAAACGATTCTAAAATATGTAAAATTTGATCCACAAGTACATTTTCATATAAAGATCATGTTGAACAATTCAGATAGATTGTTAAGACTTTGAAAATAAAAATATTGATCCGTAGTACGGACCAATATGCGCTATGCATAGTATCATAGCCTCACTCTTCATACAAGTATAAGATTTAGAAAAGATCTGTAAAAATGAAACCATAATTTTGTTGATCTAGAACAAATTAACAGTAAACTGACCTGCAAAGGGAGCCTTGGAAGCCCCTGTTTGCTCTTCCCTTCTTGCCCTTCTTTGTTTAACTTGGTTTTGATCACACACTGTGTTTGAATTAACTTGGAAAGCATTTAGCTCATGCACCAAGTGAATCTTAGGATATCTTTTACAAAACGAGGATATTGCCTCTTGAGTTAATAGCCAACAATCTCTCAAATCAAGTTTTTTCAGGTTATCATGGGGCACATAAGAGAGAAATCCCGAATCGGTCAAAACAGCCCCTTGAAATCCAAGACACTTCAAGCCAGAGAGAGACTCCAACATTTGGAAGGATGAATCTGACAGGTGTTCACTTTTCAAATATAGATATTCTAGATTTCTAAGATTTAGTAAGGGATTTATGGCTTCATCTCTCAGTTGGATCCCCTCCAAATTCAGGCTCTCCAAATGAGTTAGGTCCACAAGCCTACAAGAAGATGGCATCTTAACTGAATTGTCGCCTTGGTGCATATAACCTGGCATGGGTAAATGACAACCCTTTAGTTATTTGAAAGTAACCATATCTTATGTAGAAAATAAATAAATTAATTAAAAAAAACCTTTAATTCTTGTTTGGCTTAAATCCAGAGTTTGCAAAGAAGGCATCATGCTGATATAAGAGAGAGCAAAGTCATCAATCATCGTGCTAGCCAAAGAGAGGAATTCTAGTTTTGGTACTGCACCAGCCAAAACTGAAATCCCATTGGAGGTAACCTTTGTATGCTTCAAATCCAAATATCTCAAACCATCTCCATTTTTTGCAATAGTTTCTAATGTAGTGTCGGTAATCCCACAGAATCCCAGATTCAAATGCTCTAAATTTTCCAATTTTTTTAAGAAATCAAAGCTATTCGACAAACTTCCAGACAAGTCGAGAGAAGTCACACAATTCAAGTCTACACCAGAAAGTGCTTTTTCTGCATTTTTAAACATACACCCTGAAACAATGAGTTTGGATAAGGGCACACCACCCGAAGAGTGGGGCCCCTTAAAAATGGAATTGATGGTGCAGTTGCTCATGTTAAGGGTTTTTAGCGAAGGGAGCAATGGTAAGGTTGTGACAGTGGTCCATAGCAGGCTGAGAGAACCAAGTCTAGTGAAGGCCTTTAAAATGGGGGCACCAGCATCAGTGATTCTGCTTCCCCATAAATCCAAGTGCTCAAGTTTTGTTAAAACCTAAAAAGAAAAAGAAAAAGATAATCCAAGCAGATTAGCAAAGCAGAATTTACATATAATCCAACAAAACACCAAATATCATGCATTCATACAATACCAAAACTACTCTTTTCTTCCTAAAAAATGCACAAATGAACATTTGAAGGAGAGATACTCTGGGTGTCTTTTAGTAAACAAATGCAGGGGGATAAAGGGATATTTAAGAAAAATCCAGAGTGATTTGGCTATCTTCAAGTAAATTGCAAGCATCCTTTCATGTAGAGGGGTATTATTGTAAGGTACAAGGTACAGGATCATTCCAGGACATAAGTGTTGGGTTGCTAGGTTATACCTGTAATGATGAGAGAGTCTTATCAGTAACAGAAATGCCCCCCAAATCTAGAACGGAGAGGTTGCTAAGTGAAGAAAGGAGCTTGACTCCACTAGCAGTCACACCAGTCTGGCACAAGTACAGTTTCTCCAAGCTTTGAATTGTTATTATGTGCTTGACACCAGCATCAGTGAATTTTTCACATCTCGATAGGTCTAGCTCTTTTAATGCATCTATTCCTGATAAGAAAGTGATGCGCTTGTGAATAGCTAATTCCCGACATTTTATATCAACGATAACTAAAGTTTCAACATCAGGATAGCGTCCTTGATTTTCATAAAGGTTTTGGTTAATATTTAATCCGTGTAACGACGAATTGAGGCAAATTTAGCCGCAGAACTGAACTAAACACAAGGGAAAATGTTGCACCAGTTATGGTAACAAATAGTATGCAATCAACTCCAGGAGAACGGTTAGTAAAATCCAAAACATGTAATTTTAATTTAAAACTTACCCAAATCTCAAAACACTAGGTATACCTATGAAACGAACCATCCTTCTTTGCTGAGAATAGGATTGGTAGGTTCTGATTCATTTAAGAAAACTAGATTGGAAGTGTTAAATGTATCAGCATTTTGAAGAATACACAACAAATCCATTAACCGTTAAGCGAAACACAGTCATACCAGAAAGTGGCCATATTGAAGAACTACTGACACCTCGGCAATCGGCAAGTTTTAGTGAGTGCAAGCACCGAAAAGCTCCAAGATAGGCTAACCATTCACCATCTACCATGTACTCTCCAGATAAATTGATCTTCTCAACTGAATGCTGGAAAACTCTGACATGATAGAAAAATAGGCATGAAAATTAAAAAATGTATGCATCATATATACCAATAATTATGATGAGAAAAGCTAATACGTTGTACAGAAATTATGCAATCCACAGTAATAACAACACAACTTATCTCTTGAGTAGGAGCTGAGTCCGCTTTCTAAAACTACTACGATTGCACAGATCAAGGTGAAATTAAAAAATAAAATCTCTTTTGTATCTTGATATCAAAATCTAAATAGGCGGGGAGGGTAAAAGCTCATTATTCCCAAACCTAGCACCCCATTCCTAAACTATCTGCACACCAGAGAAGAAATCAAGTAGTATATTACTTGGCGAAGAGAAGGAGAGAGAAAGAGGCGCATACTCTAGCAAGGAGGGGAAGACAAGCTTGACGCTTATGAGGCGTGCGAGGAGTTGATCGGCGAGGTGGGAAGGGAGTCGCTCGAGGGTCCGCCGCAGCCTCCGCCACCTCTCCACCGCCTCCGCCGTGGTCGTCGCCGCCTCAATGCACTTTTCCACCAGACTCGGCGCTGCCATGATGATCTCAGATTTGACAGATTGTTCCCTGTAACAAGTTCTTGCAGCTGCAGTTATCAATCAAAATGATTTATCAGCGACTCACATTTTTTACAAATAGATTTGGTTTATTAATTATTGGCAAGAACAGTGAGGTATTTGGGTTGTGGGGTTGGTCTTGCAGGAGAAGAATATAGGTAAAGGTGTGGTAATTACGGTTTGCACCAGGTACTTCAGCCATATTCATTGGCGACCTCCCACGATTAATTTGGGCCGGGGGGCTTGCGGAGTTGGATCCTCAACCGGGCCGAATTTTGGATTTGGGCGGGTACATGTTGACCCAATATAGGTTTCCACTGGGACATGTAATAAACCTGAGCCGTTAAAATAAAATAGTTACAAATTTTCTCAATGGAATTTTGTGACATCATGTTTTATAACGGCTCTTGCTCTCTTTACCTCTAAGGGTTGTCATTTTTCATGAACATAATATAATATAGTGTAGATTATATTCTAAAAAGTTTGATAAAAATATAAGTTATATAAATTATCGTTCTTGAAAATTCTCGAGTTAATACATACATTATGAATATATTTCAAACCATTTTATTTTTTTTTATATTTTTTGCTAGTTATATACTTAATGGAGTCAGAGCACCGCACTGACCAGGCATCTGAATGTATCAGCACTTGGTACCAGTAAAATGCTGGAAAAGTTTAAAAACACAGCAATCAGTTCAAATAATCTTTTGATTAATTGGTAACTACTCAGATCTTTCAGACTCAAAAACACAACAATCTCCTCATAATTTGTAAGAGCCTTTGCAATTTGCAAGCAATAAGTGCAACATTCTTCCGAAGAAAATAACTTAAAATAAAAAAACTCAAACTACCTAAAAGCAGCAAAGAACACATACATTGTGGCTTCAATGCTGCTTCACACAAGAGGAAATGGAGGGATGAACATCTCAACAAATTTTTTCCATCCCTCCATACCCTTGCGAAACCTAAAATTAATTAATGCTAAATGCTATCATTTTTCTTCAATAAGAGAAAGAGGATGAGCACTTGCATCTCTTCTCTCCTTTCTCCAAATATAAATATTCTAACTATCCTACAAGCCTTAAACAAGTTTGTAACCCGAGACCCATATATCGGCCGGTGATGCTGAATGAATGTACACAAATTCAATGCTCTTTCCAATGGGTAAAGACTCGAGCCAGGCCGGGAAGCGGTACCCATAACGGGACTTGGTTAGGCCCCAAAGCGGACCATACAGCTTGGAAATGCTAATGTGGAGATCTTTAATGGTTTTTGGTGAATTGTTGGTGACTATCACGGAATAGCGGTAGTAGATCTTGCCTCGGTTACTCCATGATGTGGTTAAGTTTTGTGATATGTTGATCGGTGAAGGAGCTCTGCTGACTAAACAATAGATAAGGAAAAAAATATATATATATATCTATCAGAACAGCAGCACTATCTTGAGAATATAGTAAATAAATTCATTTTGATAAAAAAAAATAATAATAATTGCTGTATTTCATGATTTACCAGGTGTTGGTGAGGGCTTTGGAGATGCAACTGGAATTTGCTTCTTGATTGGTGTTCCAGGTGCAGGGACCAAAACTATAAACAAAACATAATGTCAGGAAACAAAATATCAACTGCTGTACAACTTCCCAAAATTTGTTCTATTACTATTAGACATGATTTCAAAATTCAATTTCCAATTTAAAGGACACATAAATTACACGTGTTAATTAATAAGAATTTTATCTGTGCAATATTGACAAACAGTCGATCCTGATTCCTAACTCAGCAAGTGAGAATAGCGTAAAGTCATTTACAGGGAACTGGACGTACCAGGAAGTAACTGACTCAAGCTGCTACTTCCAGCATTTAGTCTTGCCAGTACACCAAGCAACGGTGCATTGTTATAAGTAGTAGGTTCGGTCTGTTCATAATTGTCTCTCTGGTCCGCAAAGTCGTCATATGCTCCAGGTCCACCCACAATAGCACCATCTAGAAGATTTGGATCCCCGGCATTGCGGCCGAACCAAGTAGCATACCCGTCTGAGCAACTAACAAAACTGGGGTCCACCTTGATGGATGCTATGGATGAGCCGCGGTGATGCACTTGTTGTGGGTACGTGTTGCCGTAGCCAACCATGTAACTTGTTGCCCTTGGGTTATCTCCTAGGATATAATCCACCTACAAAAAGTATTATCAGATCAGAACAAATGCTTCTATATCACTGAGCATATTTGGATCATAATTATTTTAAAATACCATGTACAGATTTATGTTATCTAAAAAATTCATTTCATCTTTTAATTTTCTTTTGCTGTTATGCAATTGGTATTGGCAGAAATTCAATTCAATTTTTTGCCTCATTTTTCCACTTGACAATTTTTCATTGAGTATAAATCTGCTGATATGAAAAATCTCGATCAAATTTCAAATTAGTAATAGAAATTCAAAGATTACCTGAGATTTAGCGAAGTTGAGGAGCTCAGACGGTTGCACGGGTCCAAAGTCGCACTGAGCTGTCTTCCCGACCGAAGCAAGGTAGTCAGAATAAACAGAGAGGAGGAACGAAGCACTTGTGACAAATTGGAGGTTGTTCCAGCTCTGTCTGTACAACAATCCGCCAGGTGTCCTCTGTACACTTTGGCTTGACTTGCCAATGCATGCGCACATAAATGACTCAGCCTTTTGCTGGTACTGTTCAAGTACCGCCGCATGCTCCCCTGCGTTGCCTTGCAGTAGGAACTATAAAAAAATACGAAGATTATTAAATATGTAGCTTCAAAAATATTTCCAATCTCTCACCAATTGCTCAAAATTTAGCTTCAAAAAGTTTGAATCAAAGTATTATTTCCTTTGTCCAGGGGAAAAATGATATTAAAAGGTGAATGCATTTATGTACCTTGGCTGCAAGGACCTGTGCACCTGCATACTTCACATCCCAACCAAACTCAGCCACTGACCACCCGGTCCCACCGAGAGCATCACCATTATTGGAGAGATAATCCAGGTAATACCTATCATTGGTAGCCTGATACAACCAGGCAGCAGCCCAGAGCAACTCATCCTATAATATATACAAAAGAAAGAAAAAGATAATCATATTTTAGGAACAAGTGTAGAAAAAGAATATCAAAAGATCTCAGCCTTTCAATCGTTTGTAAATGTTGACTGGACTTACATCATAGCCGCTGATCGACATGTAGTATTTCTGTACAACAGTGATGCTGCTGTCGTACTTGCCCCGATATTTATCAGCAAAATCAAACAACTGCAACAGTTCAGGTTTTCTGTTAGTTTCTATTCATGTTGTTGTTAATTATTAATAGGGTATTTTCTCTGTGTTAAGGAATACATAATTATATAAACAAATATCAAGAAATGTCTATGGGCCATGCAGTAATGGCCTTAAAATAAAATATTTAATTTTAACTGGGCCTGAAAAGATTTAAAAGTTGCAATGTAGAGCCTTACAGGCCCACAATTGATGTAATAAACAAATTTGAGGTTATAATAGTCTTTTTCCTCCAACCAAAATTCCATGGTCTAGTGTGAAACAATACTAAATTACTAACTGAAGCATGAATCAATGGAATGAAACCTAATTTAAAATTTTCTAAACCTTCCAGGAACCACTCAAACAGTTTCAATTAGTGGGCCCCTAAGAAGTTAATAACATCCCGTAAGTTAGTTACCTAAGCATGTTCTAATATGAGAAGGAAACCAACTTTGGGAAAAAAAAAAAGCCAGTATGAAATCCAGATTCCCTGTGGCAGGTTAGATATAAATTGTGCAATGTGCTTCTGACAAAAAAGGCCCCAAACAATTAATATTGTTACAAACTTTACAAATGAAAAATGGTATTTATTTTTTTCTTTCTTTCTTTGGAAGAACAAAATCAATTAAATAGCTCATCTATTTTTTAAACTTAAGTTAAAGACTTCATATAAATACCCAAAAATAAAACACTTCAGCTAAAAATTACCTGTTTAGCATGTTCCAGATTTAATATTGTTTTTACTGTTTTCTGTTTACAAATGAAAAATAGCATTTCTTTTTTTCTTTGGAAAAACAAAATCAATAAAATAGCTCATCCATTTTTCTGAACTTCGTTTTTTTTTTGGAAGAAGTTTGAAATTTTATATTTGCAAATTTAAAAACCTACACAAAAAGTACCCAAAATAAAACGCATAAGCTAAAATCAATTACCTGTTTAGCATGTTCCAGAAGCTCGTTTGAATATGCCGGATCGGACTGATGAAACACCATAGAGGCTGATGCCATTGCTGCGGCTGTCTCAGCTGCGAGATCAGAACCAGGATTTGCAGCATCGATTCGGTATGCTAGACGGCTTGTGGTCATGTCTTCGGGACGTTGCCAGCATTGATGGTCTGTGTTACCATCACCAACCTACAAAAACATCATCTCATGTCAAGTTACAAATAAAATATCACAGTTATAATTCTATTACAAAGCTACAAATTCAAAATAATAAGAAAAAAAAAATTATTTTATCTTCCTGGCAAAAATAATTGTCTATTTAAATGTGTGCACTTTCTAATTAACTAATTTTGTTTGTGTTGGTTTGTAATCTTTCAAAAATTCAACCGTTGTATTATGATGATTAATTTGACCCGATGGTTGAAATTTGAATTTTATGGGGTTCTACTATATATACAGTATTAGTAATGACTAATGAATAAACCTTACCATGTTTTCAAGGAATTAATATGTCAACACTGCCATCAGTGCCATTTGATACATATGGGCATAATAAATAATTAATGATACCATTTTTTACTATTTATTAAAGATAGGTACAAAATTAAATTCAATGGTTTGAAAGCAGCAGCAATTTTGTAAAATGCTTAATAAATAGTAAAAAAATTCAAAAAAATTTAAATTTTGATCTGTGTAAGTGTGGACCCCCCCCCTCTGTATATATATATATATATATATATATATATATATATGATTTTACTGAGACTAGCTCATAACTGTTTCTGTTTGATGATAGAAATATAAAATTTTAGAAATTAATCAATGTTAGAAATCCGCGAGATATCTGGATTCCCAAGAAAGAAATAAAGCTAGGATTTATGGTAATTATATTTTTCGTAAGATATTGAACTTAAAACAAGAAAGAAATAAACTAGGATCCATTGTACATAATAATATATTTTTTCCAAATATAACTAGGGCCAACCGCACAAATCATTTTTATTGCATGGACTCCATATCCACTTTTGACCTTATTATTTTGATTTGTAATTTATTATTTTGACTTGTACAATGTAGTACGTACTACAAAACACAACCAATCAAATTGAATCTTAATTTGTCTTTGCTCACAAAAGCATTAATTTAAAAAAATATAAAATAATACCTAAACAATATTCATATATTTTAAAAAAAATGCAAGAAAAAATAATAACAAAATTAATAAATAATGTACCTCTCCATAGAGAACATAGGGTTCAGGATGGGCCTTGATGAAATAGTCAGTGCCCCATTTGACAGCATCCATGGCATGGCCAAGCTCTCCACTGGAGGCCATTTGTTTACCATACTCTATGATGCTCCATGCCATCATGGTCACCGTGAATGCCATCGGTAACCCGAATTTTACGTTGTCTCCCGCGTCATAGTACCCTCCCACAAGATCCATCTGCTCAATATTATGCCAAACTTTTAAATTGTAATATCAAAAGCAGGATTAATTAAGAAAATGTTTCATGTATTGGTTTTTTGTTATATATGAAATGCAATATATATGTCTGCCTGTTTTAAAATGTGCTGATATGAACCATACTGGTTTTGTTAATTGATACTGTGAAAGAGGAATAGATATATGGATAAAAAATGAGAATGTTTTTATATTTTAATTCTAACTAAAGAATCTTGCAAGAAACATGGAACAAAAGTACACATTGTGGGCCATAACTAACCCTTGTTTTTTGACCTTACAACATGACTTGATGGAAAATGTACAAAATCAAAATAACATGTTTTTAAAAGAAAAATAATTATATACCCCATTGGCTTTGCCATCTTGAAGGCCAGAATTAGCTCTCCATGTAATCCTCTGATTATCTGGTAAATAACCAGATCTTTGTGCCTCAAAAAACAATATACTCTTTGTAAGAGCCATTGCATAGTCATGCCCAGCAAATGCCACTGGTGCAATCAAGAGAAGTACCACCATGTGAACAATCAATTTCATGACATCCATCTTATTTTTTTGTTGCAATTTTAATTAGAAGTGTAAAAGCAACAAAGAAGATGGAGAGGTAGAGATGAGGAGAGGATGAGAGGGAAGTTAAAGAGGCAGGGTTTAAATAGAGAAAGAGAGAGAGAATGCATGGGTCAAATATTAATATGTTGGTATAATATTATTACCGCATTAAATTGTGCGTTATTATTTTTATTTCTTTTGTTTTGGCGCCAATCCTCTCTCTCTATCGGCGCCGAAATTTGGTGCTGAAAAGAGCAAAATTTGCATGTGGCGCTGCCCTCTTTCCAGTTCCAAGTTTAGACTATAGTCATATAGTAGCCCGATGCCTAATCCTTGTTTCAAGGTACTTATTAAAGGTGCATTTTTTTAATGAAGAAATATTTCACATGTACGTACGTAATTTTGACAAATTTAACAATCAGATAACTGCGCAGTGATGATCAACTACTGTAGCTAGCGGCTGTTGTGATTTCTTTTCTTTAAGTTTATTATATAGGGTATTTGATTGACTTAAAGTAGGGTGAAAACATAGCGGATATGGAACCATATCCATATCTCTTTTTCATTATCCAAATACGGATACGCGGATATCAAATGAATACGAATACAGATCCGGATCGGATCGGATATTAAATAATATAAAATTATTTAAAATTACTAAAGTCCATAATATTTATCTAATTATAATGATGAATAACATAAATTTTTTCATAATTTATATTAAAATATATAGTATATATCTACTATTCGGATATGGATAATTGAATCGTAAAACCATATCAGTATCATTATTCACACGGATATTCGGATATCGGATATTCACATCTAATTTTTCGAATACGGATAGGATATCATCCATACCGTTTTCACCCTAGTTACAACTTACAAGGCAAGATTTTATTTTATTTTTTTGTGGAGAAAATAATATCTTGGAGTTAACGAATTAATACTTTTTCTTGGATGTGAATTCATGAAATCTATTAATTATTGCTTGCCTAAATTACTCCAAGAGCCAAGGAATTAATTACCTTCCCTCAAAGCTTCTCAGAGAAATATACTTTTCTTTAAATCAAATTAATACAACATAAATGCTCCACCAAGTAACTTTAAATTTTCATGCCTTGCCCTCAAAATCATTAAACGTAGATGAGTTGTCCTCAACTCATGTAGATATATTATTGCAATTGTTTATCTAATTTATATGAAAATTATAATAGCTGACATAACTACACAGTTTCTTTTTATAACTGTGAAATACAATTTCCCAGTCAATCGCAACGGTCCTTTTAAAAAATATAAATATATATATATAGGGAGAGGTGGGTGTCCGATGCCCATCGGACCAGAGTCTGTTCGATGGGTGGTTTCTACTGTCCAATTCACTTCAAGATCTGTGCGCATCACTTTAATATCCATGCTGTTTGCTTTAATATCCGTGCGCACAGATCTTGAAGTCGATCGGACTGTATAAACCACCCATCGAACACTGTTCTGGTCCGATGGGCATCGGACACCCCCCTCTCCCTTATATATATAGAGGCTACTAATCAGAGCGGAATCAACTTTTTTATTAGGCTGGTAAAAAAAAATTAAAATAAAATAAAATTTTATTGTTATTTTGAATATTATGTATATTTTTGTAATTTTTTATGAAAAAAACATTTAATTAGAAGCATATTTTAAGACATGATTTATATTTTTTTAAGGAGGAATTTCACGTATACCCCTCAAAAACTTCAAAATTACGTATTCTCTCCTCCAAAGTTTGAAATTACGTATTCCCTCCTCTAAACTTTAAAAACTCACAATTTACCCATTTTATTGTTTTTCATATTAAAACTCATTCTAAAATTTTAAAATACCAATTTTGCCCTTTATTAAAAGCATTCAGACTCAAATTATTTGAATCTGAAGGGTTTCTTTACCTCCCGATCTGTGCGCATCGCTTCAATATTCGTGCTAATCTAATGTGCACAAATCTTAAAGCAATTTCGATCAGCGCATATCGCATTAAGATCTGTGCGTGTCGCTGCAATATATGTGCGCCTTTTGAGTCTAATGGGATTTATATGCTTTTAGAAAGGGTAAAATGGGTATTTTATAAATTTAGAATGAGTTTTAATATAAAAGACAATAAAATGGGTAAATTTGTGAGTTTTTGAAGTTTTGAGGGGGAAAGTATGCAATTTCAAACTTTAGAGGGGGAATACGTAATTTCAAATTTTTTGAGAGGTACACGTGAAATTCCCCCTTTTTTTTAATCTTAAATATATTTTTTATTATCTTTTAAGAAAATAAACATAAAAATAGAAACATATTTGTTTAAATAAGTACATACATATTTCTAAATAAAAACTAAAAACCAGGAGCCTTGTCTTAAAAAGTTTGGCCATCTTTTACCAAACCAAGTAGGTTTAATTCCAAACATAAACCTTTTTGAACAATATTCAAATTCAATATTTCTTCAAAGAAGAGTGAACGGTTTGACAACGGTCGTTGTTTTATTCGTTCTGTGTGACTATGTAAACCTTAAAGTTTCAAAAGTTTGGTCGATTTCATATTTTCTCAGGAGTTTCAATTTGACTTCTAATTGACACCAATAATAATATATTATATTAGATTAAACTGTTGAATCATTCCTTGCTAATTGTTTGTGTTTAAGGCGTATACGCTTAATTCGAATTAATGTTCCCTGACCAAATAAATTAATTTAATGTGATTCTAACAAATCTCTTTACAAAGTTGTCAGATTAAAAATTGACCAGTAAAAATGGAATGTATATACACTAGTGAATGATCACAAGCCAGTAGGGGCCGGTGAAAACCGAGCGAATACGGACCAGATAGTGGTAAAATTATATTCATATTTTTTTTTTCTGAACACAGATACAGAGCGGATATCAAACGGATACAAATACGGAGATCGGATATTAATTAAAATAATACAAAAAATATTAAATATACTAAAGTTAATAATATTTATCTAATTATAATAGTGAATAACATAATATTTTCATAATATATATTAAAATATATGGTATATATCTACTATTTGAATACAGATAATTAAAACGTAAAATCACATCAGTATCCATATGCACACGGATATTCAGATATCAGATATCCACATCTAATTTTTCGAATACAGATCGAGTACGGATCGGATATTATCCATACCGTTTTCATCCCTACAAGCCAGGCCAGGCCACGGGCTTTTTTGGTCATTTCAAAAATTCGTATATAAATTCCGTATACGCCAGGCCACGGGACCACTTCTCACTTCTCAGCGATTTGAAATAAATATAGTAATAGAGAACTTGTAACAGGGAATCTTTATACGAATTAATAGTACTTAAAAAAGAAAGGCCTACAATTGTGCATGCAGTTTTCTTTTCTTTTCTTTTTAGAATTTTTTTTATCATATATATTGCATTCCTTATATATTTATACTTGACATTGTAAAGTGAAATGCAAAAATAGCAGGACACAATTAACTTATCGGATTCAAATTATTGAACGCAGGATTATGTAGTTGTTTGTTATATAATTATAAGCTGGGGTGGATTCAGAAATTCTGTCAAGATAGGGCACTAATCGAATTCAAATTCATTAACTTGAACTTATCGGGTACACAATTGCAACTCAGTCCTTATAATTATGTTTATTATAAAATTTATTGTAATTATAAAATCGATTGACACAACATTAAAATATTTTCCATAAGCTAATTAAAATTTTGTTTGGCACAGTTCAAAGTGGGACTGTTCTTAGCCAATTAGCAAATTGAAGTTAAAACTTTGATAAAAATTTAACTGAAATATAAGTATTGAATGAGGCCCAAAAAGTTTGGCCGCCTCATTTCCTTAGAATTGTAATAATAGATACCACAGTTAGACATTTATTGTTCTCTTCTTTTCTTTCATTTTATTTACGAAATAGAGCATCGCAGATAAAAAAAATGAAATACGTAAAATCGACCAAATTAAGCTCCGATGGAATCGGTTAAAAAATCAGACTAACTCGAGTCAAGAGTAGGCACTACATCAAATCAGAAATAAACATATTGAACAATTAGTACTGAATCAGAAAAAAAAAATCAAATCCAGAAATAGACATTTAACCTTATGTCGTCGTGAATCTCTAACGTACTGGACTTCAAAAAAGGGAATGCAACCGATACTTAAAAACTCATCCTCTGGCAAAAGCTTAACTTTCAAATCGAAAAAAATCAAGAAAAAAAAAAGAAAAAAAAAGAGGCTTACATCAATATAGTTTAGTTGTGTCTTGCAGTCATTGATTGTAGAGGATCAGATTCTAGCACTCAGCTTTCTATTTTGCCAATAATTATAAATCCAAGTTAAATATAATGTTGAACAAGTAAAAATATAATTATCAAACTTTTCACTTATAGTAACATAACGTAAAAATATTTTCATCGTCGTATATAAATAAAATTGAAAAATATAAACATATTCGGATGCAAATATAATAATACAGATAAGAATTTACAATTATAATTCTTTTTTCAAACAATTGATTTAGCAAGCAGTTTGAGAATTTTTTATTTTTATAAAATATTATAGAAAAATAGAATGAGTATCATTCTTTTTAGATTTATAGAAAGATTAGAAGAAAAAATCTACTCCAAAGATCGAATTAGAATTTTTTTTTCTCGAATACAAAAGAAGTAATAAAAAACACTAACAACTACACAAAATTTTGGGTCTCTAATAGATCCGGAAAAAAAGTTGTATCCAATATTTGGGTTCAAAATGGCAAAGTGAGAGAGGGGTTGAGAGAGAGGGTGGGAAGAGGAGATAGGAGAGGGAAAAAAAAATTCAAATATGTGGAGAGAGAGATTGGACTGGGTTTCTTTTTTTTTTTTTTTTTGAAAACTTGACATCAGTTGTTAAGGAAGATTGGGTTTCATTTCTAGCCTACCTCCAACTTATTTGGGACTAAATACTTAGTTGTTGTAATAGTTGTTGTTGTTGATGATGGTAGGAGAGAAGTTGAGAAAAAAAAAATTATATGCTGCATTGTTTAGTGCAGTTGGTAATGGCACGAGTCATTTTACATAATTATTTAGTGTATTTGGTAGTGGCATAAATCCTACATGTACAGAATTGTGGAGTATGAGTGGGTAGAGCCTACTATCATTAAAAAGAAAGAGAAAATACATTTTCAAAGAGAGAGAGAGAGAGAGAATTAGAGGAAAAAATGGACTCCATGTGGTTAAGTTCCTACAACAAATGTGATGCAGTTAATCTGGTAGTCTCTATTAAACATTATTATAAAGAAAAATACTTTGTGCAATTTGAATGTTTTGGATCTGAAAAAAAATTATCAGCTCCAAATTTTGTATCTAAATTTATTTACATATTCTTCTACCAAATTGAAAAACGGAACAACTCATTGTATTCTCCTTTGTTATTTCATCTTAATTTATATATATGCAAAATTTTCAGCAGATTTCTTTTATATTCAATAAGAAAAAAAAACTGATTGGTGAAAGAATCTTCTTCTATGAAAAGGTAGTAAATAAGATTATTTCCTTGAAATGTATAGGAATTATAATTGATACAAGAAGGACAGATCCTGTCTGATCTGAAATCGACTACCCCTGATTTTTATTTAAAGTTTGATGATTTTGTCAGAATTTGGATATGTTATGTCAATATAATTTGGATGTGTTATATCAATTTTGCTCCACTAATGTTTTTGAAATTTTGCACAAAA
The DNA here is from genome assembly GCA_964058825.1 of Carex arenaria. Lineage (NCBI taxonomy): Eukaryota > Viridiplantae > Streptophyta > Magnoliopsida > Poales > Cyperaceae > Carex > Carex arenaria. The sequence continues at coordinate 23,246 of CAXKVW010000069.1, forward strand.
TGAGGAGAGCCCAGCATTTGGATATGTTATGTCAATATAATTGTTATAAAAATTTCCATTTTTGTTTTCGACACTATCTATCTATCCGGCATTATTCTACAAAATCAGGTCTGGATAAAGTAGATTTTGTAGTTAAGATGGGGCCCAAAGCTGCATTTCTTCAACGCCTGAAACTCTGGCAGTTGTTGTAGGTTTGTAGCAAGTTGCCGACATCCGGGACCCACGCCTCTATTAAAATATCTATTGGGATCCACTATTAGTGACCCGTTTGACGGAATAATGTTTGTAAATTGTTTATAGAATTCAAACCCAAAGAAGGTATGCTTTGACCTCTTTTTTTGAATTCGCATCCTCTGAGATATCTCAAACTTTGCGTGACTTTTCGGAATATCTCAATCGTTCATATACGTTCTGCACGAATCTCAAAGCTCAAATAATACTGCCCACCTACGTTACCCCGAATACGCACCCCCTTTTTTGAGGCATTTAATATTTGCAAAAGAAAAGAGTAAGCTATAAAGATTGCTTCAGTGGGGAATGGGGATAGACAAAAACGACGGAGAACGCGCCACTGGCTCCGCCATTATCGCCCCCCTCAAATTTCTCCAGTTTACCGTAAATCAGTAGCCGCTATTTTCTTTGCTTTTGTTTTTCTAAACTTCTTATTGGAATGCGGAGAGCAGATCCCAGGTCCTTGGGACCCATCTGCTTTAAAAAAAGTTTTAATTTTAGTTATCACGTGATCCATGAGAATTGAGAAGACAGGGAGAGGGGCTGTCCGATGCCCATCGGACCAAAGTCTGTTCGATGGGCGGTTTGTACCATATGATCCACTTCAAGATCTGTGTGCATTACTTTAATATCCGTGCTGTTTGCTTTAATATCCGTGCAGACATATCTTAAAGTGGATCAGACGGTACAAAATATCCATCGAATAGACTTTGGTCCGATGGGCATCGGACACCCTCCTGTCCCGAGAAGACAACCTACAACAACAGTGAACACTCAATTAATGCTCTTAAAATTGTGATTTTTTTACTATTTTTAAAAAGGTACAATATTATTTTATCAGATAGTCTAGAATCTCTTTAAAATAGTGATTTCGTACTTATTTATAAAATAATAAAATTATAAAATTTGACCTCCAAGCATATTTTATTATGAAGATCATGTTGAACAGTTCGGATCGACTATTTGGAATTTGAAAACAGAAATAAATGATGTATTTAGCGGTCCCGGAAAAAAAAAATTCGGTCCTGGAAAAAAATGGCATACCGAAATGACATTTCGGTTCTTGTGATGTTTGTAAAAAAAAAAAAGTAATCACGTTGCTTTCATAAAAATTTCTTTTTTTTAATTATGGTTTATAACAAAAATTCAAGCAAGTCTCCTCTATTTCCATTTTGAGTAATGATTCTAGTTTGAAAATATGGAAAGAAAATATGTACAAATTAATATGCTAGTGAATATGTTTCAACAGTTTAGTCCAATGAAAAAAAAATACTGTTGTTATTTCCTTTCTATTTACTGATTAGAAACAAAACAAGACCTTAATTGATTGCTCTACATAACTGACTCAAACATAAAGAAAAAACATAAAAAAACAATTTTTTAGTACTTTTACATTCAAAACATCTAGTAATCTAGTACAATTAATATAAAATAATTTTAGAAGATGATAAACATATAACTGGAGAAAATAATTGATGTCTAGTAGGTAGGGGTGGCAAAAAACTCATGACTCGTGGCTCGATCGTTATTTGTATCTAACTCGCTCGCTTATTATTGGATCGAATTGTTAACGAGTCAGCTTGCCACTAGTTTGATTCGTAATTAACGAGTTCAAGCTGGGGCTTAGCTTGCTCGCCAGCTCACGAGTTAGCTCGGCTAGGCATCAATCTGTGAATTTGTATGAATTTGTGTGCATTTTATACTGTCCAGCTTGGTCTATCTTGGTTCAGTTGGTCTAAAAAGTTTAAAGAATTTATTTTCTTCTTAAAACCTAGTCAGGCCCACGAGCCAGCTCATCAGCTCGCAAGCTAACGCGGTCTAACTCGTGATGATTTCAAGTTGAAATTTCAACTCAAACTCCTAAAATCAGCTCGCTCGCGACTCAAACGAGTCAGATCGTGACAAGTTCAAGTTAAACCCAGCTCGTTACCACTCCTATTCGTAGGGGCTTGAGAGAACCAGGTAGAGCACAAACAATTAAATATTTTCAACGGAGACAAAAAAAAATGCTTTTGAATAAAAGTACTTTACCTGTCCAACTTTGTAAGAACTGGAGTCCAATAAAAAAACTGCCTCTTCTATGCAAGGAGTATTAAATCGTCTCTCTTTTCACATATGTCAAGTCACTAAATGTTCTAACTTGTTTTGTGTATTTTTTGAAATTTCTTGAGGCAGTGTATTTGTATCTATTTTCTAGATAATTGGATTGCATTACATTTTTCTTTTTCTTTTTCCTTCTTAATAAATCATGGTTAGTTAAATAAAAAATGTTTAAATGCCTTTATTTGTTGTGTATTTATCATGTTTAGTTAAGATAAAATTGTTGGATGTGATCTAAATTATTTTTTACATACATTCTAAAAAACATGTGCTTTAGACATGTTTATTGATAAACTCAGTGAGTCTCTTTCCTACGCTAGATGGTAACTCAGCAAAAAAACCAAATTTGGTTCAGAAAAAAGTCTATTGTTGGATTTGAATTGTAAATTCTTCTATTCTCATCTAAAAAATTATCACTTTTCGATTTTGATTTTATATGAATCAATAAGTTGAAAAATCGACATTCAGAATATATCCACATCAATATATTTTTGTAAGCTTTTCATATTAATCAAAATAAAATCAAAATGTTGTGATTGTGCATAAAGAAAATAATATAAATCATGTATAAAAATAAAGACATGATAGCAACATAAAAAATAAAATTATTTGAACCCTTTTCCTATTACATATCACTAACTTTTAAATAATATATCTACCATCCAAATTCTATACCAAGATTTTTAAGTTCAATATAGACACAAAATTATACTAAGGTTGTTCAAGAAAAAATATTTTTTTTACTCAAATTCTGATATCCATCATACCCCTTCAGCTCTATTTTTTTTTTTATTATTACAACATTTTTACTCAAATTTGATCTCATGTCTAGTCTGCGTTGTCCATCGAGAATTGTTTGTCCGGATTAGATTCACTAAACGGTTTATATTTTTAATTTTCCACACAAATATCAACATGAATCAAATAACTCATGCCGGACATGAGACCGAATTTGATTTGATACCCCACGCTCTTGAGTAATAGGTTTGAAATTCAATCTTAGTTATGGATATATAATGCCGGGTATAAAATATAATCTAAGCTTTTGCTTTAATTCATAACAAAATTACTTAACTGATAATTAATTTGACTCATGGATTCATTCCCCAATAACAGCAGGCGAGTTTGGTGCAAAATTCAGGAGCGGCCAATCATAACATGATAATCCAATAAATGATGATTTACTTATTTAAGGAACAATAAGCAGAAGTTATGGCTCTTTTCAATGGAGTTTGGTTTAGGTTTTCAAGGAATAAACGGGCCGGCGACGCAGCGGGTTATAATGTTTTTTTTTTTTTAATTTATTAATACATGTAAGGTAATAATGTCACATGTACGTAGAGTGAGAAAAATAGCATGGCGGAGCAGGTTTCGTCACGAAATAGTACGGAACGGCACGGCACGTGTGACTTTTCTGTGCCGTCACCATTCGCGTGCCGTGACCATCTTTTGAAAATTTGACACGGCACGTCACGCTAAAAATCCGGTCACGGCACGGCACGACACATAGTCACGCGAGTCACATGTAATTATGACTGTTAAGTCTTGATCAAATAATGAATCTTGAATAAACTAATCTAAATTATGAAAAAATATTTAAATGTGAGAAACGTGACTAGTTACGTTTGGACATGGCACTCGAATGGTCACGACCGTGACCGTTCGTGTGCTGTGATCACCCCTCCACATTTTAGTCACGGCACGACACGTGTAACTGTTCACTTAGTCACAGCACAATACAGCGCGAGACCAAAGTCACGGAACGGTATGGCACGACACGTTTTTTCCACTCTACATGCACAACAATCAGGGGCGGACCCACATAGTCTCATGAGTCTCTGAATTTTGAGTTGTAGATTTTTAGTAGAGATTTATCGGTTCCGACTGACTTTTTTCTTTCTGAAATTTTTTTGTCACTTTCTGAATGTTTGATTTATAATTCATGTTACATTTAGAATTAAAATTGAAATAAATCTATTGAATTTTGATTGGCAATTAGAATTATAAATTAGATAATCAGAAATTACAAATCAAAGTATTATAAGGTATAAGTTAAAACATTGTTTGTATCGAGTACCTAATTAGTTAATTAATTTAAATTCAATTAGTTATTTAAACTCGATTTAATAATTTTTGCTCTCCCGACGAAAATCTTGAATCCGTCTCTGACAGCACCCCTGCAGTTATGGCTGTTTGTTATTTTCCTTTTTTTATTTTTTTTATTTGTAGTCTTCGTTATTCTTGCTTTTCATTGGATCATAACTTCTTTTTTCATATCCAATTTATTTATCTTATATGATCTCTCATCTCTAGCATTTCTATCTCATTTTGCAAAGAAATTGTGAATGGTGATGTATATAATTAGAAATTATAATACCTACTCAAAAGGAGAGAATTCAGAGTACCTACTTTGGTTCGTTGGGTGTAATGACCATTCGTTCTGTATCAAGATTTGTGCATGTTTATTTTAATTTTCGTACACACAGATCTTAATGCTAATTATATGATGTTAGAATTAATTGAATCTAGAAGTAGGTCCGTTGCTCATCAGACCTACTCCTATCTCAGGACATGTTTAGTTGCAAAACTTGAATAGCTAGAATAGCCAAATCAATAATAGCTATTATTTGTCTTATTAGAATAGTCAATTCTCAAAATTCTTAGGAATAACTTATAATACAAAAAGTTTGGATTCACTATTCTAGCTATTCCGAATAGCCTATTCTCAATCTAACGAAACAGTGACACCCCTGTTGTTAACCGTCTGATCGTAGATGAGACGCCCTCATTTTCTAATCTGACATTGGCTCTCGTCATCAGACCGAAATTTATCTCCGATCGAATCTAGTTGTTCATCTAACGCTTCAACTTCCTCCTCGGCCAATTTAGCCTACCCTTCGTTGAGCTCTTCTCTTCTCTTCCTCCTTGGGCCAATTGGACCAGTATCCTCTGCGGAGCTTTTTTACCTAAGGAGCGGTGCGGAGTTGATCGGATGGCCCAGATTTAATCTCAGCCGATGAATGCTCGAGATAATGGAGGGGGCAGTATTAATTTTGATTTGAGATTCGAGCCATAATCTTATTTGGTCCGTCCGATCAAAACAAACGGACCAGATTAAAAGAACCGCACAGCTCCGCAGGGAGCTGGTAAAAACTCGGGAACCCATTTTTACAGAGTAGTTTTTAGTGCGTACAGAGTTCGAATTTTTGATGGACCAAAATACCCCTGATCATCAGCGTTCGAATTTTACAGAGTAAATCTTCTGCCTTTGATGTAGGGGTATTTTGGTCCATAAAAAATTCGAACTCTGTACGCACTAAAAACTGCTCTGTAAAAATGGGTTCCCAAAAACTCTGCAGAGGATATGATTCCGGGCCAATTTCCTCCGAAATGGCATCCTCTGCGGAGATTTTCTCTGCTGCGCTGTGCGGTTCTTTTAATCTGGACCGTTCGTTTTGATCGGACGGATCAAATAAGATCATAGAACGAATCTCAAAGCAAAATTAATACGGCCCCTCCATCAAATCGCGCACTCACCGCCGGAGATAAATCTGGACCGTCCGATCAAAACGAACGGTCCAGAATCGCACAGCGCAGCAGGGAAAATCTCCGCAGAGGATGCGAGTCCAATTTCCTCCCTGTTACCCTCTTCCACATTCAGTTCTTCTACTCCTTTCCTCCTCCTCCGGTAATCTCTTCGTCGACTAAAAAGTTCGACCCTGTCTTCTCTTCTTTATCGGTGTCTGCTTCCTCATTTGAGAAGCTCTCCTGCAGTCTACTACCGCATCAGCCCACTCGTGCTACCATTTCTCAACTAGGTCGGTAGTCACCTCAATTTCATCGCTTCTAATTTTCTTCGCTCATTTTTGCGATCTGCTAATTCCTTTTCATATTTCTGACATTGTAGTTCTTCCAAGTGGATGTACAAACTCGGGCAACTCGAGAGCAGTTAAAACAAAAGGACTGAAACGGACGAAGATTACTTTCTCCATCCTTACTAAGGTATATATAGAGCACACCACCATCATAGTTATATTAACATGTTCAACTTTGGTCTACTCCGACTGAACTCGAGTGTCTAAAAAAACTAATAGATCACAAATTGACATGACCTCAATAGGAACTGTTATAAATTTGTACTAATTATATGTTACAATTCTTTTTTTCTTCACCATTATCATAGTTATACTTAACTGTTAAATTTTGGTTAAATACAACTGAACTTGAGTGTCTAAAAAACCTAATAGATCACAAATTATCATGACCAAACTAGATACTGTTATATATTTGTGCTAATTATATGTTACATTTTTTTTCCTTAAAAATATAAAATCTGGTCTACAAATACAGTTCCACCCATAATTATATGTTGGGATCAACCAATCGGATAATGAAACTGGAGATATAAATCCATATTACGGACTGATGTGCGCTATGCACAGTACCGTAGATTCACTTCAATAACTGCATTAGCATTGTACCAACATGTATGTATTGGTTGCAAAACTGAAATCAGCCCCTTAGATTTTTATTCTTTTCCCATCTCTGAATTTACTCGAACACTGAATTGATAGTCCAACTTAGCAGCATGGTACTGATTATGCACACTGCTGTACATCAACTGAACAATACTGGTATAACTTCCCTGAATTATATAAACAATGGCAGTAACCACCCAACTTAATAAATAATCATGTTTTCAATTGTTCCCAGATCTCCAATTTTCTCACAGCGAAGTCTATTTACAGTGAGATAATTGGAACTATTTGATTCCAGCATCTTACAGGTTACAACTCGCTTGTAGAACCCACATGCATACTCTTATACATCGCCTTTCCAAAAGTTTTCACTTAATAATGAATTATAACAATGTGTATACCTTTCATTTGACCATGTAATTTTTTCGATGGTAAATATGTATTTGAATGCATTTTATAAAAATAGAAATTAGTCAATAGACAATTTCCTGTTTGTAAATTTCCATGACTCATCTTCTTACAATTTCCTTTTTAGCCAATTCCTTGTCATTTTCTTTGTTTCATCAGTTTCGTCGCTGACGATACACTTCCTGGGAATTAAGAACACTTTTATCGTGTTGTCCGTAGTCTGCATGGCCTTTGAGGTATTTCCCTTGAATTCAACATTTACACAATAGTTCTAAGTAAAGTTCCACCCTGTTGCTATTTCGTAGTTGTTTATTTCTCTGGAAGGTATTATATTTAGGTACGAGTTGTAATTATAAATTGTGTTTCAATTTTAGTTTCTTTGTTTTGATTTTATTTTCAATTTCACAGTTGCGATTGGAGTTGTTTCGTTTCCTTGATCTGTTTCTTTTCTGAACTGAGATTTCTGCCTCCTGTCTCAAAGTTTCAGGTTTGTACGTTTTAGTTACTCACTGAAAAAAATTAAATGTATAAATGTATTGTGAAAATTTTCAGTATGCTTAATCTGTACATTTTGATTCACAGTGAAGAAAATAATAAATTGTCAATTTCTACATTTCAAAATGATTTAACTAGATAAAAATAATTGATGACTTTCAAATTATATCATAAATAGAAATATTGTTGCGCATGCAATTGCTGAACACAATCTAATAAGTAATAACCTTTCCACTTACCTTCTCAATTTCAGCCAAAATACAAAATCCACAAAAGAATCTCTTGTCTGCTCTTTTAAGCTACTCTTCTGTGCCTAACTGACTCTGCAAACACTGAGGTACCTTCTTTTTTTTTAAATTTTAATCGCTAGATCAAATCAGGCTATTAAATCTGGGACAAATGCTTTAGATTTTTGTCAGTCCTCATTAAACCTTAATCTTAATATATCTTATTTCCCCATCAAAATAAGAATTTGCTCCTGTACCTATTAAACCTTCTCTTATGCTCATATGCTCATTAAACCTTCCCTTAATTTTCAACTTTCCCACCAAAAACTCATTATATCTTATTTACTCATCTAACTTGAAATTCTTACCTACATATCCTCTTCTTAGTCTATGTTTCTATTTTATTAGAAACAAAATATATTATAAGTTTACTGAGTTAGAGAGGCTGACTAAAGATGACAATATTGTTCACACCATTCGACGGTCCTTCTCAAATTTACTCTTTTATTTGTCTGATCAATTTAGTTTTAGGAACGTTTTGGTCATCAGCTTCACCGCAATTGTTTTGTGACTCTCATACATATTTGACAAGGTTTACAAAAGATGCTACTGTGCAAATCAAGTTCCTGCCAAGGTTCTATGAATATAAAAGTTTTGACTTTCTGAGGGACCTCTTTGCACATTTTACTTCCTGACAAGTTTCCCAAGAACTTTTCTGATTGGGTTTTGAAAATACGAGGTTTAATGGATATGGGAGCAGATGACAACGTCGGAGGCGAGGACTCCGATATAGAATCCGATTTCGCCACCGCCGCGGTCGAATCCGGCAACGAATACTACCAGCAGATATCGGCTGATAACGGATCCTTCTCGGAATCCGAATCTGACCCTGATGATCTCACCCCTAGCTCCACCTACCTCAATATATCTGAAGCCAATGGAAACGGCATCTCTTCTCTCGATCTAAACACAGATGAAGAAGAAGAGGAAGAAATGGAAGAAGAAGATGTTGTGAGGGAAAGTGAGGCGTCTATTTCAAGAGCATTTAGAGAAGATGAGCAGAGGAGAAGGGCGCCACTGTCGCAGGAGGCCAGTGAGAGGATTATGGGTTTAATGAGAGGGATTGAGTTTAGAGTCACGCCACCGGCATGGATGGATAGAGTGTCAGAGGAGCAATTGGTTGATCAGATCCGTCAGTTTAGAGGGGAGACTGCTACTGGTTCTTCTAGCTGAGTGTGAATTGAGGTGCTGTTTGACTGATTGATTCTGCAACATAATTTCAATATTATATGGGAAGATCTCAGTTGATTCAGCAGTAGTGGTTTCTAATTGATTTAAATTGATCTAAGATAAGTTTATTGCTTGTTTGGGGTTGATTACTCTTAATCGGATCTCCTTCTGTCGATTAAACTTGTTCTTGGTATAAAACATTTTGTCATTTGTTGTGTTTGCTTTACTTCTATCGATGTATGTATTCATGCATTCGGTTAAAGTTAAAAACTCAATACTTGCACGTTACAATGCTGACTTAGCTTAGCTTAATCAAATTTGGATTGATGTGTGAACCTGTGTTTGCTGCGTGTCTTCTGAAAATAGTTTGTCTGTCTTGGATTTTTGAAGCTGATCTAAATTCAGTGGGGGCCGTTCGGCAACAAAGGATTAAGAGTTTAAGGAGCGCTAAGGAACCGATGTTCGGTTGTCTTAATCTGTGGATGAAGGATTAATCCGGGCAGAGGATTAAGATCCAGGCAAAAGTAGGCTAAAGGAGGTGTTCTTAATCCGTGTTAAAGAATTATTGTTCGGCAGGATCAAGCAGCTAAGGAAACTAAAGAAAACAGATTAAGCCTTAAGTCATGCTTGCTGAACAGACCCATGAGGTGTTTGTTACTGATAACTTGTATTTGTATACTGTTTGTCCTTTAAATATCTTCAACCACTGTTGCCACGTAAATTTTGAAGTTAGATATAGTAGAATAAGAGTCTCTTCCGCTTGCATTTTCCATGAAATATTATGCAGTTATTTTAGGTCAGCTGAAAAATATTTTAAAGTGTTTGGTGAAGATCATGTTCAGCTAAATATATAGCAAGATACAGATTTTGAACCCAAAAAGGAATAAAAACTGTACAACTGATATGTGTAACTGTAACCCAACATATAGCAAGAAATCAAGTTGAAATAATTACATTAAGAAAGGCAGCCGACAATCCAATTTTGATCCGATGTTAACACCCCCTCCTAAAAGGTTCATACAATCATGTAAGCATGATTCAATACAACCTCAGACTATTGTTTTACCAGAGACCAGAGTTCAACAAACAACATATCTTCTCAAACACTTTAAAAACAAGAGAGAGGATAAAGTATTCTAACAACATTTCATGATTATGTATATCTCAATCCAATATTTGCATAATTAACACCAATCCCTGGAGACCGCATACACAGCTGATTACAAAGAACAATACAATATTTCTTCCCACACATCGCATATCATCACTTGCATGCCTAGAATTTATCCACACTGATACCATCTCTAAGTACCTCGTACGCATCTCGGCTTCGGGTAGTTTTCTTCACACTAGTCGTAAAATTCAGTTTCGACCCCTCAGTTTTGACAGCAGTGACCTTCCCCCAGATCAAAGTCTTGGTTTTCACACCTTCTATGTCAGCAAACTTCCCCTTCTCTAGGTAGCCAGTAACAGTGGTGAAAAACCTGAGAACAGAGGAATCCTTGTAGCCGACTTCACAAATGGAAGGGATGTAAACGATTAGTTTTCCAGTTTCTTCATTGAACTCATAGTTCGTCGCATCTCTTGGGAAGATGCCGGCTGGCATGTCATATTCTTTGAGTAGATCTGGCAGGGCCTTTTGCATCTTCCCTGAGGAAGTTGTATCAGAATGAGTGGGATTAGCTCTTGAATTCTAGCAATGGAGCATAAGGAATGATGTTTAGTGAACAACATTAGTTTTCAGACATCAGCTCAAGTTCAAAAATAAAATTTGGACTTTTGACAGTATTTGCTCCAAAGAAGAATATTCCAACTTTCTTTTCTACCATTTACTAAAGTTATCTATTGGATTTTTTTTGCAATTTTACAATGAATATTAAACTATTGATTATTGCTCACTGTGTAATCAACAAAAAGAAGGTTACTATATATGACGACCATTTTGTCATGTGCATTTTGATTTTTTAGATCCATTTATATAATATAGTTCAGACTTCAATATTAAGGTAAACATGAAAGTGTGGTTTTAAATTACACCCATCTTTTTCTAAGATGGAAAAGGTTATGGTCTATACTTCTATTTTCAAAAGCCAACAAATAGAAATGATAGAAAGAAAATTACACCTTTTACTTTGTTGACCAGCCATTTAGCTCCTCCACCAATGCTGCTAGAGATTGACTGAAACATCATTAGACATAAATTTTTGTGAGTATAATAAACAAGGAAACACCATGGTAGAATTAACACATCCAAAAGTGCATTGCAAATTTGCGATCATTTAACAAGAACAGTTATTTGAATTAACTCTTTTGGTGCAAACTTGCAATATTTTTTTGGTTTGAAAAAATCAACCGTTCTAGTTAAAGAAGGCAAAAGATTATTTGAGGAAAAAGGAGGCAAAACGTTGAAACATAGAAAGCAACGAGTTACCGCAAATGATCATAAAAGGAAAAATGAACAACAGTAAATAATGCAGCAAAGAGAACTTAGAAAAATAATTGCATAGAAACCTAGACTGTAATTATGTCTTGCATTTTTATAAAACAATAACAAATTGCCAAAGGTGCCCGCTGACTATATAAAGGGTCGAAATCGTGCAATTTTGCCAGAAATCAATACTTTAATTAGGCTTCTCTACAACAATTTTAACTTTTTTTTCAATGATTGGACATTGAATTTAAAATCAAAACAAACTAAAATGTAGCCTGGATATTTTGCATTGCGTCTATAATGGACGATTTCAACTCCAAACTGAATAAGGTGAGACTATAAAAGCTTGCAATGCAGACAGAGAGGGAAAAATATTTAAGCAAATCCAAGAATTTACTGTGGAATCGGAAAGAAAACAAGGGAACATAAATTGAGCTCACATTGAGGTCCTCTCCAATTGAATCGATCTCTTTGGTGGCTTTCTGACCGAACCAGTAGCTCCCGGCCTTGTTCAATATCTGATCCATTCTCTCTCTCTCCCCCCTCAATTTGACCTAAAATGTCGCTTTCCTCAATTGAGAGAGGAGCAGCGCCAAGGACAGACCTGTTCGTGTATTTTCTTATTTCTTTTCTTTTCTTTTTGTGAGGAGGAATTTGTATTTGTAGCCTATTGGCAAATGGCAGATCGGCTTCTAAGGTACGATTCGTTCCTTTTCGTTTTTTTATTCATTAATGTCGCATGTTTATTATTGTTGACTTAATTCGCAAATATTTGGAACTCTTTATCCGGTAAGAGTCTAGAGCTGCAAAAAAAAATTGTAGTTCGTTATTCGATTCGAGTTTGATTCGAAAAAATTCGTAAAAAATTTGATTCGAAATAGTTCGAAATTAATTCAAACCAAACTCAAATTGGACCTGTTCGTTCGAAATAGGTTCGCAAACTATTCTAGTTCGAATATCAAAGTAACGTGAATTGTTGATTTCTACTGATTACTTATATTCGTTGATGACTTAAAAGTTAAAATATAAGACTGCTTGGTCAAAAGTCATAACTTGTAAGTTGTAACTCTCGCTTTCAGTTTTGAAACCCTAGACGACTTTCACCTCTCGCTCTCGGTAACTACTACGATCACATTTTCTTGTCGTAAAAAAGTTCGTAAAAAATTCGATTCGAAATTAATTCAAACTGAATTCAAACTGGAGTAAGTTCGATTCGGTTCGATTTGTTTGCAGCCCTAGGTAAGACACTGATTTAGAATTTGAGATTATGCCTGTTTTGTTGAGGTTTACTGATAAAAGGATATATTAACGAGTTAAGACTTAAGACTATGGTGCTTTGTGATATGTACTGATGTACATGTGCTTCGGTACAGCAGGCATCAGATATGTTTGAGGAAATATTGATTTGCTAGCTAATTCTAAAAATTAGTTTTTTTTTTTTGGAAAAATTTGATGGAGGCTGTCAAGGGTAAATTAGTTCTTTTTGTCATGTTAGTGAAATTGAATTTACAGAGATGGAAGCATTTTGATATTGATGTGAAGAAAAATGTCTATTTACTGATGTTACAAATAAATTGTAATGTGATATTTCAAATTGATTTCCTTCACTTCTACCTAACGTAATTATTCTATATAAAATGTGAAAATTAATGATAAACCTCTACGGAAAGACATAAGTTTGATTAATTTTTCTATCAATAAACATATATCTAAAAAAATAAATCGATACTGGTATTAGGGCTGCAAACGAACCAACCCAAATCAAATTTACTCCAAGTTTGAATTTGGTTTGAATTAATTTCGAATGAACTTAATTTCAAAATTTTTATGAATTTTTTTATAAGGAAGAGTGATCATAGTCGCCGAAAGTGAGAGGTGAAAGTCGGCTAGAGTTTCAGAACTGAGAGCAAGTACGACTTATGAGTTATGACTTATGGTTGGGCAGCCTTATGTTTAACTTTTATGTCATCAACGGAAATCAACGGTTCACGTTACTTTAAGATCCGAACTAGAATAGTTCGCGAACCTATTTCGAACGAACCAGGTGCAATTTGAGTTTGGTTTGAATTATTTCGAACAAACTCAATTTCGAATCGAATTTTACGAATTTTTTCGAGTTAAACTCAAATTGAATCACGAACTACGAATTTTCTACTCAGCCCTGGTATTAAGTATTAACTACATTATTATTTTAAAAACACGCACACACAATTAACCGAAATTTTTATTAATATCCAATATTAATAAAAATTAATACAAATACCTACGATTTTTCAGAAATTTTATAAATATAAATACTCTTTTAATTAGTTCATGAAAAATAAAAAATAAATTAAATTGTGCATGAGTGCTAGAAGTATTATTCGGACATTTTGTAGTGCTACATGATCAATTGGGTATTTTAGATTTTACACCTTTACATGCTCGAATTATTTGAACTAGTTTGAATTTTAAACTATGAGAAGATGATTTCAAAAAGATTAAACTAATCTTCCTAATTTCCGTACCAATTAAGCCGGATGCCTAGCCCACAAATATCATGACCCGGCAGTCAACAAAGGCCCAAAATAAAAAAAAAATAATAATAATACCTGTGTGTTCCAAAAAGGAAAAGGAAGCTAATTTATAATTTGAGTAGAACTAGGGCGTTCTTAACTTTATCAAGTCTTTTAATGAACTCAATTCTAAAACTTACCGGTTTGATTTCAAATAACGAATTTGAACCGTTAAAATATGTCTACTTTACGAGTGATGCATCTACATGCAAAAAACGTTCAAAAAAGAAATGAATTAAAATTAATTTATAAACCTTTTAATTTTGACCGTTTGACTTTATACTAAATTAATTCAAAAGTTTAACTTTTTTGCATATAGACTCATCACTCATAAAATGACGGGTTTAATTCAACACTTCGAATTTGTCATTTAAAATCAATATGATAGATTTTAGAGTTAAGTTCACAAAAAAACTTAGCGAACTTAGAAACATCCTAGTTCTCCTCCTATCATTTATATAACCCACCTGATGGAGTGACTGTTATTTCTATCCCAATCATTCAAAGTTTTTTACGCACGAATCTCAAGGAAATTATTTTTTTCATGTGCGAATCTCGATAAAATTCAACGGTTGAGATCAGAATAACAGTTCCTGTTATCTCTTTGTAATAACAGCAGATTTATTTCCGTTTACTCTACAGTACCGGTGTAATTTTATTCTATATTGAAGTAGCTTAGCACATTAGCACCTGATGGAGTTCACTTGTTGACTTCAAACGCCTGACTTCCTGATTATTTTTTCTTGTATTATCATCCGCCACTGAGTACCGGAGTTAACAAGTAAACATTTTGACAAAACAATTTCCCATTTCATGAAGTGTATGAGTTATATGCAGCTCTGTTTTGATTTTATTATCGGTGTGTTGCATGAATTAAAAATTGTTTTCAAAATCTTCACCGGAGTCAATAACGTGATCTGATTTGAATTGTTAAGTACACATTTTAAATTCTTCCTTCCAAGTCTTTATGAATAAATTCGATTGAATGAAATATATGCTTTTGTTGTACCCGAAAAAGTTGCCAATTAAATATGTTCTTTATTGGTAATTTAGGGTGATTGGTGAATCCTAAAAAAAAATAATAATAATAAAAAAGAGAGATAAAAATATTATTAAGAATAAAAGAAATGGAGGCATCCCTTAAAATTGAAATGGAGAGGAATGAGAAAATCCATTTAAGTCACAAAATCAAGAGTGGTACTCACGGCTTGGGCCAAGTAAAATAATAAATGGGTTTTAGTTTGAATAAGGAATATGGATTCGAACTAAAGTTTAGGAGAAAATTGATAGGCCCAAATTTGATTAAATGATTGTTATACGGGCCGAATTCAATCAAAATGGGGAGTCACGTGATTCCTGTTGAAATCCCAACAATGCTCCCTTATGTTGCTTGTGCTCTTGGCTCACCGAAGGCCGTGTTGGAGACCCATGCTTGGTCTAACATATGCCATGCTCTTCCAAGAAAAATGCAAACAAAATTTGGAGAAACAACTTACTCACGTCAGGGGCCTCTCTCCAACGGCTTAATGCAGAAAAGAACAAAATGGACAGGCGCCAGTGCAGAGATGCTTTTCTCCAACGTCCTTCCTTCTTGCTTCAAGGCGTGAACCCTGCATAGTGCATCCCAACCCTCTAAAAGTCAGCATCCAATGGCTCTTATGCTCTTTCATTAGGATTGCCAGCGTGGCTATTTCTGATTGGATAACGCACTACAGAGACCTAGCTTATAGACTAAGCAATCAATGAGACCCGTTGGATTAAACACGCTGGTGATGAATGATTGAGATCCTGCCAGCACATGCATGCTACTCTAAACCCTAATGCCTATGCCTCTCCTATAAATACAGCACCTGAAGATGAAGGAAGGGGACCTCTTGAACACCTCTTGAGCATCTCTTGAAGATCTCATAATACACCCACAGCCATATACACAATCTCTAGAGCACATCCGAAATATACATCTTCTCCAAGCTTTAAGCTTCTTCTTTTTTTATAATCCATAGTTCATAGTTCATAGCAAAGCCTAGTGCTTGTCTCTGTTTTTGCCATCAATAGATATAAAGCATAGTGGATGTAAGGCTTTGTATGCCATATGATGTATGAATTTACTCGGTGAATAAAGTTTAGTTGGAAAGTTTACATTTCTGCCTTTTTTATTGTCATTGCGTATTCCTTCTTAATCTTCTCATCTTCTTTGTTTATTTCTTATATTCTGTTGTTTTGAAGTCCTAAAAAGAGAGTCTTGTGCATTGGCACAAGACTTGATGAACAAAGCATATTTTCTTTCTTCTCTTTTGTTCTTCTTTCTTTTTCTTCTGTTATTTTCTTTTTTTCGGATCTGATTTGTATTCTTGATTCCTTCTCTCTTTGTTCTTCTTCTTTTTTCTTTGCTGTCACAAGGTCTCAACTCAGATCCATGAGTTGATGATGCTAAAATAATCACGTAAAGACCTTTTGTAGAAGTTCATGCTATATTAAGGTTTTTAAAAGAAAAATAATGAAAGATGAGGCATAATCCAGTTGTTATAACTGATACAAAGCCTATGATTCTATTTTGTATATATGCATTCTTGTTTCTTCTTCGATCTACACTTTGATCTTTCTTTCTTTTTTTTCTCTTCTTTCCTTTTCTCCTTTTTATTTTCTGTCAAGCATCAAGCACATTAAATAAAAGATACATGGATAAAAGTGACATTTCAAATAATAAGGAATATACTAAGAAATAGTTTGAAAAGTTGATGTTTTACTACATCCTTCTATTTACTAGCATCTTGATATATAAGCCTCTTGACTTGAGATTGAAAATGTAATAATCTTCAGTGGTGAATGAAATTTTCTTTGAAAGTCCTATACTTTGCTTAATTAGCTACTGTTTTGAGTGCACCTTTCTTAGAACTTTGCTTTCTTTGGTTTTGATCTTATATATTGCTGTTTTGAAGCACATAAGGGAGAGCTCTGTGCATTTGCACAGAGCTTGATGAACAAGCCTTTTTCTTTCTTCTTCTTTTCTTTTCTGTCTTCTCTGTCTTCTTTTTTTTTAATCAAATTCTTTGGTTTCTAAATAAATAATGGACATAACAAGGATATGGGGGTCAAGTCAGCTGATTTCCCCTAATATCCAAGCTATGAAAGTTATTTAATATAAGAAATCAAGGATTCAACAATAAAATGTGAAAATAAAAAAATATATAAGGGTAGCAAGGTCAAGTCAGCTGATTTCCTTGTTATCCCTTCAAATTAAATGGACCTACATGCATGTCAATATACTTGAACCCCAATGCAAGGCTAAAGGACAAGCCAATATGCACTCAAATGCATAAAGTAAAGGGAAATAAAGATGTTCATGTGCATATAGTGAGAGAAGGAATGTTCAGATATGGAGAGGCAGCAGTATACACTGTGTTAAAGCCCTTCATACTCTTTGCATTATGACATCTTGATGATCATGTCCAATGACAAATGAAAAGAGCATATAAAATGTGATTTTCCAAATTTACAGGGGCTGTTATGCAAATGTACCCCCTTGTCAGTCCATATACACATGTTAAATTGATGACCTAAGTTAATGAACTTGTTTGAACTTGCTTGATCAATGGTACCCCATTGCTATCATTGAAACAGTGGTTATAATGCCCCTCTGAGTACGATTGAACCCAAACCAGCCCCCATGACACGCCTGTACCAGTGTATGGTATGCCTATAAACCCAAACTCAGCACATGTGTTGCTTGTATAGCAAATGGTTGTGTGATATGCCTTGAAAAACAGTAAAATGACCTCTGTGCACAAATCAGCAAATACCAAATAGTATAGGGATCAAACTGAAAATGTAAAAAACACAGTTAGCTAGAGGGTTCCAAAATAACCACTTTAGACCCAAATTTTGCATTTTTCTGATTTTTCTGCTATTTCCTACGAATTTTCGAAGTTCAGCCTTTTGAAATGCTAAAAACCAGCAAATACCAGCACAGTTCTGAAAACTGTCCCTGTGTTCAACCCTCTGTCTGGTACAGATAGGTAGCTCCAAAATTCATGAAATTTTACCAGAATGTAGAGGACCCTTTCCTGAGAATTTTCATATAAAGAATATAAAATTTGGATCAGCAGAATTCCTGGAATTGAATCTTGAAGTTAGCTACCAGCATGGTAACAGCAGCTGTTTACCAGCAAAACTTCTCTGCACAAAAACACATGTTTCATATAGTTCTGAATTGAATTTGATTAAACTGTTTTATATGCATGCAGGTCATGACTCAAGGAGCATTTTCATATAAAGAACATGAAATTTGGTGTAGCCAATTGATGGGAATTGATTTCCAAAGTTCAGCTACTCAGAAAAACTGCAGCTGTCAGAAAATGGAAATTCGACCCCTGACAGTCGTATTACCAGTTTGAGACCCCTAAAAGGGTTGAAATGTCAAATAAATCACATATTTGAAAACTAGACTTCAAGCCAATCATGATAGACATCAAATTTGTGCCATTTGGACTTATATTCATTTCTGAATTAAAATTCAAAGTTAAATCAAAATTAAATACAAAAAAGGTACTGCTGTACCAATCTTAAAAGTCCAATAAATCAAATCCAGAGATCTTGCACACATCTCAAAATGCCCACAGCCCACATTTTGTTCTAATGATAATGCAGGTTAGGCCAATGTCGTATCAGTACCAAACCAAGAAGCTATGAACTCAACCATGCTCCAAACCCCAAATTGATGACTGTACATGCTCACATACCTCCTATGATGTTGTACAAGCATCTAATTAGGAGAGAAAGCAACCAAATCGAGGAAATTGAGATAATGCTCGATCGGTACTGATGAATACAAATCATTGCCGGAACCACCACCTCCGATGATCATTGGCTACCGACGATAGGTGCAATGCCTTCCTGATGTCAAGGCGATGATGATGACCTAAGCCCTGAGGCCTGCCGTTGCCAGAAGATGACCGGAGTCCTAAACCCTGACCAAGAAATGGAGAGTCCAGTGCGATCAAGTCATAGCAGACCCGCACGATCCTTGATACAATGATGAGCCTCTGATGTAGCGCCAATGCAAAAGTTCAAACCAAAAGCACGAACCTCAAAGTGATCATATGAATAGACAGTTGAGATCTAAATATAGATGTTAAATGAAACTGCCATTGGGTCCCACATGTCGGAAGCCTAGCCCAACTCCTTTGCACGAATATTGATGAGGCCTATGGATTCAAATACCCAATAGTCATAGCCCAAGTTCGAAAGCCCAAAATCAATGATCTGAGTACCAATCTCAAAGCCCAGATATGCCCTGCACATATCTCAGAGTCCAATAACCAAATCTCAAAGCCTAAATGATAACCCAATGGCTCATAAGCCTTTGACAATAAACAAATAAATCAGTTTGCAAATAAACCCCTCTGATTTCATGAATCTCCAGCCTAGTCCCTAAATGTTTACAAACAGGTTCCTGGACACATAAAATCTTCACAAACAAGTCCTTTTTGGCCATAACTTTCTCATATCAAATCCAAATCAAGTCAAACCAATTCCAAATGAACCCAAATCAAATTCCTCATGTTTCTAAACTAAATCTAAATATGTTCAAGCTTCAGCCATAACCTGAAATAACCAAAATACCCTTTTCATGAATAAAAATGTCATAATTTCATAATAAAGTTTCATATTTTCAAAGATATATTATGCATCTCATGTTATAACCAAAATGCCAAACATACGTATAGATTTTTAATGATATTATAAGATGATTAAAATATCCCTTTCCACATAGATAAACACATATGCACGACCATACACACATATATGCATACACATGACAACATGAATGTCTGAAGCAATTGAGAACCAACCACATGACCATATGTGATCATACACGAGCCTCCTTTTTAGCCCCATTACTCAGTTCACACCCAATAGGCACAAATCCTGGAATGAACGAGGTGTTCAGATTGACCCGACAAGTCTTTCTGATATAATTAACGGCGGGGGCTTGCGCCCGTCGGGAGTTAAACGTCCCCACAATCAAACAATAAAACCCTGGCTGACTGATCATGAACGTAGGTCTGGCTAAGGGTGAACCAGAAGGTATGCGGAAAGAAATCCAGCAATGTCCCGAGTTCGGTGCCCCGCTCATGTCCGATTGAGAGACTGGAGCACTGAACCCATGCGGGAGCATTCCTCCATAAATACACCAACATCGCTAGCTAACCTAGCCTTGCGAACTTTTCGAGCCCTACAGGTTTACTTAAAGAGCATTTTATATTGAACTTTTATTCTAATTTTTATTCTAACATAATATTTTTTTTTATTTATAAAATGTATGAGAATTTCGTACGTAGCAAGCTTTCTTTAAAAATAAATCCCACGTTGGAAAAAATTATAGATTTTTTATTTGATGATTGTTAATTCTATACTGAACATCCAATTATAATTTACAATCCAACGTGAAAATTTCTTATTAATTTTAAAAATAAAGGTATACTAAATTATTTTTATTATTTCTATGACAATTGTATTTAATTTGATGCTTTAATTTTTCCAAAAGTACATTCAACAAGCAGTATATATATATGAGTAGAACTAGGGTGATCTTAAGAGGTTATATATATATGAGTAGAACTAGGGTGATCTTAAGTTCACCGAACCTCTTTGTGAACTCAATTGTAAAATCTATCGGATTGACTTCAAATGATAAATCCGAATCTTTGAAGCTCTTCTATCTTATGAGTGATGCATCTACATGCAAAAAATTTTAACTTTTGAATTAATTTAGTATTATGTCAAGCTGTCAAAAGTAGAAAGTTTTTAAATTAATTTTAATGCATTCATTTTTTAAACAATTTTTGACCACTTAACTCTATACATAATAAATTAAATTTTTTAATTTTTTTGCATGTGGATGCATCACTCGTAAGGTATAAGGATTTCAACAGTTTGGATTCGTCATTTGTATGTATATATAGAGATTGACTAGGGTGTTTCATGGTGTAAAACACGTTTGTACTTCACGCTATATCTTCATTTCCAAAGTTCAAATAGCCAATTCGAACCTTTCAACATGTTCTCCATATTGAAATGTGCTTGGAGACCAAATTTTACATTTTTTTGGAATTTTTTTTTACTATTTATTAAGTCACTTTGAAAATTACTGATCCACTGTAAACTAGTAAAAAACAGTAAAAATTTATGTACAATCGGATCAGCGATTTTCAAAGTGGCTTAATAAATAGTAAAAAAATTTCAAAAAATGTAAAATTTGGTCTTCATGCACATTTCAATATGGAGTTAGATTCATCATTTAAAGTCAATATGATAGATTTTAGAGTTGAGTTCATAGAGAGGCTTGGTGAACATAAGAACGCCCTAGTTCTACATAAGAACAAACTTATTGGCCATATAGAGAGAGGCTGGTGAACATAAGAACAAACTTATTGGCCATTGTTCTTGTGCTTTTCCACTCTTCTAATGCTTAGTAGTCTCATTTGTAATGTTCTTGTGCATACTAACCTCATTAGTTATTGTTCTTATTCTTAGCAAGTAATTTGTCATTGTTCTTTTACTTAACAACCTCATTGGTCATTGTTCTTTTCGTTAACAACATTGGTCATTGTTCTTGTGATTAGCATTCTCATTTGCATTGTTCTCGTGCTTAGCAACCTCATTTGGATTGTTCTTGTGCTTAACAACCTCATTTGTCTTTTTTTTTTCTACTTAGCAACTAATTTTCCATCATTGTTTTGCTTAACAACCTCATTGGCTATTGTTTTTGTGCTCGGCTACCTCATTTTGCTTTCTTCTTGTGCTTAGCAACCTCATTTGTCATCCATTTGTAATTGTTCTTGTGCTTAGCAACTCATTGTTCATTGTTCTTTTGCTTAACAATTTCATTGACCATTGTTGTTGTGCTTAGGAGCCTCATTAGCATTGTTCTCATGCTTAGCAGCCTCATTTGTCATTGTTCTTGTACTTAACAACTTGTTTGTCATTGTTGTATTGCTTAACAAACTTATTGGACATTGTTATTGTGTGTCATTTCCATTCTTCTTGAGCTTACCAACCTCATTTGCAATATTCTTGTGTTTAGCAAACTCATTAGTCATTGTTTTATGCTTAGCAAGTCATTTGTCATTATTTTTTTGCTTAACAACATCATTGGCCATTGTTTTTGTGGTTTGCATCAGCTGCATTATTCTTGTTATTAGCAATCTCGTTTGCCATTGTTGTTGTGCTAACCAAATGATTGGCCATTCTTCTTGTGCTTAGCAGTCTCATTTTTATTCTTCTTGTGCTTAGCAGCCACAGATGCATTCTTATTGTGATTAGCAGTATCATTTGTATTCTTCTGAACAATACCAATTGAGGTTAATAAGCACACGAACAAGGGCAAATGAGGTTTCTAAGCACACAGAAAATGCAAATGAGGTTCATAAGCACAAGATCAAGGGCAAATTATGTTGCAAAGCGCAATAACAACGACAAATGAGTTTGTTAAGCACAAGAACAAGTGTAAATGATGTTGCTAAGCACAAGAAGAAGGGCAAAATAGATTAAGAAGCATGTTAACAACGACAATTGAGGTTGTTAAGTACACGAACAATGGCAAATGAGATTCGTAAGCACAAGAACAAATGCAAATGAGGTTCATAAGCACAAGATCAAGGGAAAAAGAGGTTGTTAAGCACACGAGCAACACCAATTGAGGTTGTTAAGCACACAAACAAGAAAAAATAAGGTTCGTAAGCACAAGAACAAATGCAAATGAGATTCATAAGCACAAGATCAAGGGCATAATAGCAATTTATGTTGCAAAGCGCAAGAACAACGACAAATGAGGTCGTTAAGCACAAGAATAAGAGCTAAAGATGTTAAGAAGCATATGAACAATGACAATTGAGGTTGTTAAGCAAACGAACAAGGGCAAATGAAGTTCCTAAGCACAAGAACAAATGAAAATGAGATTCATAAGCACAAGATCAACGGCAAATTATGTTGAAAAGCGCAAGAACAACGACAAATGAAGTTGCTAAGCACAAGAACAATTGTAAATAACGTTGCTAAGCACAAGAACAAGGGCAAAAGAGGTTAAGAAGTATATCAACAATGACAATTGATGTTGTTAAGCAAACAAACAAAGGCAATTGAGGTTCCTAAGCACAAGAACAAATGCAAATGAGATTCATAAGCACAAGATCAAAGGCAAAAGAGGTTGTTAATACACGAACAATGCCAATTGAGGTTGTTAAGCACACGAACAAGGGCAAATGAGGTTCCTAAGCACAAGAACAAATACAAATGAGGTTCATAAGCACAATATCAAGGGCAAAAGAGGTTGTTAAGCACACAAACAACGCCAATTGAGATTGTTAAGCACACGAACAAGGACAAATGAGGTTCCTAAGCACAAGAACAAATACAAATGAGGTTCATAAGCTCAACCTCAAGGGTAAAAGAGGTTGTTAAGCACACAAACAAGGGAAAATGAGATTCCTAAGCACAAGAACAAATGAAAATGAGGTTCATAAGCAAAAAATCAAGGGCAAATTATATTGCAAAGTGCAAGAACAATGACAAATAAGGTTGTTAAGCACAAGAATAAGTGTAAATGATGTTACTAAGCACAAGAAGAAGGGCAAATGAGGTTAAGAAGCATGTTAACAACGACAATTGAGGTTGTTAAGCACACGAACAAGGGCAAATGAGGTTCCTAAGCACAAGAACAATTGCAAATAAACTTCATAACAACAACATCAATGAAAAAAGAGGTTGTTAAGCACACAAACAAGGGCAAATGAGGTTCCTAAGCACAAGAACAAATGAAAATGAGGTTCATATGCACAAGATCAAAGGCAAATTATGTTGCAAAGTGCAAGAACAACGACAATTGAAGGTTGTTAAGCACACGAATAAGGAAAAATGAGGTTCCTAAGCACAAGAACAAATGCAAATGTGGTTCTTTAGCACACCATCAAGGGCAAAAGAGGTCGTTAAGCACACAAACAACGACAAATGAGGTTCCTAAGCACAAGAACAAATGCAAATGAGGTTCATAAGCATAAGATCAAGTGCAAAAGAGGTTGTTAAGCACACGAACAACACCAATTGAGGTTGTTAAGCACACAAACAAGGAAAAATGAGGTTCGTAAGCACAAGAACAAATGCAAATGAGGTTCATAAGCACAAGATCAAGGGCAAATTATGTTGCAAAGCGCAAGAACGACGACAAATGAGGTTGTTAAGCACAAGAATAAGTGTAAATGATACTGCTAAGCACAAGAACAAGGGCAAAAGATGTTAAGAAACATATGAACAACGACAATTGAGATTGTTAAACAAACGAACAAGGGCAAATGAAGTTCCCAAGCACAAGAACAAATGAAAATGAGATTCATAAGCACAAGATCAAGGGAAAAAGTAGTTGTTAGGCACACGAACAACGGTAATTGAGGTTGTTAAGCACACAAACAAGGGCAAATGAGGTTGCTAAGATCAATAATAAATGCAAATAAGGTTCATAAGTACAAGATCAACGGCAAATTATATTGAAAAGCGCAAGCACAACGACAAATGAGGTTGCTAAGCACAAGAACAAGTGTAAATGATGTTGCTAAGCATAATAACAATGGCAAAAGAGGTTATTAAGTATATGAACAACGATAATGGACGTTGTTAAGCAAAACAAACAAGGACAAATGATGTTCCTAAGCACAAAAACAAGGGCAAATGAGGTTCATAAGCACAAGACAACGACCTCTTTTGCCCTTGATCTTGTGCTTATGAACCTCATTTGCATCTGTTCTTGTGCTTAGGAACCTCATTTGCCCTTGTTCGTGTGCTTAACAACCTCTTTTCGCCTTGATCATTTGCTTATGAACCTCATTTGCATTTGTTCTTGTGCTTAGGAACCCCATTTGCCCTTGTTTGTGTGCTTAACAACCTCAATTGGCGTTGTTCGTGTACTTAACAACCTCTTTAACCCTTGATCTTATCCTTATGAAACCCATTTTCCTTTGTTCTTGTGCTTAGGAACCTCATTTGCCGTTTTTTGTGTGCTTAACAACCTCAATTGTCGTTGTTGTTCATATTCTTCTTAACCAATTTTGCCCATGTTATTGTGCTAAACAACCTCATTTATCGTTGTTCTTGTTCTTTGCAACATAATTTGCTCTTGATCTTTTGCTTATGAATCTTATTTGCATTTGTTTTTGTGCTTAGGAACCTCATTTTCCCTTGTTTGTGTGCTTAACAACCTCAATTGGTGTTGTTCGTGTGCTTAACAACATCTTTTGACCTTGATCTTATGCTTATGAAACTCATTTGCATTTGTTCTTGTGCTTAGGAACCTCATTTGCCATTTTTTGTTTGCTTAACACCCTCAATTTTCGTTGTTGATATGCTTCTTAACCTCTTTTGCTCATGTTATTGTGCTTAGCAATATCATTTACACTTATTCTTGTGCTTAACAACCTCATTTGTCGTTGTTCTTGCGCTTTGCAACATAATTTGCCCTTGATCTTGTGCTTATGAACCTCATTTGCATTTCTTCTTGTGCTTAGTAACATCATTGACACTTATTCATGTGATTAACAACCTCATTTGTCGTTGTTGTTGCGCTTTGCAATATAATTTGCCCTTGATCTAGTGCTTATGAATCTCATTTGCATTTCTTTTTGTGCTTAGGAACCTCATTTTCTCTTGTTTGTGTACTTAACAACCTCAATTGGTGTTGATTGTGTGCGTAACAACCTCTTTTGCCCTTGATCTTGTGCTTATGAACCTCATTTGCATTTGTTCTTGTGCTTTGGAACCTCATTTGCCCTTGTTCGTGTGCTTAACAACCTCAATTGTCGTTGTTAACATGCTTCTTAACCTCGTTTTCCCTTGTTCTTGTGCTGAGTAACATCATTTACACTTATTTTTATGCTTAACAACCTCATTTATCGTTGTTCTTGCGCTTTACAATATAATTTGCCCATGATCTTGTGCTTATGAACCACATTTGCATTTGTTCTTATGCTAAGGAACCTCATTTTCCCTTGTTTGTGTGCTTAACAATCTCTTTTGCCCTTGATGTTGTGCTTATGAACCTCATTTGCTTCTTGTACTTAAGAATCTCATTTGCCCTTATTCGTGTGCTTAACAATCTCAATTGGCGTTGTTAGTGTGCTTATGAACCTCGTTTGCACTTGTTCTTGTGCTTAGGAACCTCATTTGCCGTTGTCCGTGTGCTTAACCACCTCAATTGGCGTTGTTCGTGTGCCCTTTGATCTTGTGCTTATGAATCTCATTTGCATTTATTCTTGTGCTTAGGAACCTCATTTGCCCTTGTTTGTGTTCTTAACAACCTCAATTTGTGTTGTAAGTGTGCTTAACGACCTCTTTTGCCCCTGATCTTGTGCTTATGAACCTCATCTGCATCTGTTCTTAAGCTTCTTATCCTCTTTTGCTCTTCTTCTTGTGCTTAGTAACATCATTTACACTTATTCTTGTGCTTAACAACCTTATTTGTCGTTGTTCTTGCGCCTTGCAATATAATTTGCCCATGATCTTGTGCTTATGAATCTCATTTGCATTTGTTCTTGTGCTTAGGAACCTCATTTTTCCTTGTTTGTGTGCTTAACAACCTCTTTTTCCCTTGATGTTTTGCTTATGAACCTCATTTGCATTTGTTCTTGAGCTTAGCAACCTCATTTTCCCTTGTTCGTGTGCTTAACAACCTCAATTGTCGTTGTTAACATGCTTATTAACCTCTTTTGCTCTTCTTCTTGTGCTTAGTAACATCATTTACAATTATTATTGTGCTTAACAACCTTATTTGTCATTGTTCTTGCGCCTTGCAATATAATTTGCCCATGATCTTGTGCTTATGAATCTGATTTGCATTTGTTCTTGTGCTTAGGAACCTCATTTTCCCTTGTTTGTGTGCTTAACAACCTCTTTTGCCCTTGATGTTTTGCTTATGAACCCCATTTGCATTTGTTCTTGTGCGTAGGAACCTCATTTGCCCTTCTCAGTGTGCTTAACAACCTCAATTGTTGTTGTTCATATGCTTCTTAACCTCTTTTGCTCATGTTCTTGTTCTAAACAACCTCATTTGTCGTCGTTCTTGTTCTTAGCAACATAATTTACCCTTAATCTTGTGCTTATGAACCACATTTGCATTTCTTTTTGTGCTTAGGAACCTCATTTTCCCTTGTTTGTGTGCTTAACAACCACAATTAGCGTTGTTCGTGTGCTTAACAACCTCTTTTCCCTTGATCTTGCGCTTATGAATCTCATTTTCATTTGTTCTTGTGCTTAGGAACTTTATTTCCCCTTGTTTGTTTGCTTAACAACCTCAATTATCGTTGTTCATATGCTTCTTAACCTCTTTTGCCCTTGTTCTTGAGCTTAGCAATATCATTTGCACTTATTCTTGTGCTTAACAACCTCATTTGTCGTTTTTCTTGAGCTTTGCAACATAATTTGCCCTTGATCTTGTGCTTATGAACCTCATTTGCATTTGTTCTTGTGCTAAGGAACCTCATTTGCCCTTGTTTGTGTGCTTAATAACCTTAATTGGCGTTGTTCGTGTGCTTAACAACCTCTTTTGCCCTTGATCTTTTGCTTATCAAACTCATTTACACTTGTTCTTGCGCTTAGGAACCTCATTTGCCCTTTTTCGAGTGCTTAACAACCTCAATTGGCGTTGTTCGTGTGTTAACAACCTTTTTTGCCTGTGATCTTGTGCTTATGAATCTCATTTGCATTTGTTCTCGTGCTTGGAAACCTCATTTGCCCTTGTTTGTGTGCTTAATAACCTCAATTGGCAATGTTCTTGCGCTCTGGAACATATTTTGCCCTTGATCATGTATTTATGAACCTCATTTGCATTTGTTCTTGTGCTTACGAACCTCATTTGCCCTTGTTTGTGTGCTTAACAATCTCTTTTGCCCTTGATGTTGGGCTTATGAATCTCATTTCCATTTGTTCTTGAGCTTAGGAACCTCATTTACCCTTGTTCGTGTGCTTAACAACCTCAATTGACGTTGTTAACATGCTTATTAACCTCTTTTGCCATTCTTCTTGTGCTTAGTAACATCATTTACAATTATTCTTATGCTTAACAACCTCATTTGTCGTTGTTATTGCGCTTTGCAATATAATTTGCCGTTAATCTTGTGCTTATGAACCTCATTTGCATTTGTTCTTGTGCTTAGGAACCTCATTTGCATTTGTTCTTGTGCTTAGGAACCTCATTTGCATTTGTTCTTGTGCTTAGGAACCTCATTTGCATTTGTTCTTGTGCTTAGGAACCTCATTTGCCCTTGTTTGTGTGCTTAACAACCTCTTTTGCCCTTGATGTTGTGCTTATGAACCTCATTTGCATTTGTTCTTGTGCTTAGGAGCCTCATTTTTCCTTATTCGTCTGCTTAACAACCTCAATTGTCATTGCTAACATGCTTCTTAACCTCGTTTGCCCTTCTTCTTGTGCTTAGTAACATCATTTCACTTATTCTTGTGCTTAACAACCTCATTTGTCGTTGTTCTTGCGCTTTGCAATATAATTTGCCCATGATCTTGTGCTTATGAACCTCATTTGCATTTGTTCTTGTGCTTAGTAACATCATTTACACATATTCTTGTGCTTAACAACCTCATTTTTCATTGTTCTTGCGCTTTGCAACATAATTTGCCCTTGATCTTGTGCTTATGAACCTCATTAGCATTTCTTCTTGTGCTTAGAAACCTCATTTTCCCTTGTTTGTGTGCTTAACAACCTCTTTTGCCCTTGATCTTTTGCTTATGAACCTCATTTGCATTTGTTCTTGTGCTTAGGAACTTCATTTGCCCTTGTTTGTGTGCTTAACAACCTTAATTGCCGTTGTTCGTGTACTTAACATCCTCTTTTGTCCTTGATCTGATGCTTATCAAACTCATTGACATTTGTTTTTGTGCTTAGGGACCTCATTTTCCCTTTTTCGTGTACTTAACAACCTCAATTAGCGTTGTTCTTGTGTTAACAACCATTTTAGCCTTTGATCTTGTGCTTATGAATCTCATTTGCATTTGTTCTCGTGCTTAGAAACCTCATTTGCTCTTGTTTGTGCGCTTAATAACCACAATTGGCATTGTTCTTGCGCTCTGGAACATATTTTGCCCTTGATCTTGTATTTATGAACATCATTTGCATTTGTTCTTATGCTAAGGAACCTCATTTGCCCTTGTTTGTGTGCATAACAATCTCTTTTGCCCTTGATGCTGTGCTGATGAACCTCATTTGCATTTGTTCTTGAGCTTAGGAACCTCATTTGCCCTTGTTCGTGTGCTTAACAACATCAATTGTCATTGTTGACATGGTTATTAACATCTTTTGCCCTTTTTCTTGTACTTAGTAACATCATTTACTATTATTCTTGTGCTTAACAACCTCATTTGTCATTGTTCTTGCGCTTTGCAATATAATTTGCCCTTGATCTTGTGCTTATGAACCTCATTTGCATTTGTTCTTGTGCTTAGGAAACTCATTTGCCCTTGTTTGTGTGCTTAACAACCTCTTTTGCCCTTGATGTTGTGCTTATGAACCTCATTTGCATTTGTTCTTGTGCTTAGGAACCTCATTTGCCCTTGTTCGTGTGCTTAACAACCTCAATTATCGTAGTTAACATGCTCCTTAACCTCTTTTGCCATTCTTCTTGTGCTTAGTAACATCATTTACACTTATTCTTCTGCTTAACAACCTCATTTCTCGTTGTTCTTGCGCTTTGCCATATAATTTGCCCATGATCTTGTGCTTATGAATCTCATTTGCATTTGTTCTTGTGCTTAGGAACCTCATTTTCCCTTGTTTGTGTGCTTACCAACCTCTTTTGCCCTTGATGTTGTGCTTATGAACCTCATTTGTATTTGTTCTTGTGCTTAAGAACCTCATTTGCCCTTGTTTGTGTGCTTAACAATCTCAATTGGCGTTGTTAGTGCGCTTAACAACCTCTTTTGCCCTTGATATTGTGCTTATGAACCTCGTTTGCATTTGTTCTTGTGCTTAGGAACCTCATTTGCCCATGTTCGTGTGCTTAACCACCTCAATTGGCGTTGTTCGTGTGTTAACAACATTTTTTGCCTTTGATCTTGTGCTGATGAATCTCATTTGCATTTATTCTTGTGCTTAGAAACCTCATTTGCCCTTGTTTGTGTTGTTAACAACCTCAATTTGTGTTGTAAGTGTGCTTAATGACCTCTTTTGCCCCTGATCTTGCGCTTCTGAACCTCATTTGCATCTGTTCTTATTCTTAGGAACCTCATTTTCTCTTGTTCGTGTGCTTAACAACCTCAATTGTCGTTGTTAACATGCTTTTTAACCTCTTTTGCCCTCCTTCTTGTGCTTAGTAACATCATTTACACTTCTTTTTGTGCTTAACAACCTCATTTGTCGTTGTTCTTGTGCTTTGCAATATAATTTGCCCTTGATCTTGTGCTTATGAACCTCATTTGCATTTGTTCTTGTGCTTAGGAACCACATTTTCCCTTGTTTGTGTGCCTAACAACCTTAATTAGCGTTGTTCGTGTGCTTAACAACCACTTTTGTCCTTAATCTTGAGCTTATGAACCTCATTTGTATTTGTTCGTTCGCTTGGGAACCTCATTTGCCCTCGTTTGTGTGCTTTTTAATCTCTTTTGCCCTTGATCTTTTGCATATGAACCTCATTTGCATTTGTTCTTGTGCTTAGGAATATCATTTGCCCTTGTGTGTGTGCTTAACAATCTTAATTGGCGTTACTCGTGTGCTTAACAAGCTCTTTTGCCCTTGATCTTATGCTTATGAAACTCATTTGCATTTGTTCTTGTGCTTAGAAACCTCATTTGCCCTTTTTCCTGTGCTTAACAACCTCAATTGTCCTTGTTCATATGCTTCTTAACCTCTTTTGTCCTTGTTCTTGTGCTAAACAACCACATTTGTCGTTGTTCTTGCGCTTTGCAACATAATTTGTCGTTGATCTTGTGCTTATGAACCTCATTTGCATCTGTTCTTGTGCTTAGGAACCTCATTTGCCCTTGTTCGTGTGCTTAAGAATCTCAATTGGCGTTGTTCGTGTGCTTGACAACCTCTTTTGCCCTTGATATTGTGCTTAGAAACCTCATTTGCATTTGTTCTTGTGCTTAGGAATCTCATTTGCCCTTGTTCGTGTGCTTAACAACCTCAATTGGCGTTGTGCGTGTGTTCACAACCTCTTTTGCCTTTGATCTTGTGCTTATGAATCTCAATTGCATTTGTTGTGCTTAGGAACCTCATTTGCCTTTGTTTGTTTGCTTAACAATATCAATAGTCGTTGTTCATATACTTCTTAACCTCTTTTGCCCATGTTCTTGTGCTTAGCAACATCATTTACACTTGTTCTTGTGCTTAGCAACATCATTTGTTATTGTACTTGGGCTTTTCATCATAATTTGACGTTGATCTTGTGCTTATGAACCTCATTTGCATTTATTCTTGTACTTTGGAACCTCATTTGCCCTTGTCTGTGTGCTTAACAAGCTCAATTGGCGTTGTTCGTGTACTTAACAACCTCTTTCGCCCTTGATCTTGTGCTTCTGAATCTCATTTTCATTTGTTCTTGTGCATAGGAACTTCATTTGCCCTTGTTTGTTTGCTTAACAACCTCAATTGTCGTTGTTCATATGCTTCTTAACCTCTTTTGCCCTTGTTCTTGCGCTTAGCAATATCATCTACACTTATTCTTGTGCTTAACAACCTCTTTTGTCGTTGTTCTTGTATTTTTCAAGATAATTTGCCCTTGATCTTGCGCTTTTGAACCTCATTTGCATTTGTTCTTGTGCTTAGGAACCTCATTTGCCGTTGTTTGTGTGCTTCACAACCTCTTTTGCCCATGATGTTGTGCTTATGAAACTCATTTCCATTTGTTCTTGTGCTTAAGAACCTGATTTCCCCTTGTTCGTGTGCGTAAGAACCTCAATTGTCGTTGTTAACATGCTTCTTAACCTGTTTAGCCCTTCTTCTTGTGCTTAGTAACATCAATTATACTTAGTCCTGTGCTTAACTACCTCATTTATCGTTGTTCTTGCGCTTTGCAATATAATTTGCCCATGATATTCTGCTTATGAACCTCATTTGCATTTGTTCTTATGCTTAGGAACCTCATTTGCCCTTGTTTGTGTGCTTAACAACCTCTTTTGCCCTTGATGTTGTGCTTATGAACCTCATTTGCATTTGTTCTTGTGCTTAAGAACCTCATCTGCCCTTGTTCGTGTGCTTAACAATCTCAATTGGCTTTGTTAGTGTGCTTAACAATGTCTTTTGCCCTTGATCTTGTGCTTATGAACCTCATTTCCATTTGTTCTTGTGCTTAGGAACCTAATTTGTCCTTGTTCGTGTGCTTAACAACCTGAATTGACGTTGTTCATGTGTGAACAACCTCTTTTGCCATTGATCTTGTGCTTATGAACCTCATTTGCATTTGTTTTTGTGCCTAGGAACCTCATTTGCCCTTGTTTCTGTTCTTAACAACCACAATTGGTGTTGTAAGTGTGCTTAACGACTTCTTTTGCCCTTGATCTTGTGCTTATGAACCTCATTTGCATATGTTCTTATGCTCAGAAACCTCATTTGCCCTTGTTCGTGTGCTTAACTACCTCAATTGTCGTTGTTAACATGCTTCTTAACCTCTTTTTTTCCCTTCTTCTTGTGCTGAGTAACATCATTTACACTTATTTTTGTGCCTAACAACCTCATTTGTCGTTGTTCTTGCACTTTCCGATATAATTTGCCCTTGATCTTCTACTTATGAACATCATTTGTATATGCTCTTGTGCTTAGGAACCTCATTTGCCCTTATTTGTGTGCTCAACAACTTCTTTTGCCCTTGATCTTTTGCTTATGAACCTTATTTGCATTTGTTTTTGTGCTTAGGAACCTCATTTGCCCTTGTTTGTGTGCTTAACAACCTCAATTGGTGTTGTTCGTGTGCTTAACAGCATCTTTTGACCTTGATCTTATGCTTATGAAACTCATTTGCATTTGTTCTTGTGCTTAGGAACCTCATTTCCATTTTTTGTTTGCTTAACAACCTCAATTTTCGTTGTTGATATGCTTCTTAACCTCTTTTGCTCATGTTATTGTGCTTAGCAATATCATTTACACTTATTCTTGTGCTTAACAACCTCATTTGTCGTTGTTCTTATGAACCTCATTTGCAACATAATTTGCCCTTGATCTTGTGCTTATGAACCTCATTTGCATTTGTTCTTGTGCTTGGGAACCTCATTTTCCCTTGTTTGTGTGCTTAACAACCTTAATTGGTGTTGTTTGTGTGCTTAACAACCTCTTTTGCCCTTGATCTTGTGCTTATCAACCTCATTTGCATTTGTTCTTGTATTTAGGAACCTCATTTGCCCTTAATCGTGTGCTTAACAACCACAATTGTCGTTGTTAACATTAATCTTAACCTCTTTTACCCTTCTTCTTGTGTTTAGCAACATCATTTACATTTGTTCTTGTGCTTAGCAACCTCATTTGTTGTTGTTCTTGTGCTTTGCAACATAATTTGCCCTTGAACTTGTGATTATGAACCTCATTTGCATTTGTTCTCGTGCTTAGCAACCTCATTTGCCCTTGTCCGTGTGCTTAATAACCTCAATTGGCATTGTTTTTGCGCTCTGCAACATAATTTGCCATTGATCTTGTGTTTATGAACCTCATTTGCATTTGTTCTTGTTTTAAGGAAGCTCATTTTTCCTTGTTTGTGTGCTTAACAACCTCTTTTGCCCTTGATTCATTTGCATTTGTTCTTGTGCTTATGATCCTCATTTGTTCGTGTGCTTAACAACCTCAATTGTCATTGTTAACGTGCTTCTGAACCTCTTTTGCCCTTCTTCTTGTGCTTAGTAACATTATTTATACTTATTATTGTGCTTAACAACCTCATTTGTCGTTGTTCTTGCGCTTTGCAATATAATTTGCCTATGATCTTGCGCTTTTGAACCTCATTTGCATTTGTTCTTGTGCTTAGGAACCTCATTTGCCGTTGTTTGTGTGCTTAACAACCTCTTTTGCCCTAGATGTTGTGCTTATGAACCTCATTTGTATTTGTTCTTATGCTTAGGATCTTCATTTTCCCTTTTTTGTGTGCTTGGCAATCTCAATTGGTGTTGTTCGTGTGCTTAGCAACCTCTTTTGCCCTTGATCTTGTGCTTATGAACCTCATTTGAATTTATTCTTGTGCTAAGGAACCTCATTTGCCCTTGTTCGTGTGCTTAACAACCTCAATTGTCGTTGTTAACATGCTTCTTAACCTCTTTTGCCCTTCTTCTTGTGCTTAGCAACATCATTTACACTTGTTGTTGTTCTTGCGCTTTGTAACATAATTTGTCATTGATCTTGTGTTTATGAACCTCATTTGCATTTGTTCTTGTGCTTTGGGACCTCATTTGCCCATGTTTGTGTGCTTAGCAATCTTTTTTGCCCTCGATGTTGTGCTTATGAACCTCATTTGCATTTGTTCTTGAGCTTAGGAACCTCATTTGTCCTTGTTCGTGTGCTTAACCACCTCAATTGTCGTTGTTAACATGCTCATTAACCTCTTTTGCCCTTCTTCTTGTGCTTAGTAACATCATTTACAATTATACTTGTGCTTAACAACCTCATTTGCCGCTGTTCTTGCGCTTTGCAATATAATTTGCCCTTGATGTTGTGCTTTTGAACCTCATTTGCATTTATTCTTGTGCTTAGGAACCTCATTTGCCCTTGTTTGTGTGCTTAACAACCTCTTTTGCCCTTGATGTTGTGCTTATGAACCTCATTTGCATTTGTTCTTGTGCTTAGGAACTTCATTTGACCTTGTTCGTGTGCTTAACAACCTCAATTATCGTTCTTAATATGCTTCTTAACCTCTTTTGCCATTCTTCTTGTGCTTTGTAACATCGTTTACACTTATTCTTGTGCTTAACAACCTCATTTGTCGTTGTTCTTGCGCTTTGCAATATAATTTGTCCATGATCTTGTGCTTATGAAACTCATTTGCATTTGTTCTTGTGCTTGGGAACCTCATTTTCCCTTGTTGGTGTGCTTAACAACCTCTTTTGCTTAACAACCTCTTTTGCCATTGATTTTGTGCTTATGAACCTCATTTACATTTGTTTTTGTGCTTAAAAACCTCATTTGCCCTTGTTCGTGTGCTTAACCATCTCAATTGGCGTTGTTAGTGTGCTTAACTACCTCTTTTGCCTTTGATATTTTGCTTATGAACCTCGTTTGCATTTGTTCTTGTGCTTAGGAACCTCATTTGCCCTTGTTCGTGTGCTTAACAACCTCAATTGGCGTTGTTCGTGTGTTAACAACCTTTTTTGCCATTGATCTTGTACTTATGAATCTCATTTGCATTTGTTCTTGTGCTTAGGAACCTCATTTGCCCTTGTTTGTGTTCTTAACAACCTCAATTTGTGTTGTAAGTGTGCTTAACGACCTCTTTTTCCATTGATCTTGTGCTTATGAACCTCATTTGCATCTGTTCCCTTGCTTTGGAACCTCATTTGCCCTTGTTCGTGTGCTTAACAGCCTCTTCGTGTGCTTAAGAACCACAATTTGTTGTTGTTAACATGCTTTTTAAGCTCTTTTGCCCGTCTCCTTATGCTGAGTAACATCATTTACACTTATTTTTGTGCTTAACAACCTCATTTGTCGTTGTTCTTGCGCTTTGCAATATAATTTGCCCTTGATCTTGTGCTTATGAACCTCATTTCCATTTGTTCTTGTGGTTAGGAACCTCATTTTCCATTGTTTGTGTGCTTAACAACCTTAATTGGCGTTGTTCGTGTACTTAAGAACCACTTTTGTCCTTGATCTTGTGCTTGTGGAAATCATTTGTACATGTTCTTGCACTTAGGAACCTCATTTGCCCTTGTTTGTGTGCTTAAGAACCTCTTTTGCCCTAGATCTTTTGCTTATGAACCTCATTTGTATTTGTTCTTATGCTTAGGAACCTCATTTGCCCTTGTTTGTGTGCTTAACAACCTCTTTTGCCCTTGATGTTGCTTATGAACCTCATTTGCATTGTTCTTGTACTTAAGAACTTCATTTGCCCTTGTTCGTGTGCTTAACAATCTCAATTAGCGTTGTTAGTGTGCTTAACAACGTCTTTTGCCCTTGATCTTGTTCTTATGAACCTCATTTTCATTTGTTCTTGTGCTTAGGAACCTAATTTGTCCTTTTTCGTGTGCTTAACAACCTCAATTGGCGTTGTTCATGTGTCAACAACCTCTTTTGCCTTTGATCTTGTGCTTATGAATCTCTTTTGCATTTGTTCTTGTGTTTAGGAACCTCATTTCCCATTGTTTGTGTTCTTAACAACCTCAATTGGTGTTGTAAGTGTGCTTAACGACATCTTTTGCCCTTGATCTTGTGCTTATGAACCTCATTTGCATCTGTTCTTATACTTAGGAACCTCATTTGCCCTTGTTCGTGTGCTTAACTACCTCAATTGTCATTGTTAACATGCTTCTTAACCTCTTTTGCCTTTCTTTTTGTGCTTAGTAACATCATTTACACTTATTTTTGTACTTAACAACCTCATTTGTCGTTGTTCTTGCGCTTTGCGATATAATTTGCCCTTGATCTTATGCTTATGAACATCAATTGTATATGTTCTTGTGCTTAGGAACCTCATTTGCCCTTATTTGTGTGCTTAACAACCTCTTTTGCCCTTGATCTTTTGCTTATGAACCTTATTTGCATTTGTTTTTGTGCTTAGGAACCTCATTTGCCCTTGTTTGTGTGCTTAACAACCTCAATTGGTGTTGTTCTTGTGCTTAACAACAACTTTTGCCCTTGATCTTATGCTTTTGAAACTCATTTGTATTTGTTCTTGTGCATACTAACCTCATTTGCCCTTCTTAGTGTCCTTAACAGCCTCAATTGTTGTTGTTCATATGCTTTTTAACCTCTTTTGCTCATGTTCTTGTTCTAAACAACCTCATTTGTCGTCGTTCTTGTTCTTAGCAACATAATTTACCCTTAATCTTGTGCTTATGAACCACATTTGCATTTCTTTTTGTGCTTAGGAACCTCATTTTCCCTTGTTTGTGTGCTTAACAACCTCAATTAGCGTTGTTCGTGTGCTTAACAACCTCTTTTGACCTTCATCTTGCGCCTATGAATCTCATTTTCATTTGTTCTTGTGCTTAGAAACTTTATTTGCCCTTGTTCGTTTGCTTAACAACCTCAATTATCGTTGTTCATATGCTTCTTAACCTATTTTGCCCTTGTTCTTGTGCTTAGCAATATCATTTACACTTATTCTTGTGCTTAACAACCTCATTTGTCGTTGTTCTTGTGCTTTGCACCATAATTTGCCCTTGATCTTATGCTTATGAACCTCATTTCCATTTGTTCTTGTGCTTAGGAACCTCATTTTCCATTGTTTGTGTGCTTAACAACCTTAATTGGCGTTGTTCGTGTACTTAACAACCAATTTTGTCCTTGATCTTGTGCTTGTGGACCTCATTTGTATATGTTTTTGCACTTAGGAACCTCATTTGCCCTTGTTTGTGTACTTAACAACCTCTTTTGCCCTAGATTTTTGCTTATGAGCCTCATTTGTATTTGTTCTTATGCTTAGGAACCCCATTTGCCCTTGTTTGTGTGCTTAACAACCTCTTTTGCCCCTGATGTTGTGCTTATGAACCTCATTTGCATTTGTTCTTGTGCTTAAGAACCTCATTTGCCCATGTTCGTGTGCTTAACAATCTCAATTGGCGTTGTTAGTGTGCTTAACAACGTCTTTTGCCCTTGATCTTGTGCTTATGAACCTCATTTCATTTGTTCTTGTGCTTAGGAACCTAATTTGTCCTTATTCGTGTGCTTAACAACCTCAATTGGCGTTGTTCATGTATCAACAACCTCTTTTGCCTTTGATCTTGTGCTCATGAATCTCTTTTGCATTTGTTCTTGTGCTTAGGAACCTCATTTGCCATTGTTTGTGTTCTTAACAACCTCAATTGGTGTTGTAAGTGTGCTTAACGACCTCTTTTGCCCTTGATCTTGTGCTTATGAACCTCATTTGCATCTGTTCTTATGCTTAGGAACCTCATTTGCCCTTGTTCGTGTGCTTAACTACCTCAATTGTCATTGTTAACATGCTTCTTAACCTCTTTTTCCTTTCTTCTTGTGCTTAGTAACATCATTTACACTTATTTTTGTGCTTAACAACCTCATTTGTCGCTGTTCTTGTGCTTTGCGATATAATTTGCCCCTGATCTTGTGCTTACGAACATCAATTGTATATGTTCTTGTGCTTAGGAACCTCATTTGCCCTTGTTTGTTTGCTTAACAACCTCTTTTGCCCTTGATCTTTTGCTTATGAACCTTATTTGCATTTGTTTTTGTGCTTAGGAACCTCCTTTGCTCAAGTTTGTGTGCTTAACAACCTCAATTGGTGTTGCTCTTGTGCTTAACAACAACTTTTGCCCTTGATCTTATGCTTTTGAAACTCATTTGCATTTGTTCTTGTGCATTGGAACCTCATTTGCCCTTCTTAGTGTCCTTAACAACCTCAATTGTTGTTGTTCATATGCTTCTTAACCTCTTTTGCTCATGTTCTTGTTCTAAACAACCTCATTTGTCGTCATTCTTGTTCTTAGCAACATAATTTACCCTTAATCTTGTGCTTATGAACCACATTTGCATCTTTTTGTGCTTAGGAACCTCGTTTTCCCTTGTTTATGTGCTTCACAACCTCAATTAGCGTTGTTCGTGTGCTTAACAACCTCTTTTACCCTTGATCTTGTGCTTATGAATCTCATTTTCATTTGTTCTTGTGCTTAGGAACTTTATTTGCCCTTATTCGTTTGCTTAACAACCTCAATTATCGTTGTTCATATGCTTCTTAACCTCTTTTGCCCTTGTTCTTGTGCTTAGCAATATCATTTACACTTATTCTTGTGCTTAACAACCTCATTTGTCGTTGTTCTTGCGCTTTGCAACATAATTTGCCCTTGATCTTGTGCTTATGAACCTCATTTGCATTTGTTCTTGTGCTTAGGAACCTCATTTTCCCTTGTTTGTGTGCTTAACAACCTTAATTGGTGTTGTTCATGTGCTTAACAACCTCTTTTGCCCTTGATCTTGTGCTTATGAATCTCATTTGCATTTGCTCTTGTGTTTAGGAACCTCATTTTCCCTTGTTCGCGTGCTTAACAACCTCAATTGTCGTTGTTAACATGCTTCTTAACCTCTTTTGCCCTTCTTCTTGTGTTTAGCAACATCATTTACACTTGTTCTTGTGCTTAACAACCTCATTTGTTGTTGTTCTTGAACTTTGCCACATAATTTGCCCTTGATCTTGTGATTATGAACCTCATTTGCATTTGTTCTCGTGCTTAGCAACCTCATTTGCCCTTGTTCGAGTGCTTAATAACCTCAATTGGCATTGTTTTTCCGCTCTGCAACATAATTTGCCATTGATCTTGTGTTTATGAACCTCATTTGCATTTGTTCTTGTTCTTAGGAACCTCATTTGCCCTTGTTTGTGTCCTTAACAACCTCTTTTGCCCTCGATGTTGTGCTTATGAACC
The DNA here is from genome assembly GCA_964058825.1 of Carex arenaria. Lineage (NCBI taxonomy): Eukaryota > Viridiplantae > Streptophyta > Magnoliopsida > Poales > Cyperaceae > Carex > Carex arenaria. The sequence goes on from CAXKVW010000069.1 coordinate 62,961, forward strand.
TCATTTGTATTTGTTCTTGTGGTTAGGAACCTCATTTGTTCGTGTGCTTAACAACCTCATTTGTCACTGTAAACGTGCTTCTTAACCTCTTTTACCCTTCATCTTGTGCTTAGTAACATCATTTACACTTATTCTTGTGCTTAACAACCTCATTTGTCGTTGTTCTTGCGCTTTGCAATATAATTTGCCCATGATCTTGTACTTATGAACCTCATTTGCATTTGTTCTTGTGCTTAGGAACCTCATTTGTCGTTGTTTGTGTGCTTAACAACCTCTTTTGCACTTGATGTTGTGCTTATGAACCTCATTTGCATTTGTTCTTGTGCTTAAGAACCTCATTTGCCCTTGTTCGTATGCTTAACAATCTCAATTGGCGTTGTTAGTGTGATTAACAACGTCTTTTGCCCTTGATCTTGTGCTTATGAACCTCATTTTCATTTGTTCTTGTACTTAGGAACCTAATTTGTCCTTTTTCGTGTGCTTAACAACATCAATTGGCGTTGTTCATGTGTTAACAACCTCTTTTGCCTTTGATCTTGTGCTTATGATTCTCATTTGCATTTGTTTTTGTTCTTAGGAACCTCATTTGCCATTGTTTGTGTTCTTAACAACCTCAATTGGTGTTGTAAGTGTGCTTAACGACATCTTTTACCCTTGATCATGTGCTTATGAACCTCATTTGCATCTTTTCTTACGCTTAGGAACCTCATTTGCCCTTGTTTGTGTGCTTAACTACCTCAATTGTCGTTGTTAACATGCTTCTTAACCTCTTTTGCCCTTCTTCTTGTGCTTAGTAACATCATTTACACTTATTTGTGTGCTTAACAATCTCATTTGTCGTTGTTCTTGCGCTTTGCAATATAATTTGCAATTGATCTTGTGCTTAGGAACATGATTTGTATATGTTCTTGTGCTTAGGAACCTCATTTGCCCTTGTTTGTGTGCTTAACAACCTCTTTTGCCCTTGATCTTTTGCTTATGAACCTTATTTGCATTTGTTTTTGTGCTTAGGAACCTCATTTGCCCTTGTTTGTGTGCTTAACAACCTCAATTGGCGTTGTTCGTGTGCTTTTAACAACATCTTTTGCCCTTGATCTTATGTTTATGAAACTCATTTGCATTTGTTCTTGTACTTACGAACCTCATTTGCCTTTTTCGTGTGCCTAACAACCTCAATTGTCGTTATTCACATGCTTCTTAACCTCTTTTGCTCATGTTCTTGCGCTAAACAACCTCATTTGTCGTTGTTCTTGTTCTTAGCAACATAATTTACCCTTGATCTTGTGCTTATGAACATCATTTGCATTTCTTTTTCAGCTTAGGAACCTCATTTTCCCTTGTTTGTGTGCTAAACAACCTCAATTGGTGTTGTTCGTGTGCTTAACAACCTTTTTTACCCTTGATCTTGTGCTTATGAACCTCATTTGCATTTGTTCTTATGCTTTGGAACATCATTTGTCCTTGTTCGTGTGCTTAACAACCTCAATTGTCGTTGTTAACATGTTTCTTAACCTCTTTTGCCCTTCTTCTTGTGCTTAGCAACATCATTTACACTTGTTCTTGTGCTTAACAATCTCATTTGTCGTGTTCTTGCATTTTGTAACATAATTTGCCCTTGATCTTGTGCTTATGAACTTCATTTGTATTTGTTCTTGTGCTTGGTAACATCATTTACACTTATTCTTATGTTTAACAACCTTATTTGTCGTTGTTCTTGCGCTTTGCAATATAATTTGCCCTTGATCTTGTGCTTATGAACCCCATTTGCATTTGTTCTTGTGCTTATTAACCTCATTTGCCCTTGTTTGTGTGCTTAACAACCTCAATTTGTGTTGTCCGTGTGCTTAACAACCTCTTTTGCTCTTGATCTTGTGTTTATGAACCCCATTTGCATTTGTTCTTGTGCTTAAGAACCTCATTTGCCCTTGTTTGTGTGCTTAACAACCTCAATTAGTGTTGTTCGTGTGCTTAACAACCTCTTTTGCCCTTGATGTTGTGCTTATGAACCTCATTTGCATTTGTTCTTGTGCTTAGGAACCTCATTTGCATTTGTTCGTGTGCTTAACAATCTCAATTGGCGTTGTTAGTGTGGTTAACAACCTCTTTTGCCCTTGATATTGTGCTTGGGAACATCATTTGCATTTGTTCTTGTGCTTAGGAACCTCATTTGCCCCTGTTCTTGTGCTTAATAACCTCTTTTGCCCTTGATGGTGTGCTTATGAACCTCATTTACATTTGTTCTTGTGCTTATGAACCTCATTTGCCCTTGTTCTTGTGCTTAGGAACCTCATTTGCCCTTGTTCATGTGCTTAACAATCTCAATTGGCGTTGTTCGTGTGCTTAACAACCTCTTTTGCCCTTGATATTGTTCTTCAGAACCTCATTTGCATTTGTTCTTGTGCTTAGGAACCTCATTTGTCCTTGTTCGTGAGCTTAACAACGTCAATTGGCGTTGTTCATGTGTTAACAACCTCTTTTGCCTCTTATCTTGTGCTTGCGAATCTCATTTGCATTTGTTCTTGTGCTTATGAACCTCATTTGCCTTTGTTTGTTTGCTTAACAACCTCAATTGTCGTTGTTCATATACTTCTTAACCTCTTTTGCCCTTGTTCTTGTGCTTAGCAACATTAGCTACAGTTGTTCTTGTGCTTAGCAATCTCATTTGTCGTTGTTCTTGCGCTTTTCAACATAATTTGCCGTTGATCTTGTGCTTTTCAACATTATGAACCTCATTTGCATTTATTCTTGTTCTTAGGAACCTCATTTTTCCTTGTTTGTGTGCTTAACAACCTCAATTGGCGTTGTTCGTGTGCTTAACAACCTCTTTTCCCCTTGATCTTGTGCTTATGAACCTCATTTGTATTTGTTCTTGTGCTTTGGAACCTCATTTTCCCTTGTTCGTGTGCTTAACAACCTCAATTGTCGTTGTTAACATGCTTTTTAACCTCTTTTGCCCTTCTTCTTGTCCTTAGCAACATCATTTACGCTTGTTCTTGTGCTTAACAACCTTATTTGTTGTTGTTCTTGCGCTTTGCAACATAATTTGCCCTTGATCTTGTGCTTATGAACCTCATTTGCATTTGTTCTTGTGCTTAGAAACCTCATTTGCCCCTGTTAGTGAGCTTAACAACCTCAATTGGCGTTGTTCTTGTGCTCAGCAACATAATTTGCCCTTGATCTTGTGTTTTTTAACCTAGTTTGCATTTGTTCTTGTATTTATGAACCTCATTTGCCCTTGTTTGTGTGCTTAGGAACCTCATTTGTCATTGTTTGTGTGCTTAACAACCTCTTTTACCCTTGATGTTGCGCTTATGAATCTCATTTGCATTTGTTCTTGTACTTAGGAACCTCTTTTGTCTTTGTTCGTGTGCTTAACAGCCTCAATTGTCGTTGTTAACCTGTTTCTTAACCTCTTTTGTCCTTCTTCTTGTGCTTAGTAACATCATTTACGCATATTTTTGTGCTTAACAACTTCATTTGTCGTTGTTCTTGCGTTTTGCAATATAATTTGCTCTTGATCTTATGCTTACGAACCTCATTTGCATTTGTTCTTTTGCTTAGAAATATCATTTTCCCTTGTTTGTGTGCTTAACAACCTTAATTGGCGTTGTTTGTGTGCTTAACAACCACTTTCGTCCTTGATCTTGTACTTATGAACCTCATTTGTATATGTTCTTGTGCATCGGAATCTCATTTGCCCTTGTTTGTGTGCTTAACAACCTCTTTTTCCCTTCATCTTTTGCTTATGAACCTCAATTGCATTTGTTCTTATGCTTAGGAACATCATTTGTCCCTGTTTGTGTGCTTAACAACCTCAATTGCATTTGTTCTTGTACTTAGGAACCTCATTTGCCCCTGTTTGTGTGCTTAACAAGCTTAATTGGCGTTGTTCGTGTGCTTAACAACCTCTTTTGTCATTGATCTTATGCTTTTGAAACTCATTTGCATTTGTTCTTGTGCTTAGGAACCTGATTTTCCCTTGTTTGTCTGCTTAACAACCTTAATTGGCGTTGTTTGTGTGCTTAACAACCACTTTCGTCCTTGATCTTGTGCTTATGAACCTCATTTGTATATGTTCTTGTGCTTAGGAACCTCATTTACCCTTGTTTGTGTGCTTAACAACCTCTTTTGCCCTTGATCTTTTGCTTATGAACCTCATTTGCATTTGTTTTGGCAACCTCATTTGTTATTGTTCTTGTGCTTAGCAACTCATTGACCATTGTTCTTTTGCTTAACAATTTAATTGGCTATTGCTGTTGTGCTGAGCAGTCTCATTTGCATTGTTCTCAATCTTAGCAACCTCATTTGTTATTGTTCTTGTGCTTAGCAACTTGTTTGTCGTTGTTGTGGTGCTTAACAAACTTATTGGCCATTATTCGTGTGTTTAGCAGCCTCATTTTCATTCTTCTTGTGCTTACCAGCATTATTTGTATTATTCTTGTGCTTAGCAACCTCATTAGTCATTGTTCTTATGCTTAGCAAGTCATTTGTTATTATTCTTTTGCTTAACAACTTCATTGGCCATTGTTCTTTTAGTTAACAACATCATTGGTTATTTTTCTTGTGATTAACAATATCATTGGTCATTGTTCTTATGATTAACATTCTCATTTGCAATGTTCTCGTGCTAGCAACCTCATTTGCATTGTTCTTGTGCTTAACAACCTTATTTGTCATTTTTCTTCTGCATAGCAACTAATTGTGCTATCGTTCATTGCTTAACAATCTCATTTGCCATTGTTCTTTTACTTTATAACCTTATTGGTCATTGTTATTGTGCTTAGCTACCTCATTTTGTTTTTTTCTTGTGCTTAGCAACCTCATTTGCATTGTTCTAATGCTTAGCAACCTTATTTGTCATTATTTTTGGACTTAGCAACTCATTGGTCGTTATTCTTTTGCTTAACATCTTCATTGGTCATTGTTCTTGTGCTTAGCAACTCGTTTATCGTTGTTGTGTTGCTTAACAAACTTATTGGTAATTATTCTTGTGCTTAGCGGTCTTATTTTTATTCTTGTACTTAGCATCCTCATTTGCATTGTACTTGTGCTTAGCAACCATCAAACCACATACATTAATACACCCGAATAAAACGGAGTCTCAGAAAGAAAGAAAAAACAGACATCTACTTTAAGTTACAAGAACACTTCTTTTTCAATCTAATGTTCGAAAAACTTATTAGTCAGACGCAGTGTTAACAATAATTTATCTTATAAATAGATTATCAAGTGTTAGACTTAAAAATATGAGTCCCTTAGAAATTCTAAAGGTAGAAAAATTGATCTTGATCATATAAGAATATTTGGATAAACATATTTTGTACATATTAAAAGACAAAATAAGTTAGATAAAAATTCATTTAAAACTATTTTTGGGACATTCCTTAAAAAAAAGGGTACAAGTGTTATGACTCGAAAAATAAAAAATTGTATATCCCACGGGATGTGTCATTTTTTTTTAAATTAATCATATTACCAAACAGATGAACAAGGAAATGTACAATGTCAATCAATACAATTACCTGCAAATAAATTTATGTTTCCTGAAGAAATAAATCAAGAACAAGTTGCAGGAGATCACACTGGCGAAACAAATGCAATTCCTTCAGGTGGAGAAGACGAAGAAAAAGAGTCAAGTGAGGAAGCAACTCAAGAAGAGGTTGAAGAAGTTGAAATTGACTCAAGCGAAGAAGCAACTCAAGAAGAAATTGCCTTGAGAAGATCAGTAAGACAGACTTGACCTTCCATCAAACTAAGGGATTATGTATCCCATCAGGTGATGTATATAATTTAAGATTTTATTTCTTATGATAAGGTATCTCCTACATACAGGGCCTACTAAGGTAACATCAATAATCAAACCGAACCAACCAATTTTAATGAAGCAAACCAAAGTTCAATCTAGCGTAAGACTATGAAAGAAGAACTTCAAGTCTTAGAAAAAAAATGATACATGGGATATTGTTCGTTTACCAAACAATACAACGGTAGGTTGAAAATGGGTATATAAATCAAATACAACTGTGACGGTACAGTTGAAAGGTACAAAGCTGAATTAGTAGCCAAAAGATTCACCCAAACTTATGGTATTGACTACCAAGAAATATTTGCACTAGTAGCAAAAATGAATATCATTAGAATTTTACTATCAATAGCCACAAACTTAGGATGGAATTTGTTCCAAATAATTCCAACTACCCAAAAAATATATGTATTATTCAATATAAATGGATATATTAATATTATTTTTACTTGACAAGTTCAATATTTATGAAAATTCAAAAAGTAAAAATTGTAGATGTATTTGTAGTTTTTAACTAATAACCGTGTACTAAATATGATGTAACTTGAGAACCGTTTGAAGGAGGTTGTCAAATCAACAACTTAAATTAATTCAAACTTGACAAATTTTTCTAGGCACGGCTGTGAAAATTGTAAATCAATGCCGTCAATTTTAGTGAACATCATGCAAAATAATTTGTAGCTCGTGGTTTTCTCGAGAACGGTTCGAAAAAAAGCTAGTAATTAGTTTGTTGGATTCTGTCTCATCTCATTTTGTTATTTGCTAAGTTTAAATTTGATTCAGCTCGGCTAGTTGTAAGAAAAAGACGGCTATTTTTCGACTCTTAAACCATCTCTTATTATTCTCACTATAAGGACTTGTTCAGCTACCAGGCGGAAACTATAATGGGTTTGGGTTTGAGTCCAATTTAAATGGCCGAAACACTGTGTATGAATTTTTTTTTCCCACGAGTACAGTGGCAACCGATCAACAAACCCTAAAAGATGAAGCTTGTTGCAAGATAAATAGTTTTATTTTCGGACTCGTGATCTTTGTCCATTTCATGACTCGTCTGGCTCGAGCCGAGTTCAAACTTTATCTAGTATAACTCGTTTACAGCCTTAAGTTACACCATAACGTAATTTTTGTGAGGGACATCATAACGACCTTTTTTTAATTCTATAACACCTGGTTTTGAATGTTTAATGGATTTTAAAAAATTTAGAATTTCTTACATTCAATACTGAACCAAAAATTAGTTGCTACTGGATCAGTAGAGTAGGAGAAATGATACGGCGGAACCGACTCCATTACGAAACAGCACGGTTACGGTACTAAACAACTTGACATGCGTATCGGTTACGTGTCATGATTTGTGTGTCCCGTGCCATGATTATCTTTAAAAAAAGATTAACACAACACGTCACGTGAAAGATCTGGCCACGACACGGCACATGATCACGCGAGCCACAAGAAATTAAAATCGTTAGATCTTGATCAGATAATGAATCTTAAATAAATTAACCTAAATTATAATCAAAGGTCACGCGAGTTATATTTGGTCACGACGTGCCCTGACCACCCCCTTGATATTTTACTCACGATACGGCACGAGACAAAAATCACAGCATGTTAGTCACATCACCACATAACACGGTATGTTTTTTCACTCAATGGATCAGTCGAGAGTCTTTCGAAACGTCTGTAAAAAGACTCTTATGTTAATATCTCCTGGTTCTGATTTCCCCCAAACCAAATAAAGAAGATAACTTCATCAAACTTTACATAAAGTGGGCTCTCGCAAGGCCCAAAAAAAGGTCATGTAGCGTTGCAAATTTCGACAAAATAGCATTTGCCATGAGCCCATGATTCAAACATTGGATGTATTTGGATGAAGAATAGTCACTAATCATGCTTAGCGAATTACTACTTTTTCATTTGCATATGTTCGGATTAGTAAATATAAACTAGTCTTTGTTTGTCTTTTATGAATCAACTCACTATTTTACTAATTCAACAAATATTGAATTAACTCTATTCTCAATTTTGAAGTTAGCTCACTATTCACATTAATCCACCCCTCCATCCAAATGCACCCATAATAAATACCTTCTACTCCCCTAAACAAAGTCCAACAGTTCATTTTTGTTTGGATGAGCATGTATTTAAGGAATCAACTGTCCCAGTGTCTCTGCATCAAGTCACTTAATTAAGAAAAAGAAAACAGTTTGAACTATTCCATCAGTTCAGTGTATATTAGGAATAATTATAGCTCTTTAGTTGTTACAAAATTCTCAGACAGACAAAATACAGCAAGAATAAGTGCCCTCATCATGCTGCAAATATAGAAAGCATGAAATTGAGGGGATGATAAGATGCAACATCTTGACTAGTTGCCATGGGCAACACTAGTTCTAGTTCATGCTAATTATATAACCTAAAATCATCGAATCTAAAGAAGCTTAGAACTTCTTTGTCTAGCCCTTTCTATGATTTTGATTTTTCTTCATCTGACTGAGTTGGCCCAGTAATTGTATCCGCAAAATACTCCTCAACTAAAAGTAAGAAAAAGAAAAGATTGAATATATGCAAATAGAGTTAGTACCAAAAAGAACTGCTAGCAGTTCTAAAAGTAACAGAATAGCCTTCATCATCTTCTGTTATTATATACTACCATTTTAAGAGTTCCTCAAAAAATACCCCCACCCCCCCACAACCCAAACCCAAAAAAAAAACACTAAAAGGCATGAGTGATTGGATGTGGATTTGGGCTTTTCAAGGTGTGCAGTATATACAGATCCGCTATATACAAAGTACAAACCAAAAATAAATATCATTAAGAAACTTACCTATATCATCGTGGTTCGGGGAGTCAAGTAAGATGTCAGAATCTGATGGGAGGAACTTACCTATATCATCTTGTTCCGGGGAGTCAAGTAAGATGTCAGAATCTGATGGGAGGAATGGAGTTCCTGTGTAGTTCTCAAGTGCTCCTAAATCTGCCAAAGTATGCCAATATGACAAATTGGACGAGTAAAAATAAAGGACTACAGGAATTAACTGTTCTGTTTTGTTTTCTTTTGACCAGATGGAATCAGACCTGATGCTGTGGAATTAAAATACCAGTTGATGGCAGTACCAGTATGTGGCACATGATCATGAATGACATGTGCCAGGTTCAAACAACAAAAAATGAAAGAAAAAAGAAGTAAAGAATTACCTCCCAAGCTAGTGAGATCGGCAGTTAAATCTGAAAGGCTGAAATTCCAAAGCTGCCCAAATGACCGACTGATAGAATCCCTCGATGAACCGACCCCACCGTCAGGTCCAAGCTGTAGGCCTCCCGGATCTGAGGCAAAAGTCGGGTCCAAGGCTGATGGGTCCATGCCCATGCCCGATATTTCCGTTGGGGTGAAGGGGAAGTGGTTGCTTGAAGCAGCTGATGAAGGGCTCACGGCCATATCTGACATAGCTGACATTGTACCAGTGGCAGGTGGGCCGGCAGGAGCAGCTGGTTCAGGTACTCCTGCTCCATTGTCTATCACCATGCTTCATTAAGAAAAAGAAAAAAACTTATTATTAAAACGTCGATACCGTAGAGAAGAAAAAGTTACTTGTGTGACTCTGAATTTTATGTTTCAACATTCATTGCTGACCCAATTTCATCTGTTTTGAGTTTATTTTTCATCTTATATTTTTCTTTTCTATTTTGAATCTATATTAACTCTATTTGTTTGTTGTGCAGTGGGTTTCTATATCTATTGTACCTTCCCATCCCAGCAGACCAGTTCAATACCACATAGAAAACCACAAAAAAAAAAAAAATGAAAGGAAGGGAGCAAGATCTAATCTGAAAGGAAGAAACCACCCAATTAGTATAGTAAATCTTGATTGTGTATTTTTTTTAGGTAATTGTTTGCAGATTTGCAGCTGTTAGTGAACTTCTTCAGATTATCACAAGGTACATCCCTTTAATTAACAGAAAGAGCTATCAAGTCAGATAAAAAGGTAATTAACAGAAAATGGTGAATTCCCATTGAAAATTTGGGGCTAAATTTAGATCTTACTCATTTCCAGAGTTCATACGGATAGGATGGTAATTTGCAGGGGCAGGGATGCCATTGACAACATGACAGCTGGACATTCCGCAGCCAGATGGATCAAGCTGGTGGGGCCCACCAGCAGGTGGTATTGGAGGCTGTTGTAGTACCGGATATCCCATTGGTAGGTTGTTAACTGTACTGCACACACCATTTTTATGCTTAATAGAAACTCCATACTAAAATTTAAACTTAACATGGTGGTGGAAACTTCTATTATGTTACAGTACTTGTTACAGCATAATATTTTACTGTTTCTTTGCCAGTAGTACCCAGAAATATCACATAGCACCCAACATTTTGGATTAATAACAAAAAACATCCGACCATCTAAATCAAAGGTTAAACAACTAAAATTAACAAAAATAGTTTGTCCATGATAACTCAAAAAATTCTTGTAACACTTCAGAAACACTCACAATTTCTAATCAAAATTGGTCAACTTTATATTGTCAGCGAGTTTTGTGGAACACATCTTTTCCACCATGCTAATCAAACAGTTGGTTTTTATACAAAAATATCTCACTAATCATGGGTGCAAGTTTCAGATATAAGAAGTGTAGGGGTACTTTTGAAAATACTGTGAATTATTGAGTGTAATTGACAAAGTTTCCAGTTCAATGGAAAGGAAACGAATTTTAGATCAACTTTTGATCATTAAAGGGAAAAGGTATAGCAACTCACGTGATAGTATAGAATATTTCAGTACTTGACTTTAAACATGCATAAAGTTGAAGGGAAAAAATTGTAAAAAAAAAAATAATAAAAAGCATCATACAAGAAGACAACAAATTACCAGGCATTGGATGGATCCCATTTTGCATAGGAGCTAGGGGGACCTTAGGTGGGACAGGGTACTTCATCAAATGATACTGATGCTCCAGTAAATGGTTAAACATTATTATTTGCTTTTTCAATTTTAGCCTTATGTAATATGCCCTGAAGAACTCTGAATTCTCCTCCTCCAGCTTTTGCCATACTGAACATAGAGAGAGAAAAAAAAGAAAAAAACATATATTTTTTAGCTGTTTAAACTGCATAGATTTATTTACACATGTTACTGGTATAGTATGTGGGAATTGGGTGGCTTGGCAAAGGCTTCTAAACAAAATAATTATTAGAAAACACACACACACACACACACACACAAAAATTAAACCACAATGCAATTGCCACATGAATTAAAGAAAAATAAATGAGAAAACTAACCTAAAGTAGTAAAACCAGGCTCTATTCGAGCGCGGGTAGAGAGAGTTCGAACCACCTCTCCTTTATTCATGTAAAGCTGGAGACAGCGTTCTATTAAATTTTGTACCTGTAACAGAATCACAGTTTGTCAGAATTTAGAAATGAACCCAAAAAAAGAAGAATTTACTACAACCAACTACCAACTAGATGGACAAACTGTGGTATTCCATATCAGGAAAAATCGCCCAACTAAATTACATTAATTGCCAACAATATTGAATGCAAAACGTGAATGCAACAGAAGTGAATTTCTTCCGTACTCTTCCAAAAACCTCTAATATCAAATATAACCCTTGTAAAATTTAAATATTGTGTATTTTTATCAATTTAATCCAATAAAATCTTCCCTTGAACTACCTTAATGTAATCATATCTAATTTTCTCACCCAATAAATAAAAGAAGGAACACCATCTCAATTGAAAAAAGAAAAAAGAAAAACACTTAGGAACAAAAACAAAAAACTGAGAAATACATAAAATTAACCATTGGAGCGCATTTCTGACATAATTGAATTCATTGAGTACGTGCCTGAAATCTGAGATTTTGGAGAAATAGGCCAGAATTTTCTTTTGAGAAATGGAAAACGGAAAAAAAAAAAAAAAAAAAAAAGAGAAAAAATAATTGAATCTTACAAGCTCAATATCTTGACGAGAAACCTTTCTATTATCACTACTCGCAACTGATAAAGAGCCTGAATCAGCTGCTGGCGCCTCAGCAGTACCTACCGGATTTGACTGGTTACCTTGCACTTCATGCGCAACTTGACTTGTCGGAGGTGCTTCTGCGGCAACTGGAGAATCCTGTAAAAGATACGTTTTACATAAAGTAATTATACTTCGAATCTACCCGTTATCTAATTAATTTCTCAAAGATATAATTCAATAATGGCGATGCCTCACCTGTGATGTCTTCATTTATTTAACGGGAACAGAACTCAGCTGCTCGCATCAGATTCGCCCCCAGTACGAAAATTTTAAGCATTTAATCGTTGAAAGAGAGGCTTTCACCGGAGACAGAGGAGGGAGAAAGAGAGAGAGAGAGAGGGGGGGGGGGGGGAGGAGAGATTTTCTCCCTGCAGTGATAGTGCCACCCTTTAAATACAACTTGGAAGAAACCATTAAATGAATTTAATAAAGGAGGTTAAAAAGGTCAAGCTGTAGTTTATCAGAATGCTGGCATTTTTCAATAAAGACATTGTACTTTTTGTTTCGCAGACGTCAAACGAGACGCAGTACATACTCTGAATTCGCATCCTCTGAGATATCTCAAACTTTGCGTGACTTTATGCAAATTTTCAACCGTTCAAATACGTTCTACACGAATCCTGAAGCACAAGCTATACTCGAATAGGCGAATACTCGATTAGGGACTGGACACGTCGGTCACGCAAAATTTGAGATATCCCAGAGGATGCACACTCCAGTAATGTAAACTGCTTTTCTGGTGAACATGTATCATCTGCATTAACTCAAAAAGGAATCTATTGAATTAGTGTATCTGGGCCGTCTGATTTTAAACCGAGCCAATCTGACTGTCTGATTTTAACACAGATTTCTTTAATATTCGTGCGAATCTAGTCCGCACGGATGCTAAAGCGAATCGGACAGTCCATATAGGATACGAATTCCCTTTTGAGTTAATGCAGAGGATACGAATTCAGTGAGAATACGGATCCGCTTTTTTCATTTATTTATTTTTCTCTTTGTTGAAGGAAGGTAACTGACTCGGTACAATTAGCTCAGATTAACCATCAGCCGAGCGATTGAAATTAGGTGCTTATTTAAATATAGGAGTTCGTTTTGATATCCGTGCCAAGTTAAAACTTACGATTCAGATTTAACTGTTCTCAATCGGACATTGCACTGGATCTGAATTCATGCTCCGTTGAGTTGCACCTAGCTTGCAGAACTCCGTTTTTCAATTAGAAAAAAAATATGAGGGCTGTTACTATTATTATTTTTATTTTTATTTTTACTATGAATGTTATTATTATTATCATTATTTCTTTTGTTGAATCCGTTCTTCAATTAGAAAAAAATGTGAGTGCCGTTACTATTTTTCATTATTATTACTATTATTTTTTTGAAACCTATTATTATTACTATAATTATTGTTGTTGTTGTTGCAATTATTTTATTTCTGCTGCTAAATTAAATAAATCGTTGTGTATATGTCATGATCTATATGTAATATGATATATGGTAAGTGTTTGTATATTGGACCACATAAAAGAGTAAGAAGCAAACAAGAAAGTTTGATGGATCTTTATGGAATAATAATTAATCAGTTGATATTTACTTTTCAGAAATAAAATTTAAATATTTTGAAATTAAAACCAAATGATATCACACGAGATTTAGATATTAAACTAGCCTATTTATATAGTATTATTGGTTAATTCCAATTAATAAAATTATTGGTTCCAGTGAAACAAAATAAATATATTATTTTGTACATTGATTTATCTTCTAAATTAATAAAGTTCAATAATCCAAAAATAATATAAAATTTCAACATCCCAAAGCTAGCACCAGCTACCAATTTTATGTTTCCGAATAAAACTAATAAAAACATTTAAAAACAACAGCAATAACAGTAACAACAACGGCAACAAAGAAAAAGCTAAATCATGATAAATAATCTCCGAACACTATTTATGTTTGAACAATCAATATGTATTGTTTAATGTGATCTACATATAAAAAAATTGTAAGAGAAACAAAAACAATGTTTAATTTTTTTTATTGGATGGAAATTTATTGATCTAGTTTTTTAGAATGCTAAGTGATAATAATTTTCTTCTTATAAAAAAAGAATAGTATAAACAATCTAAAAAAAAAAATTGTTTCTAGTAAGGTTTTAATATCTTTTTCATGTTGAGCATCTTGAATCAACCATTTAAATATTGAAAAATAGGAGTCAAAATAATGACACATTTTTACTTCGAGAAGCACAATTCTATACACGTGCGTGCACATAGGGGCGGACTCAGATAGAGCCAAAGAGGGCAACTATTAAATTCTTTGAATTCTAAATGATAATTGGGACTAGAAGTTAGAACAAGAAAATTAGAAGTTAAAATATTGAAAATTAAAAGTTAGAACATTGAAAATTATCCAGTAACTAATTGGCCAATGAATTTGAACTCGATTAGTTATTTAAAACCGATTTGCTATTTTTTGCCACATGATGAAAATGCACACACGTGTGTGTTGACTTATCACTGTTAGTAATTATTTGGTAATTTTCTCATTTGAATTTGCAACAATTCTAGTTAGATTTATTTAAAGATGATTAAATTTTGTCCTTTATTAATTATAAGTTAGTTGCTACACTTGAATTGACTATTATAATTAAGTCATTGAACTATTAATATTTTAATTAAGTCACTCTATCTAAATTATACCAATTGCAGGAAGACATGACATAAATTTAATAATGTGAATATTTTTTTTCTGAAGTAGATATAGTTTTGCTGATTTGAGATATTTTTTTCTTCAGTGTGAATGAATAAAATCAGAAACTATAAATTGAATAATACAAAAAAGAAAAAAAAAATATGTGAATAATTTAAAACAAATTAAAATTACACCGACCTAATAAGAGGCAAAGAATTTAGAGCATTTACATCCCAGCAACTCAAATGAGTTTATAAATAACTGTTAATTACTTTTTAGAAATTAAAGTCTCCAAAGTTTCTAACTCTCACATTATTAAAATTAATTTTAGAGTTTCTATTAAGCCACGTCAGTAATAAATTAAAAAAAAAAGAAATAATTTAAGCCAATTATTTGGCCAGTGTGGAGTTTATAAATAGTTTCATAATAAGAAATTTTTCTGCATAGTTTTTAAATAAGAAACTCTTCTACATCTCTCACATTGAATTAGAAACTGTCGCGTCATACTAGAAACTCTTATAATACCAGAAATATAAATACCCGGCGATGTCTATAGAGAGGGAGCAGTTTGGGTTCGATGGGTTCTATAACCGTCTGATCCGCTTTAAGATATGTGTGTGGCACTTTAATATCTGTTGTCCGTTTAAATATATGTGCACATAGATTTTAAAGCAGATCGAATGGTTGTGGAACTCATGAGAGACAAATTTAAGTCTGATGGACATCGGACCCAAACTGCTGTCCTGCGGAGAAACGCAGGCGTATCACTACGCATTTGGTGCAAACCGATGGTGCACCTGGTGTAGAGTATGTCCTTATTGGATCACGAGGGACCGGTGATTGGTGCATGACTGTGTAGTGATGGGTTCTGTAAGAGACACCATCCACCAAATAGGCGGATAGCTGGTCCAGGCAAACTAATTGAAACACAATTTGGATCTTCTGCGGCAATTGCCGCACTATCTTATTGTATAGCATTTAAGGAGTCACTACATAATCATATAGTGATAAATGAATAGTTCGGGTTTGGTTCAGCGGTGTCAAAAATTTGTGATTCGGTATAATTTGGGAATGATTCGATACAGCAAGAAAGCAAAAAAAAAAAAAGGTCATTCGACAAACTATTGGAATAGAGGAAAAGTGAGGAAAAGTAGAAATTGGAATAGGCTTAAATTCCTCACTATTCCGATCATGTTCGGTTGATGGTAGAAGAGTAGAATAGTGGAAGAGGAGAAGAGTATAGGTAAATGAGCCAAATCTATCTCTTGAAAAATGTTAATTCATCTATTCCACCTTTCCTATGGAATAGGGAATGGGCTCATGAAGGAATAGAGGAGGGACCCAAATGTGAAAAATAGGAGTTTGATTGCAAAAGTTCAAAATCAATTTCACTATTCTCAATGCCTCAATTCCACTCACTTTTTCTCTTGTTCGGTGGAAATAGAACATCTTTTTCACTATATTCCTCTATTCCACTCTTGCTGAACAGGCCCAAAGAAAACAAAAAAAAGCTTTTTTTTCACGTTTTTCTCGCGAATAATTCGTGATTCGCGTTTTATTCAAGAATAAAACGTATTATACATTTTTTTGCATTTTAAACGGAGTTCGGTTTGGAAACATAAAAAAAAAACACGAATTATTTGCGAATTATACGCGTATGCTGTCACTATGAACATAATAAACATATTTATTTTGTTTTAAAGCAATGTAGCATGTCTCATGTGTAGGGCTATAAACGGAGCGGATAATGCTAATACCATATCCGCATCCGTTTTTCAACAAGCGGATACGAATACGGATACGGATAGTAAACGGATATCAAAATTGAAAACCATATCCGTCTTAAACGGATACGGATACGGAACGGATAATCCACGGATACGGATTCGAATACGAATATGGAGCGGATAATTGTCGGATATTGAGTAATTCTACTAAATTTCATAATTTTAAATTACCTAATTTGATTACCTAAATTGACAAAAATTTAATAGATTTTTTAAGTTTGCACAGTGATGATTATGCATGACTAATTGCTTGTTGGTTCAAAGAACCAATCCATTATCCTAATAGATTATATGATTTTTCTACCAAGATTCTTGGACTTAAACGAATATGTATGTTTTTTTAGAATTTCGCAAGGGTGAAATGAATTGAAAGCTGCTGAAAGATTAAATTTTGGATCCGGATATATACGGATATCCGCTCCGTTTATATCCTCACGGGATTATCCGTATCCGTATCCGCATTATTTTTCCATATACTAAAATTATCTGTATCTGTATCCGTTTAATCCGGATACGGATAATAAGCGGATTCGGAGCGGATTATCCACGGATAATCCGTATCCGTTTACACCCCTACTCATGTGCACACAAAAAGCTACATTAAATGTCAAAATCATTATTTTAGAATTTATCCAATTTTGTTTAAGTTACGTCTTTATCTTGTTTATCTCTTAATTGGATGATTCGCTCTATAAGACTTGATATCCAAATTAAACTTAATAATTGAATAATCAGAAGACCCATCAAATCAATTTTTTTATTCTTAGTGATATTTTTACACACTAACAAAAATAATTTATACCATTTAACATAAAAGTTATCAGTATTGACTCTTATCACGTATAATTATAATATCAAAAGTTTGACTTGCTCTCTATAGCCACTGAATTTTCTATTTATCTCAATCAAGTCACTCTATAATTTTTTAGTTAGTATTTTGGACAGTATATTCTGTTATTACTTTGAACGGAAAAATTATAAATTTACTAACTCAGTGACTACAAATAGACAAATCAAATTTGAGTGATCAATATATAATAAAGAATAAAGTTGAGCGACCTCTAACAAAATTTATCATGTTTATTTTTATATTGATATGATTGAAGCAAAACATCCCATATTAATTTTCTTGCTAATGTTTACAGTGCTGAAATTTGATTTTATATTTTTGACAGTTTTTTTATATCAGCCATGAAGGCATGAATGAATTAAAAACTTATAATTAATTAACTTACTTTTCATCAAATGAACCTTGTTTTTATCATTCTAAAATATCAAATGATGACTTTGATCCTCATTTTTTATCCAAAATAAGATTAACTTACTTTTAATAATAAAATAAGATATAAGTTGTCATCTTTGAAAGGCCCATAAATAATATTAATTAATATTCTGACTTTATAATCCATATTTACAGAGCATAACCGAATATAAAAAAGGCAACTTAATATATATCAAAGAAAATCGCGTTAACAAAAAAAAAAAAAAAAACAAATAAACACTATGAGTGAAACAGTATGGATAATAACCGATTCATATTCAAAAACTTAGATGTGAATATCCGATATATAAATATCCATCTAGATAAGGATATTGATATGGTTTTACGTTTCAATTATCCGTATTCGAATAGTAGATATATACCATATATTTTAATATATATTATGAAAAAGAGGAGGGTTCAAATGCACCATTTTTTGAGTGCTCCAATATATTCCACATCATTTATCTCTGTTTTCGAACCCCTACAATCGATCCGAACCGCTAAACATGTTCTTCATAATAAAATATGCTTGGAGACCAAATTTTATATTTTTTAGAAATTTTTTACTATTTGTTTTCTTAGGTACAATATCACTTTATCTGATGGTCCAGAATCTCCTTAAAATAATGATTTTGTACATATGAAAAAAAATAGTAAAAAAATTCTAAAAAATATAAAATTTGATCTCCAGACATATTTTATTATGAAGATCATGTTGAACGGTTTGGATAGACCGTTCGGACTTTGAAAACAGAGATAAACGTGTGGAGTATATTGGAGCACCAAAAAAGTGGTGCATTTGAACCCTCCTCGAAGAAAAATTTATATTATTCACCATTAAAATAAATATTCGATTTGATCCGGACCTATATCCATCTAATATATCTAATATTCATTCTGTATCCGTATCCAGAAAATAAAAAATATATATAGATATAATTTTACCACTATCCGCTCCGTATCCGCTCCTCCGTACCCGCTCCGTTTAGCACAAACAATTTTCCGTTCTTACTTTCGTTGAGCTATCATATCATTGTAAATATATTCGAATCGCTCCTTTATGGTACATGTACTGACTCTATTTGAAACGAACACTTTTCTAAAGATGGTACTTGTGATCTCATAGATATGCCTTTTCTTTTTGCAAAAGACATAAAAGACATAGGTATGCTTTCATTTTCTAAATAACACAATCATTTGAAGTAAACATGAAGATATTGAAAACATGATGCAACCGACAATACTTCATTTATTACTTCATTTATCACTGTTTGACTTTTCAATCTCTATTTAATTTAATTTTATTAATTTTTAGACTTGTTTTTTCCCCCAAAAAAAGTGCAAGGAAAAAAAAGAGGTGAAATGGTCATTTTGAGTTATGAATGATAATGCAGTCATTTCAAATGAAATAAAATCAGTGGTCAAAATTGTTCAACTTAATATGATTTAAACGTCAAGATGTTGAGTAAAACTAGGGTGCTCTTAAGTTCACCAAGTCGTTTTGTGAACTTAACTCTAAAATCTATCAGATTGATTTCAAATGACGAATCCAAACAGTTGAAACTCTTATACCTTGCGAGTGATGCGTCTACATGTAAAATATTTAAAATTTTGAATTAATGATGTATGGAGTTAAGTTTTGAATTAATGATGTATAGAGTTAAGTGGTCAAAAGTTGTTCAAAAAATGAATGCATTAAAATTAATTTATAAACATTCTACTTTTGACTGCTTGAATTAATACTAAATTAATTCGAAAGTTTAAATTTTTTGCATGTAGATGCATCACTCATAAGGTGGAATAGCTTCAACTGTTCAGATTCGTCATTTGAAGTCTCCCTAGGTTTTAGAGTTGAGTTCACAAATAAACTTGATGAACTTAAGAGCACCCTAGTTCTACTCCAAAATGTTATAGTATATTATATTTAATATACCATAATAAATGGCTATTGAATGTTGAAAATAGAGGTGTTTTGTATTTTCACAATGAAATCCACACTGGAACTATTTCCAAGTTCCATCTTTATAGATATTTGACACAATTAATCATGTCTAATTAATTAAATTGTTTATTTACGGAGAGTAAAGAGGATGAATAATAATTAAGCCATATTATTAAGCTATGGAGAATTGGAGATGAACAACACATTGGATCAATGTGAGTCAATTAAATATAATTTTAATGATATGTATGTATGAGGTTAATTTTACAGTATCTGTAACATTTTACTCTACAGTACACAAAAAAATCATGTATAAATAAATAAATTTTGAAAAAGAAAAAGAAAAACTAAAGGTTAATTGATCATATTCAGACATTCAGCGTAAACGAATCCGCCATATATGCAAACAGTGGCCGAGTCATATGGAGTTGGAGGCGGGTACTTTCCGACTCTTGGCTCCAAAAAAATTCAAAAATATGCCTCTATACTCTAAAGTCAAAAATTATAAAATGTTGCCTACTTCGAGTGCATATTATTTTTCCAAAATATGCCTTTTTCTACACTTTTATGAAAAAAAAACACTATTAACATATACTTGCTATTAAAAACGGAAAAATTATAGTATACCCATTTAAACTTTCAAAATAGGTAATTTCCCATCAAAACATATTTCTTATTTCCCCAATCTCGGATTAGCAATCAATCAAGCACACCAACCTCGGATTAGTGTGTGTCCCAATCACGCCTTAAATAATTCTACTTGCGTAACATAGTAACATGTTACCAAATCAAATAAATTAACCCTTATTTAACAAGATATTTTATGGACTAACCTGGTTTCAAAAATCCATGTGCTACTGGTACGAGAATTGTTTGAGGTCCCCATCAAGAACCAATCGATCAAATCACAAAAAACAGGATAGCAACTTACCAAGCATCACCATCCTATCAACATTGTAAAATTACAGCCCTTCTTAAAGAAGTTAGTGCTGTCGGTTAATTTTAAGTAACTGTAAAAAAAAAAAAATAGGACCTTTTTTTTTTTCGAATTAGCACGAATAACCAAAGGGATCCGTGAATTTTTCAATTTGATCCGGATTGGTTCGAATTTTTATCGGACGGTCCATAATTTGAATCCTCGAACCTTGTTGGCACGAATCTTGATGCAATATGAGTCCTTGATGAATATTCATTCTGTATCCGTATCAGTCTCCATTATCACATGACAAGTTTAATTTTCATGATCAATCTCCATTATCAGATACATAACTACAATTTTTTTTAAAACAACCACCACATGATTTAAATTTTCTTTGCACTGCATCTTCATTTCAATTACTATTCACTGCTAATAGATAAATCAGATTCAGTATAGATTATTAATATGGATGATTAAATTTAGCACAATTGTTTAAATTTGTTCTCTGTGTAAAAAGAAAACATTTAAACTCAATGGAATGGATTAGGGGTGCAAACGGATTGGATAATATCCGACCGTATCCGAATCTGTATCCGAAAATTAGATACGGATATCCGATATCCGAATATCCGTGCGGATATGGATACGGATATGGTTTTGAATTTTAATTATCTGTATCCAAATAGTAAATATATACCATATAATTTATTATATATTATGAAAATATTTATCTATATATTTACGGATATCCGATATCCAACCCGTATCCATACGTATCCGTTAAATATCCGACCTATATCTGTATCCAAAAAATAAAAGCGAATACGGATATGATTTTATCACTAACCGATCCGTTTGCACTCTCACAGTGGATACTACTTAGACTTCAAGAAGGCATTTAAATAATCCACCATAGACGGAAAAACAATATTTCTATTTATTTCACATACTGTGTATTAATATACCACTATCAGATTTATAACATATAAATCCACAATATGCATCGCCTAGAGATGCTGTGAATTTCATTGCTACAAAACCACTATTTTCTCTCTTTATTTGTGCTTTATGTTTAATTTTATTTATTTTTTGACTTTTTCTTTAGAAAATTCCCACAGGATTGCAATACCAGTTATTTACTGGGAAAAATTACATGACAATGATGTCAATTTGTATTAATCTTCTGAGAGCATCCAAACAATTCTAATGTTGACACTTTGGACTCTAGAAATCAGACAAACAACATAGACAGAGACATCATGAATTCATGATTCATATCCATTAAGAACATATTCAAGGTATACCAATCCGGTACCCAGTTATAACATTTGGGCTTTGGTACTGGTTATGCAATTATGCATAATAGTGTCAAAACAATTTTTATTCACGACATCATCCTTAACTTTTTCATATAAAACTACTAAAGAATTTTCGCTCTCCGCACTATATATATATGGTTTTACAACATAATTTGAAAAAAATAATATTGAATACTCGTCAAAATAATTAGATAAATTTCCCTGATATTTTGTTAATCGAGAGTCATTACAGGTCAATTAATTTAAAATAATTCATTTTCCAATTTACAAATAATGAAAAAATAATTACAGTGTCTAATTAACTGTAGGATAAAAGAAATTTGAAAATGGTCCAGAAAGTTATTGATGTTATAAAACAAGACAAAAACAAAATTGAGGAGAGGCTAAATCTTATTTCTTTATTATATCACCATCTTAGTGTCATCCTCAATCTCTTACAAACCTCTATTTATAGGTTAAAGAAAGAAAATAAAAAGCCATACAATTACAAGAGAGTTAATACATAATTAAATAGAATAGAAAGTGGATGAGGTGGAGAAGGTGAAATGTCTATATTTATTATTTCATAACACTCCCCCTTAGACATTTTACCTTATATTATATACTATTAATATTGTACTGCAGGACAAATATTAATTTGGTACTCCAGGACTAATTTGAATTAACTGATACTTCCGGATCAGTTATGTTGCCTCATTAAAAACCTTACTAAGAAAACCCAGTGGGACAAAACTTAGTGAAGGAAAAAAGAGTGCAGCGTGTATAATACTCCCCCTCATTTTAATGTACATCTTTTAAGCGACGGATGCCGATCTTCTGTGAAAGTTGCTCAAAAACTTTTCTTGGCAATGACTTTGTAAATAGATCTGCCAAATTGTCGCTTGATCTGATTTGACAAACATCTATCAAGCCATCCTTTTGTAGATCATGAGTTGAGAAGAATTTTGGCGAGATGTCCTTGGTTCTGTCACCTTTAATATATCATTCTTTGATCTGAGCAATGCAAGCTGCATTATCTTCGTATAGTACTGTCGGGCTCCCTTTGATTGACTCAAGCCCGCATTCCTCCTGGATGTGTTGGATCATGATCTTAACCAGACACATTCTCGACCAGTATCGTATAGAGCTATTAATTAGGCATGATTTGATGATGTTGCTGTCAGTGTCTGTTTTGTCGATCGCCATGAAATTGCAGTACCGTCATATGTAAACACATATCCGGATTGTGATCGAGCTTTATGCGGATCTGATAAATAGCCTGCATCTGCATACCCAACTAATTTGGACTTTGTATCTTTTTGATAAAATAGTCCCATATCACGTGTCCCGCAAAGGTAACGAAATACATGTTTAATTCCGTTCCAATGTCGGCGTGTTAGATCAGAACTATATCTTGCTAGTAGATTTATAGAAAAAGCAATATCAAGTCTCGTATTATTAGCAAGATACATCAAAGCCTCAATTGCACTTAAGTATGGTACTTCTGGACCAAGAACTTTTTCATTCTTTTCTCGGGGACGATAAGGATCCTTTTTTATATCAAGTGATCGGACAACCATTGGTGTACTTAGAGGATGAGCTTTGTCCATATTAAAATGTTTTAACATCTTCTGGATATAGTTTGATTGATGGACAAAAATACCATTACACAAATGCTCGATCTGCAGGCCGAGACATAATTTTGTTATACCGAGATCTTTCATTTCAAATTCTTTCTTTAATAATTTTGCAGCCTTTTCAATCTCTTCAGGAGACCCAATAATATTTAAATCATCAACATATACTGCAATAATTGTAAAATCTAAAATTGATCTTTTAATAAAAACACATGGACTAATTACATCAGATTTGTATCCTTCTTTTACAAGATATTCACTGAGTCGATTATACCACATTCGACCCGACTGTTTTAGTCCATATAAAGATCTTTTTAACTTTATAGAATACATTTCTCGAGGTTTTGATTTTAATGCTTCAGGCATTTTTAATCCTTCAGGGACTTTCATATAGATATCATTATCAAGTGATCCATACAAATAAGCTGTGACTACATCCATGAGGCGCATTTGAAGGTTTTCAGTGATTGTGAGACTGATTAAAAATCTAAGAGTTATTGCATCCACTACAGGTGAATATGTTTCTCCATAATCAACTCCTGGTATTTGTGTAAAACCTTGAGCCACAAGTCTTGCTTTATATCTCACAATTTCATTTTTCTCATTTCTTTTTTATTGCAAATACCCACTTGTAACCTACAGGGTTAACATCTTTGGGGGTTAAGACTACAGGTCCAAAAACATTGCGTTTTTTAAGCGAATCTAATTCAGCCTTCATGGCATCTTTCCATTTTGGCCAATCATTTCTGTCCATACACTCTTCAGGAGTTTTTGGCACATAATCTTCCTCATTTAGCACATCAATTGCTATAGCATATGCAAAAATATCATCAACACATGTTTCATTTCGGTTCCATATTGTACCATTTTGTACATAGTTTATTGAGATCTCGTAATCACTAGGTACCTGAGTTTTTTCTGGAACTTCATCAACCTTTTCTGGGGTTTTATCAATCTCTTCTGGGATTTTATTAATCTCTTCTGGGACTTTATCAACCTCTTCTAGGATTTTATCGGTAACCTCTTCTGGAGTTACACCAACTGCTTTATTCTGCTCTTTTCTTTTACGTGGATTTACATCTTTGGAACCGAGTGGTCTTCCACGTTTTCTATGCACATTAGATTCATTAGATATTTTTGTAATGTCAATTCGAGCAGGTGCGTTTATAGCTGGAATATGTGATTTAGTAACTCTATTTGTATCTGTAAATGCATCAGGCAATTCATTTGCAATTCTTTGTAAATTTATAATCTTTTGAACTTCAAGTTCACATTGACCACTTCGGGGGTCAAGATAAGAAAATGATGAATTCCAAGTTACTTGTTTATCCAGCTTATGTTTTTCTTCTCCTAAGTTTGGGAATATTGATTCATTAAAATGACAATCAGCAAATCTTGCTGTAAAAACATCTCCTGTTAATGGTTCTAAATATTTAATAATAAAAGGAGAGTTAAAACCAATATAAATTCCCAACCTTCTTTGTGGTCCCATTTTTGTGCGTTGCGGAGGAGAAATTGGAACATATACTGCACAACCAAATACCTTTAGATGGGACAAATTTGGTTCTCTTCCGGAGACCAATTGTAACGGAGAATACTTATGATCTGCAGTTGGTCTTAATTTAATTAGTGCAGCAGCATGTAATATGGCATGTCCCCATGCAGAAGACGGTAAATTAGATTTCATAAGTAAAGGTCTAGCAATTAATTGTAACCTTTTAATTAACGATTCTGCTAGACCGTTTTGTGTATGAACATGGGCCACTGGATGTTCTACTGTAATTCCAATAGACATGCAATAATCATTAAAAGTTTGAGAAGTAAACTCACCTGCATTATCGAGTCGAATTCTTTTAATTTGATAATCCGGAAAATTAGCTCTCAATTGGATAATTTGTGCTAATAGTCTAGCAAATGCAACATTTCTTGTTGCTAACAAACACACATGTGACCAACGTGTTGATGCATCAATTAATACCATAAAATATCTAAATGATCAACACGATGGTGTAATAGGCCCGCATATATCTCCTTGAATTCTTTCTAAAAATGAAGGAGCTTCAGGTCCAACTTTATTTGGAGATAGCCTAATAATTAGTTTTCCAAGAGAGCATGCTTCACATGTCAATTCTTTTGATAATAGAATCTTCAGGTCCTTTAGGGGATGCCCATTTGCACTTTCAATTATTCTCCTCATCATTATACTTCTTGGATGACCCAATCTTTCATGCCACAATGTAAATAATTTTGGATCAACTAACTTCTGGTTAGTTACCATATTCGATTCTATTGTACTTATATAAGTACTATATAATCCATAAGACAATGCTTGCATATTTTCCATTATAATTTTCTGGTCATTTTTAATATATGTGATATAAAGATATTCACAATTTCTCTCATTCATAGTTTCAATGTGATAACCATTCTTTCGAATATCTTTAAAACTTAGTAGATTTCTTCTGGATCTACTCGAATATAATGCATCATTTATTATTAATTTTGTTCCTTTAGGTAACAAAATACAAGCTCTTCCGGAGCCTTCAATTAAATTGCTTGCGCCAGATATAGTGTGAATATTAATCTCACCAAAATGCAATTGTGAAAAATATTTCTTACTTTTCAATATGGTATTTGTTGTCCCGCTGTCTACTAGACATGGATCTTCTTTACTTACCATTACGTCAGTCATTTTCCTTTAAAAAAAAATCAAGAATAAAATAAAATATCTTTATTCATTAATTTTATTTGCATACAATATAAAAATTGAAATGTAAATTAAACTTTTATTAAACATAAACTTCTACATTTTATTTTCTCTCTTAGTAAAAATATATATTTCTTCATCTACATTATGAAAAAAAAACTGATATATCAAGATGTATATCCATATGGCATTCATTTTGGGATCATTTTCAGTAAAGTTCATTTCTATACTTTTCCTCTTTTTCTTTAATGGCGTACGACAGGTACACGAACAATAATTTATCATCCCACATGTGTAACAAATATCTTTTGAATGATTTCCTTCTTATTTCTATTAATACATATTTATAACATAATACAACTTCAGGTTATTAATGCCATAACTTCGAGTTATGATAAATAAGAAGGAAGATAAATCCAAACTTTGTGGGATTTGTCATGTATATTACAAAATATATACGTATTAATAATTTCATATTATTAATACCATAACTTCAGGTTATTAAAGTCATAACTTCAGGTTATAAATGCCATAACTTCGGGTTATAAATGCCATAACTTCAGGTTATTATAAATAAAATGAGACATAAATATAAATAAAAGAATATATAAATTAAATAAATAAATTTAAATGTATCAAAAATTTCGGATTAATTTTTATATAACTTCAGGTTATAATAAAATACTTATTTAATAACTTCTAGTTATTAAATTGCTTGACTGCGCAATTATAAAATTTGGTTTGATATAACTTCTGGTTATATTTTGATCCAGTTACCTATAATAACTTCTAGTAATTATATTAATCTTATATGAAAAATTCTAATAAAACTTCAGGTTTTTAATTATAAATAACTTCAGGTTATTATTCATCCAGTGACCTATAATAACTGCTGGTTATTATATTAATTTTATACTAAAATTTCGAATAGAACTTCAGATTCTAAATAATTATAATAACTTCTGGTTATTGTTTTATTCGAATAATACGAACTTCTGGTTCTTGATAAACTCTTAATTTCAATAATAACTTCAGGTTAACATTCTATCATTCACTTCAAGGAATGATTCTTATAAACTAAAACAAATATAATAAAAAATTTAAATGAAATTTAAATTAATGAAAGATATAACAATCAATCAACTAAATTACTTACATAATAACTTTGCAACTTTTTTTTTTTTTTGAGTAATTCGTGCAACTTCAGGTTTTGGCTAAGAACTTCAGGTTCTCTTGTATAAAATATTATGATTAAGAACTTCAGGTTCTCTTAGAAAAAGCTTCTAGCTATAGTATGTACAAAAGCTTCTAGCCATTATCATGTACTTGTTTTATCATTCTCTTCGGGGAATGAAAATATTACTCTCATTCAATATAAAATAATAAAATTTCATCCAAGAAATAAAAATTATTACTAACAACAAGGTTAATGAAATATAATCTAAAGAGTACCTTCTTCTAGATAAAATCGTGTTGCAATTTGACTATAGCGAACTCGTGCTTCTACTAAAAATGAAATCTTGCCGCAACTTGACTAGAGCAAACTCGTGCTGATAACGTGTTATAAAACAAGACAAAAACAAAATTGGGGAGAGGCTAAATCTTATTTCTTTATTATATCACCATCTTAGTGTCATCCTCAATCTCTTACAAACCTCTATTTATAGGTTAAAGAAAGAAAATAAAAAGCCATACAATTACAAGAGAGTTAATACATAATTAAATATAATAGAAAGTGGATGAGGTGGAGAAGGTGAAATGTCTATATTTATTATTTCATAACAATTGAGGAAATTAAGCGTCCATTTATAGGAGACGAATATCAATAATGCTTCCATACAGTAGTTTGGAGTTTGGACCACCTTATTTGTACAGTATAGAATAATAGATACATGCACAAGTCCCAAAAAAAAAAAAAAATACAGATCCATGCATGCATGATTAGTTTATCTTGTTTTTTTTTTTTTTTTTTTTTTATCATTTACTAATTTTAGGTGTACAGTTATAGTTCATTCCTGAAATGCAACTCTTTCTAAGGGTTACAGTGTCTAAGTTTATTGTTATAAGTTATAACTCTTAAATTCAACTCTTGCTATTATGTACAGGTTAATTTAAGGAAAAACTTCTTTAATATTCTTTATTAATATCTAAATTATGTATTTTTTTCATTTATAATTCATAATATACTATTTACTCTTATAAAATTTATAATATCCTATTTATTCTTCTAAATTTCCACTTTACCCTCTATTAAAAAAAAATATGTATGTAGCTTGTGTAAGAAAGATGTTTAGTCTTCTAATCGGCATGTTTGTGAAGACTGTGGTATTTTGACATACATTTGTGTGTGTCACAAGTAGAGAAATAAATTATTTTTCCTCACAAATTGATTAATTAGAAGACTGGATATTTCCCTTATACACTGGCAATATTATATGTATATGTATATTTATAATAAAGAATAAACTATGAACTTCGCAAATTAAAAATGAGTTTTAATAGAACGACAATAATTAAATAAATTTGTGAGTTTTTTAAAATTTAGAAAGATAAGTATGATATTGTGAATTTTAGAACGAGAAATATGTAATTTTGAGAATTTTGAAAGGTATGTATAAAATTCCTTGTTAACTAGTGTAGCAAGATATGCCTTAGAATGTAAGACTTCCTTTTATATTATTCTCCTTTTTTTTTATAATCAATTGAAATTAGCGAACTATCATATATGCATTTATTTTGGTTGCATTTCATGCCAAATTGACAAGTCATAATTGGTTCTGAAACTCGGATTTGATCAAACTTACAGATAAGTTTTTACAATATATGGATCAAGTAAATAATTTCTTATTATACATTAGATATATACTGACTGTTTAAGTATTGCTTCTGCTTTTGAATTACATGGTCTGAATTTGAACAACAATGAAAACTGAACCGCAAGCATGTAGGTTTAATTCTCGAGAATAACATCTAAATGTAACTTAAATGTACCGGAATTCTTTAATAAAAAAGAAACAACAACAATGATAACTAGTATTTGATCTAGTGATAAAATATAATATTATCTATGTAAAAGATTTCATGTTCAAAATCTAAATTTTTGTATGAAAATTCAACAACAACAGTTAAGTCTATAGTCCCAAACAAGTTGGAGTAGGCTAGAAATGCAACCCAATCGTAGTCACAAGGTGAAGTAGATAGTAGTAATATACTAATAGTAATAATGGTACCACTAATAATAGTAATAATACTAATACTAATAATATACTAATTATACCATGCCTAGATCGTAGAGGTCAAAGTCCTAAGTTCTACGTCATTAACTCTAAGTCTCTAGTCATATGATATAAAGCCTATAATACTACTCCTAAACACGCCTAAAGCAATATTTCCTAAGTCAAGGTTCTGTATGTGAATCACTAACTTTCATGCACTCGTGTCTGAAGCAAACTTCTTGAATATATTCTAATTCTTTAACCCCATGTTTGGTTGTGGACTAAAGCTAAGGAGGCCTAAATTGATTATTCCAACTTAGGCCGGTCTAAATTATTCATGTTTGGTTGAGGTCTAAAGTTAGATCATGGCTTAAGTTATTTCTTGTTTGGTTAGAATTGGTAGACTAAAGTTTTAGAAGCCTAAATTAGTTAATTATTAATAATTAGAAAGTATTAATAATAACTATAATATATTATAATTATTATTTAATATATTAAAAATATAAGATATTAATTATATAATTATCTATTAATAATAAGAAACCAATTATATAATATTAATATATTATTAATAACTATAATATATTAATTTTATTATAATAATTATTTAATATGTTAACAATATAAGACATTAATTATATAATTATATATTAATAATAAGATACTCATTATATAATATTATAATAATAATAAGTTAATATATTAATTATTTATATATTTTTAATAATTATTAGTAACAAGATAATAAATAGATAATAATAGTATAATAATTATTTAATATATTAAACATATAACATATTAATTATATATTATATATTATATATTAATAATAACTATAATATATTATAATATTATTATAATTATTATTTAATATATTATCAATATAACATATTAATTATATAATAATATATTAATAAAAATTATTAATAAAAATATACTAATTATATAATAATATTATAGAAAATATTTAATATATTAAAAATATAAGATATTAATTATGTAATGATATATTAATAATAGTTATTGATAATAAGATACTAATTATATAATATTAATATATTAATAATAATTACATATATTATAATATTATTATAATAATTATTTAATATATTAATAATAAAATATATTAATTATATAATTATAAATGAATAATAATTATTAATAAAAAAATATTTTTTATATAATATTATTATAATAATTATTTGATATATTAACAATATAAGTTATTTATTAAATAATTATATACTAATAATAATAATTAATAATATAACTAATTATGTACTAATAATATATTATTATAATCAATAAAGTTAGACCACGACGTGGAATAAAATTAAACCACCATGTGAGGTGGCTTAATTTAGGCCGGCCTAAAGATCGGCTTATTCCATTTTAGTCCAGCTCAATTAAGGCTCGTTTGGTAGAATAACGAGGTCTAAACCCCTTATTCCACCCTTTAGGCCACAACCAAACATGGGGTAAATTCCTTTTTACTGTTTTATCTCGTGTCAATCTTGTTTGACCTTCATTTTTTTTTAGTAAGAAACAAATTAGCAACAAATGTACGGACACCCACAGATGTCTGTTCCCTATCATGAGTTATGACTCATGAATTAATGATTAGTGTGATGCCTCAATTTCAACAAATAACACAAAATTCCATCCCTTGAGAATGATTGTTGGAAGAAGTTAATTAGTGAGGTGGCTAAGGTTAATTTGTTTTCTATTGAAACATAGATCTAAGACATAATCTTTAATTTCTTTTCTAGTGAGACAGTATATAATCTAAGACATAATATTTTCTTTTCTAGAAATATGTAAATATTTTGTCGAGAAAGAGAAAGATGAAAATTTCTTTCGATGCTAATTTCTTACAATTAAATAATTATTTATTTAATCATTCATGCATCATTTTT
The DNA here is from genome assembly GCA_964058825.1 of Carex arenaria. Classification (NCBI taxonomy): domain Eukaryota; kingdom Viridiplantae; phylum Streptophyta; class Magnoliopsida; order Poales; family Cyperaceae; genus Carex; species Carex arenaria. Next base: position 94,175 of record CAXKVW010000069.1, read on the forward strand.
CTAATATTTGGGTTAATTTGTTAATCTAGAAGAAATCATTTTTTTTTTAATCTAGAAGAAATCGAAGCGTCCGATCCAGCCGGCTTTCTCTTTTCCGGTAAGTTGGAGATATATATGCATAATAACGTAGCCTCACTCAAAAATAAATTAGAAAAAAAGAGAGGATGGAATTTTTTTTTTCATCTTGTCACTTTATTTGTTGCAATTCTCGATAAATTAATACAATCAATAAATAGAAGATTCTTCACTTTATCCTCTTCAAATTATGCGATTAAAATTCTCTCTCGTCATTTTTCTTGAGAGTTGAGATCAATGTCTAGTATTTTATTTGTACATCAATGCCTACTACTGAAATGGGAAATTCAAAAAATCCCATGACTGTCAATTCAATCTGCAGCCTCCTAAAAATAGAACCGTAGATTGAATTGCCCCCCCCCCCCCCCCCCCCCCCCCCACAACAAAACCTAAATATCGCAATATATTTTTAGATGGGAGGCCGCCAATTCAATTTGCGGCCTTCTTAATGGAACCACATATTAAATTTGAGGCCATCCATAATTTCTGTTTTTTTTACGGTGTATTAATAGAATTTTCGGCAATTAGCACCTAAATGGAATGTTTCTAGAAGGCGGCACACAGAATCATGGGGCCATTAATTTCCACAATAGGCAATTGGCCAATTGGTCAACAAGAGAATCATTCTAAAGTGTCATCCCAATATTTCATAGAAACCATCACGACTAACAATGATATCTCATTGGTATCATTGCATATGTTTTCCTTCTTATTGAAAAAAAATAAAAGTAGGAGCTCAGTTCCTCTCTTTTCATCGGAATTCTTGAGAAAGTTTTTAATTTATTATAGGAAAAGGGAATGAGAGGCGAGGAAAGCGAGACGTTATTATTGTTGCTGTTTTTAAGACAAAATCTGAACTATAAAAAAACAATAAATTTAAAAAAATAATAAAAAATTTTCAAAAAAAATATAAAATTTGGTCCCCAAATATATATTAGTATGGATAACAAATTGAACGGTTTAAATCAGTTGTTTGAATTTTGAATACGACGATTTATAGTGCAATACACAAGAGGACCTATACATTGCAATGCATAATAGCCCAACTCTCTCTCTCTCTCTCTCTCTCTCTCTCTCTCTCTCTCTCTCTCTATATATATATATAAACCAAATAATCACTGTTTTTGTCATAGGTTTAAACTGAGGAACTAACCTGAAATAATAACCAATGTTTTTAAAAAATATTCCATATTTACCAGAATTGATAAAAAGGCAGTAGCGCCCATTCCATTAGCATGAAATCAGAGTTAAGTTATACAAAATTGCTTAGTTCACCGAGCTTACTAAATTGCCTCCACACAGCTTTAAAATAGCACAAAACACAAAAGCTCGTCTTTTGATCACCCACCAAAAAACAGTTATAGAGAATATTAAACCTAGGATTAAACCGCTAAACTCAAGGATAAGATAAGTACTAAATTCATAAACTGGAGCATAACAAAAATATTCTGTAAACTTCATGTTGCAACTGATGGAGACCCAGCTTCATATCCTAACATCAACAAATCCGTTGCTGGACTGGCTGCCCCTTGGAATTCAGTCACTTGGTGATCGTCTGGATTCCACATGCGTAAGGGTATAGCATTGATCTCCTCCGGTAGCCATGCCGCAGCAGCATTCTTAATCCGTTTATCCATATAACCTGCCCAATATTCAAAAACAGAAATGATTAGCAAAATTATTGATCGAATGGACTTAACAGAGAGATTAGAATGAAAACATAGCGCATTTCTGTTTTTCCAAATCGTCCAGCAGACTGCGCTGAATATGACAAGAAATCCCTGTTGCGAAAACCCCCCCAGCTGAACTGCAAATTCAAAAATGTCAGTCATTCAGTGCCATTGATCGAAAAAAATCTGACTTCATCCTAACCAAAACCAGATTTTCTAGGCTTGTTGACAGGTAAGAAATAAGTGGTTGGTATCTTCACATTCCGAACAAAATTGACAGCTCATATTACCAATCCAGCCTCGCTTATCTAAGTTCGTTTTGGTAATAATTCTATTTTGTAAAAGAAGCCACATAAAGATTCTTATTTTAGGAGGAATAGGTAAATCCCAAACAATTGCAAACTTATTATTATTTATACCCCTAAAATTCAGAATTCGATAAATTGAACTAACGGAAAATGCTCCTGAGGGAGACCATCTCCAAGCTATCTTATCATAGTTATGTATAAAGCTAGTAGTACTAATCAATAAAAGTATGGCCTGCCATTCAGCTAGTTCGATACCACTAAGACGACGTCTAAAATGGATGGCATCACCTTGAGAATGTATGATCACAGATAAATTGATAAACTTGTTAGTACAAATGGAATAAAGCTGAGGGTAATGACTAGCAAGCGTACAATTACCATACCAAATGGAGTTCCAAAATTCTAATGTAGATTGAATACCGGGTTCAAAAGAGACACTCATTTTTCCTGGGTCAAGTTACATGATACCAGACCAGAAAGGAGAGTAAGAGAGATTACTGTAATGGTACTTATGTATAATAACATATTTCCACAAAGCTGAGTATTGATTGTTAGATATTTCCACCACCATTTAAGTAACAAAGATATATTCATTTCGTGAAAGTTTAGAATGCCTAAACCACCATTAGTTTTAGCTAAACACGCTTTGGACCATTTAACTAAAGCATATTTTTTCCTAGATTTGTCGGACCCTTGCCATAAAAATACATTACAAATAGTATCTAATCGTTTTACTATTTGTTTTGGTGCTTGATAAACATAAAGAGTATATAATGGGACTGCCGACAAAACCGAATTAATCAATGTCAAGCGACCCCCTAACGAAAGTACTTGACCTTTCCACCCTTGTAATTTGTTATTAACCTTATCCACTAAAAATTGCCAATCAGCTACTGTTAATTTGGAATCTTTTAATGGCATTCCTAAATATTGGAAGGGAAAGTGACCTACTTTACATCTAAATGTATTTGCAAAGTCTTCACCTACTGTATTTATAGGGAACAATTCAGTTTTGAGTAAGTTCATTGTAATCCCCGATAATGCTTCAAAACTCATCATACCCCACCATGCTGCTGCTATATTATCATGTGATGTTTTTAAAAATAATATCGTGTCGTCGGCATAATGACAATTAGTGATTGATCTACCTTCTACACATGGTGGCCCTAATCCTACTATTTTATCAGCTTGTCTACCTTTATGGAATATCTTACACAGTGTCTACTGCTAATACAAACAGAAAAGGAGAGAGAGGGTCTCCTTGCCTCACACCCTTTTTACAGTAAAAAAAACTGAGTAAGATCTCCATTAAAATTTAGACATGATTGTGCATATTTACCAGAATTACTAGTTTAAACTGCAGAACTAACATTTTGGCTCCGCATTTTAAACCTGGTAAATATGAAACCTTCTAAAAACAACGGTTATATGTTTTTTTTTAAGATGGTAAGTTTAAAAATTTCGGTCCTTATCGTCTCCGAGGCAGCTTTATCCGACTTAAATTTTTTTTAAACAAAAATTTACCATTATCTATTATTAGAAAAGCGAAACAGAAGATTAAGAGAGAATTTCATGTGTATCCCTCAAATAATGAAATTATGTATTTCTTCTTCTAAAATTTATAATATTATATTTAATTTATTGACTTTTCAATTAAATCTTATTTTGAATTTATAATGTATCCATTTTATCCTTATTAAAAATATAAAAAGGCAGTGGTAAGAAAAATGTTATGTTTTCTAACAAACAATTTACGGGACAAATGGAATTTTTTTTTTCTGCTTGTGACACATACCCAGTGGCATTTAGGCATATGCTTCTGTGTGCGTCGTACTAATAAAATAAATTATTTGTTCTCAAAACTGACAAATTATAAGACTAAATATTTCTCTTAAACATATTACATATTACATATATTTTTTTAAATAATTTTATGAAACTAATATGATTATTTTTTTTACAAAAATCATAAGAACCGAGATGTCATTTCGGTCCAAATTTTTTTTTTTTACGGAACGAAATGGCATTTCGGTCCAGTGTAGTTTTACAATTTTTCATACCAGCAGCTATATAAAATCACACCAGGCCAAAATGTCATTTCGGTCCCGAAAAGAAAAATTCTTCGGACCAAATGACATCTCAATTCTTATGGTTTTTGTAATAACTAAAACAATCAAATTGGGTCGGTAATTTTTTTTTTTTTATTTATGGTTTCTAAAAAAATTCAGCATCTGTTTTGGCAGAAGAAGATCCGAACCATTGTCATTGTCAAAGGTATATATTATGTCACCACCACATGGCCGATTGACACATGACCCCACATCCAATCATGGCCGTACAATAAGATTGTATGATTGAAAACATTAATTTGTGATTGATTCCATTGCATCAGAGTATCAGACTATAGTTTTGTTTCTCGAAACTTCACTTTAAAAATATAAATTTATATATTACAGAAAAATTATATTATTTTTTATGGATTATAAAAACTGTTTATATGTTTTTATTTTTTGTTAGTTCGATAAAAAAAATAGTTAAAAAATTGTAGACATCTTCGAACAATTGATGTATAAAGGGTGAACTTCGAATAAAAATGGCGTGCATAATATCCCGAAATTTTTATTAATACGACTGTTAAAAAATCCCACAAATTATAGGAAATTCGAAACTACTTCAATATGCGGCTCCATTCTTGATGGGGGGCGCAGATTAAATTGGAGCCCTCATAAAACCCACTATAATTGACTGATGTTTAGGTTTTAATTCAATCTGCGCCTCTCAAAAATGGAGCCGCAGATTGAATTAGCGGCTCTGGTATTTTTCAAATTTTCCAATTTCAATAGTGTTTTTTTTTTTGAAAAGGTATTAATAAAATTTTCGACAGAATATCTTACATACACTTAACAGTGGCACCTTTGAAGAATTGCTTCGAATAAAAGAATATCACAGTAGACAGATTAGAAGGCGGGCACATTGGACAGTTTTAATTTCAATTATATATATATATATATATATATATATATATATATATATATATATATTATCTAGGTTTCTATGATGAATTTGAAATAATTTAATAAAAATATATTGATCTAAAAGAGTATCCTTTAATCACATTTAATAAGGTGCCCTATAGAAATGATTTAAGTTCCTTAAAAACAAAATTTATTCAGTTTCATACTATTTATTACTTGTTAACATAGTACTAATTAAGATACTTTCATCTTATTATCCAACATTATATCATTTATTTATTTATTACTACCAAACTTAATAATTCCTTCTCTTTGAATTGTCATATGTGAAGTCTTGGAATAAGAACCGCTTAACATAAATACATTATAAAACTACGGATTTAGTACAGTGGCACAAGTTTTCGTCACTCTTTGAGAGAAACAAATTCAATTCTCAAAAATATAAGCTCAAAATATTTTTGACATTATTAGGCCCTTTAATCACAAAAAAAAAATAGTAATCCATTATATATACAATGAAGGGCTAACATTTCATGTGCATATCACAAAAAATAGCATCTATAAATAGTAATTCACAAAAAAGTAGTAAACTAACTTATTTTTAAGTGCCATATTATAGAAATATAAAAAATAAAACATGAATTTTAGATCTGAAGATTTTGGGTTTTTTTTTTTTGTAGAAACTGAAACTCTAAACAGTTTTGGCATTCATACTAAAATATATTTCAACAAACCTTTATTACATGCAACGAGTATTTGAGTCACTTTCTAACACCATATAACTTCTACCACATTTTGAGGAAAAAAAATACAAAAAGACAAAAGTTGTTATTTGCACTTGCACCAACAAATAACAAGCTGAATTGATAAAAAAAAAAAAAAACATGGAATTTTTTTTTATTTTGAGTGAGCAAAAAAGTATGGAACTTGAATTAGCAATATTTTTAAATAAATTGGACACTTTAGACAAGATAAACTTATCTCATTCCGTGCAATTTGGGTTAAGTGGTCCTAGATTTAAATTCACTCAAGTTATTTAAAACTGGATATGTCCTGTCCATTACAATATAGCCGTCTGTCTGTATCTCTCGTCAAAAAATGATGTCTACTTTTTATGCTAAGCTGGAGAGAGAACTTTTTAACGGTCCCCACTAGATGAGGTTTGTTGGGTCCACCGTAGACTTGGGAGTATTGTATTAATTTAATGGACCACTGGCGCAAGTATGGCTCAAATCCCAACAGTAGACATCTTGTTCTCTCCAATTGGATCAAAACAGACAGTGGAATTTTGATGGGGACACTGTAATTATCGCCTGACAAAAGATCGTTGCTCGCTTTCCAAGAAAATTGCTGCATTTATCCAGTTTCAAATTAGACTGGAGAGAATTATCAATTTAATGATTTACTGAATTCACCAGAGCTTCCGTTTCAATTGGAAGATGGCCAATTGGGCACGCGCACTGAGAGAGTATAGATTTGAACAGAACAGTTTTAACATTATGCAGGACACGGACAATAAAATTTTAACATTGTTATATATGATTCTTGCGCTGTATGTAGTCAACACTCTTCTGTTAAAACTTGTCCCCATATTACTTGTGATTTATACTTTTTAAAATATATTAGAAAAGAAAAATTCTTGATGTCCCTATTTCTAAAAATAAAACAATTTTTTTATCATTCACGATTTAAAAGTGAAATTAACAATGGTGTTTTCAATATCTGAAATAAAAATATTGAAATTACGCGATAGACAATATTTGGGGAGTTTCAATTAACGAACTAAATTGGTTTAAAATATTGAAATTACGCGATAGACAATTTAGAATTTTATAAGATTATTTTATTATTTTTATCAATAAGAAGGAAAATTTGGTTTTATTATTCTAGTCCGTTTGCAATTAATTATTTTCTCCATATGAATATCTACTTGCAAATATTATTTTATATTTTTTTAGAATTATTTTATTATTTTTTAAGGAAGAGGGTTCAAATACATCATCATTTTGTGCTCCAATATGCTTCATATCATTTATCTTTGTTTTCAAAGTCCGAACCGCTCAACATGATCTTCAAAATAAAATATGCTTGGAGACCAAATTTTATATTTTTTAGAATTTTTTTACTATTTTTTACATAGGTACAATATCACTTTATCGGATGGTCTAGAATCTCCTTAAAACAGTTATTTTGTACCTATCTAAAAAAATAGTACAAAAATTCTAAAAAATATATAAAATTTGGTCTCCAAGCATATTTTATTATGAAGATCATGTTGAACGGTTCAGATCGACTATTCGGACTTTGAAAACGAAGATAAATGATGTGTAGCATATTATATTGGAGCACAAAAATGATGCTGCATTTTAACCCTCCTCTTTTTTAAGATAGATAGAAAATCACTTGATTTGAAAATGCCGGACCATCTAAAAACAGTGATTTTCTATCTATTTTAAAAAATAGTAAAAAAATTCTAAAAAATATAAATTTTGGTCTGCAAATACATATTTATATGAAAATCATGTTGAACGGTTCGGATCGACCGTTAGGATTTTAAAAATAAAAATATTAATTTGTATTACGGACTAAATCGTGATATGCATAGTACCATAGACTCACTCTTAGTTTTTTCATAAAATCTGAAAATGTAGATCAAATGGGGGACAAAGATGGATCATTGCATCGTTATGTCAATTACAAAATTATAAGAGATTACATGAATTTACTAAATGTTACTTCGAAAGAAGAGAGCCAGAAGGAACATATAAAGACTAGTAATTAAATAATATTTGATCGTCGAAAGTTAACAATTGAGAAATTTTAAGATTTCTATTTAAGTATTTGAACAACAAAATGTCAAATTAGATAATTATCACTTCATTAGACAGTGATCGTGATTGAATAAGATGTTGATGGGATTGACTCGCGTAGTATTGATTCGGGTTTCGATCTACAAAGATAGTTTTGTGTACTAAGTTCTAACATTTCACTAATTTAAAGAGGGATCAACTTACATCTTTTTTTGGTGACACCGAATTACACTCTACATTTTCAAAGTTTTTAAAGTTCAAACAGTCGATTCAAACTATTCTACGTAATTAATATATTAAAATGTGCTTGCAGATCAAATTTTACATTTTTTTGAATATTTTTGTTATTTTTCAGTATTTTACAAAATTGTTATTTTCATACCATTGAATTTTTGTACCCATCTTAATAAATAGTAAAAAATATTTAAAAATGTAAAATTTAATCTGCAAGCACATTTTATTATATCCATCATATTGAATGATTTTGATTGACTGTTTAGACTTTGAAAATGTAGGGTGTACTTCGGTGTCACTAAAAAAGTTGTGTATGTGGATACACCGAATTACATCCTACATTTTCAAATTGTTTAAAGTCTAAACAGTCGATCCAAACCGTTCATCACGATGGATATGTTTATTTTGAAAAAGTTTTGATCAAACATTGTATAAATCTGGAGAATTAAATATCATACATAGGGTTCTCACTTACCGTCATTTCTAATCATTTTGATCAAATAATCAGCTATTGCAATTCGGTGGTGGGAATACGGCATAATCAGTGTCATATTTGTCTTCACTCGATCCAGGGGCGGAGTCAGACTTTAAAGTTATTAGAGTCAAATGTGAATAGAGGTCAATCATATAAAATTTGCATACTGCGAATGGGGGTCAATATTACCGTATCTATAGTATTTTACTCTAAACTATATAGAAAATCGTGTATAAGTACAAAAAATTTCAAAATAAATGAGGTCAATTGACTCTCATTTCTTGAATGTATCTCTGCCTTTGACTGGGTCCTTCTTGCAAATATGAAGGTTTCTAATCCTGAATTAGCACTACTCAATTTGGTGTTACGATATCTTATCTAACTAGAATCGGTTTGGGGATGGTACCCTAATTTTATCCTGATTAAATACAAAGAATTCAATGATTAGCCTAATTACCAAGAATAAAGGGATCTAAAGTTTATAGTTCGTAGTTGAAATAACTAAGGTTTCTCCATTAGTGAAGCAAGAGAACAGGACCTTCATCTGTGGATCTCAAGACTCCTAAATTTCATAAATTGGGTTCCAATAAAGGACATCTTCCTTTCATATCTCAACCCTAGGTCTACATTCATGTACCCTAATCCTAATAGGTTAACTCTATTTTTTTTATATATAAGTCCGTAGGTCTCACACACACTATTTTTTTCCTACTTTTACTAATAATCGAATCCACTTCTTCCTTAGAAGAGTGGGGTGTCTTACCAAATGCGCTAGGCAGTGGTGACAATAGGCCAACTCTCAATGTTCACCTAAGCAAACGGATTCAAGTCACTAAACTAGATAGCAATACAAAATAAAATACAAAAGAAAATCAAATGGAATCAAATTCAATTAAACATCATAAGAATTCAAGTTTTACAAGTTATCATCTTAGGAAAGAGTCTTTCGCCTCTCATAAACAAATTAGCAATGATTTTTACAAGGCATCGTGCAACACAATAAAGAAGGAAGCATATTTATTATCATTAACAGTAAATATAATCAAACGGTACGTTAATGTAGAGTCCCTTGTCCCCATCAATAATTCAAACTTTACTTTTCCTAATTAATAATGCAATTATAATTTACAATATCAAGGTCGCAATCTAATCTTCATCGCTAGTAAATTAAAAACAAAAAAACATCCGAAAAAGCGTCCCATTGGAAAATGATTGCTTTGGAAAAAAATCCACCGAAAATCAATCATTTGATTGATAAGTCGTCTCATTATATTCGTTCTTTTGATATGGTATATGTTAGTTTTTATTGTATTATGTGGTCTATATTATTATTATTATTATTATTATTATTATTATTATTATTATTATTATTATTATTATTATTGTATATCAATTTCATTTACAGAATTAATGAAAAGACATGAGTATTTTTTATGAAAAAATTCCGATTGTTATTTATAAAATATACTGGTCTTAAAGGTTGCCTCAAAGTTATTAAATCCTTCTTATCTTAGTTGGACGCATCTCATTCTGAAAAACTTCGTCTATAAAATAATAGAGAAGTAAAAGAAAAATGTCTAAGATCTCTATCATCACGTCTGAGTAAAACCATTGATGATCAATATTTATGCTTCTGCTTAACGATATCGTCACTCCAAAAATGTAAGATTTAAATTATATTTGTTATTTTATTTTGAATTTACGGATTCTGAATTATTTGTGTTCTAATTACAATACACGTTACGATTTTATTATATCTGCCAGTATATACTACTATTGTGATACACACTTTTTGTTTCGAATAATTTTAATTTCTGATAAAAAAAAAATATTGTTGTTTAGAAGTCTTTATCCCAGCAAGAAGAAGAATATAAATTGCCAAAAAATAAGGAAAATATGAGAGGCCGGGTAAAAAAATAAAAAAAGCAAAGTTTTTTATGCTTAATCTTTGAAAATAAAAAAGTTACCATTTTTTAAAATAAAAATAAAAACTTGCAACGAATAATAATATCATTTCGATTATTTTTCAGCATGCATTAAGACCAAACAAAAATGACAGATCAAATACATGATTTTTTTATGGTTCTAAATAGCGATTATCCCGTCATTGCGGGAAGGTTAAAATAAGTTATCCCGAATAGCGAATAGTGTAGCTATATAGCGAAAGCTATCCTATATAACAAATTTTTTTTTTAAAAAGTATTTTATATAATTTTACTAATTATAAACATTATATAAGTGTCATCGAGCAATAAGTAGCACCAAATTGATTTAAGAAATTATAATATTAATATTGAACCAGTACAGAATTCAAATTCCTATTTAAAATATCCCTAGTGATATCATAAATTATTTATCTTTTTTATTCAAAGTAACATAAGTATCGTGACATAAACCAATTATTTTTCTTTCTATTCAAAATAACATAATCATCATATCATAAACTATCTTTATTTTTCTAAATTATATTTTTTATTTAGAAGCAAAAATAATATGGATCTTAAAAAAATTGGACCTTAAAAGAAATTTGCAATTTCGCTATTTGCGTAACATGATATATTTGCGCTACGCGCTATAGCGGTGGTAACTGAAATAACACACTTTTATCCTATAGCTTGCGTTTAAGGTCCAAAACGCTATAATAAGTTATTTAGAGCGCTGATTTTTTTCATCACTTGATGGCTATAAAAAAGAGAGCCAAATTTTGTAATTAGTTATATACATATAATTTAGACAATATATAACACATCTATGTTTATTGAAAATATTTAATCAACATTTAACAACATAACATAATTTAACAATTAACTTTGTTTAATCGTTGTTTGGTGGTCATTAAACACTTAATTATTTGACACCAAAAGCAATTATAATAGAATCCTCATCAAACCATGAACAAGGAAATTTTAATTTCTCAAATTTTCCATAGCCTTGAAATGTGTAAATAGAAAAGGCCAAATGGACCCCTGTTTTCACCAAATATTTCAAAAGATTTCATAGTCCCACCAGTGGCATTTTGCCATCACGATGGACGGTCCTCGTGGCTGCCACGCTCCTCCTTTTAGTTCTGTACACGTGGCAAGATCTCAGCCATGGACCTCGCTCTGTTAGTCTATTGCGGCGCGGAGGTTCCTGTTGCTAACTGCACCAGATTTCTACGGAGAAATGATCCCAATTAAATCATATCTTATAATTCTTTCCACGTGGTCTACAGTGATTGGAAAGTACAGTACAGTAGAATTTCATATTCTACGGAGAAATGATTCCAATTAAATAATTTCTTGAATTCTTTCCACGTGGCAAGCAGTGATATGAATTCCCATCCTCTGAGATATCTCAAACTTTGCGTGACTTTTTGGAATATCTCAATCGTTCAAATACGTTCTGCACGAATCTTAAGGCTCAAATAAAACTGGCCCCCTACATTCCCCCGAATGGGCACCGGACACGTCGGTCACGCAAAAATTGAGTTATCTCAGAGGATAAGCACCCGTTTAATATGAGTATGACTTGTTGTTTTCATTTTTCTTCGACAGAAAATCACATATGCCCCACAGAATATGAAAATATTATTCGGCCTCTGTAAAAAGCATGCAACATTTCAAATAAAAATGCTAGTATGTATGGATTGAAGAAGGTAGACTTGGTTTTATTTCGGACTATTATTCAAAAAATAAATGTGTATATATATACTAGTATCATGGTCGTGCGTTACAACGGGGACATATTATAAAATTGGATAAAATATAAAGAGATATTTTTATTTGACATTCATATAAAATTAAAAAATATATATTCAAATGAAAATAAAGACACAAATAAAAAAAACAAAAATTCAAATAATAAATAGTAATAAAAGAAATAACAACAAGCTCATAATAAGTAATAGCCATATGAGCACAATTATAAAGTATGCAAGGAGTAAAGAGGCATATGGAGTGATGTGTCTATTAAGAGGCTTTGGTGAGCACAACTTTAAAAGTATATCGAATTGGCTTCAAACGACTAATTCAAACCGTTGAAATTCATGTACTTCATGAGTGATGCATCTACGTGCAAAATTTTCAAAGTTTCAAATTCATTTACTACAAGTTCAAACGGTCAAAGAAATTATGAAAAAAAAATGAAAATATGAAACAACTTATAAAATGTTCATTTTTTTATCGCTTAATCTTGTAGCAAATGAATTCGAAACTTCTAAAATTTTACATGTACATGCATCACTCATGAAGTACATGGATTTCAACGGTTTGAATTTGTCATTTGAAGCTGATCCAATATATTTTTAGAGTTGTGCTCACCAAAGCCTCATGGTGAGCACATCACACCCTAGCTTTACTCTCTCTCTCTCTCTATATATATATATAAGAACAATGGTGTTCTTAAGCTCACCATGTTCTTTAATGAACTTAACTAAAACAATTATTAGATTGGCTTCAAACGACTCATCCAAATCGTTGAAACCGATCTACTTCACGAGTAATCCGTTTGTATGTCAAATTTTTGAATTTTTGAATTAATTTAGTATAAAGTCAAGTGATCAATAAATAATGAAAAATGATGAACGAAATTAAATTAACTTATCACTTATGAAGTAGGTCGGTTTCAACGGCTTAGATGAGTCGTTTGAAGTCAATTGATAGATTTCTTAGTTAAGTCCACACAGAAATTTGATGAGCTTAAGAACACCCTAGTTCTACTATCAGAGCGCATCACATGTCCAACATTGCCCCGATTTGAATTTATGTAGGGTTCATGAAAATTTGCACAAAATTTTCACTCATGCACAATTTACAGGTTCACGAAAATTTGTACAATATTTTTACTTATTAACAGTTTACAAACCGAAAGTGAAAAGTTCGAATTTAAGCAGGATTCACCAAAAAAATGTATAAGATTTTTACTTATGCACGGTTGACGAACCAGAAGCGAAAATGTTCCTTATAACAATATATAAAAAACTAAAAAAGTTTCCTAAAAAATTAAATCCATCGACTCCCAGTTTATAGGGTATTTACAAATGACGTATCAAGAGATACGTTCTATGAATGTTTTTTTTTTTTTTTTGTGCATTTTGGATGTTTACATTACAATGTATATTCATGATATTTCGTCAATTTAAAGGGGCTCATGTGAAAATGCCCTTTATTTCACTTCAATGGACGGGGACAGCCTGCTCACTCACCGAGGCCTAAAAGAAATAGTAATAACTACAGCCCATCAATATATAAGACCCATGGGCCTCCATATTTACATAATTATCTAAATCCACTTCGGTCTATATGGGTCCGTTTGATGTGTGATTTTTTTTTTTCAAGAATAGTATCTATATATTTTTTAAGATTATTAGGCCCAAATTTAGAGAGAATAATCATGAAGATAAAATAGACAACTTTTAATCATTTATTTTATTACAACAAATAAAATAACATGTTTATTTTATTTTTCTAACATATCAAAAATGCCCCACATCTTTGTATTAAATTTTAATGTACTTTACAATTTTGGGCCTAACAAAATGTAAATTATATTTTTGAGTGAATAACTCGGTCTATAAATTAAGTAGATTTTTCCGGGTTGTGGAATTCCACTGTACTAATTTCAATCTATTGTATTATTTTTTTTTTACCATAACTTGTCAATTTAAACATAGAGGAAAAGTAATTAATCCTTGTAATTTAGTTCATAATTAAGTGCAAGTCGATGGCCTGCTTTGCGCCAATTTATATCTTGAGGCGAGGCCCTGTTCGGCTATCTAAAAGAAACGGAAATGAAAATTTTTAAATGACCGAAATACTGTGTGCATGGAAAAATTTTCACGAAGTCTGAGTGAATTTTTTTTCCACGCACATAGTAAACGCCGAACAGAACCTGAATGAAAATAATCACCCAATTCTGTTTTTTTTTTATAAATACTGCAGATAATAAATATCTAAAATATCTAACCCTCGTGCTGACTCCAGCTGTAGATAGAAATCATTGATGTATAGAAAAACAAAATTAAATGATCGCCTGGTCTTCATTTGTGATTTCTTTTTACATGTAAAAATTTTAACTTTTTAAATTAATTTAATATAAACTCAAACAACCAACAATAACAATGATGACTCAATTTGACCTACAAATAATCAACAATTTTAACTTATAAATATTCTCTTTGACTGTCTGATTTTATCCTAAATTAATATAAAAATACATAAAATTTTGAACACAAAAACATCATTCATGAAATAAATCAATTTTAACAGTTTACATTCATCGTGAAAAGTTAATCTAAAACCCTGATGAACGTAACAACACTCTAGTTCTACCGCACACTAGAAATAAAGCCCATTTGAAAAGAAAAATAATCCTACTAGAAGCAGAGCCAGACTTTTGGACTATAGATGTCGAACACATATAGAAGTCAATCATGTAAAATTTTTACGTAGATAATGGGAGTCAATTTTGTAATATTAGCTATTTTATTCTAAATTATATAAAAATTATGTATAATTATAAAAATTCTGAAAAGAATGGAGGTCCATTGATTCCATTGTTTCTTTCTCACTCTGCCCTACAAATTACTCATCTCACTTTTTTAACTAGGTTTTTCATGGATCAAAATTCGCTGCTCGCCAAATTGGCAAGCAGGATTCTGTTTTTTCAAATCAAACCATCAATCTATATTGAGATTCGTGTATAAAAAAAATCAACGGTTTGATTTAAAAAAGCAGGAGTCGGATCCGGCTTTCATGTGCTTATATTGTAGAGTTCATATCCCCTTAGGCTATGAGCAAAAAAAAAAATATATCCCGTTAGGCATCAAACATAGTATAATATTCCAAGCGAGGCCTTAAATTGACGCATGCAACTTTTGTAGATCTTGTCCCCTCAGGTACATGGACGTGGTACAGTATTCCTAGACAATCCAAAAGATAGTACGCTGCCTATTTTGGCATTGGATCTGAATTCATTTGTAGGTGAGTTTGGGATAATAATAGATTTGAATTTAATTTTGTAGGTGGTTTTTTGTTTAGAGAGCCTGAGACTGTCATATTAGTTAGACCTTAATTGTCTGATTAGTGTCAAAATTCAATTAAAATTTATATTTGCGGAACCGTTTAAATTTATTAAGTTCTAAATTAATCGTATGAATCTTAATGCGTATCATATGATTTGGATCGGTCTTTGGATAAAATGTGTCCAAATAATTTTGGACAATATTTAATGTCATTTTTGTAAAATATCAGGACAAAATATGAGAGGCTGAATTCTATGCCTCCCACGGGACATGATTTTTCCGTCCCAGTGTCGCTGACATGTAGATCCAAAACAAAATTAAATTCAATATTTAAAATTTTAAACTCTTCTGACTCCACTTGTTAGTCACACTAAGACAGGAAAATCCGGAACTAAATTTGGATAGTTCAAAATTCATCACAAGGCTTCAATTAAATCTATATAATTTTAATAAATTAAATTGATATAAAAAAAATTGAAATTGTGTGATGAATTTTAAACGATTCAAATAAAAGAAAAAAAATACTCATTTTCTCAACAAAAAAAAAGAAGACTTGGATCCGGAAAATCATGTCCCCTGAAAAGCAGGTTATCCGAGTTCAAAATATGAACATGGGAACTGATGTGGTTGCCAATTAGATGCATGCTTTTTTTAATTGGGACAGTTTATAATGTTTCAAAGTGTCATAATTTATTAATTTTTGAAATCTTAGCAGATGCTGCTAAGTGTCAGTGTCATATTTTTATTGGCAAAAAAAGTTGCAAATACCAAACCCAAGTTGCAAACGGGTGCGTATCCTCTGAGATATCTCAATTTTTGCGTGACCGACGTGTCCGGTGCCCATTCGGGGGGACGTAGGGGGCCAGTTTTATTTGAGCTTTGAGATTCGTGTAGAACGTATTTGAACGATTGAGATATTCGAAAAAGTCACTCAAAGTTTGAGATATCTCAGAGGATCTGAATTCGTTGCAAACTAGCAGTAGTGATATTATTTTATGTCACATGGGAAACCATGACAGAGACATGTTTTGTTGCGCTGGGCTTATGTCATGCATGTGCCATTCCAAGTTTATTTTTGTTTTAATTTTAATTATAGGTTTAGTTACTAGTTATTTTTATAATTAGAGTAGAACTAGGTGCTCTTAAGCTCATCAAGTCTCTTTGTGAATTCAACTCTAAAATTTATCGAATTGGCTTCAAACAATGAATCCAAACCGTTTAAATTCTTCTACTTTACGAGTGATGCGTCTACAAGTGAAAATTGTAAAGTTTTCAATTAATTTAGTATAAAGTCAAGTGGTCAAAATTAGAAGGTTTATAAATTAATTTTAATGCATTCATTTTTGAACGTCTTTTGACCACTTGACTCTATACAAAATTAATTCGAAATTTTAAAATTTTTGCATGCAAAAGCATCGCTCATAAAGTAGAAGGATTTCAACATTTTGGATTCGTCATTTGAAATCAATCGGATAGGTTTCATAGTTGAGTTTACAAAGAAGTTTAGTGAACTTAGAAAGACCCTAGTTCTACTCCTCTGTTAAGGTATTACTAAAATTCTGTTTGTGCTGTCTCGGAACTTTCTCTTCTGTTTTTATAATTCATTTTTTTTTAACTATGATTGTTGATGTTTAGACAATAAGCTTTATCTCAGCAGTTTATACAAATTAAATCCATTCTATTGATTATAAGTAAACATTGAGATTATCAAGAAAATATTTATATAATAAAATAATTCATTTTTTTTGTATGGTCCAACAAAATACACGGAAAAAAGTTACACAAAAATACGATGTGACCCGAGTAGCACGGAACGCATAGAATCTCATGTGAATAAGCAAAAATCATCTTGAAAGGTTAAATATTTTTAAGTGACCAATAGTGAAGTAGTATAGTAAAAATATATTTAATGGCACACAAATAATCAGAGGCGTCAAGTTTTTTATTAGAGGTAAGTAAAATATACAATTAGCGGGTTACGAAATACCGTGAATTAACCAATTCAGTATGTGAGTTTTTTCGGAACTAAGTAATTTTTTCTAAAAATTAGGCATCAATCCGATTATACACAAGTCTATACTTGGTTTTCAAACTTTAGAGGTAGACAAAAAAAATAACTACAATCTCAGTGCAAATTAAGGCAAGATTTAACAACAATTTACTATTTAATATTTTAATTAATTATATATAATAAACTTCGAAATTAGAAAATTAATATTCCGCACATAATTTGTACAGTGCATAAAAACAAATAATTCGTAAATTACAGTCGGCGAAATCGAATATTATGGTTACAATAAATGCAACGAGATATTTATCTCATGTTGCCAATTTAATTAAAAATTTGTGATCATCAATCAATTTTTAAATTATCAAGTGGACCGACCACGCTAACTTCCTTTGTCCAAAATGCCACTCATTAGTGGGACCAAAACCGGCCAAAATGGCTTTCTAACACTTTTCAGATAAATATCTCCGATATTTTATATTAATTTCTTTTGATCTATTCTACTCTTTTTAGGTTCACATGGTCTTGCATTTATTTTAAGGGGAATTTCATGTATACCCCTCAAAAACTTTAAAAATTACGTATTTCTCCATCTAAAATTTAAAAACTATCAAATTGATCAATTCTATTGTTTTTTTTCATTAAAACTCATTCTAAATTAACAAAATACTCATTTTATTCTTTATTAAAAGCATATAAATTAAATCAGACTCAAATTTGAATTTAAAAGATAAAATGGATATTTTAATAAATTTAGAATGAGTTTTAATATAAAAAATAATAAATTTGTGCGTTTTTGAAGTTTAGAGAGAATACGTAATTTAAAATTTTAAAGGAAAAATATGTAATTTTGAAGTTTTTGAGGGGTACACCTGAAATTCCCCCTTTATTTTATGGAGAGTGCTATACTGAGGGCATCATTTGAAATTTTGAGAGCAGAGAGAAATTTTTCTCTCTAAATACCAATTTTGTCCTTGTGCTCTCTCTTCCTTATCCATTATAATTAATTATGTCATAAGTAATATAAAAGTCAATTAAGGAAACAAATTAATTGAAAATCTTACTCCATCAGAAAAGGAAAAATTGTAATTTTGGTAATGTATAGCTAGTAATAGCCTTAGTAACAGGTGGACAGTGCTATAATATGCTCAGTATTTTTTTTTGTAAAAAAAAACTGTCTTTTTTTTTTTTTTTACTTTAGTTAAGGTAGTATACTGGTATATTTAATTCTATTACCACTGTCTTGTTTCTTCAACAAAACAATCCAATATAAGATTATTGATTAATTCTTACAAAAGGTAAAAATTTTCTTTCATGGATTTAAATATATCTCCTTAACTAAAGTAAAGAAAAAAAAAAGATAGTTTTGCTTTTCACACGAGTTTTGGTTCTTTGGAGGTTGCCAGATACTAGTGTGTTGGTCCATCTGAAGGTGTCATTTATAATTTTCATAAGTCAGGGGCTGTTATGTAAATCTGGTAATCAAGGAGGGCTTCTGTCATCCTTCCCCTTTTGAGGTTGTCTGTCCCTGCTGTACTTTGGACTTGATCTGTTCTTTTATGAATTTCTTCTTCCTTTCGGATTTGATTCTGGTTCATGCTTTAATCTACAATGGGGCATCATGTCTACCTGGTAAATGCAAAGGGATCCCTTCTCTCATGTTGCAAACTACAGGTACAATTGTCAACTGTGCTCAGGAAAACCAGCATCGCATACTAAACTGCTTCAGAGATCTATATGCTTTGATGGGTACCTGTTGTTGTGCCTGGTTTTTTTTTTTTTATGTGCTCGGGATTTCAGACAATTAAACTGCTTCAAAAAAAAATGGACATTTTATTTGAATGTTCAGTTATTGTTGGCTATTTTCTATTCTCAAATAATTGTATTTTTGTTTTGATATTGATCATATAAACTCAACTCTGCAGGGTTAACCTTAGCCATGCTGAGCAAAAGTTCTTACCAAAATTACAATTTTTCCTTTCTTGATGGAGTAAGATTTTTGGTTAATTTTTTTCCTTAATTGACTTTTATTTTACTTGTGACATAATTAATTATAATAGATAAGGAAGAGAGAGCACAAGGACAAAATTGGTAGTTGGAGAGAAAAATTTCTCTCTGCTCTCAAAATTTCAAATGATGCTCTCAATATAGCACTCCCCTTATTTTATAGCGAGCTGCTGAGCTGTCTAATTGAAACTGCTATTATTTAATTTATTCTGCATTAGGATAGGATTATTAGAAACTGAACAGGTGAACAGTATTTTTGACAATGAATTTTTTTTATTTTTTATTTTCTTTCGAGGCGGTTATAATAAATTAAAGTCTCGGGCAATGGTTTATATTATAAACAACATATTTAGCTAATAAAAAGGAAGGTTTTGCGTAGAATTTGAAAGGTAGGAAAAACGTGATTATTTATAACGTTCTCTGGACGTTATATACTACAACAGCCTGATTAGAGAAATATGATTAGTGCTAATTAATGTGAGAAAAAAAAGTCTGATCGTTATAGACTAGAACGTCCAGATAAACATTCTTGTTTTTTTTTCCTCTCAACTGCGTTTACAAAAAAAAAAAAAAGTATGGCCGTTATAGACTATAACGGCCAGACCATATTTTTTTGCGTTAATTAGCAGTAATGTAATTTCGTTAATCTGACCATTGTAGTCTATAATATTTAGAGAACGTTAAATAAATAATCATGTTTTTTTTTTCTAATTTACAAATTCTACGCATAATCTTTCCAAAACCGATTTTTTTATTTATATTTTTTTAAATAAAAATTTCGGGCAGATAAGGTGCCTAGATATTTGGGAACAGTGTATCTAACCAAAATGACAAAATCCGCTGTCGCTTTACGTCGCTAATAACTTGGTATTATCCAAATTGAGAAAAGCAACACAAAATATGCTTTGATCGGAAATGATACAGAGCTCCAATCTGAATTTCAACAATCCAATGGAGAGAATACTTGTCTACCTTAGATTGGCTTAGAACATATTTTGTTCTTTACCTTTGTACTTATAAATTTTTTTTCATGTTTGAAGGAGATAATGTATAAATCCTATACAAATAAAAAATTATATATGCTTCATCTATTCTGTTGCATTCAAAATTAGTGCAGGGTTCATCTTTTCAGATGCATCAAAATTTATTCGCAATGTAAAGAAAAACGTTGAAAATTTTGGCATTTTTTTTTATCAAAAGAAATGTGAATTCTATATAATATATTAATATGCGAGAAAGAATAATTCTCAATTTGAATTCTATATAATATATGAAAATTTATAATTTTTATAATAGCGTTAAGACAAACTTTGAGCCGTGGCTTTCCGAACATTATTTATCACTTCTCCTAAATGTTTGCTCGGTGAAAAAATATGTGGATCCATTGGTAGTCCCTTATCAGACCTCCAAAAAGGCCGCTTCGTAACGAATTGTTTATGGCGTTTTATTATTTCTACCATCCAATTAATGGCGCATACTTGGCTAATTCTTCATCATCGATTTTCCGGAGCCTACGTACAAACGAATCTCAAAGCTCAAATAATACTGGTCCCTGCACTACCCCGAATAGGCACCGGACACGCCGGTCACGCAAAATATGAGATATCTCAGCGGATACGCACGAATTCGAAATCTCTGAGATATCTCAAAATTTGAGTTACTTTAGGAAAAAATCTTAACCGTTTCAATAATTTTTGCACGAATCTTAAAGTACAAATAATACTGGCCCCCGCGCTATCCCCGAATAGGCATCAAACACGTCGGTCACCCAAAAATTGAGGTATCTCAGAGGATACGCATTCCATCCAAACCTGGCCGACCTGACGAGTTCCCTTCTTTTCATGTTTCATTTTTTTTATTGTCAATGAGACAGTAACCGACCTCACCAAAACATATGCACAAACTATTGGATGAAATCCTCTTTAACGAGTAATTTACGTAATTGCCACTCCCCACTACCATGCACCATCTAGAAGCCCTTTGTTAGGACTTTAGACCACCGAATCATTTCTTGACTTCTCACACTGGCCTAATCATAATTTTTTGTTTGAAAGAAAAATAAAGATCGAACCTTCAAGTTCCATTAAAACTGACACCAGAGATGTCTCTGTTTACAAAAGATTGTCTGTTGACAGTGTAAAATGACATAAAATTAAGAAATGGAAAAGAAAAAAAAAAAGGACATAAAAGTAAAATGTAAATTATTGTACTTCTCACAAATTCAGAAACCAACTCTTATATTCTTCTAGTACCTCTCTTACCAGCATTTTCTCATTTTTACTCTTATCTCTGAAAATTTGCTTGCACCTCTCCCTACAAACCACAAAACAAATGACAATTTGTATTTTTCTGCTAGACTGATTTGGTGCCATTGTTTCTATAATTTCTGTTGATGTCTCTTATGATTACATTCATCTCCGGTGTCAACCTATTTATGTACCATCTCATTTTTTTTTCCACATAAACTCAATCAGTATACAAGTGATAAACACTCTCTGTTGCTTGCTTATCTTGTCATTATGTAAATTATGAAATGAAAATCTAATATAATTGTTTAATTCAATTACTATGAAAATTCAGAAGATAAGAATAATTTCAGTTTAATAACACGAAAAATGTTCTTCTATTTTCTCGGTCAAATTTCTTGCTAGCCTGAATTCCCGAATCCCGATGACATATTTGTAAATATCATGAAAACTGAAGGTGTAAGAAAGAGGACCTAGAAAAGATATTTTTCAACGCATGAACTTGGTCTACGTGTTGAACAGTTTAACAATTAACAGCATCACCGGCCTACGGGTTTTCATAAAAAAAAAAAAAAAAAAACAGCATCACCTTTTAAGGGAGACTGAAGACGGGTCCCACGAGGTCACGACAAAAAAGATATGTTTGTTTAATGACATTTTCTTTTTTCCAAAATTAAATAGCAGTGGGACCCTGACAACTTGAAATTAGAATAATATAATAAGAACTTTATAGTTACTCATCTTATCAAGAGACACTTTATTTGTCTCTATTTGGAAAGTTGTTTCATGATCTTTTGAGAATCAAATTATTAATTTTGTTTTGATATTTGGTGCATTAGTTAAGTATTTTCAGTTATTTTTGCTAATTTTTCTGTGGGCAATTAAATATATTCATTTATTTGAAATACAATTTCTTAAATTAAAACTTTCAGTAGCAAAAGTGCCCTAATTTTTCTAAAAGAAAAACAATACAATGTGTAAGCTTTTAATTAAATTCTCTCATGTAAAATGTGATATCTCTACCTAATTCTTACATAATTCTTATGTCATCTAGATGTTAACATATATAATTAATTAATATTTTAGCATTTAAATACGTGATACGGGGATCACAAATTGCTTAATCAAAATAATTAAATTCAAGCGCTATTACATGTAATACACTAAAATTTAACATTTTAATGACAAAAAAATAATACATGTTAAAATTAAACCTATCTATATTTTGTAATCACAAAAATAATTACTAAAAAGATTTGCAAGAAAAAAAATCTAACAACAGCATTCACAGATTAAATATTATAATTGACATCAAGAGTTCAGTTAATTTATTAAAATGAAAAGGGATACACTTGTAACATTTGCAAGTTAAAATATCTTACAATAATTTGGTTTTGTGATTTTAGAAGTCCAAACAGTCGATTCAACTCATTCAACATGATATTCATATTAAAATGTGCTTGGAGATCGAATTTTACATTTTTTTGAATTTTTACACTATTTGTTAAGTATTATGTAAAACTGCTGTTTTTTATTGTTCAAAAAGTCTAAAAATAATAATTTTGTAAAATATTTAATAAATAATAAAAAAATAAAAATATATAAAATTTGATGTCCAAACATATTTTAATTTAAATATAATGCGAACGGTTTAAATAGACGGTTTAGACTTTTAAAATCACAATATTAAATTTTTTATAAGAATCTCTCCTCTATTAAAATTACTAATTAGTATTTAATTAAAAAAAGCTCTCGCCGCTTGTCCTCTCCTACTAAGAAACAGCTGGACGAGAACGGACTGAGTCCAATATCCATCGGATCTATTTTAGGTTCAACGAGCTCTATGACCGTCCAATTTATCGTAAGATCTGCGAAAACGAAAATTAAAGCAGAATCGCACGAAATTTAAAGCGTTATGCACGAATCTTTAAGTAGATTGAACTGTGATTGAGCCCGTCGAGCTAAAGTAGGTCCGATGCCCATGGGACCTATCTCAAGTCCAGCTGGACATCAAAAAATATCTCTAAGTCGGTGCATGCTTGACTTGACCGGTTTTTGTAGTAAACCGTGGACTGAACTGGATCTACCATTCGTAAACCAACTAGCCTGACGGCGGGACCCACGCCCCCCTCGTGATCTTTGTACTCTATGGACCTTTTTGAATTTGGATTGCCTATAGTATCTCAAACTTTGGTTTTATATCTAGACTATCTGATACGATCAAGCCCGCATTCTATTTCCGGACGGATTGGGCTAGATTCTGATCGTACGGTTTTAGTCTAAACACAAAATATGTGTTACTTTAGGGATCAGACGCCGATATCTGTATAGTTTATACCCTGTTGGCCTTTTCTAGTAAGTAAAGCAAGCAAAGAGAAGCCCTCGATCGAACCCTTCTCTCTATTTCATCTTCCCATCACATCACTGTTGTAAAACAGAGAGAAAAAGAAGAGATAAGACTGAGAGCAGAGAAGAATATAATACACACAGAAAAGGAAGGTCAGATACTAAGAAAGAGAAGCAAAGCGATCGAGAGAGAATCAAAAAGAGCAATCAGCAATGGTTGGGCTTATTAATGGAGGAGGTTATCCGAGAGGATGGAAGTTGGTGGACGAGGAGGTGCTCGGCGGCAGCGGGAGAGTTCCGGCGATCGATGTGGAGAGTGTCAGACGGCTGCATCGGCACGAGCCGAGAGAGAACCAGTGCACCTCGGTCCTTGTCAAGCACATCCAGGCTCCGATTAACCTTGTGAGTGTAAATCTGTTGCGGCTTAGCACAATTTTTCGCTTCTCTGTTCATCTCTCACTATCCCCTTTTCTTTTTGGATTAATAGGAAGAGAGACTGGCTGATAAACTTAGTTTAATTAACTAAGTCCGTGTGGTTTCTATTAGATCCCTTTTGTGCGTCTCCTATGCACATGCTGCTTCAAAATCCAGTATCTGTATGTATTTTCTTAATTAGTTGGCAAAATATTTTGATGGATTGTTGTAACAGCATGTTGCATAGAAGGAAAATTTGATTTCAAGTTGAATAAAGTTTGTATCTATTCAGATAATACTGGTTGATTTTTTGTAACTTAAAAGGGATTAATGTGGATATTATCTGACTATATCTTCTTTCCATTGACTAATTTTGATAATTGGTCGTGTTTTATCAATATTTTATTATAAATTACTTAAAGCGGTCTTATCTAGGTGTGCTGTTTCTCACCATCTTGAAGAAGTATAGTTGACTTATTATCAATAATATATAATTTTAAGAAAAAAAATTCAAACTATTTGGTATTTACCCATGCTGTAAGTATATTTCAAGTTATTTTGAATCAGGGTAATATGTTTTATAGGAACTTTATTTCCATTTACAGAAATGTTGTTAAAATTATTTAAGAATATGTAAAAATTAAGTGATTTTTTTTTAGTTAACATTCTTTTGGTTGGCAATTTGATTATTTTTTGCTGAATTCAGATTAAGCCTATAATTGAATTTACTTCTTGGTCAGTTGGTGTTATTGTAAATTTCCATCAATTTTTATTTCTTATTGTATTTGCTTGAATTATTTTCCATCTGTTGTCAACCCTTAATGACATAAAAAATTACCTTTTACTTTACAGCACTAGTTTCAGGCACTTAACATAATTCATGCCAGTGTTCACCTGTACATTCTTTTAAACATTGGTTTTGTTACTCTAATGTAGGTGTGGTCCTTGGTGAGGAGCTTTGATGAGCCACAAAAGTACAAACCATTTGTGAGCAGGTGTGTCATGATGGGAGGAGAATTGGAGATCGGCAGTGTAAGGGAGGTCAATGTGAAATCGGGGTTACCAGCTACCACCTCCACTGAGCGACTGGAGCAGTTCGATGATAATGAGCATATCCTGGGGATCCGCATTGTAGGCGGAGACCACAGACTCAAGGTATATTTTACCTTTGCCTCTAGTGGTCAAGTTATTACTTCACAGAAATTCGGATAAGAGAAACTGTTGTCTGATGTTAGAGTGTGTGGATAAAAAGATGCAAACAATGAACAGTGTGTTCCCCTTGAATCACCCCTTTTTCCTGTTAGTTTCCAATGTTATATATTTTAGTTTTCTTTCTATGTTTTTTTCCCCTTTCCTCTTATTTCTGAGATGCACTAAAATATCATCTCAAATCTTCTTTTGCTTTGAACCTTTTATGTACTATTCCTTCATAATATTTTGTCTAATACAAAGATAAATTTGCGCAGAATTACTCGTCCATTATAACGGTGCATCCTGATTGCAAAGATGGGAGACCAGGGACGACAGTTGTAGAGTCATTCGCAGTCGATGTGCCAGAGGGCAACACTGAGGACGAGACATGCTACTTTGTCGAAGCGGTGATCCAGTGCAACCTCAAATCTCTTGCCGAGATCTCGGAGCGCCTTGTTCAGCAGCCACTGGAGAACCAGCCACTGCAATTATCTCCGTAATCTTGCAACTAACAGAATCAGAATTTATCGATATCTTACTGTGCATTTTGTGAGTCAATTTGGATATATAGTTTTAAGCTTGGTTGTGTGGTAGTTGCACTCTTCTCTGACTTTGACGTTGCTCCGAAATTGCTTTATGTATAGTTTAAAATTAGAGTTTTGAGGCATGATGCTATATGAGTGTGTGTATATACACACACACACACACGATGCGTGAGGTGCCTTTGTGTGAGCATTGTTAGATTTTGTGGTTTAGGTGTGTAGATTAGGCCAATGTGAGAAAATTTTAGGTTTTTTGCATCTTTTTTGTTTTGGAAGTTGGAGAGGGATGTATTTATGTAAAAAATGTTGTAGGCTTTAACATTTCAGACATGTTATGTTAGTCAAGCATGGACTATTTAGCAAAATATTTCATAATCACCCTATGTTAGTGCTCAGGCTCAGCAAGTGCTTAAAAAGAAAAGATTAAGTAAAAGAAAAGAAGGGTAAACTTTATGGGAGGTCATTAAATTTTGTTATTTGTCACGAATTGGTCAGCTAAGTTTGATTTGTTTCTTTTTAATTACTCAATTTTGTCATTTGTCCTAATCAATTCACTCTATATTTTTTTAATTCAAAATTTTAACGGAATGTTTTCATTCCGTTAGTATTTTGGACGGAATATGTTTATTCTATTAGTATTTTTTTGGACATAATGAGTATATTTTGTTAATATTTTAGACAAAATAAGAATATTTTATTAAAATTTTAGATGAAAAATTATAGAGTGACTTAATTAGAACAAATAACAAAATTGAGTAACTAAAAAGGACAAATCAAATTTGAGTGATTAATTCTGACAAATAACAAAGTTTAGTGATAGCGAAATTTACCCAGAAAAGAATGTTCAACAAGTAATTATGTAAGCGGCCTGATAAAGACAGTAACGCTATTTTTGAGTGTTGATTGAAGCATGTTTTCACATATTGTAATTAACGAAGGAATAAATACCGGTAGGTATGAGGAATATGCCATTGCCATTTGCCAGGTATATAATTTTAAGGAAAGAGAAGGCGTGCAAGAAATAAAGGCTAATAAAGAAGTTTATCCAGTATTAAAAGCTCCAATATTACGTCTGTGATTTGATGGATTTTGGAAACCATTGACTTTTGCTTGCAAGAGTTTGTATCATTATTTGCAACATAATTATCTTGAGTTCAGGATTTTGGTTTTTGAATACACACTATTACTTAAAAATGGGCAATTTTTGAAACTCAAATGGACATTTTTTTTCAATTTAAGATAAGAGTAGAACTAGGGTGTTTCTAAGTTCATCAAGCTTTTTTTTGAACTAAATTCTTTTACCTTATGAATGATGTGCCTACATGAAAATTTTAAAGTTTCAAATTAATTTAGTACAAATTAGAAAGTTTATAAATTAATTTTAATACATTCATTTTTTCAACGCTTTTTGACCACTTGACTCTATGCAAAATTAATTTAAAATTTTAAAATTTTCACATGTAGACGCATCATTCGTGAAGTAGAAGGATTTTAACAGTTTGGATTCATCGTTTGAAACTAATTCGATGGATTTTAGAGTTGAATTTACAAAGAAATATGGCACCTATCAAAGTACGTTTTGACAATTATAATTTTGAAAATTCAAAAATAATTAACAATCCGATGAATCTTAATGTCAAAATTTAGTCGACAGAGTCTACAAGTCTAATTTGAGCTCCTCTCTACGATCAAATATTTCCTTTTCATGTCTTTATCACATTAAATTACACGGGTATAAGCAAAGCAATCACGAAATTCCGAATAACTTTAAATGAATTTCCATCTTGGAAATTTTGAAATAACTTTGTTGACCGTTTGAGCTATAAATGTTTACCAAGCAAATTCAGGCATCATTATCGACCTCATGATGATACATAATATAATAAAATAAAAGAAGGTTTTCTTAGGGGAGCCAAATCTTCTGAACTTTTGGGTAGGAAATTTATGTTTCTAAAGTTGTTGTTGAATGGATTCGGGATGAACCCATAACAAAACTAATATCCAATATTTAAACATCAAAATTCATCTCGAATCTATTCAGCAGTGACTCTAGAGGCAGGATAGGAGGCAGTTGATCCGATTCCTTCCTAAGGTGTCACAGTCATTGTAATTTCTTTATATTTTGGCCCTTCAAAGAAGATCAGTGATGAAATGTTTTTTAGTTTTGATGGGCAAACAGATAATTTTAAAGTTTCGACGGGAATATATTCAATATAATCAATTATCCAAAGATATAAAATTCATAGCAACACAAGACAACCAAGGCAGCCAATAATAAATTCAGAATGACCAACAATAATACCTAGATGGCAAAAAAATATTGGCAAAAAATGACAAAAAAAATAGGTTAAAATATTAACAATTTTATTTTATTTTTAAGTTATTTTTTGCAGTCTTTTATAAATTACAAAAAATAGTAAAATAAATTTAAAAATGATAAAAATTAGTATTCTACAAGTTCATTATATAATCAATTTACTTAGCTACATAGGTCGAAATTTGAAATTTATTCTAATAAATTTTTTAAACTGTAGCACAAATGATCTTATGCTATCATAGCTCCGAGTCTTACTATTAGTTAATTACTCCAAATAAAATATTATTTTATCAATACTTAAGTACTTCATTTTAATATATATTTTTCGTTTAATACTTATATATTCACGATTTTCAAGACATCTATTAATGGTACAAAGTGCAATGATGATCGCTCGTGTAACCTTCGTATCATCACCGGATGTGCCGACATTTTTATTAATATCCTAAGTTAAATAAAAAATTCCAAATGTACCCAATTCTGATAATTAATTATAAAAATGTCCAAACCATTCAAAAATGGAGATATGAGTAGGTCCGATGTTTTTGAAGATATGAGTAGGTCCGATGGGCATCGGACCTACTTTTAGATTCGATTAGCTCTAAAACCGTACGATTATCATTGAGATTTGTGTGCACAGAAACTGAAAAATACTTGTACGGATTTTAATGAGTTCGCACGAATCTTGATACAGATCTGATGGTCATTTCACCCATCGAAAAAGGTAGGTCCAATGGGCATTGGACCTACTATCAATTCTAAAAAATGGCCGGCAATTTTTTTTAAAACCGATCATTTTTAGGCCGATTCTAATTTTTCTTTAGAAAACATTATAATTTATTTATTTTTTGTATTAAAATATTAGCAATATTTTTTATATTTTTTGAAAATATATAGAAAACTATATAATTTGATTTATTAGAAAGATTGTAACAAATAACCCGGATCAATATTTTTCAGGCCGGATATTTCGCGGCTGTAAGAAAAATTTAAATATTTATTTATGTATTATTGGAAAAAATAAAAATGCTTTGAATCTGAGTTATTGATCCCGGTTTAAAAGTCACTTTTAGGTAAATATAGAAAATATTGTGGTTTTTTCTTTTTTTGAAAAAAATAAAAATTTGATTTAACTTTTGTCAAATGTAATTATTTATTACAATTTTTTTCAAAATAGATACAAAATCATAAAAATTAAATGTACTAGAAGGATCACAATCACAATATTTTTGGTATTTATTAAGAAGTGACTTTTGAATCGGGATCAATAACTCAGATTCAAATTTTTTTTTCCAATAACACAAAGTAATATTTTAATTTTTCTTACAACTGCGAAAAATTTGGCCTGAAAAGTATTAATCCGAGTTAGTTATTGCAGTTTTTCTAATAAATCAAATTTGATAGTATTCTATCTATTTTTAAAGAAATATAAAAAATTCTAACATTTTAATACAATAAATAAATAAATAATAATATTTAAAAAAAATAGAGTTTAGAGTCGGCCAAAAAATAACCGGTTTTGAAAAGAATTTGGAAATCAGCTATTTTTGGGCCGATTTAGACAATTTTATAATTACTTGATAGATGTGAGCATATTTGGAAATTTTTATTTAACGTAGGATATTGATAAAAATGTCGGGCGAATGTGCCTACAGAATTGTAAAAATGTGAGTTAAAAGAAGTGAAAAAATAATGTTAAAAGAAACTAGCTAAGTGGTACAAGAGAAATATTTTTTTTTAAAGAAAATACTCGTTCATTATTTTTTAAAGTACATAATCATACGGTCAAAAATTTCATGATTATAGTTCAGGAGTAACTAGTTTTGTTTTAAAGTTAATTACCTAAAAGAAATTTGTGTGGTCAATTGGAAAAATTATGAACATAGACGTGTGACCTTTCATCATTAATTAAAAAGAACTCAAATATAAAATGCTAGGCGTGACCTATATCACTTCTATCAGGGGCGGATCCAGAATTTTCGGCAGGGGGCAAAAAATATCGAATCGAGTTTGAATAGTTAATCGGATTTAAATCCATTAACTAATTGGGTATTTGATAAAAAATAATGCTTTAACTTATACTTTATAATGCTCTGACTTATAATTTCTGATATTCTGACTTGTAATTATAACAACCAATCATAATTTAAGAAATTTATTTTAATTTTAACTATAAATTTATTCCGAACTGCCAATTAAACATCTAGAGAAGGCCAAAAAAAAATTTCAGGAGAGGCAAAGCCAGCCGGAACTGATAAATCTCCACTAAAACTCAAAATTCAGGAGGGGCAGCTTCTTGATACCAATGAAAATAAATTTGAAAAATTTGAGTTCTATATGTACGTACAATAATAACACAAAT
This sequence comes from Carex arenaria, assembly GCA_964058825.1. Taxonomy (NCBI): domain Eukaryota; kingdom Viridiplantae; phylum Streptophyta; class Magnoliopsida; order Poales; family Cyperaceae; genus Carex; species Carex arenaria. Next base: position 125,158 of record CAXKVW010000069.1, read on the forward strand.
GATATCTAATATTTTTGTTTTGATATTTGAGTTCGAGATTTTTGAGTTATTAACTTATTAAAATTTTCAAAATTAAAGCATGTCAGAGGCATAAAAATGAAGATAATATAATAATAATAATAATAATAATAATAATAATAATAATAATCGTACTTTGATGTTTTAAATTATAAATCATCCAACATTTAAAAAAAATGGAGGTACATGTTCCAGAAGAGAACGGAGTAGGTTCGATAGACTCAGGACCGTTCGATTCGCTTTACGATCCGTGTAGACATGAGTGCGCACCAATGTTAGAGCGAAGCACATAGAATATAAGCGAATCGGATCCTAGAACTTATCGGACCTAGTCCGCAATTGTCCCAGAAATGGAGATGCATGAATTCGCGATTTACGGCCCAAGAGTCCAAGACAGCTCAATTCTATGAGAAGAAATGGAGATTAATGAATTGGCAATTTACGGCCCAAGAGTCCAAGACAGCCCAATTCCGTGAGATATCCACTGTTCTCTCCATTTCCTGTTGATCGCGAAAATAGAAAGGAGGGTTCTCAACCAGCAGAGGAAATGGCGTCATTACCTGTCTCATGTCCTTCAGCGCCTTCCCTCTTTTTTTTTTTTTTTTTTTTGACATAAGCCCTTGGGCGCCTTTCCTCTTTCACATGGGATCAATGAGCTCGAATGGAGGCATTTTCAGGTTTTCGCTTGATATATCTGTAGTTTGTGTAAATTGGCGGGTCTGGAGCTAGTGCTCATGACCTGTTTGATGATAAGCGTTAATGAACTTTTGGTCAGGTTAGAGATTTATAGGCGTTAGCACTTATGAACTGACTGGGTTTATGGTCACTTGCTTATGCTAAGTACAATTAGTGAACAATAGTTGTATAGTTCCCTATAGTCTTAACTCATTAGGTATCTCTAATTGTCTGGAATTGCAATCTGCAGTTGAGAAAAGCTTATTGCAAATCACTGATAGTAGTAACTCCCTTTTGCTTGTGAAATTACACAATATGTGAAGGGTATTATAGGGTGTCCTTTAGGATTCTCCACTAGTTCAATTTTCTAATGCCTTTTGCTTGTGAAATTACACAATATGTGGAGGGTATTATAGGGTGTCCTTTAGGATTCTTCCACTAGTTCAATTTTCTAATGCAGAAATAAAAAGTTAAAATACACTTCCTCTAAACCATCTTCTGTTCACGAGATTAATTACTTTGTTGAGTTACAAAAAAACTGAATAAAAGCAGTTATATATGATGATTATCTGGTTTTCATAGCAAATGGACCCGGTCCATAATCACAAAAGACCAAATAACGCTGGTGGAGGAATGCATAATGCTTGTGAACCTTTTGTGCTTTCTGGTAAAGAAGAATGAGAAACCGGGACTCCAAGAGAAGTAGAGTATCCCCTGCGCAATCCTATTTAAGAAGTAAAAAGAAAGAAAAGAAAAACTATGCAAATAGAGAAAGAATTACATATGGTTGGAATTATGAACGGAGGGGGGTATCCGAGAGGATGGAAGCTAATGGATGAGGAGGGGCCCAGTGGCCAAGGTCAAGCTCCAGCCTTTGACATGGAGCGTGTCAGGCTACTGCACCAGCACCAGCTGGGAGAGAACCAGTGTACCTCTGCACTTGTAAAGCACATCAATGCTCCTCTTGACGTTGTAAGTTTAGATCTGTTGTTGCTAAATATAGATTATAGATCTTTAATTCTCTATTAATCTTTCTCGGTTTCACCATCCTCTTTCCCTTTTTTGACAAATTAACATTGTAATCATCTGATAGTTTTAGTTTAGTTTAGTTTCCTATGTTAGTAACATTTCTATTGGAAATTGTTAGGTATTTAGTGATCACTAATATTAGATCAGGTATTTAATGATTGGTTTTGTTAGATCCCTTTTTAGCGTTTCCTATCTTATTACTTGATTGGGCTTCGTTGGAGATATACGAAAACATAGGACATCTGGCGAAGGCTAGTAAGATGCACTGTGGTGGTACCCATTGGATCTGTACGTGATTGCTGCAAGAGCGTGCTCAATAGCAGAAATTTTGTATTCTTTATTTTTTGGAAGTTGTTTTTTATGTTCAATATAAAAAAATCAATGCTACTACCTGGCTGCCATATTTACATATTATTAATCCTACTTACATAGAATTATTTCATCTGATTTTATAAACCTTATTTATTTCAGCAAGAAATAATTCTTTTATTTATATATTTGCAATTCATACGAATACATATATGCATCAAACTTTTTTTCTCAGCGATCAACAATAAAGTCTTCACTATCCCTTGAAAATGCTATCTATTTTCCTATGTCATGCATTTCCTATTGGGAATTTATTACGTTCGTAATGGTAGATTTATTTGATCCCTTTTGTGCCTCTCCTATAGCACTAGTTGGTTAGATTGCATAGGATAATAGCACTTTTGGCAAAAACCAGTGTGATGCACTGCTATAACCCATGGATCTGTATAGACTTTTGCTAAAGCATGCTTTCTTTATAGAACAAAATTTTGTTTAGACTTTGGAAATTTTCTATTTTTCTCCTGGAGAATCCTGCTTCCGCCTTCTATTTTTCTCCTTTGATTTTGTTTAGTCTTTTCTCCTAAAGTTGATAGTTCATCAAGAATTAAGCTCTTGTTTAAATTGAAGTTTAGATAGCATGCCATTTTGACGAATCATGAGTTTTTGCACTTTTGGCCATGTCTGCAAACCAGTTACCACACCTTGATACACAACATAACAATTTACCTAAAAATTTAAATCAATTCATATAATAAAGTATATATAATGGGTTCATAAGAACTCAATATTATCGATATACATTGGCTAAAGCTGTCTAATCTTGTAGGGTGCTGTTTCTCAGTACCCTCTTAAGGGGTTTCATGGTAGAATTGACTTATTATCAATATAGGGCCGTGGAACCTCAAGTTTTTTGTGTAATAATATTAAAATTCCAAAATGCAAACAATGAATGAGAACTGTTGATCTTGATCTTCTTCACTAGTGATGTATTCACATGACATTTTATATATTCTTGTGTTCACATCGCACAAAATCAAAAGTCAATTTAAAATCATGTTAACAGTAATAGATCAATCTTAGTCTATTTATCTTTTGGCTTCTTGACCTTGTATTAAGAAAACTCAAATAATTTAAACTTTTGCATGGATTCATAGCTAGTGAAGAAGAACAAGATCAATGGTTCAGATTTGTCTTTTATTTGAATTTTGAAATCTTAACAAAAAGGAAAAATAAAAACATCATGGCAGCTTGTGGTGCTGGAACCCATATCTGCCAAGAGTTCTTGGTTTGTGTAGAAAGGATGTTCAAACTTTTTAACCTTGCTGTACTTGGTATATTCCAAATTCGAACTTCTTTTGAACTATTTTGTGGGTTCAATATTAAATTATTGAGAATGTTGGCTATAGTAGTTCTTGGAAAATATCTTAAATTATGGGCTTGTATGCATTTGTCGTCGACAAAGTGTTCATTATTCTAGTTGGCGATTTGATAATCAGTGCTAAAGTTAGGTCAACTGTTTTGCCTATTAGCACCAAAAGCAAAATTTGAACTTAGCACCAGCCAGCACCACACAATTTGGGAAAACAAATAGAGAGAAAGAAGCAACAGTAGAAATAGCTCATGACATCAATTTGTTACTCAAACTGCAGGTGTGGTCCTTGGTGAGGAGGTTTGATGAGCCCCAGAAGTACAAGCCATTTGTGAGACGGTGTGTAATGAGGGAAGGAGGTTTGGAGGTCGGGAGTGTCAGAGAGATTGAAGTGACTTCAGGGTTGCCGGCAACCACGTCCATTGAGCAATTGGAGCGTCTCGACGATAATGATCACATCCTTGGCATCCGCAAGTTAGGCGGGAACCACAGACTCAAGGTATACTCACTCATGCCTCTTTCATATGCTTCTGTTTGTATATTTTAGTCAAACTCTCAGTTTATGTTATCAGGTTTGAAATAACAGAATCTTCACAAAAGTAACAGAGATTTCCCTTGGACCATATTCTAGCCATGATGGTCACCTATGTGCATATATTTGGTACTGCATATTACATTTGTATAGGGAACTTTGCTTTTTTTGTTTTTTGGGAAAAATTGTGACACAGATTTTTATTTCTTTTGGAAATAGTTCTACAATTTACAAAGACACAATACAAAGCGAAATATCACGTACTTTCACCCTTGAATGCTATATTGTTCGTCTTTATGTAAAATGTAATCCTTAAAAACTTCCAATTGCAGTTGTTTTACGACAAGTTAAAAAACCAAAATTGGACTATATCCTATGATTTTGACAAATAACATTTCATCATAAGCACTTGAAGCACCAAAATATTTGCAAGAAAAATAAAGACACAATGCAATGTCTATTTGTAATTCAACAATTCAAATAAGTCGTTATTTTCACCTATTGTCATTTCGAATCATATCCTACATGTTATCGTGTGCTTCACTAGTCTCTCCTCCTGTCCAAAACAAATTCATAGGTGTGATAGGGTCAATGCCACTAGTTCTACTTGATTTCTTTTTCCTCAAATACTCCCAACCTGCTGCAGTGGTCACAATTTTACATGATCATCTCACCACCTTTTCATTGTGGTCTCCACTTTTCTATTAGATATATAAATGCCACTAATATAGACCAGTGTTGTAAAAAAACGGCCGTTTAGGCCGATTAATCGGCCAATTAGTCGTTGGGGCGACCAAACCGTCACGGATTTCCTGATTGATCGGCTGATTATTCCCAATTATAACCGATTATTCCCGATTAATCGCTTGGCGGTACCCTGTCCCTCCGACGAGCGCATACCGTTATTTACAACACTGATATAGACATCAATTTCCTCCTATTATATTTAACTAATCCCAAATTTGTCCAAATTTTTACACGGTAAAAGGTGGTGTTGAACCGACTCTTCTCTTATTCAGAAAGGGCACAGCCTACTGCGTACCTTGTCTTCCTCCCTTGGTAATTTCTTTTAACAGCTTACTAATTTGAAATTGCCACATGAAATCCTTACTTCTAGGGTGTACCTTTGTCCCAAATTGAATCCCTTTCATTTCTTTACAGCCCTGCAAGAAAGCATGCATGAACATAATTATTTCCCTTTGATTCTTGTGCCCACTGTATTATGCCCCTCCTATTCAGAGCAGGGGGATGCATTAGAGGTTTACCTTCTCTGACTTATTAGCCAATATCATCCCTAAATTTATCCTCTAAGATATAGAAATTGATCTTTCTTTTCCAACTTTTTTTATGCTATATCATAAAAGTTTAATATTTTACTGCTAAAGACTTTTCCACCAAATATCATCCCAAAATCTTCTTTGCATCTGTATGTACCATCCCTTTTTGATAATTTATCTATTGTGCGTGTGATATTGGTGCAGAACTACGCGTCTGTTATAACATTGCACCATGATGGGATAGATGGGAGGCCCGGGACTACTGTGGTCGAGTCGTTTGTGGTTGATGTGCCAGATGGCAACACTGATGACGAGACTTGCTGCTTTGTCGAACACCTGATCAAGTCCAACCTCAGGTCTCTGGCCAACATTTCTGAGGGGCTTGTGCACCCACAGCAACACCAGTCCTAGTAGTCTTGCAGTGGTTGTATTCTTCTCCGACTTAGACATTGTTTCCCTCCTGTGAAACTTTCCTATGACATTGTTTACCTCTTATGAAATGTTACATACAACAATAATTATTCTAAAGGGACAAGTAGGGTCTTTTGGGTTTGATATGCATGTAGTTGGAATGTATGGATTTGAAAACTATACAAGTTAGCAGTACAATTTGTGTAATCGTACTATTATGTTCAGTTATGGAATTGACATTTGTTGTGTTCGTATTTATTTCATTGGGAAATTTATATCTTCTTCCTTACCTGTGTACATCCACAGCAGAGTTATTTGCAGCCGTGACAACGCCAAAATACTTCCAAGGTTGGAAAATTTAAATTGCAGATATACTTGGTAAAATTAGAAGGCAAAATATCAAGCTTGACAACGCCAAAATACTTCATTTTTGTATAGCTGATGTTTCTGTATCAGTTGGTTGATACCAGAAACACAAATTTATGAAATAAGAAATAAACTCTAACAAAATCAAAAGAGAATGGGAAATCCTTACATTATAAATTGCAACGAAGCAATCACTAAATTTACAATAACCCTATTCAGACATATGACAACCAAGATGGAATAAGCTGACTTTTAAGTTGGCCTAAACTAACCCACCTCTTCATCAGCATGTTTAAACACGTTTCGTCACTCCTAATTCCTATTTCCTAAACACAATATATCATGCCTTGTCGAGCGTGTGTTGGCACGATACTTGATAACTCGGCACGGCACTTCTACAATTCTCTAGTCAAGATTTAAGAGGAACAAAACAAATGAACCAAGACCAACTAAATAGGCCCATTAAGCAACTAGTCAGTCGGGCAACAAAGGAAGCACCATTATTTCAATTTTTCACTGGATAACTATCTCCTCGCGCAAACCCTTTCTTTCTTTCTTTCTTCCCCGCATGCCATTTCCTTCAATTTGACGCTTAGAGGGATTACATGGGTCCCACCAGAGTGTTTTGAATCTCAGCGAAAAGGCTTTAATTGGAGGTTTCATGGCTGACGAGTTTGTGATCTTTGATTGCACTGAATGTCCATCATTTTGAGCCATCGCTAGACATTGGATTTAGATTGCGACTGAAAATGCTGGTCGACTTGAAGGGTAAAACATATTAAGGTTAATTCTCCACTCATTTGAATATCTACACGAAAGGTATAATTCACCAGGGGCCATTTTGTAGTACATAGTTATTGTCTTATTGGGGCTGTTAAGGAAATTTCAATTTAAGATTTACATGGCACAATGACTGTAGCAACTCTTCTCTAGTTAAATTGTTTTGATCAAGATGTTTGACTTCTAGTCCATTGTAAGATTGTAAGGCATTTAGAGCTAACTATAAAGTATATATTCAGTTTGACGTTCCGGAATTTTGTTTGCCTAGATGAAATTAACTTGTACACACTGAACTTCTGCCTGGATTTGTTCTTCTACTAGGATTAAAATGCCGGGGCACAATTTTTTCATTTTATCTTTCAGTTTAAAGCTCATCAAATGTTGATAAAATATAATTTAAACAAAACTCATTCTTTGTGTTGTTTGTAATAAATATAGTAAATTCAACTATTTCATCTTCTTAATTATCATTGTCTGATGCCAATGAATCACCAGAAATATATGTCTTTCATTTTTCTTTCTATTTTTAGTTAGTTTAAAGTTTAAATATTAAAATTTGGGTTATGCGAAAGTTCGAGTTAATTGGGATAGACCAGCCCATAAAATGAAGAGAGAAAAAGAAAAAAAACAACAATTTTGGTTTCCATGCAAATTGAAGATGATAAGTGTAAGGCAGCCAAGCTAAAGGCAGTTAATCGGAATCAGTTTGTTCTAGGGTCTTGTTATATATAGTCCTAATTAGGACATTTATTTTAAGAACCACATGCATAGCACGGATGGATGCCGGGGTTTACAGGAACCTAAAAAAGAAAAAGTTATTTTAAATTAGTTGGTATTTGTAACTCCATTGTGTTCAAATGAAGGGGGATGATAGAGATTTACTACTTACTAACTAGGAATAATCAACTTAGGATTTGTTTATTCTGTTGGGACAGATATAAACTCTGGTCCTGAAGACTAAAATAGAAACTCTTTATTATTTTGGAATGTACATTTTCTTTGTGAGCCGCAGAGATTAAAATATAGTTAATCCAAACCATCCAAACTAGGGTTTTGGATAGGGTGTATTCTCCAGCTGTTTAGAGCTGTCCACAGACAAGTTTTTCCTGTTTCGGAAATATACATTGTCTTTTTGAACGACAGAGATTGGATAGTGTTAAATCCAAACCATCCAAACTAGGGTTTTAGATAGCTAGAAGCATATCTGCTGATTGGGTACATCCGCCGATTGTTTAAAGCCGTCCACAGAAAAGGCATTTTGGTTAAAGCCCTAAATATTAAATGTTTTAGAGGTTACCTATATTGTTATGCATCCCAATCAAGTTTGTTTGATCTAAGCCATTAAATTCAGGTCATGGGAGGGGTGTATTTGTCATTTTCTAGGATAGGTTATTATCAGCCGTCAAAATTAGGGTTTTCAAATTAATCTCAGTCATAAGCTAGTATATATAGAGCATAATAGGAGCCGTCTTCTGGCTCATCCTCTCCAAATAAACAAGTTTGAAGAGAAAAAATAGAGATAAGAAAGTGTGTTCTACAACTACGGCAATGGATGGAGATCTGGATTCTACATGCTACAAGTAGATCTGGCCATTGCGGTACTGGAATCTGAGACTGAGGTTAGTTCTGAACATTCTTGTTTCTTTTTAAGGCAAAGGAATTGTTTGTCCTTAAATATAAATAATTGTGGCATTTTACGGTACTACTGCAAAAATAGATTGCGACAGAATTGATCGACATAGGTAATTATGGGTGCATATTGAATTCGCACGAAAGCGATCAAATTACCTCTCTTATTGTCCCCCACTATATTTTGGAACCCGTACCGAGTGGCAGACTTACATAGAAGGAATAGGGGTCAATTGACTAGCATTTATTTAATTTCTTTTATATTTATATATGATTTTCTATACAATTTAGAATAAAATGTCATGATATTGTAAAACTGACCCCCAATGTGTGTTTCATCTCTGTAGTTTGAAAGTCTAGCTCTGCCCCTGCTTGTACCATCCAAAACAACACTTCCTGATAATTCCTTGATATTGATGTTTATTGTCGCACTTGATTTCATTTTTGGCTTATTTTGTTATTCTTTTGTAGTTCTGTAATTATTTTTCACAAGGATTTATACAATAGGGAGTATGATGCAGGTTGTAAAAAACTTGGTTTGTTTACGAACAAAATACTGTTGGTGCGCCACTTATTAAAAAAGAATGACCATCGATTTTTACATTTGATTTTCTTATTACAATAAATTTTTGAACTATTTTTCTGTCTTTATTATCTGTTGACACCTGGTAGTACCAACTTCAGTCCAAAATCTTGCCTAATTCGTGCTAGTATGCCTGCTGTCAGCTGCCAGCTGCCAGCTGCTGTTTGTTTGAGGAAAAACTAATAAAGAGCGAGAGAAAGAAAATAACTCTTAACATCAATGTGGTCACTCAATAAACTGCAGGTGTGGTCCTTGATGAGATTTGATGAGCCACAGAATTACAAGTCATTTGTAAACCGGTGCATGGTGCGGGGAGGATTGGAGATCGGCAGTGTCAGGGAGATCGGTCTGAAGTCAGAATTGCCGGCAACCGACACCAGTGAGCCACTGGAGCGTCTGGATGATATCGAGTGTATCCTCGGCATCCGCACTATAGGCAGGGACCAGATACTGAAGGTACATATTCAAATACACGCCTCTTTCATATGAACTTATTTTGTAAGAAAACTTCAGATTAGCCTAAGTATAGTCTAATGCTAACTGGTTTGGAGGAACAAAAATTCTGCATAAAATTGACAGTGTGTTCTTTTGGACCATATCCTTGTGATGGTTTCTGATGTACATATATTTGCTATTGTGTTTTTTTTTTGTTTTCATAGGATCTTTGCTTTTCCTCTCTTGCTTCTTGCTTTATAAAAAATATATATATATGAAACTAGGTAATAAACCAAAGCCAAACGTATCCCAAGTTCACCCTGAAATGTTATGATTTTCATCTTTATGCAAAATACCCCTAATAAAAATTCTAATTACAGTTTTTTTTACTACTAAACTAAAAATTGATAATTACCATGTGATGCTCACAAATTATCACTGTCCCATCATACACACTCTAAATATGACACTTTTAGCACAGAAAAGAATGACCTAACCAAAATCTAGTAGCCATCATTAAGTTTCCATCTTCAACTCAAAGTAGTCAGACTGTATCAACATCACTATTTTTTTTATAGATTTGCCCTTGATCCAATTAAAAGAATTCAATTTCTTTTCCACCAAATACTGCAACAACTGCACTGATCAGATTTTTTAGGATATCCTCTCGCCACTTTTCCATAGATTGTCAATGCTAATAACAGTGAATTCATTGTAGTGTATTCGTTTTAGGTAATCCCAAGTTCCTGTACACTGTAAAAGAGTTGTTGAACTAACTCCTCTCTTCTACAGAAAAAGCAAACTGTATCTGCCTTCCTACCCTCCTATCGACAAATCGGTATCCGGCAAAACTCAAGAGCTACACACCCTTACAGAGGCCATCTTGAAGGAATCACAAAACTCAAGTCATGAAAATGTAGTAGCAGAACTCACAACGCTGACCGAAACCAAGAACCAGATACGGTTACAGAGGCCGTATCCAAGGACTCACCAAATCTAACCAATGAAAATCAAGGTACTGAACCCACACCAATTGAAAACCAAGTCCAATCTACCAGTACAGAGTGCTTCCAGTCTGTATTTGTCTCGAGAAAGAAGGATTTGTGCATCTACATTTGTTCCCACAAGTGCTTCCATGGGGTCCATTCCGCAGTTCACGAGGCGGTCTCGAAATTCTGGATATCGCATGTCAATTGCTCAACAATAGAAGACATGCACAGCATACTCACCTCATATGGTTGTAAGTCCTGTATCGGTAATATCTAAGCGGCACGCATCTCAAAGAACAAGTCAACACGACATACTCACCTCATATGGAGGAGCCTAGCCGTAATGTACTGGTGATCAGCTGATAAAGAAAATAGTTTTATGTTGCCATTGTGCTGAGTATATAACATGTTTTATTGTAATAGGGAGAATGTAAATACTAGAGGCCTTGTAATCAAACAACCTTGAATAGAAATAATAAATCTTTTGTTCCTATTATCCTTTTGAATTATCCCAATTATTCCGAATTCTTGTTGAATTATCACAAATTGCTTCTCAATTGCCCATATCGAATTAAAATTGTGAAATGATTTAAGACTACTAAGATCCAATTAGACCTAAATTTGTAACTGAGCAGAAAACAAACTAAATAACTCGAGAATACGGCCCATTTCTATTGGTTTATGTTGGTATATTTCATGACAAAATGGTACAAAAACCTGATTTTCACTCTGAAAAAATTATCAACAGAAAGCTTTCTTTCCAAATCTATTAGAGAAATATGGCACAAATAATTAAATTTTAAAGGGTACGAGGACAAAAGTTATGAGATACTATTTAGCTGAAATTTTTATTAATAGGAAATTAAATAAAAAAATATCGCAATGGAGAAGGTTTAGCGTAGAATTTGAAAAGTAGAAAAAACGTGATAGTCTATAACATCATGATTAACAAAATCTGATTAACGAAACAACGTTAAAAAAAAATCTTGCCGTAATAGACCAAAACGTCCAGGTACAACATTCTAGTTTTTTTTTTCTCGCACTGTTTCGTTAATTAACGGTAATCTAATTTCGCTAATCAGAACGTTGTGGTCTATAACGTCCAGAAGAGGATGTTATAGACCATCACGTTTTTCCTACTTTTTAAAATATTCCGCAAAACCTTCTCCATTGCCGATATTTTATTTATTTATTTTCTGATTAATAAAAGTTTCGGACTATTTAGTATTGTAATTTGGTTAGAGAAGAAAAGAGTTGCCTTTGACCGAACAAATTATAAACCAGTTAGATCCATAATTAACACATGAAGGTATGCATTGACAGACTTGCTTTCAAATAGATCAGTTGCAGTTGGTGGGAAAAAAACAAAGTTTGCACGAGTGTAGTTATAGTTTCGGTGGAAATTATCATCCTTATGGTTAGATCAACTGGGAAATCAAAGTCATGGGTTAAAAGACCTATAAAATTCCGTGAAATTATTGGATATTGAACATGATATCTTGTGTTGTCAACTGTTACTATATACATACTAGAGTAAAATTAGGATATTTTTAAACATACTGATATTATTCAACTTCACATGCAACACTTCTTACAACACAACACAAACATGGCACGCCTAACACCAAGTGTCTAGAATTGTTGTTTTTCAATAGTCTAGAATTGTCTGAAAACAAAATTTTTGTATACATCTTAATAAATACTAAAAAGTTTCTAAAAAATATAAAATTTGGTCTCCAAGCACATTTTAATATGGAGATCACATTGAACGGTTCAGATCAACTATTTGGACATTGAAATCGCAAAGATAACTTATTAACATATATATGCTGTCAAGATATGTCATCATAAAATGGTGTAATTGAATTTCTCCTCGTCTGCATAATACTATTAATATTATATTATGAGTTATTATACTATATTTCATTTTATCATTGTTTTAAAATTTACATATGATATGCACTAGCCAAACCGTATTTAAAAACATTGGCTTATACTATGCCTAAAAAATAATTTGTTCATTGCGTTGTGGTCGTGCCCATGACAGCTGATGTGTAGCTTGTACAGTTGATTATCTACTTCATATACTATAGTTGGAAACAATCATCTAATGCTATGTTCAACACTTTCATAGGAAAAAAAAAATATACAGTTTTTTCAAGTAAATCCATTCGAACTATTTAATATGTACAAGTATTTTTTTTTTAGTTTTGAACATGTGAACTCTGATCGAACTTGGGAGTTTTGTTGCAATAGCTGATTATTCTAAATCATAGAGATTATATATATTTGTCCTATTCAAAGCATTGGTAAATATCAATGTAGAGAGTCAAGGTCAATATGTCTCTATAATTGACCCTAATAGTGACAACTTAAATTTTCTAATCAATACGATGAGAAAATTGTTTTTGTCTGTGATATTCCAAACTTTTGGTATGAGAAAGTCAAAAACAAAGCAAAATTGCTATAGACAACGTAGAAGGAACGTCTCATTGATAGCTTTATGATAGACACCAACCAGTTCCTAATAATCACAATATATTAGAAAAACAAGCCTTCAACGAATGCATGTATTTCAGTATTATGGTTCTCAATTCACTTTCCTCCTACAAAGTTCCGTGTACTCCAAAACAGTACCATTTTTATATTTTTCTTTGATTAGGCATGGCTTCTCTAAAATCTGACAGCTTTCTCTCGTTTCTCTTCTTCCTCTGTCTTATAATACCTTCTACCTCTTTTGCGTCAGATCATATCTCCTTCAACAACACTCTCTCAGGAAACAAGACTATAATCTCTCAAGGTGGAAATTTTGTGCTCGGTTTCTTCCAGTTAGGTAACAAATCAATGACTCCAAATTACTACCTTGGTATCTGGTACAAAAAGGTGTCCCAGATCACTCCTGTTTGGATTGCAAATAGAAATGAACCAATTTCAGACCCGGACACTACTGAGCTAACAATTTTACCTACTGGAAATATGGCTCTTTTGGGTTATAACAAGACCCATATTTGGTCTACAAATGTGACCTCTCTAAGCTCAAACTTCACAATCTGTACATTATTAGATACTGGAAACCTTGTGTTAAAATATAGTTCCAATAAAACTGCTACATATCTATGGCAAAGCATGGATCACCCCACCAATACTTTGTTACCTGGTGCTAAAATTGGGAGAAGCAAAGCATTGGGCCAACAGAGCTTGATTTCATGGAAGAATTTTGATGATCCGAAAGATGGGATCTTCTCATTTGAGCTAGACCCAAATGGCTCTGGTCAATTTTTCCTATCTTGGAACAGATCGAAATATTACTATAAAAGTGGTGAGTGGACTGGGAAAATATTTAAGAATATACCAGAAATGAGTTCAAGAGCGCTGCTAAATTATGAGTATGTTTCAAATGAAAACGAAACCTATTTTGGATACTCAGTGAATAATAACAATATAATTATTAGAATGGTAATAGATGTAACGGGCCAACTACGCCAGGTGAGATGGCTGGAGGAATCAAAAGAATGGATTTATTTTGGGGATCAACCACAATCACAATGTGATGTCTATGCTTTTTGCGGTCCTTTTGGGTATTGTAATGAAACAAGTTTACCGTATTGTAATTGTGTGAAAGGTTTTAAAAAAGTAAATTCCATACACTGGGAGATTAGGGATTATAGTGAAGGTTGTGAGAGGAACTCTCCTATACAATGTGGCATGACAAATGGTTCGTCACCAAAGGAAGAAAACAATCAATTTTTTGAGTACTTAGGCGTCAGCCTACCAGATAAGCCGCATATGTTAAACAATGATAGTGCAAAAGATTGTGAAAGAGCATGTTTGCAAAATTGTTCTTGCAATGCATATGCATATAATAGTAATAATTGCTCGATTTGGTATTCTAGTTTGCTTAATCTGTATCAAAAAAGAGATGGGTCAACTAAAGACACTCTATTTATTCGTCTATCAGCATCTGAGTTCAAGAAGCCAAGCCATATGAAAAAGAAGATCATTTGGGTTATCTTTGGATTTGTCATAGGTTTTCTAGCTTGCACAGTTGTTATTATTTTATTGGTCAGGAGGAACCAAAGGAGAAGATATGTTCTAGCCACAAGTGGGTCAGATAGTGGTTTGGTTGCATTTAGACATGTTGATTTGCGAAGAATGACAAATAATTTTTCAGAAAGGCTTGGTCAGGGTAGTTTTGGTTCAGTGTTTAAGGGTACATTACCAAATTCTTTTTCTGTTGCGGTAAAAAGACTGGATGGGGTTCTCCAATTAGGGGAAAAACAATTCCAAAATGAAGTGGAAACAATTGGCATTGTTCAACATGTAAATCTAGTTCGATTGAGGGGGTTTTGCTGTGAGAGAGACAAAAGGCTACTAGTTTATGATTACATGGAGAATGGATCACTAAATATGCAACTATTCCAAAAAAATTCTACTCTTTTGAATTGGAATAAAAGATTCCAAATTGCGGTCGGAATATCACGGGGATTGGCATACCTCCATGAGAGTTGTAGAGATTGCATAATACATTGTGATGTTAAGCCTGCGAATATCTTGTTGGATGAACTCTTTGTTCCGAAGTTAGTCGATTTTGGCATGGCGAAACTTGTCGGGAGAGAATTTAGTAGGGTTTTGACTACTCTAAGAGGAACTATTGGATATCTCGCTCCAGAATGGATATCCGGAGTGCCAATTACTGTAAAAACAGATGTTTACAGCTATGGCATGGTTCTTTTTGAATTGATATCAGGAAGAAGAAATTCAGAGAAATTAGAAGGAAAAAATGTTCATTACTTCCCTCTATTGGCGGCAATAGAATTAAATGAAGGAAATATGCTCACAATACTTGATCCCGGTTTAAATGGAGATGCTAATTTAGAAGAGGTTGAGAGAGTGTGTAGAGTTGCTTGTTGGTGCATTCAAGATGAAGAGAACAACCGGCCAACTATGCGTCAAGTGGTGCAAATTTTGGAGGGTGTCTCGGAAGTGAGCCTACCGCCTATACCAAGATGGCTTAAAAATTTGATGGAAAGTCCATAGGAATTAGTTTTCTTTGGAGAGCATTCCCTGGGAGGCTAAAGGTATCCAATTTGTAGTTTTCAATTCTAAATCTCCTCTTTTTTCGTTATAGCAATTTTGTTGTTCTTATAATATCAGTATGCACATGTTTATTTCTATTGAGGTGCTTGTACTAAATATTTGCATTTTGTTTGGCTTTTTCAGCTTATATTATGTAGTAATCAATGTTGTTGTTGTCGTCGTGAAGGAATATTTACATATACGTGCTAATTAGAGTGACATCAATATTTTTATTCTTATTTGATTTTCTTTTTGTTACAATGAATTTAGAAATTTGTGTCCTTTAAATTAGATTGAAATTAATTACAGCTACTATAGAATTAGTTCGATTATTAATTTTAGCACCTTTGTAAAAATAAAATTAATTTCTTTAGAAACATGTCAGAATAGAATAGCAAAAAGTCCTCTCTCTTGTTTTATGTCTCCCTCGCCTCGCCTATCCATTGAAGCACAAATCAATCCTCTCTTTCTTTTAGAAAGCTATTGAAAATGCCCATCAGCTTCTTTTAATTCAAGATTTCTAACAAAACTATTAATGAACAATTGGAGCCTTCAAGTTAGGCTCCAACTTGAGAGTCACTCGTCTTTTCTTTCAATTGGAGAGGAATGCTTCTCAGACGAGCAAAATGCCCACCAACTAGGGTTGCAAACGGATTGGATGGTGGTAAAACCATATCCGTATTCGTTTTTATTTTTTGAATACGGATATGGATCGGATATTAGACGGATACGTGCGGATACAGATCGGATATCGGATATCCGTAAATATATACATAAATATTTTCATAATATATATTAAACTATATGGTATATATCTACTATTCAGATATAGATAATTAAAATTCAAAACTATATATGTATCCGTATCCGCACAAATATTCGGATATCGGATATCCGTATCAAATTTTCTGATACGGATCCGGATACGGTCTGATATTATCCAATCCGTTTGCACCCCTACCACCAGCCCCATTGACAAGCTCGTCCAACGAGCATAGTCATTAATGATGATTTAAGAACTAAATTGAAAAATAAACAAAGAGGGAAGTATGACAGATGAGATATCTTGCCAAAATGGATCTCATTAGAAAGAGAAGATTGCCTCCCTTGCTCTTTGTATGTAGTTTTTCATTTTTTTTATTGTCCCTGTAAATCATTATAAATCATGGTCGAAATGAGGGAGGATGAAAGCTTCTTTCTTTCTCTGAAAATATTTATATGCATTGTCGTCTCTACATATGCTCCATTTCCCATCCTCATGCAAACTCATGGTGCACGGAGCCTTGCAACCGCATCTCTTCATCGATGTTTTCTTTTCAGATATTGTTTTTACAATTGTATAACCAACCGACTCCTTAATTCCATTTGCCTCTTGTTTCCTTTAGCAAACCCTTCTTTTGAACCTAACTAAAGTTACTACCCCTTGAACATTCTTGAAGATGGTAATCGTAGGAATACTAAATCCTGTTATGTAGCCATACGTGTTGTAAAATTCATAAGCATAGGGACAACAGATTCCAAAATATCCATTAAATCTCCTTCCTAACCAATTATCTCACCTACCTCCAAAACATCCATTTATCTACAAAAATAAATGATATAATAAGCATAAATAATTATTTGATTAGTGCAAAGAAAGCACTAGAAATTGCTATAACATAAAATAAAAAATAAAGAAGTTTGCATAAAGCAAGAATACAAGAAGCATACAACATCTCTATATTAAGTTGCTGCTTAAGTTGCAAACACAAGCTTAAAAAATTGGTTGTAAACATCAAGCATAAAAGCAGACAGACGAATATGTACATTTTTTCGGAGAGCAAAAGGCGCATTTCCAATTAATCAAAAGGTTCGGCACAGCCGCACAGGGTATGCGAATGAATACAACAGTAAGGTGTGTAAAATTGTAATTTTTTTTTTTGTTGTTGTAAAATTATGACTTCTTTAAAAAATATATGCATGTTAAGATGGAAACCTGCGCAATGAGGCTGGAGAAGAGGACACAACTAGAAGAAATGAGGCAAATAATCCTCAATTGGTCAATGGTTTCAATTTGCATGCATATGGTACCAATCAATTCTAATTGAAGATTAAACTTAACCAAATTAGCAAATTAGAAAGTGAATAGAAAACCAGCCCTACAGCCACCGAATTCCAATAACACTTGGAATTAATTTTAGTAGAGAAAAGATAATCTGAAAGGATCGCCTACGCCTTGGTGCCTATTACAATTAGTCACACAAATTCGCATGAAGCATTTTCTTGGACCAGAGCATTGAGCAATTTCATGGCCTCCTTAGTCACACATTTATATCTCAAGTGGAATTTTCCAAAAAAACTTACAATGATTCAGAGGTGCGACTTTAAGGAAGAGGCAGCGGCAAGAGGAAGCGCAACTGTGAAGGAGAGACGACGAGACAAGAGGTGGCGCTACTGGTCCCTTGCAGAAGAAAGGAGTCAGGCTGGCGCATCGAGAAGTGTAGCCATGGATAGTGAGGTGCGCTGAGGCTAGGAGTGAGGGGATGCCAGTTCGAGCGACAGAGAACAGTGTGATTAGAACCGGACCGGTGATACAACCAGAAAAAACTGACCTGGTCACCGCGGTTCCTTAAAAGCATTGTTTCTGCTCTCCGGTTATCTGGTCGGGTTTTATTAATAAAACAAAGAACCAGACCAACAAGAAACCAGTTCAAAACAGTTTTCTTTCGTGGATCAAGATTTTCATACATTTCTCCATCTCCTTCTCCTTCAACCATCTCACATTTTCTTCACTCATAAAGCAACACGATCCTAACAGAAGTACAAAACTAGTGTGATTTCTTACTATTTTCTCAATTCCTCACTGCACAAGTTTTGCACGGCTCAATGTCACACATCAAGGCTGAATATTCTCAAGGCGTAGTTTGATATGAAATCACAAAAGTATGTTGTCAAGATCAAATACTCGAAGTAATCTCATGTAATCAAATTGATAGAATCACTTGAAAGGTTAATATTTAAGTTGACTTTATTGAATAAATCTATGCATTTAAGGTGTTTGATGAAATGCTCAAAATAAAAATACATTACTGAACATGGATTGACTTTAATATTTACAGTGCATTTCTAAACAGCCATTATTATTTTTCTTGATAAACAAGGGTTGATAATCTGTATACCTTTAATCATGGGTTCACATGGTGTGTTTGCTGCATTTTGTGCTTTTACTTTGATTTCCTCCCTAAACTAAAGGTTTTGTTGTTCTTAGTCTTTCATGAATAATGGTCTTTGATAATTTGTTAATGGATAATGGTGACCTAAGTTTAATAGTTGTTGCCGAAATGAGTTAGGAAAGATTTTTAATAGTTAGTATTATGGTTCTAAATAGCAATTATAGCGGCGTAGCGGGGAGATAAAAAAAACTATAGCGGAATATTTCATACATAGCTTTTTTTAATTTTCAAAATTTATAGTCGTCTATATTTCTACTAATTATCAATATGATAAATATTGGAAAATTAGAATAATAACTAAATAATAACTGATCTAAGTCTATATATTTTTTTAATCATGCAAATAAGAAGGAAAAAAAAAATATACAAGGTAACATTATTGAATAGTTCATATTTCATAGTATTACATATTATAATAGATGATGAGTAATTATTTTTATCAGTGAAATAAAGTTAGTATACCTATTTAAATATTTTATATATTATAATAATCAAAATCAGCTTTCAATGAAACGAATGGCGATAATTTTATAGGTGAATACTAGACGAAGAGAAAACAAAATAATGAATATTTTCCGATATAGAATGAGAGACTAAATCACAAATAAGAACAAAAAATATAGCTTGGTTTAGTATACTTATTATAACAGACCATGTAGTATAAGAAATATGAACAGAAGTACAAAAATCCGTGTAAATTGCAAAAAAAAAAACCCATGTAGCATAGCGCTAGCAATAGCACATAGTGGTAAAAGCGGTCAGCTATTACAGCTATAGCAGCCGTAGCTGAAATAACACACTATAATCCAAACAAGGTGCAAAATTTTCTTTATTACAGAGATTGCGAATAATCCAGACCAACATTGTTTAGACCAGGTTTTTTGCAATTGTTAGAAAAATATTTCTTTGTGTGTCACTGGGAAAAATATTTTGGATCTAAGTTATTGATTCTGGTTCAAAAGTCAATTCTGGATAAATAAATAAATTACCGCGATCATTCTAGTATATTCAAATTCTAAGATACTCCATCTATTTTTGAAAATAACAAATCAAAATTTTCTACCGTGGCTCTGTCGAAATGTCAAATCATTTTTTTTCAAATGTAGACATAGTATATTAGAATTTGAATGTACTAGAAGGACCATGATAATTTCTTTATTTACCCACAAGTGACATTTGAATCAGAATCAATAACTCAGATTCAAATATTTTTATTTTTTTCAGTAACACACAAAGAAATATTTTAATTTTTCTTACAGCCGCAAAAAATTCGGCCTGAAAAATATTGATCTGAAGTACTAGACGCAGTATTTCTAATAAATTCAATTATATAGTTTTACATACATCCTGTGTTGCATAGATACGGGTATGGGTATCGTATCGGATACGGCGATACGGCATTTCTCAAAAATCAAGGATACAATACGTTTATTATATTATACTATATTATTTTAGTTATATTATTAATTCAATACTTGTTTTATATAAATTTAATATAAAAAATTCTAGGTCTATATTAAATATAATAACAACGAGAATAATACATGAAATATAATTCAGTGTAGTGGTAAGGTACTATGGCGCTAAAGGTGAGAACCTTGGTTTGATTCACCCCAGGAGTGAAAATTTGCTTACTTTTGTGCAGTCCACACACGGTGTACAACTATTTAACGTTGGTTTACGGTGGACCTGGTCTATTCGGACGTATCCAGACCCGGTGCACGTATCCATGCCGTATCCAGAAGTGTCAAGGCCGTATTGGAGACTGTATCAAGCAGTTAAGGATACGCCACGTAAGCCGATATGCCAGCTGGAGTATCCGATACGTATCGATGGCGTATCGGGCGCGTATCCATGTCCAATACGTATCTGACAAGGATACGGAGTTTATATTGAAGTATCCAAGTAACATAGTTTACATCTATTTTCAAAGAAATATAAAAATATTTCTAATATTTCAATATAAAAAATAAAATAATCATAACATTTTCTATTTAATTAAAATAAAAAATAAGAAAATCCTATTTCTGTTAAATTATTTAATGGAAAGAGGAACCTTGGATCCGGATAATTATTCTGCTGATCGAGACTTTGGATCTGTAGAATAATTTTTCGGATTGGGTAGATTTCAATTTTTTTGTAAATTGGGTACATATTTGGAAATTTTGTATTTTTATAATATAATTAAAAATTTCGGGATGAAAGTTGAGTTGTCAAGATTTATATATACTTGTTTCTCATATAGCAGAATATATTGGCCTAATTTAATATATAGCAATACAGTGCCAAAAATGTTTTCTTGTTAATTTCTTTTATGAAATCGGTTTAATTATTTGGTTGGGTTCGGTTTAGTAATATTTAAAACCAGTTACATTGAATTGATCGAAATTTTTCGAGTTTAAGGATATGTAAGTTAATGTTTCATTTGATGAAATGGGCTGTTGGTGCCTTCTATAAAAAAAATTACATCCGCTAGTTGCTTGGATTGGGTTCATCCACCAATTGTTTTGAGCCGTCCACAGAAGGTATTTATTTTGGTTAAAGCCATAAATGTTAAATGTTTAGAAGGTTACCTATATGCTTATGCATCCGGATCAAGTTTGTTTGATCTAAGCTGTCAAATTCGGGAGGGTATCCTCTGCGGAGTTTTTACCTGCGGAGCTGTGCGGAGTTGATCAGACGGTCCAGATTTAATCTCCAGCCGGTGAGTGCTCGAGATGATGGAGGAGGCAGTATTAATTTTGCTTTGAGATTCGTGCTATAATCTTATTTGATCCATCTGATCAAAACGAACGGTCCAGATTAAAAAAACCGCAGATCTCCGCAGGTAAAAACTCCGCAGAGGATGCGATTCCGTCAAATTCAGGTCATGGGAGGAGTGTATTTGTCATTTTTTTACAATAGCTCATTATCAACCGTCAAAATTACTGTTTCATTTTAATCTCTAAGGGTTTCTAGAATCTAGTATATATAGAGCATTATAGTAGCCGTCTTTTGGCTCATCCTCTCCAAATAAACAAGTTTGAAGAAAAAAGAAATCGAGACAAGAAAGTGTGTTCTATGATTCTACGTGCTAAAAAGTAGATCTGGCCATTGTGGTATGAAATTTGAGACTTAGGTGTGTTCTGAACATACTTGTTTCTTTAAAAAGAAAATAAATTGTTTGTCGTTAAATATAATAATTTCAGCATTTAAGGTACTACCGCAAAAATAGATTGCGATTAAATTGATGGAAATAGGCAATGATGTATTTTGACCGGATGTATTTTGGATTTGCTCACAAGGATGGGTAAGTTACTGATGATGTTCTGTAACAAGTAGTTGATTGTCAATATACTGATATGTAGAAACATGGAATGTTTTTGGACAAGGTGTCAATGATGCCAAAAGAGATGCTGAGATTAGACTGCTTGATAATTTGCTCCTAGTTGCCTTACGGTGCTGGTGTAGTGAGAAGTTAAGCAGTCTGTCGGTGAGGCGGGTGTGTGAGTGCTGAGACCAACATTTTCCCGATTTTGCATTATGAGGGGATTACATTACGATGGGACATTTTAAGAGTTCTAAGGATTTGTAAATCTGGTATGATTCTACATGCTAAAAAGTAGATCTGGCCATTGCGGTATAAAATCTGAGACTGAGGTGAGTGCTGAACATATTTATTTCTTTAAAAGTCAAAGGAATTGTTTGTGGATAAAATTAAAATTAATTGTGGCATCTACAGTACTACTGCAAAATTAGATTGTGGCTTGATGTATTTTTGATTTGCTCACAAGGATGGGCAAGTTACTGATGATAGTCTGTAACAAGTAGTTGATTGGCTGATATGTAGAAATAGGGAATGTTTTTTGAAAAATGGGTCAATGATGCCAAAAGAGATGCTGAGATTAGACTGCTTGATAATTTGCTCCTAGTTGCCTTATGGTGCTGGTGTAGTGAGAAGTTAAGTGGTCTGTTGATGAGGCGGGCGTGTGAGTGCTGAGACCAACAATTTCCTGGTTTTGCATTATGAGAGGATTATGTTACGATGGGACATTTTGTAGAGTACTAAGGACATGTAAGTTAATGTTTCATTCTTCTCAGTGGGAAGAGAGAGAGAAAGAGAGAGAGAGGAGATCATGCCGCTGTACGATTACATGCTATTGGTGAAGCCGTGAGTGTGGCAGGAGGAGGTGATGAAGCTGGTGGCACGTGTCGGTCGGAGGGTTTTCCAGAGTAATGGCGTGATCACCGATTTCAAATCCTTCGGCAATGTTCCTCTTGCATATGGGATCAAGAAGTAGGATGGGAGGCATTTCCAGGTTATTTTTTTTGTATTTTTAATGAAATATTTTTGTTCATCCATTGGTTGATTTTGTCTTGTGTTGGTCGGTGGAGCCTTTGCTAATGATCTGTTCGATGAAATGCTCAATGAGAGCTGATTGCGGAATGGTTCGGAAATTCAGTAGCTTATCTAAATTGTCATTTGGCTATAATTTTTTTGAGAAAATTGTGAAAATGTCACTCCAAAATATTTAATTTGTGAAAATACCACTTCAAACTTTGAAATTATCAAAATACCACTCCAAACTTCATTAATTTGTAAAAATGTCATTCCAAATAATTAATGACTATAATACCCTCGTTCGTCCATCTCCGCCCCCGCCCCTCCGCCGCCTCCTCCCGCACCCTCCGCCGACCCGACCCTTGCCCGTCGCAAGAGGTGCAAGAAGCAGTTTCCGGGCATGATTCCCCTCGTCAGCCTTCGCATTCTTCGCAATTCCTCCTCCGACAAGCACCAGCACCATCAAACCCTCCTCTACGACCCCCCTCCGCCGCGCTCAGCCGCCATTCGGAACAGGAGAAGAAAAGAAGACAGGAGAAAGAAGAGGAGAAAAATGATATTTTAGTCATTAATTATTTGGAGTTACATTTTTACAAATTAATGAAGTTTGGAGTGGCATTTTGACAATTTTAAAATTTGGAGTGACATTTTCATAATTTGAAGATTTTGAAGTGACATTTTCACAATTGTCTCTTTTTAGCTCATGCCAAGCAAGATTAGTAAACATATAGACGTATAATTCTCTAAATTTCGAAATTCCAAGTTCTCATACTTTCTTTTATTAATCATTTAGTCTACAGTGAAAAAAATCTATAATTGAACATTATAACTAGTGAATTTCTTCATTTAGCTCATTTCTGATTAAGCAAACTTTAACACAAATTACTCAATGTGATAATGTCCTTTTGCTCCAGGTTACAAAATAAATGTATTGCTTCAAATTTCTCTGAAAATCCAATTCTCTTCAACTTGCAAAATGTACATTTTCCATTTGAATAATTAACAACCTTCACCACAAGGATTATAGAGTAATGATCGGATGATCTTCTATTGTGTTTTGATGGCTCCTTCTTGGTGGATACCAATACTGTACTGTTCAGGTACGAGAACAATACTACATTGTATAGAAATTATAGGTGGGAACTTTTGATAGTGCTGTCAAATTTTGGTTTCTGGTTCAACTGTTAGTTCCTGAGAAACTTTGGATAATAAATGATTAAGTGATATAAGATTCGTAGGTTTTATCCCAAAACTCTAAGCTTGCCAATAGGGGAAAAAAAAAACAATGATTAGAGGGGAATTGAACTGATACTGAAGCTCTCTGACAGATTCCTGGTCCAGTTCAGTACCCAAATTTTTCCATCTGTAGTATATATGCATCAAGCAGCATTGTAATTCATTAGCTTCTATTTATTGCTTCATTGGTACTGATAGCATTCAAACTCGGTGTTTTTACTGTTAAAAGTGTTAATGCTTGAGACTCACAATACTTCAAATTTGTGCACATTTCAGGGGCAGTTGATGCAAATGACACTGGTGGCCCCATCATCATTTCGTCAGGAGCTGCACTACCTGAACAAGGTATATTAATTTGCTGCGCTGGCTGGTGGTAAAGCACAGTGACAGTCTATGGCCTCGACTTCATCAATGACCATGAGGGTCGGGATGAGCTCGAGCTGTTCAGTAAAAGACACGGCACCCAAGACGACAATGATGAGGGGGGGGGGGGGGGGGGGATGGGATGGATGCATTGTCGATGATTATGAGGTTGAGGATGAGAATGATTGAGGTAATGATGAGTAGTAGGATTGGGAGAGATTTGCTATGTGACTAGAATAGCTTTGTTTTGTGTTAGTTTTTTTTCCCCTTTGTTGTTTTAAAGACAAAATGATTGGGTTAATGTGTAAACTCATTCATGATTTGGCCTTATTTTGTTATTTGTGAAAATAGAGACCAAATGTTTTTTTTTTTTTTTTGCTCTCTAGAGTATTTTGTTTGTCAGAAAAGATAGAGTCATTGGAAATAATAGCTGGCAACTAGGGATGCCATGGATTTAGCTTCATTTCTTTCTTTTATCTTTTCCCTCTTCTTTGATCTAGATTTTGTTAAGATAATGCATTATGTTTGTTTCGGAATGTCAAGGTCACTCAATGTGAGAAATATGATCAATTATGTTTGGACATGGCACGTGAATAGTCACGGCACGCGAGTTACGGCGTGACTCGCGTGCTATGATCACTCCTCGATATTTTAGTTACGGCACAGCACGGAACCAAAATCACGACATGTTAGTCACGGCACATTTTTTCCACTCTAGATGTGTGTCTGTTCTTGCATTAAATCCATTAGGTCTTTACCAGAAGTCATTTATTTAGTAACTTCATGATGTTATACAGTAAAGTAACTATGGCTGTTGTTCTTGGCGACACCATGAATTCAATTAGAAAATTATATACAGTAAAGTAACTATGGCTGTTGTTCTTGGTGACACCATGAATTCAATTAGAAAATTATGTCAAAAATATTGATTTCCTAATTCTTGACACATGGTTATTTAAAATATAGCGTCTTTTAGTATATTACTACATCTAAGTATCTAACTATCTAGAAAAACGATATTTCACCAAGTAAATACCATTATGTACATAAATCCTTTCACACTTCATTACAAACAGCTTATTATAATAAGTCGCAGGAAAATAAACCGGTACCAGTAAACCACAGAGCTCACAGGCTTACTGAGATGGCACACGATTACAAGATATTTTTATATAAACCACACATTATTTACAGCATTATTTTTGTAAAATATTGAAATACCCAGCTTGCAGCAAACATACTTGTATATCACATCAATCACTGTATGAGGCTCAAGGAACAAACGGTCAGGATTTAATGAAATGGGTTGATCCATTTCAAAAACCTCCAAAACCCGCTTTTCTTCCCTTTCTTTTTCTTCTTGCTCTTCTTGCTCTCTTCCTCTTCATCTTCCGAATCCGAATCCGAATCCGAATCAGAATCAGAATCCGAATCCGATTCATCCAGTCTCTTACTGTTGTTCTTCATCACGACCTCCTCTTGCTTTTTCTCTTCATCTTTCCTCGGTTCCAACCCGATCACCTCGCTTGGTATCATACCCGGATCCGAATCAACCACCACTTGACGCTCAGAAGATTCATCAGGTAAGGATAAATCACTTAGTTGTGTATCTATCGCTTCTTCAACCTTCTCTATCGATTCTAATATATCGAGATCGGTGCTTTCATTTGGGTCTAACGTTAGAACTGTGGTGTTGGATTCTTTCAGTAAAAGAGTTTCTATCTGGGTTTCGGGTTGGGTTGCGAGGTCGATTGGGTGGCGAGCGAGCGAGAGGAGGAATAGAGAGGAGAAAACGGAGATAATCATGGCTAATCTCGCCATGCTTGGAGCCATTTTTGATGAATTTTGAGGTAAACTGATGGTTTGGTTTTTATCTCCTGATTAAAGGATTGACCTTGGGTATTCATTGAAGGCGAGATAGGAGTAGGTACGATGGGCATCGGACCTACTTTTAGGTCCAATTAGCTATAACACCGTACGATTAGAATTAAGATCTGTGCGTACGGAAATTGAAACAGACGTGCACGGATTTTAAATAATTTGGACGACTATTGATGCAGATCGAATGGTCATGAAACCATTAAACCAATGTAGGTCCAATGGGCATCGGACCTACTCTGAATTCGAGCGTTGGAGGCGGGTATTTGACTATATGTACAATGCCATGGGGCGAATAATTTTATTATTTAGGAATTAGGAATAGCGTCACAATTGCTTTGGTTAAGCAAATTAATCAGCATATAATTAAATAATAGTTCTGTTTGTTTGCGTCCGGATATTATTTAACCGCGATTCAGAGTTTATTTATTGGTATTACTTTCATGCTAAGCAAACAGTCGCTATCTCTAATCCAGGGGGAGGCAGTAATGTAACTAGTCAATGATAGTGAATGTAGTTTGCTAGTGGAAAGCAAAATATCCAAAGATCTGGAAATTTTTTATCCATAGAAATTATAAAATTGAGATTTACGGAAGCAGAAAAATATTCAGAGATCTGGAAAATTTTTATCCATAGAAATTATAAAATTAAAATGTACAAAAACAGAAAGAGTATCTCGTTTTCAACAAATATAATAAAATCGGAGGCATTGATCATGATCCAACTATTTATGGATTGGAGGCATTGATTCAGATCCATGTTTTGTTTTTTTTTCAACATTTATTACAAATTTCAACGTTTAAAAAAAAAAGGATCTGAATCAATGTCTCCCATCCATAAACATGATCTAAATAAATGCTTCTGATCTTACTATATTTGTTGAAAACAAGATACTCTTTCTGTTTTCATATATCTCAATTTTATAATTTCTATGAATAAAAAAGTTGGCAGTGATCTAGTCCTTTGGTAACCCATTACATAAAAATCATACTGCATGTTTTGGGGTATAGTTGCATTTATGGTCCTCGAATTTGGTATTAGAACAAATTCATTATTGTCATGGGCTCAAGGCCCATTAGAATTCGACTCATTGGGCTTTTTTTCCTTGTAATTAGGAAAGTGCAACTAAATTTATTGAAATGGGTTCAATTATTTGCTATTGTACTTTTAAAAATTGATCATCAAAGACGAACCTTTAGGCCCTGTTCGGAAGGCTTTTTTTTGAATGGGAATGATAGGAATTTTAGTATATTGGGGATTTGGGCCCTTGACCCGTTCGGATGGCCTTTTTCTTCCCTTGTTTTCTTCCCAAAACTCAATTCACACAGCTAAAATTCTGGGTTCAAAAACATTGTCTCCGACTTCGTTTTTTCTTTCCCAAATGTTGCGCTAGCAGTCTCATCAGTGCCTTTTTACTCGATTCAGGGGGAGAGCGAAAATATTGCGCGCAAAGCTCGAACAGTATATCTAGCATAAAAACTGGATAGCAGGAAATCACATACAAAGCTATCGATATCTTACTTTCACCATGGCTATAGAAGGTACGATTTTCTTTCAATATATCTTACTTTCACCTAGCGGTCGTTGCAGCCATACTCGGATCCGACACGGGTATTGCAGTTGTCGACCTAGCAGATACCTAAAGCGGAAGCAGGTTGCAACGATGCCTCCTGCATCCGAACTTGATTAGTCCCTTTTAGAATTCAAATGCATAAGAAAACAACCCAATGTTTCGATTGGGCCAACGCATTAATCATCGAATTTATATACCTGGTTTAGGTATTATTCTGTGTATAATTTTGGTGTACACATAGCGGTCATGGTCTTGGTCCAAATGGACAACTATTCCTGCGAATAGAGCCATTCAAGTTTGACTTTAATTTGATAATTTCACGATAATTTGATAATTTAGTGTTTTTTAGTTAAATTAAGGAAGTTCACAAATCCCATAATTACAATTTGTGTTCCTGAGGTTTAAATCTGAGACATTCTGAAAATCAGTCTCACAACTTCAGGGGTGTATGAAAATTAAGCCATGACAGGTATAGCTCTGGATCTGGTAGAACATTCTGATGTGCCATAATACATCATGCATTTTTGTGTTTGTTGGAGTCGAGGGCTGGTTTTTGTGTCATCAGTACCAATAGGTGTATACTACTTGCCACCACCTGCATTGCTTGCTATCAACTAACTGCACAGTAACCAAAATTGAGTTTCAATTTACCTTTATTTATGCAATCAGGTTTCAATTTACCTTTTTGTAAACATTGATTATTTATTTTATAATTGGTATGTAGGTAATGTAAATGAGACCAACAATAGAGCTGCTTGGAATGAGTTTCAAAAGACATTCTTAGTGGAATTGCTTGTTGAATTTAACAGACTCGGTATGCGCTAACAAAATGCATGGAGTACTGTTGCATGGAATGAAATGACGCGAAGATTCAAAGCAAAGTTTGTAGATTCAAGTTTCTCACTAAAGCAACTTAAAGAGCAAGAACGCACTCTGAAGAAGCATTACAAAACGATAAAACGATCGAGAGATCAAAGCGGTTTCGGATGGGACCATACAAGGAAAATGGTTGAAGCTACCGAAGAAGTGTGGGCTGCTCTTTTGCAAACAGATAATGATGCTAAAAGGTGGTATAATAGACATTTTCCATATTATGATGACTTGCACGACTTGTATTCTGGTATGAGATTATGTTTACTAAAACATGCATTTTTGTACAATTTAATTATTCTATTTTGTTTAATATAGCATTTAGTATCAAATTTTCAGGATGTATTGCGATTGGCTCGCGTCTTTGTGGAAGTAATTATTATGAAAATCGTGAGAATCAATTTGACATGGACTCTCCTAGTCCCACTATACCTGCTCCAGGAGGTTTAAATCAGACTGACTTTGATGAAGATTTTCTTAATACACCAGTATTTGATCCAATCTCTACTCAAGCACAAGTACCATCCTCCACCTAAGCTCCAACTGTTGGTGACACGCCTCCCTCTGGTAGAGTTCCGTCACCTAGGAGGACAAATAAGACTAGAAAGAGAAATGCTATATCTGAATTTCACGAGAATTATTTGGCATATAAGAGGGAGGAGACATCTCAATATTGTGCTATAATGGAGAAGAATGCAATTAGGAGTACTGAGCGTGCGGACAAGTTTTCGGTTGCGGCTGCAATTGAGGCATACCAATGTAGCATTCCGAGTTATGAGATGGCAGATTTTGTTTATGCATGTGATATGTTCATCGCTAAGCCCGAGACTCGTGAGGCATTCATATGTATTGCTGAAGAAAGTCGGGCAGAATGGATCAAGTTGATGGTTGATGTGTACAAGTCCAAACACTAAGCATGTTCCATGTCTTTTGGAAATATTAGTGTTTAGGGTTGATATTTTTGTGAAAATGATAGTGAAATGGTAAGGGAATTGGTGTTATATTTTGGAAATATTAGTGTTTTGGGTTGCTATTTTATAATACAATTATGTTATATTTTCGCCATTGTGTTTTCTATTTTACTCTTGTATATCTAGTGGTACTGGTACTGAAATGGTATGGTTCCAAGATTGAGAAATTGAGAAATTGCCCCTGCTATCATACACCTGCTGTTAAACACTAAATGGAATGGTTATGCAAATACCCCTGCTGTCATATCTTTGAGAAATTATATTACCTTCTCAATTTCTCAAGATAAGTCTTTGACCGAATTGCCCCTGCTATCATACTGGCACCAGTTGGTACTATACTGGTACGATACCAGTTGGTACTAGTTGGTACGTTTTATTAATTTTATTAATTCTGTTGCTCTCAAAATTTTAATTAGAATACAAAGGTCACTCAATTAAAATAATTAATGTGTTGATTTATGGATGGATTGGATCTCAGATCACTGCCTCTTTTCAATTATTGACAGCGTTTGTAGTTGGCGCTTGAAGCAATAATTAAAATATTTTAATTGGTGGATCTTTTCATTGTTCATATGGTGGATAAATTCATATGGTCACTACATTTTTAATATTGCCAACAGCTAGCATATTTCAACGGATAAATTTTGTACAATGACTATTATATTTTTATATTCTAGCAATAAATATTATATTTTTATATTGTAACAATAAATATCTTATCAAGGAAAATTGTCATATAAGCATGTTCTTTGTTTATTGACATGGATGTGACCAGGAAAACTCAAAATTTAAGCATATTCAATCTTATCAGCAAAACCAGATTGCCTCTGATCATGCTACTTCGATTTTTTTTTTTTAATTTCTGACAATCCTACGAGCCACTTTGATTATGTTAATAATATAAAAATAACCACATCTTTTGTTACTCCTCAAATAATAATATGCTAAATGATACATGTATCGATACATCTGAGTCTCTACTTCTTCTAAATAAAATATAGTAAACATTAATTAGAGTCTCTATTTTTTCTATATCTAACATAATCATTCCACATATGCATAGCAATTGCTTCTCTTATTTGATGTCCTGCATGGCGTAGATTGTTTAGTGCCTCAACATCTTCTCCATACTCTTCATCTCCATCTGGTACATCAACAATTTCATCTTGTTCTACTGTATGATATGCTGCATTTGTAGTCCAATTTGTATCTCCATTGTGATTAACAATAAAATTATGGAGAATACATGATGCATTGACCAAATCACTTTGTGTGTCTATTGTATGGTATGTTGCAACTTTTAAAATAGAAAATCGCATCTTTAATATGCCAATGATACGTTCGATATGATTTCTTAGTTTTGCATGACGAAGATTGAAAAGCTCTTTATAATTTTGTGGCCGTTCATTTGCTAGACCTTGCTCCCGCAAATGATACCGGATACCTCGATATGGTGCAAGAAACTTTGGGGTATTTGCATAACCGGCATCAACTAAATAATATTTGCCTTGTGGTACCATAAATCCATCATCTAGTGCACTCTTCAATACGGTTGCATCAGATGCTGATCCTTCCCATCCAGCCATTACATATGTAAACCGACGATCAAAATCACATACAACCATCACATTTTGTGATAATGTTTGTTTTCTATTTCGATAGGGATCTTGCTTATTTTCATCTATGCACATTGGAATATGAGTTCTGTCAATAGCACCAATGCAATCCTACACATATATGTTACAATCAATTACTAGTTAGTAAGCTTTTTATATTATATGGTAGAACAATTTTTTTTGTCAAATAATTCAAATAAAAAGTACCTTAAAGAAAGGATAGAACTCTCCACGAGATACAATAAATTGAGGCGTGCGAAGAGGAGGTGTAATAATAACTTCGGAGGACAGTTGATTGATATCATACAACACACTATGAAAATGATGACTCACAGTATCGCTCGAATGTTGAAATCGTTCTTGCACACTACGATTGCTCGCATTTTTGGCAAGAGTGTACAAGAACATTGCTACTTGCTCTTCAACCTTTAACATTCCGTCGGAAAGTAGCATCTTCTCTCTTAATAATTTGACTAAAGCGCAAAAGACGAAAGTCTCCATTCGAAATTCTCGTCTGCAACGACACTCATGACCGTCTAGAACTTCATTTACAAACATGAATCCCATCAAAATTGAAGTATGACAAGGAGTTGGTTCGAATGAGTTTCTCTCTACGTAAGGAAAAACCACGCTTATATATTCATCATGATCATTGTCTATTCTCCGTAAGTGGAAATGATTCATATTTTTTTTCCTTACGTGTGTATAAAAGGATAATGATGAAATTGGTTGAGTCATTTTCATCTATACGTGGTCTATATATACAATTTATTTTTATGGCAACGGCTACCTTATTAAATTTGATAGTCCTTTTAATGTTTGTCTGTTGAAGCAATAAATACTCATAAGAAGAACATTTAATAATTATATTTTTGATATTGCCAACGGCTACAAAATTTCAACGGATAGATTATTGTATATACTTTTATATTGTAACATTAAATATTATATTTTTATATTGTAGCAATAAATATATTATTAAAAAAAATATCATATAAGTAGGTTCTATGTTTATTGTTTTTCAATTTTGTCAATAAAAAAAATATTATTACATAAAAATTATTTGCTTAAGGGTCACTAATTAAATACAAAAAATTAGAAAAGCATTGTGACATTATTACATATTATTTTATTTTGGTATAAAATAACAAGATGAGTAAAAAAAAAATTAAATATGTGACATCTCAAGTCTTTATAAATAATACAAATACATATTTTATAAATAAAATAATATTTCCCACAACTAATCCCATTGTACAACCGAACACTCATTAACAAATTTCCATAATTATTCCTGTGAGTTCCCATGAATGTGGGTTCCCGCAAATCAAAAAGTGAGTTCCCGAACCCGTAAAATCCCATCCTGCGCAATCCCATGACATCCGAATGGTTATTACATCCGAATGGATTTTAATTATCACACGAATCTTGATGCAGATCGAATAGTTATTACATCAATCAAACGTAAGTAGGTCCGATGCCTACTCTGAATTCATTGGAAGCGGGTATTGGACTATTTGTACAATGCCAGGGGGCGAATAATTTTATTATTTAGGAATTAGGAATTGCGTCACAATTGCTTTGGTTAAGCAAATTAATCAGCATATAATTAAATAATAGTTCTGTTTGTTTGCGTCCGGATATTATTTAACCGCGTTTCAGAGTTTATTTATTGGTATTAATTTCATGCTAAGCAAACAGTCGCTATCTCTAATCCAGGGGGAGGCAGTATTGTAACTAGTCAATGATAGTGAATGTAGTTTGCTAGTGGAAAGCAAAATATCCAAAGATCTGGAAATTTTTTATCCATAGAAATTATAAAATTGAGATTTACGGAAGCAGAAAAATATTCAGAGATTTGGAAAAATTTTATCCATAGAAATTATAAAATTAAAATGTACAAAAACAGAAAGAGTATCTCGTTTTCAACAAATATAATAAAATCGGAGGCATTGATCACGATCCAACTATTTATGGATCGGAAGCATTGATTCAGATCCATGTTTTGTTTTTTTTTCAACATTTATTACAAATTTCAACGTTTAAAAAAAAATATATGGATCTGAATCAATGTCTCCCATCCATAAACATGAATCTAAATAAATACTTCTGATCTTACTATATTTGTTGAAAACAAGATACTCTTTCCGTTTTCATACATCTCAATTTTATAATTTCTATGAATAAAAAAGTCGGCAGTGATCTAGTCCTTTGGTAACCCATTACATAAAAATCATACTGCAACAAATTCATTATTGTCATGGGCTCATGGCCCATTAGAATTCGACTCATTGGGCTTTTTTCCTTGTAATTAGGAAAGTGCAACTAAATTTATTGAAATGGGTTCAATTATTTGCTATTGTACTTTTAAAAATTGATCATCAAAGATGAACATTTACTGATTGACTATTAAAGTCCCACCCAACCTCGAGGAACCTTTATTTAAATTTCCAAGTCCGACATTATTTTAGGCCTATTTTTAATCACAGGTGTCATGATTGTGTACTTAGAATTCGACAAGATTGATCTACCAAATACCAATATATAGGCCAGCAATCAAGTTCAAACTAAATAAATAATATTTTCTTAGATGTCTTAAGGGATCATATTTTCAATTATCCTATAGAAAAGGAGAATCGACTTTCTGGTACAGCTACGTGTGCTTTTCTGGTAAACTGAGAAAAAAAAAATGCAAAACCGACTTCTGACGATGTCAGAATGTGATTTTGAAATATGTAGACAAAAACAAATGAATATCGATCTAAGAGAAATTTGAAATTTATCCTTATTAAAATCTGTCCATTTGAGATAGCTTAATTGATTGTGTTTAGTGCAAGTCAAAATCTGTTTTGAGAAATAGTCTTTAATTAAACTTTTAAGTTATAACAAAAGTTTAGATCTCAACCAAACATGAATAGCTTAAGCAGGTCTAAGTTGAAATAACAAACTTAGGCTTATTCAACTTTAGACCTCAACCAAACACCGCCGAAAAGCTTAAAACTTTGTTGAACCAAGTAGACAGAGAAATATAGAAAGGAGTTTTGAATTATACATACAACTCAAATTAATCCATTGAAACTAGTGAAATTACTGATCCAGTTGCCGATCTGACATTGTTTCAAAGTTCATCAAACTGCCAGAGAATAATATGAAAAATAATATATATATAACACTAATAAATTAAACAAGACACACACACACACACACACTATACTTTTTTTGGGACGATACCTATAATAATTGTTACCTTTAAAATGAGAGTTGATGGATGAGTTGCATTCAGAAAACCAGTTATCAGTCAAGAGTATGCAGTCTTATATACTAGTATCATAATTTGAAATGAGTGAGTCTATGGTACTATGTATATCACGGGTTGATATGTAATACGGGCCAATATTTCCGTTTTCAAAATCTTAATGGTCGATCCGAACAGTTCAACATGATCCCCATTTGAATATTTACTTGCGGACCAAATTTATATTTTTTAGAAATTTTTTTTAAGATAGTTAAAAAATTACTTGATCTGAAAATTCTGGACCATCCAAAAATAGTGATTTCCTACCTATCTTTAAAAATAATAAAAAAATAATAAAAAATTATAAATTCGGTCTGCAAGTAAATATTCATATGAGAATCATATTGAACGGTTCGGATCGACCATTAAGATTTTGAAAACGGAAATATTGACCTGTATTACATATCAACCCATGATATGCATAGTACCTTAGACTCACTCATTTCAAATTGTGTAAATTCTTAGATTTTTTTCTGTATTGTCCAAGGCAACAAAAAAGTACTCATGTCAGTGTAAAAGAAAAAAAAGAAAGACTGCTTTTTTCTGTTTCTTTTTTGAAGATAGAACAAAATTAATGTCTTGATTGATGACCTCTACATTTCTTTAAAAAAAAAAAATACTTGATTGGGGAAATAACAGTTTCAATAACTTGTAGGAAGACAAAATAATTAAAGTTGATCATAATCAATATGTAACAATTGGTCAAGGTTCAATGATCTTTGGAGAAATAAACCCAGTTGAGATTATTTATGGTGAAATATTTCTTTCTTAAGGAATCCGAGGGTTTGATTTTCATCAAGGGGTTTCTCTCTGTATAGGAGTTAAGAGGACAGTATTTAAACCATGGAAAAAAGGTATTACACTTACACACTAATTACACACAATTATATTTGTACTTAATTATTTGGGAAGAGCTTTGATTTTGTGTGGATGCTAGAGAAAAAGAGAGATGAAGAAATGAGAGAGAATGTGAGAGATAGAAAGTTTTTTATAGCTAGAATGGTTAAGGACCTTTATCCAAAAAATTGGATAAAAACTAGGTACAAAATATTAGATACTAAAATATTTTTTCTTAAAATAATTAACAAAATATCTCTGTGGACCTTCATTGCTTCCTTTCTACTCCTGCCTTCTATTTACTCTCATCAAATTTGACGCATCCTTATCTTTTATTAGACTTAATATGTGCATAATTTTTTTAAAATACATAATTCAAACGATTTTTTTTGTAGGCACGCAATAATTTTTCAGTTAAATAATATATATATATATATATATATATCAAATACATTTTTTTTAATATTTACACTAATATGTACCATAATGAAATTAGTTACAGGATTATACTGGTCGCCACTAGTATCTCTGGCCAACTCATATTGATAAAATTACAAATGATAATAATTAAATTTGTAAATAGAAATTAGTTAGGTCGGAGATTTATAAATTAATGTAGATACGCTCATCAGTAATAATTTTTTTAACCGTTTCTATTTATAAATTTAATTATTATCTTTTTAAATTTTATCAATATGAGTTAGAGATACTAGTGGCAACTAGTATAATCGTGTAAATAATTTCATCATGGTATATATTAGTGTAAATATTTAAAAAATGTATTTGATATATATATTATTTAACTGAAAAATTTGTTGCGTGTCTATAATTTTTTGTTTGAATTACATACTCTTTAAAAAAAATTATGCACATATTAAGTCTAATGAAAGATAAAGAACCTTCAAATTTGATGAGAGTAAATAGGAGGTACGTAGGGATATATAGAGGGGGGGGGGGGGGGGCGGTGAGGCTCCACAAGGACATTTTGTTAATTATTTTAAAGGAGGAATATTTTGTTTGAAAATTTTGGAAGACAGGGTAATTTGTAAAAAATTTCTAAATATATGTTGTACTTCAAGTTCAGAAATTATGGGTATGAAGTAAAGAATGAATTTCTAATCAGGGGGAATTTCATGTATACCCCTCAAAAACTTCAAAATTACATATTTCCCCCTCTAAATTTTGAAATTACATATTTCCCTCTCTAAACTTCAAAAACTCACATATTTACCCATTTTATTATATTTTACATTAAAACACATTTTAAATTCACAAAATACCCATTTTACCCTTTTATTAAAAAGAATAAAACATCAATCTCACTCCAATTTGAATCTGAAAGGTTTATCTACCGTCCGAATTACTTTAAGATTTGTGTATGCTAGGTCAGCATGAATCTTGAAGCAAACACGCACAAATATTGAAGTAATGTACACAGATCTTAATGCGATGCACTCGGATCAAATTGCTTTAAAATCCGTGCACACTAGATCAGCATGAATCTTGACGCGAATACGCACAGATCTTACTGCCATGCGTGCAGATTGGACGGTAAAGGAACTCTTCAGATTCTAATTTGAGTTCGATGGGGGCGTTTTATATTTTTAATAAAGGCTAAAATGGGTATTTTATAAATTTAGAATGAGTTTTATTACAAAAGACAATAAAATGGGTAAATATGTGAGTTATTGAAGTTTAGAGGGAGAAATATGTAATTTCAAAATTTAGAGGGGGAAATACGTAATTTTGAAGTTTTTGAGGGGTATACATGAAATTCCCCCTTCTAATAAAGTATGAGAAAAGCTATAAAATGAACATACAGAATATGGTGAAATTTAATAAGGAATTCAAAAAGTAGGAACAAACTGATGATAAAAGTCATGGTGCAGGAGTACTGTCAGCCACTGTTTACCACTTAAAATGGACCGTTAAAATGTTGTGGTACCGGATTCCTGGAATTTGGCATATAAGACTCCAATAGAATTGAAAGGCAACAGAACAAAATGTGTAACATTAGGCAAGTACATAACTCCTTCAGGAAAGATTTAAATTTAAAATTCAACTATATTAATTGGCACATGCTATTTGCTAACCCAATTAAGTATCAGTACCTGTTTAACCCCAGTCAAACGAATAATGATAGATGGAGATATATATACTAATGGTTATATGGTAAATTGAAAGCCCCAATTCATACACAAAGATGTAATCAAGTGGTAAAATTATTTTACAATATTAACTGTAGCATTTTGGGGGCAGATCTTAATGCAACCCAAAGAATGCTTATCCCTATGGTTTTAAAATTTCTATTGTATATATTAAAATATAATTGAATTATTAAGTTTTATATAGTTTACTCTCTCATAAAATATCACATGTAAACTTGTAGTATAGACATTGTTAGAATTATATATTGTGGTTGTGGAGACTTGATCGTTCAAATTTCCCCAATCAACACATTAAATATTTTTACATTTTATGTTCCAGTGCTCCAATCTATAAATTTTCTAGTTCCGTCTCTGAGCACTATCAGCAACAGTACATTACCATGCAGCATTAACATTCAAGAGTACCTTCCTCAAACCAGAAGACAAGCTGCATACAGTATATAAATAGAAAAGATAACTGCAATTTTTGTTACAAATTTGATGGCTGTACCTATGAGGGCACTATGGCCTAGCCTTTTCAAATTCCTGGGATCTTTAATGGTGCTCTGTATCATGACTATATATGAACCTAGAGCAGTGAACTGCAGATTAATATATGTGTATATATATATATATATATAGCATGGTGCTTCTGGTCTCTCAATTAATTGCTACAGTTCAAGGAAGAGGTCTAACTTAAGCTAATAGGAGAATTTAAAATCTGGCAATATTTATAGCCTGTTAATGACTGAAATACTTCTAAAAAGTCAGAAAATAGGTTCAGAAAAGTTACTGACCTTAAAAGGCACCATATTTACAAAACAGAGAAATGGAGCAAATTAAAGAGAGATATATGCGCAAAATGTGATAAGAATTAATGGAGCAACTTAAACAGAAACTAACTGGTATTTGACCATGATGGCCTTATAATAATGGGAATAACTAATTAATTAAGCATTCCATTTTTCATTGCCGACACCATGGAATGTGGTTTAATTTCCAACCGGTACAGGAATTAAAATGATTTTATCTTTGTATTTATCTTCTTATTTTTATCTGCAAGTAGATGCAATGAGAACAAAAGGTACAAGCCATAAAGTCTTCTAACATTTTTCATTAATAAATTAATCATTATAATGGCCGTTCTATACCTAACGCTGATCTCGTCTTTAATCAAGAAATAAATTCATGGTCTCCTCCAAGTCAAGTAGTCAACAAAAGGCTGTGTTGACAACACACATTCACACAAATCACTGTACTTAATTTATTAAACTACCTACGACAACCTTTTAACCTATACAATATAAAAAAGGCGAAATTAATTACTCTGTAATTAGAGAAGTTAATTATAGATCTCCGATGATTTTTCTTGCATAGCAAAATTCTCTACTTAATTATGATCAGCTCATAATTCAAACATAGCGCATATAACACAATCAGTTAATTTTTAACAAAAAAATATTAAGGCCAGGGAGTTCTATTTTACAAATATTGCAATCTAAATTTGCTCCAAAATGTAATTGATTCATTATTGAGCAATGTGGATTGTCATCTCGAGTATTCTTCACTACAAAAATAGATTACTATCTGCGAGGGTAAAAAGTGACTATTCCCGAAGATACACCGACACACACTACTATTTTTGAGCGTATCGCGAAGATACTGTCAACAAAAAACACTTTTAACCTCACAAATAGTGACACGTTAAACTTGTGATGAAAGATTTCCAAATTGTTCATTGTTAGTTTACTTTTGCCACTTGGGTGTAGCTGTACATAGTTTTGTTGAAAGTTCAATGAAATTTGTTGATAAAAGAGTTAATTACTACTTACTAGCCAGAACTCATTACACAAGTTCATATTTCAAAATTTATTCATTCTGACACAAGCTCCAAAAAGAGCCATATTTAGTTCTCATATATAGATTATATGTAGATGAAAATAGCTAGCTAGTGCTTTGGAGATATAAGACAAGAAATGATTAGGGTGATCCGAATCATCTAGAAGTTCTCTATTTCTTTCCTCCAAAGGTAATACTTCAAGTTCTCTATAATATTAATTATATGCAATCTGATCATGAAGTTAAGAGAGCTCTTGGTTCTTCTCCACCAACCTCACCTCATTTGCTGATCGCAGTATATTTGCCTGAATGTATATATTTATAAACCAAGGTAAAAAAGATATGAAATAAAATAAAGAAATTCCATTAAAGCAAACTAAGAATATATTGTACCCCCTCTCTAGTGCAGCTAGCTAGAGAAGGTTTAAAAAACAAGTCACGCGCGTCCTTTTCATCTGCTCATTTGCTGTAAAGTTTCTGAACTTGAAATGAAATATATTCTTTTCATGATGAAACAAATTAGAGGCTTAAAAGGTTGCCAAACTTGCTCTTTTTCGCTTTTCTATAGTAACTGGGAATCATGCATGAATATAAGTGTTTGTATCTGCATGTGTTGTTTAATTATTAATTTCCTGGTAATCTTGCAGATTAATTAGGAGACTAAAAACTTGTTATCATATTTGTCAAAAAAAATGTGTAATCTTATATTCTTATGTGTGTTGTCAGCGCAGGCACACACGCAAAGGTGTGCTAAGCTCATTTGCAATTCCAACAGTATATACATGCATACCTGGTATTCTGTCATTTCCACGGCGAAACCATCAACAATGGCCAGGGAAGATCTCTTGATATATGTATTAGTGCGAAAGTGTTTTTCAAGTAACATGTCATGTTTCTTGGTCAAGTACGCATTCAGAGCATGGCCTCCTTCCTTGGACCTATCGAATAATAATTGATTCATTCATTCGATCATATATATATGACAAATAAAACAAAAGATAAAAGGAACTAATTAATTAAGAGTATAAATAGCATTGAATGAAATACATATATATATATACGAACCGATCTGCTCGAAGGCGCTCGTACTCTGGATCAAAGTTCATGAAGACAAAATAAACTTCCTTTGATTCGTTTGCCATGGCAACCTCTACCAGCTGTAGTTTTTACTTGTTAGTTTCAAGTAGCCTGTGCTGGGTTTTCTCAGCAATGTATTGTAGGCATTTATATAGAAGGGGAAGTGAGCTCTTAACAATGGCCTCATGAAATATATTCTTACCAAAACCCTATCTAATTAAACATCACCAGAAAAAAAGTTATTTTACTTTTGCCATGTGCGACTTTTGGACTGAAGTGCTGATCGAGTTGGTGACCCCGGTCATTTGTACCAGTATTGTTCTTGATGATGAGAAAATGATATATCAATTGTTAGCTATTCTCTTGTTAAAATTAAGTATAAAAATTATATTTGTCACTAGTGCAGATAATACTGTCAATAGATGATTCATAATGCAATCAGTGTCGGTTATGTTTAGTGTTGAATATATTAGATAGATAAACTGATGGAACCGTCGCTGATCGATGAGATTGACAGTCTTTTAACTTACACATTCATTTTTAAGAGCCTGTAATATGGAACAAATTGAGATAAAAATATCAGATGGCCAAGCAGGTCAGAACCTTTTTTTTTAAATAAGTGACTATTATATATTAAAGTAGAGTAATTTATAATTACATTAGCATCTGATAAGATCATATTGAAATTACAATAGCAAGTGAAATTTGATTAGGCTATATAAGATCATGTTAAAATTACAATAGCAAGTGAAATTTGATTAGAATATATAAATTAACAAATAAGTAATATGTGTGAAAAGAAATTAGATTCACACAATTTGAGATAGTATATATCAGGGTTCATCGTATATATAGACTATAGAGAGTAGAACTAGGGTGTTCCTAAGTTCATCAAGTTTCTTTGTAAACTCAACTCTAAAACATATTGAATTAGTTTCAAATGACGAATCCAAACCATTGAAATTCTTCTACCTTATAAGTGATGCGTCTACATGTGAAAATTTTAAAGTTTCGAATTAATTTAGTATAAAGTCAAGTGGTCAAAATTAGATGATAATAAATTAATTTTTATGCATTCATTTTTGGACGTCTTTTGACTACTTGACTCTATACAAATTAATTTTAAAATTTTAAATTTTCACATGTAGACCCATCACTCGTAAGGTAGAAGGATTTTAACGGTTTGGATTCATTATTTGAAGCCAATCCGATAGGTTTTAGAGTTGAGTTCACAAAGAAGCTTGGTGAACTAAGGAACACCCTAGTTCTACTCTATAAATGGCTGTTTAATCGTTAACGACAGCCAAACCATTACGAATACACTTAATGTATGCCTGTTTGTGGATGAAAATGATTAATCGGCCGTTTTACAGTTTAATCGTTCGTTTATTCCTGTTTATTCCAATAAATATTTATTTCACAATATATTTTTTTTTTCTGTGATAGTGTGTAATAATAAGTTTTATAAATCATGTATTGTAGTTTTATTTGTGCTTCGATATACATCTAATATTTTTTACATATGTTTTTTCTTCTTACTTTGAAATTGATTGATTCTTCTATTATTTATATACCATATTTTTTTTTACTTACTAATGTAATTTTTTTCAATTAGTATGATGTGTTCATTTATAAAATTAAGTTGATATCATAAACTAAATTTAGTGATTTTATGTTGGAATGTTTCATTTCTTTTAATTTTTAAATAATTGTTATTAGTATTTGAAAATGTTTAGTTCTCAAATTTGTTTTTTTTCATTAAATAAATGTTACTTACACATGTAAAATGTTAAGAAGAAATAAGCATAGTATATGTTATAATAATAAGACTATATTAAATTAAGTTTATTTGATAAGTTTAATGATTTAAATAAATTATGATATATATTAATACATAAATTTAATAAAAATGTTAAATTGTTCGTATAATTCCAATTAATCAGCCGCATACCGATTAATCGTTTGGCAGTACCTCGTCCGTCCGACGACCGCATACCGTTA
The DNA here is from genome assembly GCA_964058825.1 of Carex arenaria. Classification (NCBI taxonomy): domain Eukaryota; kingdom Viridiplantae; phylum Streptophyta; class Magnoliopsida; order Poales; family Cyperaceae; genus Carex; species Carex arenaria. Next base: position 167,872 of record CAXKVW010000069.1, read on the forward strand.
TTTACAACACTAATACACACACACTTCTATTTCTCAAAATAATTAAGTGCTTCAAACTCAACTTGAACCAGCGTTATTTTGGGGAAGAGAATGGGGTATGAAAAGCAATAAGAGTTGTAGTCAACACGGTCATCAGTCCATAATAATTAATTATTAGAGTTTGACTTAGTCAAAGAATCTTCTGGTTTGCCTAATTATTATTTGAGCGATTGGTAGCGGCTGTACGTAACCCTTTTGTAAGGGTAGCATGGTCAATGCAAAGAATGTCTCTCAAAATTAGGTTATTATTATTTTTTGGAATCTTTGAATAGGAATTGGATAGAAAATGTCAACAAATATAGGCGATCTCTAGTACTAATGCACATCAGTCCAAAACCGCACGCTCTCTGTTTTTCTCCTGAGTCCAGTTTGGAAAATATAGAGATCTTTTGTGCCCACCAATAAGTGTACTCTACTAATGTTCAATATTTTAATATATCTAAAACAAAATTTATTATTAGTCTATATAAGTGTTGTGTGTGTATTATATATAAATTTGAGTGAGACTATGGTACTATGCGTAGCACATAATAGTCTGTACTAAGATTTTTTTTTTTTCAAAGTCCAAATAGTTAACTGATGTTCAACAATATCTTTATATGAATATGTATTTGCAGACTAATTTCATGTATTTGAAAAAATACTTTTTTTTAGATAGGTAAAAGAATCATTACTTTTGAATGATCTCTAGAATTTACAGATCAAATGATTTTCTATCTATCTAAAAAAGGTAAAAAATAATAGAAAAATATATAATTTGATCTACAAGTACATTGTTATATGAAGATCGTACTGAATGCATAGTTCAAATTAATTGTTTGAATTTTAAAATTTGAGATATTAATATATAGTGCGAATCATTATGCGTTATGAATAGTACCATATATAGCCTCACTTAGCATATTATTAGATTAAAACTATATAAAAAAACGGCCAATATATATAGATGTAGCAATGTGATAAGACCACATAAAAGACAAGTGAAGAGATGAGAGCAGAGGATCAAGACCTGGGTACAGATTTGGGATCTTAAGCCTCAGAGTCAGATGAGTCACATGTTAAAAAAAGAAGAGCAAAAGAAAGAAAGAGAGGTGGGGGTCTGGTATTTTTTTCTGACTCAGTTTGGGTCACTCACATGCTCACTAGTTCATATCAGGTTCGGTCAATCAGGCCTCTAATTTGATTTTGGACCACATTTAAATCTGGCTTCCTTTTTGGAGGCTTGGGATGTTGATTGCTGACCTTAATCTCGTGTTAGGTTTTCTGTGGTATATATGTGTTATATACGGGAATAATTCTGCTGTGATCGCAGGTCCCTGCTTGTCCACATTAAACCATTCATTTATTTCGAGATTCGTACATAAAAATTAACTGCTTTGAGATTCGTGCATTTCATAAAAATGAATAGTTTGATCTGGAAAAACAGGAACCATGCGAATCCAAAGAATCGCAGCAAATTTATTTCTGTTATATACTTATATGAATGAGACTATATATTATATATATATAGAGAGAGAGAGAGAGAGAGAGAGAGGGAGGAGTGACTAATATGCTTTCGGTAGCATAGAGGGCGAAATACATCCAACTCGTTTTTCAATTTTCGAAGTCCAAAAAGTTGATCCGAACCACTCAACATGTTCTCCATATTAAAATGTGCTTGGAGACAAAATTTTACATTTTTTGGAATTATTTTACTATTTATTAAACCACTTTGAAAATCGCTGATCCAACGATGACTTAACCAAACAGTGAAACCGTTGGAACAACGATTTTCAAAGTGGCTTAATAAATAGTAAAAAAATTCTAAAAATGTAAAATTTGATCTCCAAGCACATTTTAATATGGAGAACATGTTGAGCGGTTCGGATCGACTTTTTGGACTTCGAAAATTGAAAAACAAGTTAGATGTATTTCGCCCTCTATGCTACCAAAAGCATATTAGTCTCTCTCTCTCTCTCTCTATCTATATCTATCTATCTATCTATCTATCTATCTATCTATCTATATATATATATAGAGTAGAACTAGGGTGCTCCTAAGTTCACCTAACTTCTTGTGAACTTGACTCTAAAATATATCGAATCGACTTTAAACGATGAATCCAAACCGTTGAAATCCTTCTACCTAATGATTGATTCGTCTACATGTGAAAATTTTAAAGTTTCGAATTAATTTAATATAGAGTCAAGTGGTCGAAAGAGTCCAAAAAATGAATGCATTAAAATTAATTTATAAACCTTAAACTTTTGACCACTTGACTCTATATTAAATTAATTCGAAACTTTAAAATTTTCACATGTAGACGCATCACTCATTAGGTAGAAGGGTTTCAACGGTTTGGATCCATCGTTTAAAGTCGATTCGATATATTTTAGAGTCAAGTTCACAAGAGGTTTGGTGAACTTAAGAGCACCCTAGTTCTACTCTATATATATATATATATGAGTACGGCTAACGCGCTTCCGGAAGTATATCGACGATATACTTCCGGCCTCTTAAAACCTATCGAATCGGCTTTAAACGACAAATCCAAACCGTTAGATGTTCAATCTATATTAAAATGTGCTTGGAGACCAAATTTTATATTTTTTGGAATTTTTTTGCTATTTATTAAACTGGTTTGAAAACCGCTGTTTTTATTAAATTTCTGGAGCATTGAAAACAGCGGTTTTCAAACCGGTTTAATAAATAGCAAAAAAATTCAAAAAATGTAAAATTTGGTCTCCAAGCACATTTTAATATAGATTGAACATCTAACGGTTTGGATTTGTCGTTTAAAGCCGATTCGATAGGTTTTAGAGGCCGGAAGTATATCGTCGATATACTTCCGGAAGCGCGTTAGCCGTACTCTATATATATATATATATATATATATATATATATATATTTTAAATCGTGGGTTGGAGGTCAAGACACCCAACACAATTTCAAACTCCTATGTATATTATAAAAGATTTCTCCACTTCGTGGGTTTCGAATCCATGACCTCTTACATAAGAGCAATATGCCTTTGTCACTAGACCAAAGGCAAGTTCTTGAATGAGACTATATATGATAATGTGTATATTACAATATTGATATATGTGATATGAATTCATATATATAAATTTTAAATTCAAGCAGTTGATCTGAACTGTTTAATATAATATGTATATGAGAATATATTTTGAGGTCAAATTTTATATTTATTTATTTTTTTGAATTTTTGAATTATTATTTTAGATAGGTAAAAATCATCACATTTAGATGGTCTATAATCTTTAGATCAAGTGTTTTTCTACCTATCTAAAAAAATATAAAAAAAATGCAAAATTTGGTATATATTGTCATATGTAGAGCATGTTTAGTGGTTTGGATTGACTCTAAACTTTGAAAATATAGATATAATTAAATTCATAACACGGACATTTTTATAATATGAATATCACCATAGCCTCACTCTACATATATATATTTTATATTATGGCAATTAGAGGCGAATATATTTTCTTTTGTTACACCAGCATTGATTGTGATTACAAACTTAATAACAATAATTAGTCTTACACTAATTTATTTATCTAGATGCCTTCATCACAAGTAGTTGGGGCACATCTTAATAAAATAAAAAAAATCTTCTTGTGCATATATAATTCTATTTTTTTTTATTGGATATATACTTCCAATTTCTCAGTAGAGTGCACCCATCTATCTTTCAGTGAAAATGCTAGGTATATAGGTACCCAACATCGCCATCATCAGTGCCATGCACCTCACCTAATTAAGCTGAAAAATTTGGAAGCAAAGACCCCACTAGGTAGGTCGAGCACATGTGATTAAACTGGTTAGAGACCAAGATCTACACATGACACTGTTAATTGTTCATCTCTGAGAACTTAGGCAGTGTTTGAAATGATGGGATTGCTTTCTACAGTGTTTGTGGGACGGTGACCGACAGCCCTAGTCTACACGTTAAATTTGATTGAAACTTTTGTATTTATCTTATGAAGCTGCATGCATGTCCGTAGATTCTAGTAACATTAATTCCTAGTATTAATCCTGATGTGCAAGTTAGTAATTTTTCTATGAAATGATGTGCAATTCTAACTTTTCTTATATCAATGCATGCTGAACTGACCGGCATCTTGTCCCCTGCATTGAAGCATGCAAAATTTAAGCTTGCCAATTTGAGAAATAATTAAACAAATAAACATATATATGAGTAAGACTTAAGTGCTATAGATAGCATCAGGTCTTCCGTGCTACGGTCTCAAAAATCTATCGTATAAACTTCAAATTTCGATCTAAGTACGTACCTCAGTAAATTGATTATATAATGAACTTGTAGAATATCAATTTTTACTATTTTTGGAATTTTTTTTAATTTTTTTATGATTTATGAACAATGGAAAAAATAGTCTAAAATATTACTAATTTTCTTTTATTTTTAAGTCATTTTTCACCTTAGTCAAAATTTGAAATTTATATGATAGATTTTTGAGACCGTAGCACGGAAGACCTTATGTTATCTATAGCTCCCAAGTCTTACTCATATATATATATATATATATAAGCATTTACTATATATAGATAGCATAATACAAGTTCATAAATAAAATTGATTAAAAATATCATAAATAAATTTTTTATAATATAATACAGCATAATACAAGTTCTTGGCATGAAAGATATATTTGCGAAGCCTCTTTAATTGTTGATAATAAAGAAGCTGAGGTTTGGTCATGAAAGAATAGATCCAGATCTAGTAGCTGTTATTTTTAGGAGACAGCTGTTGCGTGAAGTCATGCCACAAAACCGGATTGGAAGTTATTAATTAATAGTAAAGGTGTTTTATCTGATTTAAAGTTCTAATACAGTTTGAGGAAGGATTGCAATTAATAGATCGGATAAGGTCGGGTTTGTGTCAAATCTAACGTACGGCTCAGCATCTCAAATTTTAGGCAGATTCGTCTGGTTCTTGCCATTGGCTTGACTGAACCAAATCCTTATATTAATCATTGACTTGGTACAATTTATTTTCATATTTCTCAGAATTTTTTTTCTATTTTCTATTGTATTTCATAATGGAATTTGAATCCAAACGCATGCATGTATTATGTATATATGAGTGGTATATGATTATTCAAAATTATGATATGTTTGTGGAAGCAGATAGTGGACAAATAATTGATTAAGTACAAAAATTGAGATCTTAATTTGTCTTTAATGCTGTATAAAAAATATACATAATAACTCTTATACAAATATAATACATTTATACATTAAAATATACGTATATTAAGTCCAAGCCGGTAGGCAGGCCTGTGCACCTCGGCTGAGAATGGGACCCGTGAGGTGCCCCGCGGGACCTGGCCACATTGACCGTCACGTGCCGGATGAGTAGTGAATGACCGTAGGCTTTTTTTCCATTCCTATTCGGAGATGGAGCTATAGTATTATCTTCAAATTCATTAATGAGATGCTCAATATATTAATTTCTGAATGAAAAACAATAAGCATTTATTTAAAAGAGATTGGATATATATAAGTAATTAATGATCAAGAGGAGGATCATATATACTAAGCTAATGCAGACTTGCTACCATGAAATTTGGAGGAAGAGGAAATGAAGAGATGGAGTATCATTATTCAATATTACAGATGTGACTTTTTGTTTGTTTGAAAGCTTGGTAGCAGATACCAAGAATTACAGATGTGACTTGATCAGTGGAAAAAGAGGGAATACTATTGTGTGGTTTTTTTGCAATTTATGGGTGCTTCAATTGAGACTATAGGGCCTAGACTTGCTTTTATTGCATGTGTGTGTTTAGCTAGAGTGTGAATTGTCAACAGTGTTTTGAGGTTGGCTCTATTCAAATAACATAGGAATGGGAGTAATGGAAGCTTTAATTTTGATGGAATCTTTGGATATTGAGATTTTTTGATATGGACAAGTCAAAGATGTGTATAAATCTATTTACAAGAATGTACATGTAGGTTTAGGTCAGTTTCTTGGGTCAACAGTTCCTAAAAATAAAATGTAGTTTATTTTTTTAAGATGTAAACTTTTACATGACTACTTGATCTCAATCAAGTTAATTCATGTTTAACTCATATATATTTTGTTTACAAACTGATAATGGTATTTCGTTTTTTTTTTTCGATCGATCAATTAGTTAGCATGAAATTAATCGTAAAGAAAATACGGCTTGTGATCTGTGGAGAGGACATGATTTAAATTTTTTTTCGAACATTCCAAAATATCGCTCGATGTCAATTTGAATGCATGCGTTTAGAAAAAAAAATGTCAGACCATATAATTAATGATACCAGTTTAGAGAAAAAAAAAAACAGATCGATATATATGCTTACCAGTTTGCTAACACAGTTTAAGTGATAAACCATTATTAAAAAACTGTAAATATTGAGTTTGCATTATCCTCTCATATAATGATACAATTACAAGCCCACATACACATAGCAGTCTGTCTATTTCAATTTTCAAAATAAAACCAAGGATTCATCAGTTGGCATATATATTAGGTGATAATCAGATCATATATATAGTACCTGAGAGGAGAAATATATGGAGACAAACTAATTGAGTATAATTAGTATATACACCAACTGGCCTGGTGGTACTGGTACAACAATATTTGTATTATAATCAGGAAGAAACATATTACTATTAACTTAACCCATTCAATGTGATATGCTATTGGTGGCTCGAGTGAATTAAGAAATGTCAATCCTGCTTCCTGGAAGGTGACAACTGACGACGTATCTGAATCAATGAAAGAAGTGATAAAACATTTTTTATATCATATTCAAATGTATCTATATAGTTTAGGACTTTAGGTCATGTAGGTTATTCAAGGAGATGCAGCTAGGGCAGGTGAAGGCTAGTTCCTACTTCCTAGTTGGATGAAGCAAACTGCAGCGTCTTGTATTTATTACTGACATTGTGCCATCAGCTCCTCTCCTTTTCTTACAACAACAGGACACCTCCCTCGTGTCAGTTTCAATTTATAAGATCAGAAAACAAATCTGCTGTTATTCTTGAGGAATAACAGGAACCTGCAATTTCAATCTCATCTGTTCACATCTTTTTAAGCGTAAATCTCAATAATTTTTTTAAATATGCATATATTGCCTTTTAGATTTGTTTATTTTTGTGAAAACTAAACATGCATTTCTCGGTAGAGAAACGAGGTTCGCCACTATATCTCTTAGGTCTACGGTTCAATATAAATTAGTTTGTTGTTGTCGGAAATGTTCTATTTATGTGGCTTTAGTTAACAAAATATTTTGAATCATGATGTATATTTCATTCATATTGAATCATATACTAGTATATATTGATACGTACATGTATAGAATTACTAGAAACATAATTAAAAGGATGTCAGTAGTTTTCATTTTAAGTTCTAGAAACTTAAGAAATTTGTTGGGATTGATAGGGCTTGATAGGTTGAAATTTAAGGCATCAGATTTAACTTTCAGTTTATTAAATTTATGTAGAAAGGTCTATTGTGATAGTTGGTATCTTTCCTTCTTTTTATTATTGGAGAATAAGCTATATATGGTCCATGATCTTTCTATCACAAGAATTATACGCACACACATACAGAGGCGGAGTCAGATTTTTAAACTATAGAGACCAAACAGAAAAAATTCTACAGAGAAAGGCGGTCAATTTGACAATATCAAATTATTTTACTCTAAATTATATAGAAAAATCATAAGTAAATACAAAAAAATCTAAAAATAATTGGGGATCAATTGTCCTCATTCTGTCTTCCTCCCTCCACATCACTACGTGTGTGTAGACACACACTAGTCAATTGCATATAAAATGGTAGAGAAGTATTAATTACCTTAAATTACAATTAACTCATCAAGATAATTCTCCTTCTTTTAAATATTTTATATGTTGATATTCCCATTCATAAAGTCTAACATTTGTTGGTGCAAATTAATTGTGATATAATTAGGCTTCTATGGTACTATAAGTTAAAAGGAATTCAAACCAAAAATAAAATAAAAAATAAAAATGGAACAAGAAAATGGGTAAGGGAGATTTTTACTAGCACAAGAAAGGACAAGAGGAGATTGGCAAAAATGTCAACAGAGCAAGGGCAAAAGATGCTCTTCTGTGACATCATCATGTGGTCAGACACGTGGTTAACACGTGGCTTCCCGCCTGAATTCAATATCAAGGTATAAGGACAAAATCACATATAATGAATGATAGGTTGGTTCAATGAATATATATATATGGAGCCAATGCCAATGATACCCTCAACTCAATGACAAGAGCCAATGATAGTGTCAATGATTTGGCAATCACTAAAAGGAGAGTGCATGATTTGTATGCTTGAGAAATAAAATTATAATTTTATTCGAATATGATGAGTTACAATTCAAATTATTTTATAAACTTAAAAACATTATAATATAAGAGTAGAACTAGGGTGCTCCTAAGTTTACCAAGCTTTTTTGTGAATTCAACTCTAAAATCTATCGGATTGACTTCAAACGATGAATCTAAACCGTTGAAATCTTTCTACCTTACGAGTGATGCGTCTACATGCAAAAATATTTATATTTGGAATAAAATATGCATAGAGTCAAGTGGTCAAAAGGTTTCCAAAAAATAAATGCATTAAAATTAATTTAGAAACCTTCTAATTTTGACCACTTGACTTTATAATAAATTAATTCTATACTTGAAAATTTTCACATGTAGATGCATCACTCGTAAGGTAGAAGAATTTTAATGGTTTAGATTCGTCGTTTGAAGTAAATCCGATAGATTTTAGAGTTGCGTTCACAAAAAGGCCTTGGTGAACTTAGGAGCACCCTAGTTTTACTCATGAGTATAACTAGGGTGCTCCTAGGAGTACTAAGCTCCTTTGTACTAAGCTCCTAGGAGTACTAAGCTAATCCGATAGATTTTAGAGTTAAGAGTACAAAGGAGCTTGATACTCCTAGGAGCATCCTAGTTCTACTTTCTCTCTCTCTCTCTCTCTCTATATATATGTTCCGTTCTAAAAAATGTAAAACCAAAAAGTTATATGATGTACTGAATGTAGTCTCTTTCTCACGTATCATACAAAATGACATATTTTCATAAAAAAAATATACCGATGAATAGAATAATTATTCAACAAAATCTATTAATTATATTACAATAAATTGGTTCTAAATTCAAATTATAAATAAAAAGTCAATAGTATATAAAGTCCAATGAAAAATAATGTTGACTTAATTAGTGTAAATTAAAGATATCATAGAATATATTATATACATTTTATATGTCAAAGAGAAAGCAAAAATTCAACTACGTACTCCAGTCATTTTGATCTTATTCATTGAATTCTCTAGAGTCTAAGAGGCATTTGGATTTCAACAGAAGCAACTTTAAGGTTGATTTTATACATGCATTTAAAATATGAGAAAATAATTAATTGTATACCGGAGGTTCTTGTTGCATTGAGATTAAGAAATTGTTATAAGAAAATTTTCTGATACCAGAGGATAGATTATTTGCTGGTATTGATGGTACCAGAATATAGAAGCAAAGATTTTATTATATTTAGTTAAATAAAACGATAATTTTCATTCAAAACAACAATTTCGTTTAGATTAAAATAAGTCTTAACCATATCAATGTGACAAGCCGTGTAAACAATCAATTATGAGTAACTAATTCGGATAAAAAAAAATTAATTAATTAAAAGCAAATTTCCAGTGTAACAATCAATTATAATTGATATAGAAATGAAAAGAAATGAAGACATGACCAATTAATCAATTATCTATCAATCCAAAAATATCCTTAAATGACATTTTAAAAATGAAAAGAAATAAGGACCAATGAGAAAATAAAGTGTTTGACAATCAAATAAGGGGCCTAGAAATCTTTTCGGAAAAAAACGGAGAAAGAGGAGAAAATGTAGATAATGTGAGATAGAGAGCGTTGGAGAGGCGTTAGCGAGTACGTATCTAAATAAATTTAAACTTCTACATGTAAAAAAAATCAACGAAATGAATAGAATAAAAAACATCATCTTAATTCAAATTATTGCTAGATCAAGACATCTATGTGCTTAATATAAGAGAAGAGATTATAATCCAATGGTCGTTAAAAATAATCCTTCGTTCTTGCTTTTTTGGAGTGAAAATTATTTTCATCTTTCTATTATCTAAAATTGAATATTAATGTACTATAGTATTTTGTTCAAAAAAAACATTTTACAAAAATATGTTTAAATTAAAGTTTTTAAAGTGCCTTTAAAATTTTATAACAGTTAATATGGGGTATTCTTTTAAAGTACATGAATATTACAAAGGTCAAGATATTACGCATTGTTATAGCTGTTGTTGTAAGAAATATAATATTCTATTTGACTAATTTGCAAAACATATAAATAGTGAATTTTATTGTTTCTTTGTTTGAGATGTTTGCATGTATAAATATTTTACTAATGAAGAACAACAAGACATGATTCATGATGAACAAATGTTATATGGATTGGCTGAATCATAAAGAGCAAGATATTTTAATTTACCATTTTAGATATTTCAATTTTATTTTTGAAAATTAGAGCTTTTGTGCTCTAATTTTTTATGGATTGAACTTAGAGCCTTTTGTGCTCAATCTTCTTAGACCGTGTTGACTTCCTATTATTTGTAAGGGCTCATCGGTTGTATCTTGTACTCCTTTCTTATTGAGTAATAGAAAGACGCACTGAGAAGCGGTCACAACGCTCTGAAGATATAGGTCTTGTTTTGCCAAACTCCGTTAATATCTCTTGCATGTGTCAATTTATCTAAACTCATATATTATTTATTTGCACTTGAGATTTTTCATTACTTGAACAATTGATCAAAAAGACTTCATAATTTTAAAATGCTCCATATTCACCTCCTCTAGGTGCCATTAGAAACATCAATAGTAACTTGAAAATTGAAATAAATATCATGCAGATATGTGGTTGTAAATTCTTTTAATCAAGGTATATATTTTCAATTCTTTTGAACAAGATGATTAGGGATGAAACTAGAAAATTTAGCTTGTGGTTAGTGTGATTTGAACCCAATTTGATCTCTCATGCAAGTACAAATTAAATAGTCTTATAACCACTAATCTACAAGTAAACATCTAACATTTTATGAAAGATGTCGCAGTATATATATAAAAAATTAAAATAAAAATTCAATTAAATTACAGCCTATATGATGAAAAAAATTAAAAATCATAGAGATAATTTAGTAATTTGGACTAAATGTAGATCCGCTCATGAAGAGGACAATTACCGAGATAAGAGGAGAATTGGATTGGTTAAAAAATAGAATAATTATATGGAGCCCCCCATTCCCATCCTCCCTCCATCCCCGCAGTCCTAAAAAGGAAAGCTGGACACTATTTCCCATGCTAACTAACTTTTTGTCTTTTAGTGGGGGGACTATTTTTAACACCAATAGTTAATACTATAATAAACGAAGTTAAATACTAGATCGATGCACAGTAAATACATTAAAGACTGAAGTTAAATACTACATAAAATTTAAACCATCAAATTATCGGTAACTAATTTTTTTTGTCTTTTAGTAGGGGATATGAGGGGATGGTGTTGCGGGGACAATAATTACAGATTGATAGACATTATTACCACTATCTCTAATTGTTAAGAATAATTATATAGAACCCCATATTCTCATCCCATTTTAAATACTAACTCCCCTAAAGTTAAGTATTAACATTTCTCAAGTTAAATACTGATGTGTATAAAGTTAAATACTAAGATATAGGATGCTAAATAGAATCCATGCAATTTATTTATAATTATAGAGATTAATACTTTTGACTTTAAAGATAAATACTAACATTCATAATGTTAAATACTAACATTCCTAAAGTTAAATACTGATGTGCGGGACGTGGGAACATTAGTTTGTCATTTTTGCGAGAACAGATTATGTCGCTATTGGACGTGGACGGATAATACTCCAATGAATAGAGTTAAATACTTCTTCGATGCACTATTAATACTCTAACGAATAGAGTTAAATACCGCACGAAATTTAAACATCAATTGTCGAAACCTAATTTTTTTTGTCTTTTAGTGCGGAGACGCAAATGTCGGAACCTATTTTTTTTTGTCTTTTAGTGCGGGGATGAGGGGACAGATCTGTTAAAATTTTGTGGGGACATATATTGTTTCGCTGTTGGGCAGACAGTTAATACTCCAATGAATAGAGTTAAATACTTGTTCGATGCACTGTAAATACATTACATATAGATGTTAATACTGCGTAGAACCATATTTTTTGTCTTTTAGTGCGAACTTTTTTGTCTTTTAGTGCGGGGATAGAGGGGGGGTGGGGTGCGGAGACAATTATCTGGGTCCTAAAAAATAAAGCTTGTTCCTATATATATTCCTGAGATCTTCTATGGCAGTAGAAATATAAGGAAGATTAGAATATGATTTTTCTTATTTGAGCTCAAGAACTTTTGTTATCAAAACTTCAAAAAAAAAAATTAAGCATGATACAAACATGAAAAATACAAGTATTTTTTTCTCTTAAAATAAATATATTTAACAAGAGTATGATTAAAATGTACTATTGATTTGTGCTCCAGTCATGCTCCACGTTCTTTTATCTGTTTTCAAATTTCAAACAGTCGATACGAACAGCTCAACATGATTTTCAAATTAACTTGTGTTGATTTTGTACCTATCTAAATAAAGCTAAAATTCAGTCTTCAAACACAATTTAATATGAAGATCATGTTGAGCTGTTCAAATTGACTGTTATGAATTTTAAAAATAGAGAAAAAAATGTAGAGCATAATTGAAGTATAAAGCATTTTAACCCGATTCATTCAACAATGCAAATTATTATTTGATACTTGACGGTTTCTATAAATATTATTAGGATGCTTTTATTGGGACACCGAGGTTGGGTTGTTATATCACTATATCATGTCACATGTGTAGGGCTGAGAATACAGAAGGAGATCTCTGCCAAGGAAAAAAACATGTGATAAACCAGGATTCAATCATTCTAAGCAAATAATTACTTATTCCGAAGTAGAATATAATATTAGAAAGATGGCTAAATAGGAAACCTATGAATAGTTTATTTGGCTTTGATGATAATTTTGGTACATAGAGAATTATTGGTATATAATCAATGAAACTATGTATATTCTAATAGAATAAAAAGATTAAAATGTAATAGAAATTTAATGCAACAAAATATAAATAAAATATCAAAATATTATTAAAGAAATCATAGTTCAACTCTTACTCTAGAGATGAAATGTTTAGCTACTCATAGTCATGACAAAAGAAAAAAATATATAGATTACAACTCTTTTGAAAAAGAAGAATCTTGTCTCCTTAGATGATGTCGCATTGTCTTAGCTTATAAGAGTTTCGCCTGTCTCTCTAGTACTCTAACTTAGTCTAGCTTTCCTAATCGGTGAGAATTTGCGGCTATAGTACATGACTTAATCACAAGTAAACGTGCACACCCAATCAATTACAGGAGGGTGTATTTATAATATTTTTTTCAAAGAGTAGTGAGAGTAGTGGAGATCATGGGGGACGTGGGGTCCATCTATAATCTAGCATGATTTGGCTAAAAATATCATTCCTTCTAGAAGACTTCGCTAAAAATAGTGTGACAGGTCTGGAGGACGGACCTTCTAGAAGACTTCAATCTATTGTTGAGATTTGTCGATCCAACTGCTCACGAAGACAGCCCACGGATTGAGTCCACGGATCGTGCGGTCTCTAGGCTATCCCGTATGCGGCACAGGAGTAACTCGAACGGCTTCCTGACTTAGCGTATTTTTATAAAATTTCGTCATTTTGAATGTTGTGCTCTTCTTGTAAATTGTTGCATACGCCTTGTAATATCTTGATTTGAGACCATCTTCAATAATTATCCAAATATGACATTTTTGCTCTGTTTTGGTCTAAATACGCAATTTTCTCCAAAACCTGCTAAAATAAATTAAAAACACGTTTGCGGTAAATAAATCAGAAAAATGACTACTTTGTATTTACTTTTTGCCATTTTTCGTAAGAAAAGATAGTGATTTTCGCTATATGTTTGAGCGTCATCAATAGTGCTCTGTGGTTGTTCCCTTGTACTGATTGATTGGCTCGAATTTTTCGAAAAAAATATGTTTTGCTTTAGAAAAATAAGAAATATTTTATATAATTTTAATTTGTAGGAAATTTTTAATAAGACAAAAAACAAGACTCAAATATTCACTAATATAAATAATATAGAATTAAAAATAAACTACAGTATTTTAAATTGAATGAATTAAAACTAATTCTAATAAAATCTACAGTATTTTAAATTCAATGTGTTAAGTTCTACATTGATTGAGCCCTAGAGGACTTGTGCCCTTAGGTCCAAATTGAAACAAAAAATTAAATAAATATTAAATTAGATATGGCCCAATATAAAAATTAAATACCGGCTCATTCAATTAAATTGCAAATACTAGTTTCACATGTCACATTCTTCTCTTTCTTTGTGTCTCCTTTCTTTCGATAAACAAGATAACTTATTCTTCTTTATTTTCCGCAAAAAAAAATTCTTTTTTCTCTATTTTTCTCCATTCACAGTGTAATTCTCAGATGGACCGTGTTTCTTTTTTCTACTGGACTGATGGTAGGCACTAACATATAATGCTAGTGGATTTCCAAAAAAAAATCATAATCTACTTGCCAACCCGTGAGCCTCTTTGGTAGGGGTGTTCATTGGGTCCGGTTTAATCAGTTTTGGACCGAACCGAATTAGATCGGTTCAAACGGTTCGGTTTTTTCGGTTTAATGGTTCGGTTCGGTTTGATTTTTAAAACCGAATTAGAACTTCGGTTCGGTTCGGTTTGAAATTTTCAAAACCGAAATAACCGAGCCGACCGAACTTTTATATATTATGTATTTAATCCGAACCGCCTCGGTTTATTTCTTAATACCTCGGTCTATTTCTTAATCAATTGCTTTAAATACTTTGATTTATTTTTTAATATCCCGGTTTATTTCTTAATACCCCGGTTTATTTCTTAATATACTTCGGTTTATTACAAAACAATTGCTTTAAATAAAAAAATTAATATATTTCGGTTTGAACCGAACAAACCGAATAAACCGAAATAAAACTTCGGTTCGGTTCGGTTCTATTTTGAAAACCGAATTATAACTTTGGTTTGCTTAGTTCGGTTCGGTTCCAACCGAACCGAACCGATGAACACCCCTACTCTTTGGATCCGCCCTGCTTGCATATGTCAATCTCTCTAAACACATCTATTTATTTATTTATTTATTTTCACTTGAGATCTTTCATTACTTGAACAATTGACCAAAAAAAAGTTCATAATTTTAAAATACTCTATATTCACCTCTCTAGGTGCCGTTAGAAACATCAATAGTAACTTAAAAATTGAAATAAATACCATGCATATATATGGTTGCAAATTCTTTTAATCAAGGTAAATATTTCCATTTCTTTTGAAAAAAAAGGACTAGAGATAGAACTAGAAGATTTAGTTAAAGGAGTTGAAACTTAAAATGTATAATTATTAATTTGTAGTTAGTGTGAGTTGGACCAAATCAGATCTCCCAAGCAAAAAATAGAGTCTTATAAACTACTAAATTATAAGCAAACATATAGCATTATATGAAGGGGATCACAGTATATAAAAATTTAAGGAAATGAAAATTCTATTAAATTACAGCCTATATGATTAAAAAAATTAAGTAGTAATTTGGACTAAATGGCTGTTGAAAAGGACATTTATCGAGATAAGAGGAGAATTGGATCGGTTAAAAAATAAAGCTTATTCTTATATATATTCCTGAGATCTTCTATGGCAGTAGAAATAAAGAATGAAGTGAAATGAATACAGACCATGAAGATTAGAATATGATTTTTCTTATTTGAACTCAAGAACTTTTGTTATCAAAACATAAAAAAAAAAAAAAAAAATTAAGCATGGTATAAACACGAAAAATACAAGTATTTTTCTCTTAAAATAAATATATTGAACAAGAGTAGGATTAAAATGCACTATTAGTTTTGTGCTTCAGTCATGATCCACGTTTTTTTATCCGTTTTCAAATTTTAAACAGTCGATTCGAACAGCTCAACATGATTTTCATATTAAATTGTTCTGATTTTGTACCTATCTAAATAAATATAAATTTTGGCCTCCAAACACAATTTAATATGAAGATCATGTTGAGCTGTTCGGATCGACTGTTACGAATTTTAAAAATAGAGAAAAGAATGCAGAGCATAATTGAAATATAAAACCAAAAATATATATATTTTAACCCGATTCATTCAACAATGCAAATTATTATTTGATACTTGACGGTTTCTATAAATATTATTAGGATGCTTTTATTGGGACATCTAGGTTGGGTTTGTTATACATGCACAATCACTATCATGTGTTGGGCTGAATATAAAGGAGATCTCTACCAAGGAAAAAACATGTGAGAAACCAGGATTCAATCATTCTAAGCAAGAATATAATATTAGAAAGATGGCTAAAAAAAATATGAGGAGATTTAAAATGTCTTTATTTTTTGTGTCTTTACCATGCTTTCATTTTTAAGAACTTTAATAACTCAAAATTTAAAAGTTAAAAGTTAATATAAAACTATTGAATATGATCTACACCATTTTCTCTATGCACATGTAAAAAATTGTGACATTTTAACTTTGTTTTGGTTATCATCAAAAGTTTGTAAAAAGATACTGTGAATCATTTTTAGACATTGATTTTTCAAATTATTGATTCACATAAAAATAAAATCGAAATGTCATATTTTTTTTATGAGCACATAAAAAAAAAAAAAAAAAAAAAAAAATATATATATATATATATATATATATATATATATATATATAACATCTAACGGTTTTATTTTGACATTTATAATTTAAATTTTAACTTATTAATATTTTTCAAAATAAAAATCTAATGAAGACACAAAAAATAAAAATATTTGAATCCTCCTAAAAAAATATAATATGTAGACGCTGCCCAAACCAGACAATAAACAGGAAACCTATGAATAGTTTCTTCGGCTTCGATGATAATTTTAATCTCTTTCCCAAAATCAAATCAAAGAATGTATCATTCTTGGATTTGAAATTTTTTGTCGGCATATATAGGTTTGGAGCTAGCTCTTCTGTTATTTGTGTGTAAATACAAGTTTGAGCAATAATTAATGATATATTTCTGTGTGAAACATTCAAAGTCGATCGGCAACGACTCCTGCCAACCAACAACAATTATTAGTTCTTATGGACTATGGACCCACTTCTATGATTAAACGAGTCTTTTTATGTAAATGTCACACTCAATATTTACCTAGTTGGCTAGTTTATCCATATTTGTCAAAAGTCTAATCATATACCAAGATATTTATGATATTTAGGCTGTGTTTCAGACGAAGGGACACCGAAAGAAAAAAGAAGAAGGAAGAATCACTGTACAAGGAAGACGCTCACTCTAGATCGGTCCTATCTGACGGTTTCCCTTGCTCCAAAAGAAGTATTGTTCGAAGGAGGAGTTTTGTCACTTCCGATTTGGAATGTAAAATTACTGTTCGAAAGTTCCCCCTCCCCCCCCCCCCCCCCCCCCCCCCCCCTCCCAAAATCTCTCTCCTTCTTTCTCTTTAATGAGGAATTTCCCCTTCTCTATTCTGGAGCACAGCCTAAGGGCATATTCAACTGCTAGGTAGGAATAGGAATGGACTTGAGTTCAGACTCAATTTGAATAGCCAAAACACACTGAGTGAATTTTTTTTTCCTCACGTGCACAGTGGCAGCCGAACATGTCCTTAGGCTGCTTGAGTAAGTTGAGAATACTTGATATGGAACTTAGGAAGGGTTGCATGTAAAATCACATGGTGCAAATCTCCAGTTCTTTTCTAAAATAGGCCCAATTCTTTGGGCTTTTTTTTTTTCATGTTTACAATACATGCTTTTTCTAACAGATAGTATTGGACCAAAATAGATGGTGTAGCAACTCTTTAGATATACCACTTATGGTCTATGAATTCCATTCACCAAAATAGTATTGGCCCAAAATCAGATTTGCTATTGCAAAAAATGAGTCCCATACTCACCGATCAAAAAGCATAATTCTTAGCTGGTTTAATTTAATTAACTCTGTGATCTCACCGATCAAAAACGTTGGTTTATTAACTTCAATTATTTATTGTATCATATTTCTTTTCTGATTTAATTTAACTCGGCAATCTTTTTGTACGGCTACGACGAGTGCCGTTCGATCCCTATATATGCAAACGAGCTAAATTATTTACTTGCTTCATACATCATTCTTTATGTCGGAGGCACATCCAAAAATCCCGACTCCACAAGCCAAGAATTAAGGCTGATTAATTAAGCGTATGAGAAAGAAGGGAGCAACAGCATCACCAGTGAATTCTGTGACTGAACACCGAGGGATACTCTTTTTATGTAAATTGTCAGATGTTGGATTGCAAACAAATCGAATCAAATCAAACTTATTTTAGTTTGAGTTAATTGAACGAGTTAATTGCAAACTACGAATTTTTTTCGAATTGAAGTCAATCGAATGACAATCTACAATTTTTTTGACAGTCCTAGTTATACTGGTAATTTATGCATTAGTTTTCTTCACGCAAAATTAAATTTACAATTATACCAGTTTAAGTTCGGAGTTTGAATAATATTCGAACCAAACTAGTTTAATTTATTTTAAAACAAATTTCAATCGAACGAGTTAATTGAAACTACAATTTTTTTTGGCAACCCTTCAATTTGTCACAGACGTTAATGTGGGTGCACTTTCAGTTTGTCATTTGTGAACTGGTATACTCTTAAAGTAAAATTCATTCACAAAAATGAGATGATTGTTACGATTTGTATTTCTATATATCATTAATCATGCCAGAACTACACAGTTCTGTGTAAATCACTGAATACATTTTTTTTTCCCATTTTCACCATATTCCAGGAACAAACTTCTAACAAAAAATAAGAGACAAATGCATCAATTTAGTGTCAAAGCATTGCTAAAATCCTACATATTGCATTAATTAACCTCTAGAATTTGTGCACTGTGCTCCACTTAATTGCAACTTTTTAATTGCAATAGGAATAGAAAAGAAAAACAAGAAATCAAAGACGCAATAGAAATAAGAACCAGAGAAATTTCATTCCAATTCCAATTACAAAGAAGCCAAAGCACGCTAAATCCAAACTAAGCTAACAGAGAAAATAATCATAACTACACTAAACTACGATACCCACCTCTTCTCTCTATAAACACATATACCACCAAGTTCCACAAACCCTAACCCTAGATCTAACCACCAAACCCATAGAGGGTCCTCCCCTGACGCTTAAGAGCATACACCACGTCCATGGCCGTCACAGTCTTCCTCCTCGCGTGCTCAGTGTAGGTCACAGCATCACGAATCACATTCTCCAAGAAGATCTTGAGCACGCCACGTGTCTCTTCATAGATCAACCCACTGATACGCTTGACGCCACCACGACGCGCCAATCGCCGGATCGCCGGTTTGGTGATACCCTGGATGTTGTCTCTCAGCACCTTCCTGTGGCGCTTGGCGCCACCTTTGCCCAAACCCTTGCCTCCCTTGCCACGGCCTGACATTGTTGGGATTGTTTTGAAATTTCAAATTTCGGATGGGGATGGGATGTGAAGAGCGGAGAGGTTTCTAAATTTTATAAGAGATGAGAGGAGAACTTGGGTCGTTGGATTTAGACTCGATCCGTGGGAGGGTTGTGGCGTTAGTTTTGAACCGTTGGATTGGAAGAAGTGGAATGTGATTGGTCGTAAAGAGCGAGTGCGGATTGAGGTTTCTATGAAGGCTAGAATACCGTGAATTGAATAATTACATTTGTTGGGTTGAATTATAGATCCTTGTATTTTCTTGAACAGACATGCTCCTGTTGTCTCTAGCGCAGAACAGAGACAGCAAGGAAATTCAGGACCAGGCTGAGGATGATGACTCCATGAATTGAGGTCTATTGGATCATTAGGCTGTGCTGCTTATCGGCTTTATATCTTTATATCTTTTATGTTTCTTAGTTGGTTCTGTTTTGATGTTAGCAGCTGTAGGTGTTGTTGCATGTACTTTACTTTATGTCTTGTTATACTGTTAGTCTAGCAGTTTTTGTTATTTTGGTCACTCTGTAATGGGTGGGTACTTATTTTAAGTACATTATCTTATAAATTTTTTGGTTTCAATAAGAAATTGGTGGATCCAATTCACTACTTATAAAAAAAAAATAGTAAAAAAAATTTAAAAATATAAAACGAAAATTAACTTGGTTGTATGCAAGCTCAGAAATAATTGATATACATTAGCCAATCTCTGTGTGTATATATATTCAATTATCAGCTATCAAAGTCAAATTTCGTAATTTTTTTTTTCCAACCCAAAATGTTTCTGTATCTGATTTCTCTAACGAATGCTGTATATCAGTATATGCCATTCCCGTGGGCCGTGGCCGAAGCCCACTAACGACCCAAGAAGCCTTTTGGTGACCTTCTAAAAGAATTTGGACTTGGAGCAATAGACCAAAACCTCCCTTTCCTAGTTTTACATTCCCACAAGATCCCAAATGGCGGTGCATAGACCGACAAGGCTCCAACAGAATGCACCGCGGCTGGGTTGATGAGCTCAGTTCCCGCGATAGTAGGAGATATACATTCACCCAACCCGATCCACTCTTTTCCAGTGCCATGGCTCCCGATCCACCACCGTCTAAGCGCCGTCGGAGCGACGACCCCGAGGCGGCTACCACCGCCGAGGGTTATTACCCTCCGACGAGGGAGTGGCCTGTGGTGATCTTTTCTCAAGGGGGAAGTACTGGTAGTGATGGTGGTGCAGCCTCGACAACTGGATCTGTCCCCAGGTTAGAATCTTTTTAGTTCTGATTTTGAGAAAGTGGGTTGTTTAGGTTGATTATATCGTTTCACAAAATAGCTTGCTCTGGTATGTGTGTGTGATTTTATGGTTTTTTTTTTTTATTTAAATTAGGGTTTGAATACTCTATGAGCGAGTCCTTCTTTTCGTTAAGTGATATTTGACGCGGATTCTAGCTTCAATTTGATTTCGTTTTACTAGATTTAAGTTGAAATTTACAGTCAGAGGCATTTATACAGCTGTGTTTTCAGATTGGTTAAATATACTAATGTAAGGTGACTATCTGAATAATGCTGGAGCTTGCGGAGGATACTTGGATGGGTATTTTGTTATTTTTTCTGAATGATATTATGAATGACTAAAACAATATATTCTTACTTGAGTGTTATAATTTATTTAAAAATATATGGCTCCTTTTTAGTACATTTAGTTAAATGGTGTGGTTTTGGTGTAGTTTTGATTTTAAGTACGTTTGAGTCGCAATGCAGCAATCAAACAACAAAAGAAATGAAGATAACACAAAGCAAGCTACGTTGTTGTTGTTAGTTTGCTGTTTAAATGAAAACAGTACTTTGTTGTTCACTCACTGATTGAATGCTTTTTGAGACCTGTTCAGTCTGCAACTTAGCAGTGCAGCCGTACAATTACAAGGGCTTGGAACAAGGCCACTCGATGTCAGGCCTATACGGGAGTTGCGGGGCCCTGCATTTCTGTCCTCAAGCTGGCCGGTGATGCAAGACCGCGAGACGGAATTCAAGGGTGCTTCTCATAACACAAAAGAGTCTCCTTTAGTTGTGTTTGCACATGGAGGAGGGGCCCCCTCCACCTCACGATGGATGATAAAGTAACTGCTTTTTTCTTCGTCTGACTTATTGTTTTAATTTTCTCTTTTAGCTAATTAATGAAATGTGACATGGAAGTGTAGAGCAATCAAGAGCAACTCGTGTATATAAGCATCTCCAACAATGTAATGGGCATTTAAGAGATTTAGATTTGGTAAGTTTAGAATGATTTAATGAGGAAAGCCAATCTGAAAAATGCTGTCAGGTGCCAAAAATTATAATCCTGCTCTTCCAGGCGATATGCATGCATAGACGACACCTTTTTGGCTCTTCTGACTTTTAGTTGTTTAAAATGCCTTTTCAGTTTAAATGTTCCTTAAATGGATGATTAAGTCTTAATTAGCATTAATTTACACAAATTTCAGCATAGTAAAAAAATTATCAGACTACATGTCGATATGCTACTCTTTCAAATATATGTATATCATAGTTTGTTGTTGTGTCGAGATGAAAAAGGAACATTAGAATTAAATCTCTAAGTACTGCATTATTGCCAAAAAATTTCAGATGGAAAGAGTTGATAGGAGAAGCACTAAATGCCACTGAAGTAGTTACTTTTGACTATCCTTGTAAGTCAACTCTTTGTCAAATGCGCAAGAGAACTACTGTCATCGTGCTCAGGAATGATTATTGGTACTAGTATCTTTGCGGGCATTGGTATATATACTAGCTCAACATATCAGTCCTATACCTCTTGTTACTGCAGGCCCAATTAGGGTAGAAGCACAAGAAATTAGCAATAATTAAAAATTTCCAGACAGTGGAGAGATTAATCCTTGACTTTACCTTCTCTTACCTGCAGTAGTATATTAGCTACATACCTTAATTGATGGGAGCCCTAAAATTAAAAAAATGCTTGGTAGATATTTTGGCAAAACGAAAAGCCCCTCCCAAGGCAGAGAAACTTGTGGACTATCACTTGAAAATTGTGAAGGATGCTTTGGCAAAACATCCCGGTCATCCCCTTGTTCTAATGGGGAAGTCTTTGGGCTCAAGGTAACTTTCTAAAATTGTTTGTGTATATCAGGTTTTTATGTTTTATACTTATTTTTTTATCTTTTATTAGCTATGAGTTGTTTTTTTTTTTCTTTTTTTTTTCCAGAGTTAGCTGTATGATAGCTGGGGCAGATGGTATTAATGTTGCATCAATTGTGTGCTTGGGTTATCCACTAAAGGTACTTCCAATTAGTGCCTATTTTATGTTCTAGTGAATCCATTACCCTTTTTTTTTTGCTTTCTTTCTTTCTTTTGTCTTTTGACACACGTATGTATTGGTCTTGTAAAATTTATATTTATGTCAACAAGTCCCCATGCTTGTCTTGTAGTTAAATGGAAAAAAGTGTTTTTTAAAATGAAGTTTCATTGCTGTCTGATTCTTTTTACAGGGTATGAATGGAGTCTTAAGGGATGAGGCTCTGTTGAAGCTACAAGCCCCAACATTGTTGGTACAGGTAATCTACAATTGATGCTTGCAGTTCCTGATACAGAATCCAAACATCCATGACTTTAAACCCTAATTGGCATGGAACTATCCCCACCTTGAAAAGAAAATGAACTTCGGTATAACTTCACTGTTAGTTGTACCACTGCCAGTCGTGCTCTTGTTACATTAAGCCATTAACCTAACAAATATTGTGCAGGGAAGTAATGACTGCCAGTGTCCACTGGATAAGCTGGAATTCACGCGCAGTCAAATGAAATGTAAGAATGAGGTGTACATCATCGATGGTGGGGACCACTCATTTCAGATAGGAAAGAAGTCCCAGGAAGCTTCTGGAATGACCCAGGACCAGGCTGAGAAAGCTGCTGTTCATGCCATTGCACAGTTCGTGCTCAGATCAATTAGAGGGAGTTAAAGCACACTTTTTGTGATATTTGTTCTTGTTGGGTGGGGGGTTTTGGAGTTTGAAGTGGGGGGGAGGCATTGTGTTAGTCATCATGTATTAAACCGTGTAGAATATAGTCGACTAGGTTTGAAATTTGGGCATGTGAGCTAATGTTGGGCCAGTCGAATAATCAATGGCACCCTTTTATCCATTTATCCAACCCGTACTATCTGATAAGTTGGTTACGGATAAGAATTCTTTTTTCGTAAACTTATCGGGTATGGGTACGGATAAAGTTTTTTTTCGTTATCTAAACAGGTAAGAGTACGGATAAAGTATCCTAAAAAAAAAAAGTATGGATGAAGTCTATTTCGTACTCATTACCTGATCAGGTAATTAAAAAAATATTATATATATTAATAAGCATTGAAAATAATATTTGAATTGTTTTACTTGTGTTAGCATGATCAGAAAAAAAAAATTCAATAAAGTACTATACATGTGTGAAATTAATTTATATGTTTTAATGTTTTATTTAATAAATAATAAAAATAATTATTATATTAGTATTATCTGTTATTTATTTGCTATAGTTTCGTTATTCGACAACTATAATGGGAAAGAGTAAATGATAAGGTATGGGTAAGATAATTTGTAGTGGTTAAGAGTAAGATATGGATAAGAGTAATTTGTAATGTATACTGATATGAAATTGCTTCTACCTGATCCTTAACATATCACACCTCTAGATTTTTTTTATTTTTTTGAGGGGAAGCCCATAGGCATGATATATTAATAAATTTGAGTTCCATATTAAAGGACATAAAAAGTAAATCTACTAAAAGAAACTACCATTATCTTAGGAAAATAAATCTACGTAAAGAACCTAAGAAATAAAATAACTGAACGCTTCCTGGCCTCTTGTGCTTACATCCTATCCATCCAGTGTTGCAAATATAGGAACAGTCCGGGGGCGAATTGTAAAATTTCCTTTCTGACAGCCTATCCAGTGGAATAATCACTTGCTTTTCCCTACACACAAGATAACAAAAAATTAGTCTTGAGTTTAATAGTAAAGGACTATACCTCGGAGGATTGAAATCCGGATAAAATTATTTATAAATATTGAAATTTGAAAGACTTGGCTTTTATTTATTTATTTAAAAAAAAATATGTTCCAATACACGCATAGCCCAAAACCTAAAACTTAATTTTAGCTGATGTTTCGGCTTGAAACAAAATTCCCCACAGCCCCAAAGCTAAGTTTCATCTTACAAAAAAGATCCAAAGACGTAAAAGTCTCAAATAGCACATTTGCAATTCCATCATTGTCGGAAACTAAGCACCTTAGTTTTGAATTTTTTTTTCTCTTATTTTTTTTTTTTATCATTCTTGTAAATTGTATCCCTCCTCTTCCGTCAATAATTTTTTTTGGGGTGGTTGCCTAATTTTTTTTAAACAAAAAGTGAGGTTTGAATTTTCTTCTTTCATAAGAAAAAATCTAAAAGAAAACGTTCAAATATCAAAAGTTGTCACTTTTTTTTGCAAAACTAGTTTAGATATTAAATCCAAAAGGTAACTTTAAATTATTGATGTTTTTTACTAAAAATGTAAGAAAAACAAATCAAAACAAAGCAAAGAGAAAAAAAAAGTACAAAAATTAATAAATATTTGACTTTGAACAAAATTAGGGCATCAGAAAAGCAAATGAAGCTGTTGACATTTAGGATCTCCATTAGACTGGGAAAATATTTTCTTATTTCTTGTTACATATTTTTTTTATTAAGATTTAAGAATACATTCTTCCGAGTCATTATTCCAAATAATTTTCAAAGTTTAATTTTTTTAATTAAGAAGATCACTAAATTTTGCTTGATGTCATTTTTTCTCTAAAGTTGTCATTTTTTATCAAAATATTTTTTATAATAAAAATTGAAGGTTAAGTCATCTAATTATTTAATATTCACAAATTAATTCTCCTATCTGGATTTCAAACCTGCGACATCTTATATGAAGGATATTACCTTTGTCAGTCACTGTACCAAAAGCTGAATCTTTTTGTCAAAATAAAATTAAACCGAAGTTCCTACAAGAGAAAAAGAAGACTAATGAAGTTTGCCGACGTCAAATAATTTTTTAATGGTGTGGATAATTATCTTCTGATACAAGCGAGCGACAGTTTAGTTGTTACTTAATTATTTTTTTTTAATCATGGATGTAATTTTTTTACTAGTCTCGTAGTGTGGACATTGACATTCAACACTTTATTGGCTTTTGGAATTGTTATCTATTTAGGGCAAGTTAAGAATACAGCTGCATGAAAAAAAATATATTAACATTTAACAACTGATTTCTGGGATGATGGTGGGATATGGTAACTTCCGAGAGTAGATCACCTTATCATCTGTTATAGAACCTTTGCGAAGTGAGAATCAGTCTTTGATTTGGTGACAAAACACATTGTTCTCATATAAAATATTATGAATTTGAAACTTACAAAGTGAGAAAATTTTCTGTAATATAAATAATATGGTAAGCTAAATCTCTACCTTTCATTTTAAAAAAATTCCTCTGCGGAGCCACATGAAAGGAAATAAATCTGCTGAACTCTGCTTTCCAAATCCAACCATTAATTTATGGAATGCACGAATATCAAAGGAAGTTGATTTTTATACACAAATCTCAAAATAAATGAACAGTTGGATTTAGAAAATCAAAGTCCCTGTGATTCTAAAGAATTGCAGTAGATTTATTTCCTACATGAAAAACACAATATTAATAGGACAAATAATGTACTCCAAAAATACTTGAATTTTCGCTAATAGAATAATAATAACCTATGCTTTTGCCAGAGTAGATCTAGGGTGTTCCTAAGTTCACCAAGTTCTTTGTGAATTCAACTCTAAAATTTATTGAATTGGTTTCAAACAATAAAATAAAATCGTTGAAATTCTTTTACCATACGAGTGATGTGTCTGCATGCGAAAATTTTAAAATTTTAAATTAATTTTTAATAAAATCAAGTATTCAAAACACTTTCAAAAAATAAATGCATCAAAATTAATTTATAAATCTTCTAATTTTGAACACTTGACTTTATACTAAATTAATTTGAAACTTTAAATTTTCACATGTAGACGCATTGCTCGTAAAGTGAATTTTTTTAACAATTTAAATTTATCGGTTGAAATCAATTCAATAGATTTAAGAATTGAGTTTAAAATGATGCTCGATAAAGTTAAGAACAATCTAGTTCTACTTCTTTTGCCAAATAAATTTCTGGTAATTTTCATTTTTTTTAAAATTTCAATGTGAAATAAAAGAACAAGTTCCCTTGGCGTAGGTAGCGGTGGGCGGACGCGTGTCCTCCGAGTGAAATCCCAGAAAATTGGCGGGAAAGAGCGACAGTGGTATAGGTTCCCGCGCTAGTGCGGAAGCACAAGTGACAAACTCTTATTAATCTGATTATCTGAATTCTCTGTTGCGGTTACTTGAGCATTTCTGCGTGGCGAGTTGGAGCAACAGAGCTCGTGTCGTGTGGTCCTGTGTATTTAATGACCGATATAATTTTTTAATTCATGTTTTATGTTGTCAGTTGATCGGCACACCGTGTAACCTCTTACCAGCCGATGTAGAGTATTTTATTTCGAAACCTTATTAGATAGAGAAAATTAGTTGTATGCCATCCCAAAACAAGAAAATTGTAAATTTGCCATCCAATTCCATAATTGAATGATTGATAGCCTCAAATTTGTCCCCAAAAGAAACCAGATGTATAAACAAGATATATATTAAAACTTTGAACAGAAATAAGTATAAATGGTATGATCAGACCCGAACTGCTGACTTAGAATATTCGAAAATAAAAAGGCCATCTAGAGACTAGTATAAAATAATTCCAAAAATACTTTTATGAGCGAAAGGTGGGAACAATCTATTCAAGAGTGGTATACAAAATCTAGAACCTCTAATCTCGAGTACCTAGATCTCTCAGAAACAACAACCATAACTAATAAACACCTAGCCAACAACACTTCTGTCATATATGACAGATTAAACCTGTTAAGCCGAGTAAGCTTAAAGAATTTTAAGCAAACCCAAGAACAAATCCACTTCCTAGACTAGAAAATCCAAAAACTTGAGCAAAACTTGAAAAACCTAACAATCATATTCACAGAAAACCGTCCTCTAACAACATCAGAAGTTAAAACTCTGGTGACCGAAGTGACAAAACAACCCAAACTTGTTGAGACAGAAGCCCTAAAAATCTCTGAAGAACTCAACCAAAAACTCAAAAGGGTAGAAGCTGTTCTCGAAAGAGTAGAAACCTGGGTTAGTTCATGAGCAATTACACAAATACTCAGAACACCCAATTCTACAAAGAAGCAGTTCAAGCAACAGACTCAATTGAGTCGCCTGCGGTTGGCTTTGTGAAGCCCGCCGATCATCGTGGTGGTACCTCGGGCACAACCGCATTAATTAAACAAAACAACACCCAAATTCAACTGCTGGTGCAAGCACTGGTAGAAATCTGAAACCTTGAAGCAGAAGTTAAGGTCCTTAAGGATCAAGTTTCAAAACAGAAATGTGTGCAGTTACCAAGCGAACTAACTGATGAGCTATCAGCTAAACTAGCCCAGCTATCGCTTGAACCCTCCAAGCAAAAAGAAAAGAAAGGAGTTTTAAGAGTCTTTAAAGACCCCTTTGTTATCCTCCAAGAAGAAAAACAAAAACTTAAATGATGGAAACATCAGGAAGGCCCAGTGTGTCTCAAACCCAAACAATAAATCCTGGAGAACCATTATTTGAAGATCAGGTTCGTGAATACAGACGAGGGCAAAGAAGGAGATATAATGCTCAAAGAAACCTGAGAAATCTTGCCCGGACTATAACGGGCAGAAACTCTTACCAGATGACCCTGGAAGAGCAAGTGGAGCCAGATGCTCAGCTCAGAAGATTCTGTTCGCACACAGAAGTGTACTCCTAAGTTTCAGTACAGCAAGCTGTACCTTTTAAAACTCGAGTCTACCTCTGGTTAAGACTGCAAGTGCACAGTCCTACCGTTGGTATAGTCGGGTATCGTATCCACAGGGACGGTAAGAAAATAACCGGACTCTACTTAAAATCACTAGAATTCTAGAAGTGAGAAAATGTTGGTTTGGTTTTGTTCTAACAATTCTACTGATCAATAACAATATTAAAGACAATAAAAGAAGATTAAAAGAAGAGTAAAATTTGTTTTCAAATTATAAAAAGGGTTTCCAGGGTTTCAGACTTCGTTTCTGTCTGGCCCCAGGGTATACGGCCCGTATAGAATCCTATACGGTCCGTATAGACTCCCGAGTGAATACTGCAGCTACTGTTTCTGTGTTGGTGCTTTTGTCTAGGGTTTCCATCGACCAGATCTAAGTTCCTCACCTCAGCTGTCGCAATTTTGGCTTAGAACCCGATTTACCGGACTCAACTACTCCCCTCTTAGATGCGTTAACCCTCAACTTTCGTAATTTTGGACTAAGTTATCTAAGTCACTTGTTGGTTTACTAAAGATATCCAAGGACTTTCGCCTCGAGGAAAGTTTCCCTTTCAGTACTCCTTGATCCTAAGACCTACCTCATATACTTGGTTCAATTGGGTTGAATATCATAGACTTGGCTCCTAACAATTAGACGTGCGCATTCATCTAACGGGATGACTAATCAAACTCAAGCAAGCAAAAACCAAGCAATTAAAATACTACACAACAAGATAAAAACTAAGCATTCAACACAAATTCAAGTAGCATACAAGTAAAACCAAACGTCAACTACATCTTAATCCTAGAAACTGAAGAATATAAACTAACATAGTCAAAGAGAAAACAAAACAAATAGAAACAAGAAAGAAATAATAAAACTCCAAGAAAACCAAGCTCCAAGCAGAGCCTCTTCTTTCCAAGCCCTCGAAACAAAGTGGAGAAGAATGGTGGTATCCTAGAGATGGCCTCCCCAAAGGGGAGATGCCCCCCAAAGGGAAGATGTTCTTTTCCTTCTGCCTCCCTCTTATTTATAGCTATTTTGTGACTTGGGGAGCAAGCAATCATGGATGGAAAGTGAATCAATTAAGATCTCTTTAGATATGACAATAATTTTCTGCTGATTCTTTCCTAAAAAGGTTCCTGCGACTTGCACATTACAAATTCTGATTTATAACCTTCCTAAAATTGTAGATCTCGTTTTCCTCTTTCCAGCAAGTTTTTATTTGCCTAAAACGGAGTTCGTATGACCAAGATATGGCCAAAATACGAAAAGATGTCGAAAGCTGGAATTTCTATATTCGGCCAAGGGTGCTCTGTCTGTTTTCTGTACGGTCCGTGTGGAGTCTGTACGGTCCGTGTGCTGCCTCTATTTCAGCTGTGAACCAAACTTCAAATGGGCATAACTCATTATCCGTAACTCCGTTTTTAGTGTTCTACCACTTTTCGGAAAGCTTGCGAGAAGATCTATAATTTGCTCCATTTCCTGAAATTTAAATAGACTTGGACAGTAACTTGATTCTTGGTATAATTCTAAACTAAATTAAACTAAACTAAACTAAATTAACCTAAATGCATAGAAATTGGTGAAGTTAACATAGGCAAAAGTACACATAATTTATGCTCATCAGATCCCTAAGAGATCGAGCTGCTATAGTACCCGCTGAAGTACTATACAATTCCAGAAGGGATGACAACAACCACCGTGTCTATAATCATCTCTCTGAAGAAGCCATTCTCTGCATCGACAACCAACAAATAGACAGACCATTTATACAACCCGAAAGCTATGAGACCCTTAGGCGAAGTGGTATGCAATTTATCCACATAGGGGTCGCTCAGGTTAGGATACAAATCCTGCACAGGCAAGATGAAGGCACCTCGGCATTGGTTGTTTTCAGAGACAACAGGTGGCAAGGAGATCAGTCCATCTTTGCGACGATGGAAGTTGATCTAACAAAAGGAAGCCAGTTAGTATTCGTTATACCGGATACTATGCAAACAATTGGAGATTTTTACAGAAATTTTCAGATATCAATTTTAACAAGAGGATACCAAAACTGGCAGAATGGTGAAGCTAACCTCCTAATCACTAGAGGTTTAGTGGGAAGGCTTTCCAATACACCAAATGTTGGATTTGCCTATCAGATAAACAATGTATCAGAATACTTGGTGAGCAGAGGAGTACGAGCTCTCCTGGGTAGACGATACTCAACTCAAGAAGATCAAGGAAGAAACTGGGTGGTCAGGCAGTCACGAGTTGAAATTCCCATGATGCCCACAGAATTACAGACCAGTAACCTACTTGATGGCAGAATCTCTATATCATTTAGAGATTATGTCCCAGTCCCTGAACACACGAATGATATACCTGATGATGGCGATGAAGATGAAGTTAGGAGTGAAACAATTCTTATCCTAACCAAAGAAGAGACTGATGATGATGAAGATGAAGACTGGCAGTACATACAATACCTTGCAGGCCAGTCAGTACAACCACCTAATAACCCTAAACAGAAAGATTCTGGTCCTATTTGGGACACAGATAATGAAGGTGATGATGAAAAGGATTGGATCAATCCTTTTTCGCAAGGTGGTGGGAAAACCGTGGATACCATTTTCATGGTGAATGACAATGACACAGAAGAACCCTTTGATTACCCCCAATTCAAAAACCTGTCCAAAGCAATGATGGAGCATGCTTTTACATCAACAAGTTCTTCTGCGATATCTCATTATCAACCACCGCAAGACCAGTCAATGAACATGCCCAGCTACCCTCCTGCAAGAAGTACAAATGAAGCAAGGCCAACTCCCACTTTTGAAGAAAGAGTGCCTAAAGCAGGACGATTTCGCGGGGGCTACAACAATGAGATGTGGACTCTGCCATCAGCACAACAACAACAAGGCGCCATGTTTGTAATTCCCGATCAACTGGGGTTATTTCATGATGCATTTTCTAGGTGGGAGTCTATTACTGGAAACCATGTAGCTGAAAAAGGGTTTACAGATCCCAGAGACAAAATAGAATATATGGAGAATCTCTTGGGCGAAGTAGAAAAATTAACATGGGTTCAGTGGAGAATGCAATTCCTCGCTGAATATGAGGCGTTGATAGCAGTGGCAGACGGCCGAGAAGGCACACAAAACATACTTTCTCAAATGAGGAGAGTGTTTTCACTAGAAGACCCTGCCCAAGGATCAACAGTTCTCCAAGATCAAGCCTACAGAGATCTGGAGCGACTCACCTGCGACAACGTTAAATATCTTATTCAATATATGAATGAGTATTTACGTTTAGCCGCAAAATCTGGGCGAATGTATATCAGTCCGGAACTCTCAGAAAAATTCTGGTTAAAAATACCCGGTGATCTTGGAACCAGAATAAAGGTGATGTTTGAAGAAAAATACCCTGGTCTCACGGTGGGGGTGATTCCGATGGTACTATTTGCCTACAAATACCTGGAGAATGAGTGTAAAGATGCTGCTTTTAAACGATCACTCAAAGACCTCTCCTTTTGTAGTCAAATCCCAATTCCTGATTATTACCGTAAACCAGAAAAGAGGTATGGCCTGAGAAGGTCAAGAACCTATAAAGGCAAACCCCATGAGTCTCATGCTAGAATTGAAAAGAGGAAACACCTTGTTAGAAACAAAAGGTGTAAATGCTATCTATGTGGGCAAGAATGCCACTTTGCGCGAGAATGCCCCAATGATAGGAGGAATATCAAGCGGGCGGCAATCTTTGAAGGGCTCGACATACCAGAAGATTGTGACATAATATCCGTACAAGAAGGGGAAGATCAAAGTGATGCTATCTTTAGCAATTCTGAAGGAGAAGATGGGGAGATGGAATTGCAACAAGGAGTACAAACCTTACAACTAAACTCTCTCTTTATGCTCGGGGAAGAGAATTCAGGCTATAGGCCTAGAATAAAATTACCTGAGAAACAAATGAACTGCCAACACCAATGGCTTCATAATCAGGTTATCGAGCAACCATTCAAAACAACCTGTTCCTGTTGCGCCAGAGAGACTATAATCCGCGCTAGAATACATTGCTCTGATTGCGGAGTCACAGCATGCAACCTATGCAGCCCGTTCTATTTCAAAAAGGAGGTACCAGTAACCCCAGCAACTGCACCAGCACAAATCAACCTTAGAACTCTGGTCCAAGAACAAAGGGACTACATTGTATGGTGTGAAGCCGAGATGGAAAGGCTGCAAAAGGAGGTTAACCATTACAAGAAGAAGTACGAAGACCTCCTTGAAGAACACTTGGAGAAAGAATTCGACAACCTAGAGCTCGATAGAAAGAAAAAGGGCATTAAGATCCGTGAAGACGCCAACGTCCTCCATGGGGAAACAGTCTATAAAAATAGCGGTGACCAATCCACTGGGAGAATTATCAAGAATAGACTGTATAACCTAGAAGTGGAACTTGATATCCCTGGAGTTCATAAACTCAAAATAAGGGCAATCCTAGACACTGGTGCCACAACCTGCTGCATAGATCAAGGGTCAGTACCAAAAGAGGCCCTTGAAGAAAACACCTTTGTGGTACAATTCACAGGGGTAAACTCCACTCAAACTGCCAACATGAAGTTAAAATATGGTATGATGATTATTGGTGAAAACCAGTTCCGCATACCATATACCTATGCATTCCCGATGAAGTTGGGAGGAGAGATACAAATGATCATAGGGTGTAATTTTATACGCTCTATGCATGGAGGCCTGAGAATAGAGGGTGACACAATTACCTTCTACAAAAACCTTACAGTCATCAATACACAACCACAAGCAAAGGTCATGGCCATAGAAGAAGTAGACCTTCAAGACCTGGAGTACATACAGCTCCAAGAAATGGTCCATTACAATTTTGGGCAAACATCATCAAACTTTGTAATAAAGTTTGATCAGATATTGAGGAGGCTAAAGGAGGCCGGGTTCATTGGCGAAAACCCTTTACAACATTGGGCTAAAAATAAGGTGGTATGTAAGCTGGATATCAAAAATCCAGACTTCATTATTGAAGACAGACCCTTAAAACAGGTCACACCACAGATGAAGCAAACTTTCAGTAAACATGTGGAGGCCCTGCTAAAACTCGGGGTAATACGACCCAGTAAGAGCAGACACCGGACGACGGCAATTATAGTCAACTCTGGTACATCAATAGACCCAAAAACCGGGAAGGAGGTGAAAGGCAAAGAACGTATGGTATTTAATTACAGGAGGCTTAATGATATAACTGAAAAGGATCAATATAGCCTTCCTGGTATTAATACCATTATGAGAAAAGTAGCTAATAGTAAAATCTACTCTAAATTCGATTTGAAGAGTGGATTTCACCAAGTATTTATGCACCCAGATTTAATTGAATGGACTTCTTTCTGGGTACCCGATGGGCTATACGAATGGCTAGTAATGCCGTTTGGGTTAAAAAATGCTCCAGCAGTGTTCCAACGAAAAATAGATCATTGCTTCAGAGGCACTGAGAATTTTATTGCAGTTTATATTGATGATATTCTGATATTTTCTCAGTCAGAAAGGGAGCATGCAGAGCATCTAAAGATAATGCTCGCAAAATGTGAGGAGCATGGGCTTGTCCTTAGCCCGACAAAAATGAAGATAGCTGTTCCTCAGATAGAATTCTTGGGGGCAGTAATAGGCGAAGGCACTATTCGACTACAGCCGAATATTATCAAGAAAATTGAAGAATTCAAAGAAGATGATCTCACTCAGAAGTCAGGTATGAGATCATGGCTAGGGCTCCTCAATTATGCCAGAAGCTATATCCCTAATCACGGAAAACTTTTAAGCCTTCTGTATGCGAAAACCAGCCCAACTGGCGATAAACGATTAAATAAACAAGATTGGTAGCTAATTCGCGCAATAAAACAGCAGGTTCGAGACCTGCCTGATCTTTGCATACCTCCAGAAGAATGCTTTATTGTAATCGAAACAGACGGATGCATGGATGGATGGGGTGGTGTATGCAAATGGAAACCAAAGAGGTATGATCCAAGGAGCACAGAGAAGCCGTGCGCCTATGCAAGCGGCAAATTCAACCCGCCTAAATCAACAATAGACGCAGAGATCTTCGCGGTCATGAATAGCCTAGGAGCATTGAAGATCTACTACCTCGATAGAAAGAAATTAGTGATACGCACTGATTGTCAGGCTATCATTAGTTTCTTTAATAAATCTAACATTAATAAACCGTTAAGGGTGCGCTGGATCTCGTTCACAGACTTTATAACGGGATTAGGAATTAATGTTCAATTTGAGCACATAGATGGGAAGGACAACCTTCTGGCTGACTCCCTATCACGGTTAATTAATGTTTTAATTGATGCAGGATGGCCCAATCAGGAAGCACTAGATGTCCTGGGCAATCTAGCCGAAGCTCTTCACGAGAGCGAGAAGCATCCCAACCAGGAAATTCAGGAGAAAATGTCTCAAATAATCCTGCAGATCAGTCACTCGTTTGCCAGTACAGGAATCTACTACGGCAAACTCACAGCGAAACCCATACCTTGGAAAGACAAAATGAGCTTAGGC
Organism: Carex arenaria; assembly: GCA_964058825.1. NCBI lineage: Eukaryota > Viridiplantae > Streptophyta > Magnoliopsida > Poales > Cyperaceae > Carex > Carex arenaria. The sequence continues at coordinate 203,129 of CAXKVW010000069.1, forward strand.
TCCAACTTCGAGCAATAGAGAACAAAGTAATTTCAAAAGCATTTGAGGGGATTAATGATCTAATAAAAATACAACAGATGAAGGAATCTCAATGTTCTAAGCTCACAACAAGGGACAATTATTGGGGATATTGGCTACCCCAAGTCCAGCAAACACTTACTAAGCTTCAAAAGGCTTACCAGGAGTTTAAACAGTTAATTCGTGAGGTAAAAGTGTTCCATATCTAAGAAGCGTGCTGGACCCTACCACTATGCCAAAAGGTGTGTATTATTAGTGTGAGGTGTGTTTTACTTTTTAGGCCTTCTTGTTTTGGTCTTTACTTTTTCTTTAGTGTGGGCCAATAGCTGGCCAGAATATTTACTTTCGGGTGCATTATGAGCACCTTTATTTCGTAGTGGGAGACAAAAGTTTGTGGAAATCCTTTAATCACATGCGATGGGGCCCAATGAGCACCCGGTGTGATAATTGAGATTCCATCCTAAGTCTCTATATAAAGACTTATGTTTAGAGTTGCAAGACAAGCTGAGAACCAGCAAGTCTCACTTCTCTCTCTGTAAACATTCCTCTTAATAAATAAAATTTTCGCTTGTGCTTCTTCATTCTTCCCGTGTTCACAGTAACCAGTCGAAGTTTGAAGAATCCTCTAATTGATCCGCACCCTGGTATCAGAGCAAGGTCTGTTTCCATTAATGGCTTTCTAAGTTTCTTTGTATTCTAGGAAGGCAACTAGAGGAAGATCATACCAAAAATTATGAATATTGTTCAAAACCTGAATATATTGACTACTTACAATCTTTTTATGGTATTACTTAATCATTATCAACCCAAGGATATTAGCTTATAGGGCTTGATTTTCGAAAAATTTAGCTAAACCAAAAGAATCATCCTGCTGTATAGTACCCTAAGGAGTGGGGAATATTACGGGTTAACACGATGAGGTGAGGTGAAGCTAAATCTAGTAGAAAATATCGCCCCAAAGTTAAGAGCAAAGGTTGATATATACATTAAAAAAAAAAAAATTTATCCTTTCAGGTACAAAGTTGGGGATACTATTATATCATTAACGTCAAGGAATATTCTCTCAGAGTGGCAAAAATCAAATTTTGGAGTTTTTAAGTGGCATAAAACTAAGTGCCCCTATTAGATAAACCTTGTGATCAGTTGGCCTGGCCCCACAAGCACACGGTCCGAATATCCGATTGATCTGATCCAATGGCTCCGAATCCGAAGCCACCCCGGTCGAAGCGCCGCCGTAAGAGCGACTCCGGCGATGAGGCACCGCCTCCTCTTTCTACTCCTCCAGTGGATGAGAAAGAGATAGAAAATAGCAACGAGAAAGGGAACAAAGCGCCTCTTGTTGTGTTTGCTCATGGCGCCGGCGCTCCCTCCACCTCCGATTGGATGGTTAGGTAAGTTTGAGGTATTATTCATTGATTGGCTTGTGGTTGGTTTAGTATATTTGCTTTGTCGAGTTTAGAAGTGAATCCAATTCACTCAAAGACCAGCAATTCATGAAAGTACGAAGCGCAAGGTGCCTCTGTATAGGCTTAACTGATGTAGGGTTAGTTTTAGCTAGTTTTTTATTTATTTTAGTGATGGTGTAATTAAACTCTCCTTTTGTTAATAGCAAATGAGCATATAATGCCTCTTTTAGAAAAAAAAAAAAATGCTAAAGCGCAAGGATTGAATCTGGCAGATGGAAGGAAATGATAGGGGAAGCATTAGAAGCTGTTGAAGTAGTTACTTTCGACTATCCATGTGAGTTGCACTTGCATTTAGTTTACTCAATTTACCATATGGTAACTTTGATTTTGCTTACGGGCCTTTTCACCAAAAAAAAAAAAAAATTGATTTCTTATCATAGGTTCATTGTTGTTATTAATTTTTCATGATAGATATATCTGGAGGAAAACGCAAAGCACCTCCAAAAGCAGAGAAATTGGTAGAGCACCATTTAAGCATTGTAAGAGATGTTATTGCCAAGCATCCAGGGCATCCTCTAGTTCTCATGGGGAAATCAATGGGCTCAAGGTAGTCAATTTCATTATTTCTATTGATATTATCTAGTTGCAATATATGTACCGTGCTACTTAATTTAGTAATTTACATATGGCCAGAGTTAGCTGCATGGTTGCTGGGTCAGATGAGATCAATGTCTCTGCTATTGTGTGCTTGGGCTATCCACTAAAGGTGCTGTCTATTATTCGTTTGTGCCCCTGTCAAATTCTAAAGTGACTCCTTTGATTTTATATTCACCTTTGGATTATAATCTAGGGAATGAATGGGGCAATGCGGGATGAGACTCTAGTGCAGCTGAAGGTCCCAACATTGTTTGTACAGGTAACGGATTTAACTGAGATTTAATTCTTATAAAAAGCTCCCTAAAGGTTAACAAAAGCATGTTACATATTTTCTAAGGGAAGCAAAGATGGATTGTGTCCACTGGATAAACTGGAAACCACACAAAAGAAAATGGACTGCAAGAATGAGCTGCATGTCATTGAAGGTGGGGACCACTCCTTCAAGATCGGCAAAAAGTTTCTGGAATCTTTGGGGATGACCCAAGACCAGGCCGAAAAGGCTGCAGTCAAGGAAATTGCTGATTTTGTCTTGAAATCAATCAAAGAAAGTTGACTGTATTTACTTTTCCTGTAAACAACCTAATCTATGCAGGTCCGTTGTATAGTTTAAGCATCCCTTATTTAACTTGTAGGATAGTTTTGTAATGTGTTATGAAACTGGTTAATGAGTACTGTTGAATTTACCTATGTAATGATATTTCAGGGCAAGAGCCAAAATAGTTTGCCTATACTTTTGAGTAGAGCTAATATCAGCATTTACTTTCCTATATCTCGTCTCATCAAAATTCTTGCTATATCTTGACAACTTATGTAACAATGCAGTGATTGAGCGTGTGAATTGAGTATATGAGTATGAATTTAATTTGTTCATAGATTACTTGTACGATTGACCGTAGGGCTACTTCATCTATTATTTTTCTTGGGTCATATTTGGTAGAAGAATAAAGTGAAGAGGGATAAAAGGGTAATTCTTTTTACCATGCGGTAAAGGGAGTTATCCTCTTATCCCTTTACTTTATGTCTCTACTGAACATAGCCTTGTGGAACCATCAAACGGTTTCAATTTTCCAGCTGTCACAACATAGGAAAATCAGAGTAAGTCAAAAGGCAGATGATCCTCATCAAATTGGAACTTTGCTTAAAACACCAAACTGCCTAGCCACAATAATAATTTTCCATAGCAACGGTAATTCCCTAGGCTTACTGTTTCGAAGACACCTCTGTATAGTTCAGCTCATGTCTCATTAATACATGCACTCTTATGTCAAAGTCCAAGTTTTTGGTCTGTGACTTGGTGAGACTTTACACCATTTTTCTCCAAATCCATTTTGAGGGGCTCTTGTGACTTGGAGCGATTTCTATATATAAAATATAGCACCAATTGAAGGATACCCATTGGACTACCTATGAAATTAGGTGCCTGTACCAAAAAAAAAAAACTATTAGGTGCTGTCAGTTTTTGAGGAAACAAGGCTGGATTGGAGTCTGGAACTTAGTTATTTTTGCTTATATTGGACTTGTAATTGTCCTTTTATTACTTTTGTGGATTTATTCTTCTTGTTTCATTATATATTGACATCCTGTACCACAAAATGAGGTATCTTCCTGACCTAGATCCTGCTTTTTCCTAAGAAAGTGTAGTGTTATAGGTTGAGATTACAATACCGCAAGGAATATATCGTGTCCTAAGAGACCGTAAAACAACCAAAGAGTGCTAGCTGCAAAGGAGAAGAAGGATAAATAGAAAGGCATGTACTCCACACTTTTTTACTTTATTACTTGCCTCTGCAATTTGATATTAGAAAAAGTTAAATTATAGTATAATTCTTGGTGAAAAATATAAAGAGATCAAATTAATGGCTAATAAGGGTAGTTTTGTAATTGTACAGACTTTGACCCTTTGTATCCATTTGCAAGATGAAAGAAGAGCCTACCACAGCCACAAGTGGGGAACTATACATTGACATGGAGGCAACTAAGCCGATACTTCCCACAAGCACCTTGCGGTGGGGATGATCATGAAGAATGAATCTCGAGACAAGCGTTGTCAAGATAAATAGCATCACCACTGGTACCGCCATTAACAGTGTCATTTTCTGATACAGTTTTATCGTTAAACTAACATATTATATAATTAGCACAAAAAACACAAAAAGAAAACCAAAGAAAATATGAGAGAGCTTACTTTCTGGTATGGTACTGCATACCATAAGTATACGATAATAAATGATATCTCGAGTAGAATTCCTACACCATTTATTGTGAATACTGGTACATTCTCCCATTGATTGCTTACGACTGGCAGTCCGTACCAAGTATATAGAAGGCAGTTAAACAGAGCTATTACGTAAGGTATGCTAGAGAATTCCTCTGTACTCCCTTTCTTTATCACCCTTGTAAAGGTTAACCTAAATACAATCAAAGGTTTATATTAGGAGTTCACAGTAGAACATGTTTTAATTCTCAAGTTGTTAGAAAAGTGTGGTTGACAATTTCTTTGGTAGAAGTTGGAAATTCTTAGTAGCTTCTTACATCGGTGTTGCATAGAGGAGTAATGAAGCAGCATTCCCTGCAATTATTAGAAAGTAAAAACAGATAAGAAATTGCCAAGACATTTTTTTGCTAACAAGTACTTCATCGATCCTAAATATTGACTAGATACTTTTGTATTGAACTAGAAAAAGTACCCATAATTCCCACTACAAAGCGTATTTTGTCACTCATTGTTTGGTCTCTTTCGAGCAAAGGGCTACTGCTTATCTTTTCAATGAAAGAAGAGCAAGAGGTGATTTTTTTATGGTCGCTCTGTGTTTAGCACTGAAGGGCTATTTATAGTCTTCTTTAAGAATATCCTTGGTGAATATAAATGTCAACATCTAAAACATCATGCTGTTGGCAAAGGATTAACATTTTTATAGAATGTAAATAGGTGCACTTTTACTAAAGGCAGCATATTGTTTGCTCAAACAATGAACTGTCATGTAACATAAGGTGTCAAAAAGGACCATTGGACTTGGATTTACAAAAGATTTATATCCCAGAAGAAAAGAAGTTATTACCGAACGAGCATCTGGTGCTAGACAATGACACACGTATATATCCAATTTCATTTTTGGAAGTGTATGTCCAATCCAATTTTAAATTAAATGTGTTGTTAACTTTTATCCTTTGTCATAATCTCTCAGATGAAAATATACATCCATTGTTTATTTGGTTCCGATTTTGAGCAAGTAGTTGGATATTTGAACTGATATGGCCACCACGAGTAGTTGGGGTACCGCTATGGGTGGGTTATATATACAAATCTCACCAGTTTGCCTTGCATCATGTATTTTTTATAAAAGCAGAGTATAGTATATCAATTCTTATAGTCAAACTCTACCTGGTTCAATGGTTACAAACTATCAAATTCAAAAACCATTTGTAGTTTTTGTGTTTAAATAACATTCATATCATGGAAACATCAAACATGTGATAGCACTTTGTATGCAAATGGGTGCTTGTGGGCAGTGATGGAGAAAATCACAAGAGGGTAAATAAGTGAGAAATCATTATTTAAATTCAAGGTCATGGTTCATATTTGTTCTGAACCCACCAAAAAAAATGTTATGGTACTATCAAATTTGAAAAAGTTCTTCTCATTATGCACAACACAACCTGATGAAAATCCACTGAAGGGAATAACAATTTGTGTATTTGGACAAAAAGTATTTGATGCTATCTTAGTAGTAGGGAATAACAATTTGGTATACGAAATCGCAAAGTAGGTAAAGTGTGGCTTCATTGTAAAAATATCTTCATTTTGTTTCAATTATTAATTTTTTTATTACATTCAGATGGCAATGTACCACTACAATTCAACTTCTCTGCCTTTTGGTTAGCTCCATACAAAACAAGGTTATATCAGGGCCCCTTATTACAATTGGTGCCTCATGCCATTTTACAGAAATTTGTTTTTATGGATAAACATTAGTTCATGTTAATTCCTAGATTCCAAATACGAAGAAATCTAACGATAGAATCAAAAGTGGTAAGGTAAACCAGGGAATAAAAGGTAACCATGAAGTTCCTCTAATTGGATCCACATCATACACACATAAGTTGTTGGTCACCAAGTTTAGATTAATTGATATAATATAGCATCACTCCTCAATGCCAAATTATGTCATTCTGCTTTGTTGGGGTTGCTGTTAGGAACTTGTAAAATTTCAGTATTGAGGATAATTTTTGTAAGTTTTTTATTCATGCTTTTTATCATCATTAGGGGAAAGCCGAAATGCTGTTGATGGTTTCATTTTGTTACCTAAATTAGAAATTTTAGTTTATAACCTAAAAGAAATGAAAGAATGATGCAAGGCATTTGAATCCTTGACATAAATTTTATTCTTTGGAGCTTAGATTAACATATGGTATATGTAGACCATGTTTAATTGGTTGCTTTTATTTTGTTATTCTTTGAATAATGGAGAGTTCTAGTTCTAGTGAGAGGTAAAACTAAAAGATATAAAGAGGAAAATATACCAGAGAACAGCATAAATGCCAAGAAGAATTAAATTCCTCTTTGCCTTTTGTTTACAATTTTATCATAGTGATGCAGCTCAATTTCTTAAAAACTAACTCAAGGATAAGTGCCAAATTGGTTCATAAAATTCAATTATTGGAGAAGAATATTAAAGACAACAAGCTTTTAGAGAATGTGTTTAAACTTGCTATTAAACAGATTAAATAATTTTGGACACTATGAATTCATTTGAGCACTCCTAATTTCTTGGCACACTTGTAACTGTCTTCAAATATTTCTTTTACACTGTATTTATACGTAAACCCCGCATCGATTAATTTTCTGGATGTTCCCTCTACGCTTGGGAAATCTCCATCCACCCTGAAATTGTAAATGAAAAAAAAAATTTGAGACAAAAAATTAGGAAAAAATAGTAAAATGATGATGGTCTACTGTTGAAATTGCTGCAGGAACATAGTAACCCGCCATTATTTATAAAAAATAATTATGAATTTATATTTATACTTGTGGTATTAATGAAGGCTGAACTCAGACTGCTTTTAGTTGTTATGTTGTAAATATTTAGGGGCAGAGCAAGGAAATAGAACATATAGAGTGGGATAAAGTTTTCAGAACAGAGCATAATTGTACATAGTTATTTTAAACACAAGTATGTTTTTTTGTAATTATTTCTGAAAAAAAAAACATGACAAAAGGAAGATACTCCCTTGATAAAAAGTGCATTGAACCTGAAATAATGTGGCTACGCCACTGTGAATAATATTATACAGAAGTGCAAGTCAGGTTCCATTATAAATTAAACTGTTTTTAATAAAATAGAGTGATCAACTTACTCTTTGATCATGGCACTATCAGGACACACATCTCTGTAGTACTCCACAAAATCCTTTATTGATGGATACGCAGCCGCACATATGAATCGCCCAGCGATGGATGGTTTTTCCATGCAAAAGATAAGAGCATTGCAGAGATCTTCTATATGTACCAGTGGTACAGAACCACACAACTCCTGGAGAAACTTCAGTTGAGAGTAGCGTATCATTACACCAGTTAGTGGCGAAACTATTGCTCCTATACTGCCTGGTAAGTATGAGAGAATCGTTTCGCCTCCTACCAGTCCGATACTGAGACTCACAACCTCGAACGAGGTGCTTTTTTCACAGTGGTTGTAGTCTAGTAAGGCCTTCTCTGAAAGAGTCTTGGAGCTTGTATATGCCTACACATAGCACCAAAAACAAAAACAAACAAAAATAACAACAAGATGATATAATTAGCCTCCAGGCCGATCAATGCTTTACTGAAGCATTTTGGGACTAAAGAAAAAATTTTAGGCTAAATTCGGCACAAGTAGGCTTAAGTTCAACTGTCTGAAGTGACTGACTCTAGTAATGGAATTTGCATTACTCAGACCAGACCTAACCCAAGTTGTATATCCAGATCCATACATGGTTGAACACAAAACTCGATAATGGCTATGTAGCAATTTTCAATTTCAAAATGATCAGTTGTCCAAATAAGGATAATAATGATAAGAGTACGTACAGCTTCAAAATCGCCAGGGTAAGGGAAAGAGATATTAAGTGGAGTCCAGCATGACTCGTCGAGACAGCCTCCGTATGCTGTCCCGTCTTCCTTCAGTGGCGAAGCGGCTGTTACGGAACCAGTGTAGATTATGCGCTTTACTGTGCCAGATTTCTCGCATAGGTGAAGTATTGTTTGGATTGCATCAACTGCAGCCTCGGATGTGTCTTTGAACTGCAGCAATATGTTGTGAGTTTTTGTGAGAATTTAGAAAGAAAAATAGTAGAATTTTTTATTTTTATTTTGGTACAACAATCCTAGCTCTGATACTAATTTGTTAGGGTTTTTGAAAAGAGACTTAAATTAAAGAGAGAGAGATATTTCAAAAAAAAGAAGAAATAATAGAAGGGGGGTTGTTCGGTAAAGTGGGGCTATTTGGCAACACATGGAAAATTAAATATTAATCCGTGCTAAAGAAGATTGTTCGGTAAGCAAAAGAAAGGAGCAGAGAGTTAAGATAGTTAAAGGAAACTAAATAAAGGGGGGAGGTGCCTTAAGAAGAGACAGGAAATTAGATCCGAACAAAAGGAGGTTAAATGAGGTTGTCTTAATCCGCACTAAGAAATTAGTGTTCGGCATAATTAAGCAACTAAGGAAGCTAAATGAGTCTTCTTTAGTCTTAAGGAGGTCTTCCATATCCATATAAAGTATTTACTTGTTACTAAAAAAAATAGAACCTATATTCTTCCTTAGATCCCTTCTTTCACTCCGATAGTATCATAGATAGGAATCAATGCAAAGGAAATGAATGCATTTCTATACTAAAAACTAAAAAATAATTAAGTGGAGTAGATAAAATTCAGTAAGTGGAATAGACATAAAACTGAATCATGTCATATCATCTCAACAGCACCAACTTGTCTGTTTTGAAACTAGCAACCTTAATTTAGTAATCAACTGAATTTAAAGTTAGTAATGTACATAAGAAACTTAAAAGACCTGAGTGCTATTGGTCTTGGTTTGCATCGGTGTCGCAGTAAGAAACACATATTCACACCCTTGGATTGCCGATTCAAACGAACTTGAATGGTATATATCAGCTTCATAGAACTCAAGTCTTGTACCTGCTCCAGGCAGCTTCTTTAAAAGCCCAGTTTTTGTATCATCTCCAGTACAATTTAGAAGTTCATACTTTTGTAAATGGTATTGGGGGGGGGGGGGGGGGGGGGGGGGGGGTAGGGATCCACTTACGTCATTTATTGGTGGCACCAAATTACACCCTATATTTTTAAAGTTCTAACAGTCAGATCCAAACTGTTCAACATGTTGGATATATTAAAATGTACTTACAGATCAAATTTTACATTTTCTTTATTTTTTTACTATTTATTAAGATGGGTATAAAAATTCAATGGTCTGAAAACAACGATTTTGTAAAATACTTAATAAATAGTAAAAAATTCAAAAAAAATATAAAATTTGGTCTCTAAGCACATTTTAATATGGAGATCATGTTGAACGGTTTGGATCGACTGTTTTGGACTATGAAAACTTAAAAAATGGATGATATAATTTGGTGTCACCATTTTTTGGTGTAAGGGTCCCTCCTCATATATGTATATGTATGTATGTATATGTATATGTGTATATGTATATGTGTGTGTGTGTATATATATATGTATGTATGTATGTGTGTATATATATGTATGCATGTATGTATGTGCGTGTGTGTAGTTGAAGAGAGAAGAGGAGATAAATTCATACCTAAGTCCCTTAGAGCTGCATGAACAATATGTCCTCTCTCAAGAAGTTTCTTGACCAGCATGGAACCAATAAACCCTGAAGCCCCTGTTACACAAACTGTGCTACAACTTCTCTCCATTTTTACTCTCTCTCTCTCTCTGTAGAAGGTTTGCACTATCTACTAAAATAGTTAGTTATACCATTTAATAACAGGAATGCCACAGCCCTGACTTTGTCAGATAAAATAAATTTCAATATGCCATATATATATTCGAAGAGAGAAGAGGAGATAAATTCATACCTAAGTCCCTTAGAGCTGCATGAACAATATGTCCTCTCTCAAGAAGTTTCTTGACCAGCATGGAACCAATAAACCCTGAAGCCCCTGTTACACAAACTGTGCTACAACTCTCCATTTTTACTCTCTCTCTCTCTCTCTCTCTCTCTGTAGAAGGTTTACACTCTCTACTAAGATGCCTTCTTCTAGTGGTGTTAAGATTTTTTTGAGGAAAAATAAGGATCTTGCCTCTATTTTATTGTTACTAAATGACATAACTAACCCCACTAATAATATAGTGGTGTTAGGTATGCCATTGAATAACAAGAATGCCATCAAATAAAATAAATTTCAATTGGCAGTTAGACACCGCTGCTTTGAGAAATTGATAGAGACACCATGCACTCTCCTCTGATAAGATTGGTGCATGAAGATAAGAGTTTCAATTTTTCAGCTCAGAGAATACCAGGATGGTTCTGCTTAGAAAAAATATCAAGGCCAGTAATCCAAAATATCAAGGGCTTCAACTAAAAAAAAAGTATAAAAAATATCAAGGCCTGTAATTCAAAATAGATAAGGTAGACCCGGTTCATAAAGGCCTTGAGTGATGTTTCGTATAATTGGGGCCGCCAATTTGGGCTAAAATTTAAATTTGTATACGTTCCGTATATTTTGTTCATGTAAATTTAAATTTACTCAAATTAGAAAATGAACCAAATTAGCTAATTAGGAAATTAAACAAATTTGAAAATCACCCAAATTAGAAAATTAACCAAATTAGGAAATTGACCAAATTTGGAAATCACCCAAATTAGAAAATTAACCAAGTTAGGAAATTGACCAAATTTGGAAATTAACAAAATTAGGAAATTACCCAAATTAGGAAATTTCCCAAATTAGGAAATTTCCCAAATTAGGAAATTTCCCAAATTAGGAAATTTCCCAAATTAGGAAATTTCCCAAATTAGAAAATTTTCCAAATTAAGAAATTAATCAAATTAAAAAATCAACCAAATTAGAAAATTAGCAATTTTTTATTAGTGCCCAGATTTATTTATTTTTTCTTCCAAATATACCCACATATGAAATTAGGAAATAACCCAATATTAATTAGAGAGGTACCAAAATGAATTATAGTGTTTTTACTAGTACAACATGGCATCTAGTAGTAGAGATATACCATTTTCCAGTAGGGGTGGGGTATCATCCGGTCATTATTTGCAACATGGACACATACTCACTCCATATGAGATGTCACAATACGTTGACCATGCTTTGACAGATGTTCTGAGTATTCAGAGTCATACTAACATGGTCAGCGACTTCTTGTGGTGCCCCAATGCCGAGCATTCCATTATTGATGCTGCCATGGGGGTAAGTTCTAAATTACTTGTATTTTTTCCGAAATTAATAACATAGTTTTATTATCCTCTAAAAATACTCGACGAGGTTAGGCCACCGGTCTATGTGGTCGGGCCGTTGACCCGGCCTATAGAGTCCGAACCGAACCGAACACACGAGAGTATAACATGGTTAGATTTGCAACCTGATAAATCTGTTGTCTACTAGCACTCGGCAGTTGGGCCTGACAGTTCTTTTCAGTTAGCAATTGATCCTCTGACAAAAAGAAAAGAAAAAAAGAGGTAAAACTAGAAGATAAATAGAGGAAAATATACCAGAGAACAGCATAGATGCCAAGAAGAATTAAATTCCTCTTTGGCTTTTGTTTACAATTTTATCATAGTGATGCAGCTCAATTTCCTAAAAACTAACTCAAGGATAAGTGTCAAATTGGTTCATAAAATTCAATTATTGGAGAAGAAAATTAAAGACAACAAGCTTTTAGAAAATGCGTTTAAACTTGCTATTAAACAGATTAAATAATTTTGGACACTATGAATTCATTTGAGCACTCCTAATTTCTTGGCACACTTGGAACTGTCTTCAAATATTTCTTTTACACCGTAATTATACGTAAATCCCACATCGATTAATTTTCTAGATGTTCTCTCTACGCTTGGGAAATCTCCTTCCACCCTGAAATTGTAAGTGAAAAAAAAAATTTGAGACACAAAGAATTAGGAAAAAATAATAAAATTATGATGGTCTACTGTTGAAATTGCTGCAGGAACATAGTAACCCCCCATTCTTTATAAAAAATAATTATGAATTTATATTTATACTTGTGGTATTAATGAAGGCTGAACTCAGACTGCTTTCAGTTGTAACGTTGTAAATATTTAGGGGCACATAAAGGAAATATAATACATAGTGTGGGATAAAGTTTTCAGAACAGAGCATAATTGTACATAGTTATTTTAAACACAAGTATAATTTTTGTAATTATTTCTGAAAAAAAAAATGACAAATGAAACATATTCCCTTGATAAAAAGTGCTTAGAACCAGGGGTAGAAAAGTGCATCCCCTGAGGATATGTTTGGTTGCAAAATAAGAATAACTAGAATAACCAAATCAAGAATAACTATTATTTGTCTTATTAGAATAATTAAATCTCAAAACTCTTAAGAATAGCCTATTTCAATAAGACAAAAAAATTTGAATTCCCTATTTTAGCTATTGTAACTAACCAAACACCGAAGAGACTATTCTGAATAATCTAATACTAAGAATAAGCTATCTCAATTCAACCAAACATACCCTGAAATAACGTGGCTCGCCGCTGTGAATAATATTATACAGAAGTGAAAGAAAAGTTCCATTATAAAACTGTTTTTAATAAAATAGAGTGATCAACTTACTCTTTGATCATGGCACTATCAGGATACACATCTCTGTAGTACTCCACAAAATCCTTTATTGATGGATACGCAGCCGCACATATGAATCGCCCTGCGATGGATGGTTTTTCCATGCAAAAGATAAGAGCATTGCAGAGATCTTCTATATGTACCAGTGGTACAGAACCACACAACTCCTGGAGAAACTTCAGTTGAGAGTAGAATACCATTACACCGGTTAGTGGCGAAACTATTACTGCTACACTGCCTGGTAAGTCTGAGAGAATCGTTTCGCCTCCTACCAGTCCGATACTGAGACTCACAACCTCGAATGAGGTGCTTTTTTCACAGTGGTTGTAGTCTAGTAAGGCCTTCTCTGAAAGAGTCTTGGAGCTTGTATATGCCTACACATGGCACCAAAAACAAAAACAAAAACAAAAAAAATTATGGATTAATTACTTTGCGTAATTAATTGCCTTCAAAGTTCAAACAAGTAGCTGTGGTTCTGTACATGGTTGAACACAAAACTCAACAAGGCCGTAATTCAACCAGTTCCGCGTATAATGGTTATGTAGCAATTTTCAATTTCAAAATGAGTTGTCCAAATAAGGATAATAATGATAAGAGCATGTACAGCTTCAAAATTGCCAGGGTAAGGGAAAGAGATATTAAGTGGAGTCCAGCATGACTCGTCGAGACAGCCTCTGTATCCTGTCCCGTCTTCCTTCAGCGGAGAAGCAGCTGTTACGGAACCAGTGTAGATTATGCGCTTTACCGTGCCAGATTTCTCGCATAGGTGAAGTATTGTTTGGATTGCATCAACTGCAGCCTCTGATGTGTCTTTGAACTGCAGCAATATACTGTGAGTTTTTGTGAGAATTTAGAAAGAAAAATAGTAGAATTTTTATTTTTATTTTGTTACAACAATCCTAACTATGATACCAATTTGTTAGGGTTTTTGAAAAGAGAGGCTTGAATTAGAGAGAGAGAGAGAGAGAGAGAGAGAGAGTTTAAAAAAAAATAGATTTTAAAACCGAAAGGAAATTTGGGAGAGCATAAGGTAATGTAATATTTTTCAAACAGAAATATTTGTTAAACAGCTAAGTTTCTATCTTGAATGGGGCAGTGATTTCTTTCTAGTTTGCACTTATGACCTGGTTATAGTTTTCTCAAATAATAGCAGGTTCAATTTAAAGAAAAGATAATAAAGCCATTAACAATGACAAAAATGGTATTAGAAAGAAAAATATTCTCCCTGAACATTTTAAAATAGCTTAAATATTTCCATCTATAAACAATGAAGGTTCAATGTGATTTTAATTTTATTTGGCTGAGTCATAAATCATAATTGAGACATGATTGAAATAACTAACCTTCTGAAATGAAAAGTGGACAGTATTTTATAAATAACAAAGATTTTGTATTTCCATATCTAAATTTTTTTCAATATATGGAAAACTCTTAAATCATAACCCCTTGGAGTCAAATTGATCAACACCTTACCACTAAGTTCTCAGATTATTTATTTATGCAGAAGAGAAGCTACACAACTGTGTTAGATACTTACATCAATTAATCACACTTAAAAATTTTCAGGGGAATTTCATGTATACCCCTCAAAAACATATAAAATTACGTATTCTCCCTCTAAAGTTCATAATATCATATGTACCTCCCTAAATTTCAAAATTCACAATTTATCCAATTTATTGCCTATTCTATAAAACTCACCTTAAATTTATAAAGTACCTATTTTACCCTTTATTAAAAAATAAAAAATTATGTAGCATATTTTAAGAATTTTATTAGATTTTAGAGGGGGGAATACGTAATTTTGAAGTTTTTCAGGGATATACTTGAAATTCCCCCTAAAAGTTTCGGAATTATTTGGCAAGTTCATTTGAAATTTCAGAATGCATGTTCTTATAAATAGTTTAATTTGAACCTATTCATACAAGTCTCCTACCCACTGATTATATATATATTACCATGAAAGAGGTTCTGATCTAGTCTCCACTCTCCACCACATAATTGGTGTGATATTGGGATCGCACAACATTTGGCCACCATTTAAACAAAAAGGGGTCAATGTTTTGTTTATTGCAATAGAAAAACTGAACCAACAAAAAAGTTTTTTGTTATTTTGTATCCTCTCAATTTACAAACACAGACCAGATTTGATATGAACTTGGAGCTCTGAGTGAAATCAATCCTAAAACCAACATGTTTGTTTTGAAACTAGCAAGTAGCAACCTTAATTTAGTAATCAACTCAATTAAAAGCTAGTAATGTACATAAGAAACTTAAAAGACCTGAGTGCTATTGGCCTTGTGTTGCTTCGGTGTCGCAATAAGAAACACATATTCGCACCCTTGAATTGCCAATTCAAACGAACTTGAATCGTATATATCAGCTTCATATAACTCAAGTTTTGTCTCTGCTCCAGGCAGCTTCTTTAAAAGCCCAGTTTTTGTATCATCTCCTGTACAAATTAGAAGCATATACTTTTGTAAACAATACTAATATAGTAGGCTTAAATTAATGGTACTTAAAACAGAGAAAACCATATATATATATATATATATAGTTGAAGAGAAAAGAGGAGATAAATTGATACCTAAGCCCCTTAGAGTTGCATGAACAATATGTCCTCTCTCAAGAAGTTTCTTGACCCGCATGGAACCAATAAACCCTGAAGCCCCTGTTACACAAACTGTGCTACAACTTCTCTCCATTTTTACTCTCTCTCTCTCTCTCTGTAGAAGGTTTGCACTCTCTACTGAGATGCCTTCTTCGATAGTGGTGTTAGTTTTTTTTGAGGAAAAATAAGGATCTTGCTCCCATTTCATTGTTATTAAATAACATAACTAACACGACTAATAAAATAGTGGTGGTAGTTATGCCATTTAATAACAAGAATGCCACAGCCCTGACTTTGTCGGATAAAGTAAATTTCAATTGGCAGTTAGACACCGCTCTCCTCTGATAAGAATATTTGGTGCATGAAGATAAGAGTTTCAATTTTGCTGCTCAGAGAATGCCAGGATGGTCCTGCTTAGAAAAAAATATCAAGGCCAGTAAATAGGTAGACCCGGTCCATAAAAGCCTTGAGTGATGTTTCGTATAATTGGGGCCGCCAATTTGGGCTAAAATTTAAATTTGTACGTCCCGTATATTTTGTTCATGTAAATTTACACGTAGGTATTTCTAGGGGTGAAAACAGAGCTGATACGGAGTGGATAGTGGTAAAACCAAAATCATATTCATATATTTTTTTTTATTTTCTGGATACAAATACAGAACGGATATCAGACATATCAGATGGATATAGATACGGGTACGGATCAGATTGGATATTTATTAAAATAATATTAAAAATATTAAAGTTCATAATATTTATTTAATTATAATGGTGAATAACATAATTTTTTCATAATATATATTAAAATATATGGTATATATCTACTATTCGGATATGGATATTGAAATGTAAAACCATATCAGTATCCTTATCCATACGGATATATCGGATATCTACATTTAAGATTTTAAATACATATCGATACGGATCGGATATTATCCATTCCGTTTTCACCCTAGGTATTTTGCATTCAATTAATGTGAATCATCTTTTCATTTATTTTTTAAATATTTGTAGATGTTATATATAATTGAAATTACTATATTGGATTCTGTAATAAAACGGATTAATTACTTGACAATGTTGAATTAAAAATGTGTTTTCACTTCACACAATGACTGTGAACTCTTTAGTTTTACAAATATCTCAATTATATTTTATAGTCCATTCTTTTCCTTTTAAAATTTAAATTATCAAATTAATTTACAAGTGGGAACATTTTCCATCTAATTTACTTATATGTACACTTATAATATGTTTGTTTAATGTTTATTTTACTGTTTCTAGCATTGACTTTTGATTTAATTATTTTTTTCTACTCAACAAAATGTGGACGGATCTCATGATCCTATTTTCACGGATTATAAATATGGACATGTGGATCAATCAACTCCATTTAAATCAAAATTGACATCCAATTCTTTGTTAAATTATCATATATCCAGTTTAAAAAAACTTAAAGAGGAAAAACAAAGACCTTAATTTATAATTCACCACTTGTTTATTCCAATTTTAGAGCTGGAAGGAATCCGGATTAGCACACAGAAATCTCAAATACATCTTAAAACCTCTATTTAAACACACAAAATTCTTCATCTCACCATCAATTCAAAATAAACCTCTAGCTCCAACAAAAATGGAAATCCATGGTAGCACTGCTCACTTGGCCCTCTTGTGCAGCCCGGGCATGGGCCACCTGATCCCTTTCGCGCAACTCGCAAGCCGGTTAGCAAAAGTGTATCATGTCGCCATTACTCTTCTTATAAACTCTGAAAACCCATCAAACCCTGCTTATCTCTCTCTACTCGATTCATTGCCTGACGGAGTTGATGCTGTCACTTTACCATCACCGCCTCCGAATTCCATACCAGAAGGAGCAAGCCCAATGACAAAAATAGTTTTAACAGTTATCTCAAGCCTGCCTCATGTGCATTCAAATTTGACAAGCCTTATATCCACAAAGCGTCTCTCGGCTTTGGTCATCGATCTTTTTTCTTTCCCGGCAAAGGAAATGGCAGGTCAACTCGGGTTGCCGTGCTATCTCTTCTATCCATCACCGTGCACGGCATTGGCATTAAATTTTCATGCACCTGAACTGGTGAAGTCGTACCAAGGTGAGTTCAAAGATCTGCCTGAACCAGTTAAATTGCCCGGATGCATCCCAATAAGTGGTCCCGATCTGGTCGAGCCGCTACAAGACCGGACTAGTGAAATGTACCATGGTTTTCTACAACTCTGCATGCAGTTGTTTGAAATGACGGGCATTTTGGTCAATACGTATGAGGAGCTGGAACCGGGGGTGGTGAAAGATTTAAGAGAACCCGACGAGGTTAGGCCACCAGTCTATGCGGTCGGGCCGTTGACCCGGCCTATAGAGTCCGAACCTGACCGAACACACGAGAGTATATCATGGTTAGATTTGCAACCTGATAAATCTGTCGTCTATGTAGCATTCGGCAGTTGGGGTATCCTAAATGAAGAACAAGTTCGCGAATTAGCCTTAGGATTAGAACTAAGTGGCCATCGGTTTGTATGGGTCATTACCGGGTGCTCAGATGCACTTCCCGAGGGCTTCGAAGAGAGAACAAAGGAAATCGGTCATGTGGTCACTTCATGGGCACCCCAATTGGCCATTCTAAAGCATAAATCCATCAGGTTGTTTCTGACACACTGTGGTTGGAGCTCGGTTCTTGAGAGCGTTACAAGTGGTGTGCCCATGGTGTCGCTTCCGATGTATGCCGAGCAGAGACTGAATGCCGCATTGTTGACAGATGGTGCAAAGGTGTGTTTTAGGCCGAAGGAATCGGAGAGTGGATTGATACCAAGGGATGAGATTGTGAGGGTTGTTAAGTGTGTTATAGAAGGAGAAGAAGGGGAGGTGCTAAGGAAGAGAGTTGGTGAGCTTAAAAATGCAGCTGTTCATGCATTGCTTCAAGGTGGTTCTTCATACCAAGCAATGGCGGAAGTCGTTGAAGTGTGGAAGAAAAATGTGGCGTGATTAATTAAATGATTATAAAGAATTTAAACTCAAATTTTACTTAGAGGTCTATGTATCTTTGATTATGCTTTGGTGAGAGTTTCAAATTCTGATTCTCAGTTGCACAAATATTATTTATCTAATTCAAATTATTGGTCATTAATTTGTTTTTCATTATTTCATATATTTCTTTATATAAATTTTGGGTCAATTCTTCTTGTTAATTAGCCCTATAAGCACATTTGCGCCCTCATTTTTTTTTATCTTGTTAATTAGCCCTATAAGCACATTTGCTTTAGATGGCGTTTATCTTGAAAGATGCATGGTTGCAGGGAACTAAGGTTAATTTACTGGAGGCGATGGAATTAAGATAAAGGTTCTGGAAAGATGCATGTTTGCAGGGACTCTTGCGCACAAGGATCTCAAATCAGGGCACAAATTGTAGCACAGATGCAATTAAGATTGGCTACAATGTTAGCAATTTGTCTAGGGAGCAGCTTGGGTCCGATGACCATCAGACTCAAACTCCATAACCATCCAATCTGCTTTAAAATCTGTGCTTGTCGCTTTAATATCCATGCACGGATCTTAAAAGCAGATTGAACGGTTATGGAACTCATTGCACTCAGTTTGAGTCCGATGGAAATCGGACCCAAGCTGCTCCCATTTGTCCAAGGCTAGTTTAAAGAGGTGTTGACACGATCTAAAGTTGTGCAGGCAAGGAAAATACAGTAGGCTCTATGTTTTGTGGGCTGGAAGGAACACTGCAACAACTCTTGGGCTTAAGAGGTCAAAATAGATAGAGCTATTCTGATGAGTAGAACTAGAGTGTTCCTAACTTCACCAATTCTCTTTGTGAACTCAACTCTAAAACGTATCAAATTGACTTCAAATGACGAATTCGAACCATTGAAACCCGTTTATCTTACAAGTGATGCATCTACATACAAAAATTTTTAACTTTTGAATTTTTTTTTATAGAGTAAAGCGGTCAAAATTAGAAAATTTATAAAAAAATTAATTTAAAATTTTAAAATTTTTACATGTACATGCAACACTCATAAGGTAAATGGATTTTAACGGAGCCACCCACCCGTCTACCCGTCAAATCACTCATAAGCCCATCACTCATAATGTAGACGCATCACTGAGAGGGTGTGTATATCTCCCTGCAAATGGCACTGACAGTTCTTTTCAGTTAGCAATTTATCCTCTGACAAAAAGAAAAGAAAAAAAAAAGGTAAAACTAGAAGATAAATAGAGGAAAATATACCAGAGAACAGCATAGATGCCAAGAAGAATTAAATTCCTCTTTGCCTTTTGTTTACAATTTTATCATAGTGATGCAGCTCAATTTCCTAAAAACTAACTCAAGGATAAGTGTCAAATTGGTTCATAAAATTCAATTATTGGAGAAGAAAAATAAAGACAACAAGCATTTTAGAGAATGCGTTTAAACTTGCTATTAAACAGATTAAATAATTTTGGACACTATGAATTCATTTGAGCACTCCTAATTTCTTGGCACACTTGTAACTGTCTTCAAATATTTCTTTTACACCATATTTATACGTGAATCCCACATCGATTAATTTTCTAGATGTTCCCTCTACGCTTGGGAAATCTCCTTCCACCCTGAAATTGAAAATTAGGAAAAAAATAATAAAATGATGATGGTCTACTGTTGAAATTGCTGCAAGAACATAGTAATCCGCCATTCATTTGAAGTCAATCTGATAGATTTTAGAGTTAAGTTTACAAGAGACTTGGTGAACTTAAAGAGCACCCTAGTTCTACTCCATACATTGAGTAAAATTAACTAGAGTACTCTTGAGTTTACCAATATTCTTTGTGAACTTAATTCTAAAATCTATCGAATTGACTTCAAATAACGAATCCAAGCCATTGAAACTCTTATACCTTACGAGTGATGCATCTACATGCAAAAAAAATTAAAATTTTGAATTAATTATGTATAGAGTCAAGTGATAAAAAAATAGTTAAAAAATGAACGCATTAAAATTAATACCTTGTACTTTTGACCGCTTGGTTTAATACTAAATTAATTCAAAAGTTTGAATTTTTTGCATGTAGATGCATCACTCATATGGTAGAAGAGCTTCAACAGTTCGGATTCATCATTTGAAGTCAATCCGATAGATTTTAGAATTGACTTTATAAAGAGGCTTGGTGAACTTAAGAGCACCCTAGTTCTACTCTTTAGGGGCAGAGCAAGGAAATAGAATATACAGAGTGGTATAAAGTTTTCAGAACAGAGCATCATTGTACATAGTTATTTTAATAAACACAAGTATAGTTTTTTGTAATTATTTCTGAAAAAAAATGACAAAAGAAACATATTCCCTTGATAAAAAAAATGCATAGAACTAGGGGTAGAAAAGTAGAAGAGTGTGTCCCCTGAAATAATGTGGCTCCACCACTCTGAATATTATACAGAAGTGCAAGTCAAGTTCCATCATAAAACTGTTTTTAATAAAATAGAGTGATCAACTTACTCTTTGATCATGGCACTATCAGGACACACATCTCTGTAGTACTCTGCAAAATCCTTTATCGATGGATACGCAGCCGCACATATGAATCGCCCAGCGATGGATGGTTTTTCCATGCAAAAGAGAAGAGCATTGCACAGATCTTCTATATGTACCAGTGGTACAGAACCACACAACTCCTGGAGAAATTTCAGTTGAGAATAGAATAGCATTACACCGGTTAGTGGCTAAACTATTACTGCTACACTGCCTGGTAAGTATGAGAGAATTGTTTCGCCTCCAACCAATCCGATACTGAGACTCACAACCTCGAACGAGGTGCTTTTTTCACAGTGGTTGTAGTCTAGTAAGGCCTTCTCTGAAAGAGTCTTGGAGGTTGTATATGCCTACACATGGCATCAAAAACAAAAAATATAGACTGTAAAACAAATAAATAAATAAAAATGAAAAAATAACAACAAGATGATATAGTTAGCCTCCAGGCTGATCAATGCTTTACCGAAGCATTGTGGGACTAAAGGCAAAATTTTAGGCTAAATCCGGCACAAGCAGGCTTAAGTTCAATTGCATTACTCAGACCAGACCTAACCCAAGTTGTATATCCAGATCCATACATGGTTGAACACAAAACTCAACAAGGCTGTAATTGAACCAGTTCCACGTATAATTAATGGTTATGTAGCAATTTTCAATTTCAAAATGAGTTGTCCAAATAAGGATAGTAATGATAAGAGCATGTACAGCTTCAAAATTGCCAGGGTAAGGGAAAGAGATATTAAGTGGAGTCCAGCATGACTCGTCGAGACAGCCTCTGTATCCTGTCCTGTCTTCCTTCAGTGGCGAAGCAGCTGTTACGGAACCAGTGTAGACTATGCACTTTACTGTGCCAGATTTCTCACATAGGTGAAGTATTGTTTGGATCAACTGCAGCCTCTGATGTGTCTTTGAACTGCAGAAATATGTTGTGAGTTTTTGTGAGAATTTAGAAAGAAAAATAGTTTAAGAAAGGTTAGAATTTTTTTTTAGTTTGGTACAATAATCCTAGCTATGATACCAATTTGTTAGAGTTTTTGAAAAGAGAGGTTTGAATTAGAGAGAGTTTTCAAAAAAAAGAAGAAATAATAGATTTTAAAACCGAAAGGAAATTTGGGAGAGCATAAGGTCATGTAATATTTTTCAAACAGAAATATTTGTTAAACTGCTAAGTTTCTATCTTGAATGGGGCAGTGATTTCTTTATAGTTTTCTCAAATAATAGCAGGATCAATTTAAAGAAAAGATAAAAAGGCCATTAACAATGACAAAAATGGTATTAAAAAGAAAAATGTTCTCCCTGAACGTTTTAAACTTTTATAAGCAATGAATCAGGATTGGCTAATAGCTTAACGACCGTTCTTGATTATCAAAATTAGTATCGGCTCTATATTAATGACCGATCCTGATTTGTTCAACAATTAGTAACACCTGGATCAGGAACGCACCCAGGACCGATCCTGATGTCTGTTTTTGACCTATCCTGATTCATAATTCTCCACTAGTGTTAAATATTTCCATCTCTAAGCAATGAAGGTTCAATCTGCAGCCCTTTGATTTTGATTTGGCCGGGTCAGAAATCATATTTGAGACATGATTGAAACACTAATTTCATATCTAAATAACGAAGGTTTTGTATTTTCATATATAAATATTTTTCAGCATATGAAAAACTTTTAAAATCATAACCCCTTGGAGTCAAATTGATCAGCACCTTACCACTAAGTTCTCAGATTATTTTTTTATGTAACAGATCAGACTTGTTTGAAAACTTTGGGCTATATGCAGTAGAGAAGCTACACAACTGTCAACTGTGTTAGATACTTACATCAATTAATCACACTTAAAAATTTTAGGGGGAATTTCATGTATATCCCTCAAAAACACCAAAAATTACGTATTCTCCTTCTAAAGTTCATAATATCATATTTACTTCACTAAATTTCAAAACTCACTATTTATCCAATTTATTGCCTATTCTATAAAACCCACCTTAAATTTATAAAGAACCTATTTTACCCTTTATTAAAAAATAAAAAATTATGTAGCATATTTAAGAATTTTATTAAATTTAGAGGGGGGAATACGTAATTTTGAAGTATTTCAGGGATATACTTGAAATCCCCCCTAAAGTTTCGGAATTATCTGGTAAGTTTATTTGAAATTTCAGAATGCATGTTCTTATAAATAGTTTAATTTGAACCCATTCATACAACTCTCCTACCCACTGATGATATATATTACCATCAAAGAGGTTCTGATCTAGTCTCCACTCTCCACCAATAATTGCTCTGATATTCACCATATAAACCAAAATGGGTCATATGTTTTGTTTATTGCTATAGAAAAACTGAACCAACAAAAAAGTTTTTTGTTATTTTGTATCCTCTTAATTTACAAACACAGACTAGATTTGATATGCACTTGGAGCTCTGAGTGAAATCAATCCTAAAACCAACATGTTTGTTTTGAAACTAGCAACCTTAATTTAGTAATCAACTCAATTAAAAGCTAGTAATGTACATAAGAAACTTAAAAGACCTGAGTGCTGTTGGCCTTGTGTTGCATCGGCGTTGCAGTAAGAAACACATATTCACACCCTTGGATTGCCGATTCAAACGAACTTGAATCGTATATATCAGCTTCATAGAACTCAACTCTTGTATCTGCTCCAGGCAGCTTCTTTAAAAGCCCAGTTTTTGTATCATCTCCGTACAATTTAGAAGCTTATACTTTTGTAAACAATACTAATATAGTAGGCTTAAATTAATGGTACTTAAAACAGAGAAATCTATAAATTTGTCTCATTTTGAGTCTGGAGTGTTGGTATGGAATGGATATATATATATTATATATATGAGAAGGGATCTACTGACATCATTATTTGGTGACACTGAATTGCACACTACATTTTTAAACAGTCGATCCAAACCTTTCAACAAGTTGGATATATTAAAATGTGCTTGCAGATCAAATTTTATATTTTTTTGAATTTTTTTTACTATTTATTAAGATAGATATAAAAATTCAATGGTCTGGAAAAAATAATTTTGCAAAATACTTAATAAATAGTAAAAAATTCAAAAAAAATGTAAAATTTGGTCTCTCAGCACATTTTAATATGGATATCATGTTAAACGGATTGGATCGGTTGTTTGGACTTTGAAAACTTTAAAAATGAATGGTGTAATTTTGTGTCACCAAAAAAATGATGTAAGTGGATCTCTCCTCATATATATATATAGAGAGAGAGAGGGGGGGGGGAGAGATCCACGTACAACATGTTATAACATTCGATTTTGTGATTTTTAAAGTCCAAACAGTCGATCCAAACTATTCAACATGATCTCTATATTAAAATGTGCTTTGAGATCAAATTTTACATTTTTTTGAATTTTTTTACTATTTATTAAGTATTTATTAAGTATTTATTAAGTATTTTTCAGTGGTTCAGAATTGTCTAAAAACAACAGTTTTGTAAAATAACTAATAAATAATAAAAAAATCAGAAAAATGTGAAATTTGGTCCCAAAACACATTTTAATATAGAGATCATGTTGAATGGCTTGGATTGACTGTTTGGACTTTGAAAATGGTAAAACTAAATGTTGTAAGTGAATTCCTTCTCATATATATAGAGAGAGTATGGCTAAAATGCTACTAGTAGCACTTCGACCGAAATGCTTCTGGGGTCATATTTTACTATTTAATATTCAAACAACAAATCCAAACCATTAGATGTTCAATCTATATTAAAATGTACTTGGAGACCAAATTTTATATTTTTTGGAATTTTTTTGCTATTTATTAAACTAGTCTGAAAACTGCTGTTTTTATTAAATTTCTGGAGCATTGAAAACTAGTTTTTGAACCAGCTTATTAAATAGTAAAAAAATTCCAAAAAAATGTAAAATTTGGCCTCCAAGCACATTTTAATATATATTAAACATCTGTCGGTTTGGATTGGCTGTTTGGACTTTGAAAACGGGAGAACCGAATCGTTTGTTCCTGAGGCTAGGAACAAATGTTTTGAGCTTAGCCAACCTCTCTTTATATATATAGTTGAAGAGAAAAGAGGAGATAAATTGATGCTAAGTCCCTTAGACTTGCATGAACAATATGCCATATATATATTCGAAGAGAGAAGAGGAGATAAATTCATACCTAAGTCCCTTAGAGCTGCATGAACAATATGTCCTCTCTCAAGAAGTTTCTTGACCAGCATGGAACCAATAAACCCTGAAGCCCCTGTTACACAAACTGTGCTACAACTCTCCATTTTTACTCTCTCTCTCTCTCTCTCTGTAGAAGGTTTACACTCTCTACTAAGATGCCTTCTTCTAGTGGTGTTAAGATTTTTTTGCGGAAAAATAAGGATCTTACCTCTATTTTATTGTTACTAAATGACATAACTAACCCCACTAATAATATAGTGGTGTTAGGTATGCCATTGAATAACAAGAATGCCATCAAATAAAATAAATTTCAATTGGCAGTTAGACACCGCTGCTTTGAGAAATTGATAGAGACACCATGCACTCTCCTCTGATAAGATTGGTGCATGAAGATAAGAGTTTCAATTTTTCAGCTCAGAGAATACCAGGATGGTTCTGCTTAGAAAAAATATCAAGGGTCAGTGACTTCCTGTGGTACCCCAATGCCGAGCATTCCATTATTGATGATGCAATGGGGGGGGGGGGGGGGGGGGGGGGGGGGGGTAAGTTCTAAATTACTCATATTTTTTTCGAAATTAATAACATTGTTTTATTATCCTCTAAAAATAGATTGAATTTCTATTATTGATTTTTTTTATTAAATGTAGGGTGTCGATGCGACTACAATTCGCCACAATTGCATGAAAGCTCCTGTATCGGCCCGACTACAGTGGGAGAGGTGGGAGAGATCAGAACTCTCTAGAGATGCGTGACTTAGATAAAAGAGGGAGAAAAGATTTTTCAGAAGGGAGAGGTGGAGAGATCGAGAGCAAAAATGGGAATGGCAAGAATAGCATGGTATTAGTACTATTTTTGGGTTAGCGACTATTCTTCTCCACTATTCTATGTTTGGATCACCCTAAGAATAGAGCTATTCCTCAAATTAGCACTATTCTTGCTAATTCATCCAAACAATGGAATAACACTAATCTTAAGTTAGTGCTATTTTTACTATTTCTGATATTAGCACCAAACTATCAAGGAATGAGAGATCACTCAGCATGAAAGTTTGTACTTCTTAAATCCCAAAAATATTTTCAACAACATATATGTTCCCGAAATTCTTATTTATATACAAAACAAATAATAAATTTAACAATCTATACAATTTTTTTATGAAATTCACAATCTGTACACTTTTTGAAACAACGAATGACTCAGATTCAAACAAAAAATGTAATCATTACATAGTTGTACAAACAAAAAATGTCATTAGTTGCACGATTTTTGATGTCATCAAATTAGTTATTTTTAATTTAAAATAATTTTTCATTTATTTTTTATTTAATTAGAAAATGTTATAATTTATTTATTTTTTTATTAAAATATTAGAAATATTTTTATATTTTTTTTAAATTAGATAAAATACCATATAATTTGATTTATTAGAAAGACTTAAACAAATAACCTGGATCAATATTTTTCAGATCGGATTTTTCATGACTATAAGAAAAATTAAAATATTTTTTTATGTGTTATTAGAAAAAAATAAAAATACTTTGAATCTAAATTATTGATTCCGGTTCAAAAGTCATTTCTAGGTAAATACAGAAAATATTATGGTTTTTTTATTTTTGAAAAAAAAAAATTTAACAAAAATATCTGATGAAAATATCTAATTTTGCTGAAACTTTGCGCAATTTTGTAATAATTACAAACAGTGTTTTAATCTGAGTCGTTCGTTGTTTTAATCTGAGTCGTTCGTTGTTTCAAAAAGTGTGCAAAAAGCATAAAAAAATTCTCATCTACTAGTCGAACATCTATATTAAAAAAAAATTCATGAATTTTTTTAACTTGAGAATTAATAACTTGATGTTTTCATTTCCAAATAAGAACACATGTTGCTCCTAATATTATTCTTGCATCCAAAACCCAATAGACTTCATGGTCTCAGCATTCACTCGCTTCATTGACAGGCCAGTCAATAGAAGAATCCAACCGTACCAGTAACTGGTACAGGAAACAGGTGCTAACTGATCCAATCTCATCAGCTATTTCCATTTTTATTTTTACATCATCGACACTTCCTTGAAACACAATCCCTTTTAACTATTTCTACTAACAGATATACCACATTATATTGGTACCAGCAAAACTTTGATAGTGCTATGATTGAGTACTGCCAAGTACCAACTCAACAAAAAAGGAAAATTACAACCAAACCCATTGGGGGTTTATTTGCTTTTGAAGCTTTCATTTTCCAGTAACTGTTCTATTCATTTCTCTCAGCAAAGGCCATCACATGCATGTCATTGTTAGAATCACCAAATTGCTTGTAGATTTCACATTTTCTGCCATATATACATCATTTCTATATCTTCAAATATTCCAAAAACCAGCAGCTAAGACTACAATAAATAATGCTAGTGTTAATTAAGTAGAAATATATTTTTAAGGAAGTACAAATACTTTTGATGCTAGGATATGGGGAGGTGACAGGACAAGATTTAGGCATTTTCGCACTCTGCATTGTATGAACATTTCTTAAAATTAGATACAAAACCTTATAGCAGCCTCTGCCAAGAATTTCAAAAAAAAAAAATTAGATATAACTAAAACCTTATAGAAACATGTATAAACACTTTAACCCGATATTTTTTTGAGGTAATAGGGTGAAGCCTAAAGGAATTAGGATGTGGTTATCAAGTTCTGACAAGGAATATTTGTGTGTAGGCACTTCTGCTTTGAATTTTGTTATATTCCTATGAAAATCATTACAATGTTGTGTTTTGTTACCTTTTGTATTGTTATTACAGAATTGAATGTGTCCATTTGTCATATTGCCAGAGTACATTGATGGTGTCTTCAAGGAGGGTGAACTCAGCTAAGGCATTTGGCTAGTGTAAGCAGATGAGAAATTAATAAATTTAAATGTTATTATTGAGTAAATATCCAAATTGATAGATATATACACACACATCACTCCTCTCTCTCTCTCACTGATTCTTACCAAAATCAGTTGCTAATTAGGCCATTCTGAATCCAACTTTGATCTTTCTCTTGCTTGTACCTTCCTATGGAGAATAGTATTGAATCAACAACTCCACACATTGCCATACTGGCTACACCTGGCATGGGCCACCTCATCCCCTTAGCCGAGCTTGCCAAGCTCCTGGTCACAAAACATGGCTTCACGGCCACGCTCATGACCTTTGCAAGCACCGCATCAAAGACCCAACAAGCCTTTATTTCTTCTCTTCCTTCCTCAATTTCCACCATCTCTCTACCAGTCGTGTCTCTCTCTGACATCCCGCCTAACTCTGGCATAGGAACTCTCTTGTCGGTGGAAGCTGTACGATCCATCCCGGCCATTACTTCAGTACTCAAGGAGTTAAATAGTCGTCATACTGTTGTGGGTTTCATCGCTGACTTCTTCGGGGCTGACACTTTTGATGCGGCACGTGACGTGGGATTGCGTGCATTTCTGTTCTTCACTACTAATCTTTTGACGCTCTCGCTTTTGCTACACATGCCTGAAATTGATATCAATCTCACATGTGACTTTAAGGAGCTACCGGAACCAGTAAAATTACCTGGCTGTGTGCCTGTGCCTGGTACAGAAATATTCGCTTCGCTCCAGGACCGGTCAAAGGAGG
The DNA here is from genome assembly GCA_964058825.1 of Carex arenaria. NCBI lineage: Eukaryota > Viridiplantae > Streptophyta > Magnoliopsida > Poales > Cyperaceae > Carex > Carex arenaria. The sequence goes on from CAXKVW010000069.1 coordinate 231,985, forward strand.
GCTACAAATGGATGGTGCATCATGGTAAGAAGTATCGGGAGGCAGAGGGGATCTTGGTGAATTCATTTGACGAGATTGAACCAGGTGCAGCTAAGATTTTAAGACAGTATGAGCCAGGTCGGCCGCCGGTTTACCCAATTGGGCCATTGATTCAAACCGGCTCAAAAGTAAACATGGCAAGCGGGTTAGAGTGTCTTGATTGGCTCGAAAAACAACCAGCCAATTCAGTTCTCTACGTTTCATTTGGAAGTGGTGGGACTCTAACAAAGAAACAGATGGATGAGTTGGCGTATGGCCTCGAATTGAGCAGTCAGAGATTTCTCTGGGTGGTACGAAGCCCGAGCGACACCGGTGATGGCAGCAACTACTACTACAATGCCGAGAGCAAGAAGGATCCTTTCGCTTTCCTGCCAGAAGGATTCCGTGAGAGAACTAAAGAAAGAGGCATGGTGGTGTCATCATGGGCACCACAGATAAAGGTGCTTGCCCACGAAGCGACCGGTGGGTACGTGTGCCATTGCGGGTGGAACTCAACTTTGGAGACGGTGGTGCATGGGGTTCCGATCATTGCATGGCCGTTATACGCTGAACAGAAACAGAATGCAGTGATGCTGTCGGAAGGAGCGGGAATTGCGCTGCGGCTGGAGAGGAGAGGTGATGGGGTGGTGGAGAGCGAAGAGATAGCGAGAAAAGTGAGAGCGCTCATAAAAGGAGAGGAGGGGAAGAGGCTCAGAAGGAAGGTGGCCGAGCTGAAGGAGGCGGCTGCCGAGGGGATGAAGGAAGGTGGGGCCGCATGTCAGGCGCTGGCTGAGGTGGTGGAGATGTGGAAGAAAAAAACAGTGATGCTGATGAAATGATTATTTGGAGTTAATTTTAGATTATGTTTTTATTTTCATTTTTTTTTTTTCTGAAAGAAAGGCCGAGTACAGCCCAAAACTGTAAGATTGTGGTTTTATTATAAGGGGATGAGGCCCGGATGATATTCGATTAAATAAATGTGGGGTTTTTGTTTTTTTTTTTGGTTGGTTGTGTTAGGATTCGAATGAAAATGTTTTAACGTTTATTTAATTTGTATTTGAGAATTCACATAATCTCTTCTCCATTATTTCCCCTTCAGTATGCTCTTGTCTCTCTATTACATCAATAATGGAGAGAGGTCGCGGCTCTAATTCAGTTAATTAAAGTCATTGGAGCGACTTCACCCTTCTCTGTGCCAGGGACCCACTCGTCAGCATCAGCTCTCTTTCTTTCATATTATCTCTTGGCCCAGCAACATCCCATCACGCCTTTCTTCCTTCTCTTGTGCTCCGTTGACTAATTCAAAATTCTCTTCAACGGCTATCTCTAATTTGCACATCGCCATTGCTGACAGTGCCATTGATGAATGATGATTGATTGCATTACCAATTGTGAAGTGATCCCTCTTCTTTGCTTTTATCCCACGAATAGGAGAAATGGGTCATTAATTTAGTTAATTGTAGTTTTAAAATTTTATCAAAGTTACTTACTCTTAGGTTAGAGCAAGTAATTCCTAGGTTGATAGATCCAAGTCAGGCTGTCTTTATTAAGAACCGGTATATCTTAGATAACATGATCATCAGCCAGGAAATCATCCATTCTTGCCAAGCCACCACACAACAAAGGGTTGTAATCAAAGTGGATTTTGAGAAAGCTTATGACAAAATCCACTGGGATTACCTCTTGGAAGTGCTTAAAACCAGAAATTTTGGACAGAAATGGATAGAATGGATGACACACTGGTTATATAGCTCACAATCCTGTTTGACAATTAATGGGGAGTTAACTGAGTACTTTTATTGTAAACGAGGGGTTCGTCAAGGGAACCCGTTATCACCTTTTTTGTATATCCTAGCTGCTGATACATTAAGTAAATTTTTTAATAAAGGTAGAAGAGCACACATTATTAATGGTATAGGGCTTGCATGCTTAGAAAATACATGTATTACAAATTGCCATTATGCGGACGATACAATTCTTTTCTTGGCTGCTCAAGAAGAGAATATTGAGTCTGCATGGTGGGCAATGATGGGTTTTGAGGCACTCTCGGGCATCAAAATGAATTCTGAAAAAACGGAAATGTATCCATTAAACGTAGATCCTCATACTGCTAATTTTAATAGTATTTTTAGATGTAATTGGGGATCATTCCCCTTCACTTGCTTAGGATTACCGTTGCATAATAAGAAGTTAGCTGTTAGTGATTGGCAATTTTTAATTGATAAAGTAGAGGCTCGTCTACCTAGTTGGCAAAGCCAATTACTATCCATTGGGGGTCGAATCACCTTGTCAAATTCAGTATTATCAGCTGTACCCCTATATGCCCTATCTGTTTATAAAGTCCCTATTACGGTCATACACAAATTAGATAAGGTTCGACGAAGGTTTTTGTGGCAAGGAACAGAAAAAAAGAAAAAAATATGCATTAGTACCTTGGGAAAATATTTGCATTGCTAAAAAATTTGGAGGGATGGGGGTTCTTGACTTATACGAAATGAATATTGCATTACTGCTGAAATGGTGGTGGAAATTAAAAAATCCTTCATATAGTGGCACTTGGAAATCTATTCTTATTTACTAATATATAGGACGTAATGCTCCCCCTTCCCCTTTTTGGAAAGCAATCTCAAATTTAGAAAATATAGGAAACCTTAGCATCCAATTCAATCCAGGTTCGCAATCACAGTGTAGGTTCTGGACTGATTTGTGGGATAGCAATTGTTCTTTAGCAACTAGGTATCCTGTTTTGTTTAAAAAATGTAGTAATAAGCACATCCTCTTGCAAGAGGTCGTTTGTTCTCAAGGTAGGGCTGTTAGGTTTAGGACCTTAGATGCATATGATCTTCATGAGTGGGCTGAACTTCTTAATTTGATAAGTACTCGGTCATTCACCACTACACAGGATGAATTGAGCTGGCGTTGGGATCACACAGGGAAGTTTACTACTAGCTCTTTATATCATTTTTTGAATTTTCGAGGTGTCATTCCTAAGTTACAATCTTTTGTGTGGTGGAGTATACCCGTCCCACCAAAAATTAGAGTATTCATGTGGTTGATAGTGCATAATAGTATTTTAATTAAAGACAATCTCGTTGTGAGAGGCTGGATTGGACCTCAAACCTGTCAGTTTTGTCCTTGTGATGAAACCATTAGTCATTTGTTTCTTACATGTCCTTTAGCTCAAAGAATTTGGTTCTGGCTTGGAAAAAGCCAAGCATATATGCATAATTGGGTTTCTTTTGATAGTATAATTCAGTTTGCGATGTTATTGACTGTACCAGAACGAATAGGGTTCTTAGTAGTGTTGAGCGCGGTCTGTTGGACTTTATGGAAACACCGGAACGATAGTTGTTTTAATCACTGCTCAATCAAGTCTGCTAGATCTATTATCTTACAAATTAAAGGTTTACTTTGTTATTGGGCAGGAAATATCAAGCAATCAGTGCAGCAAGTGGTGGAGGATTGGCTGCCAGTGGAAGAGGATATTATACCGCTGGCTCAGTTCATGCCTCTAGAGATCGTGCCGTACCAGGATACCGTGACTCCACCTTCCCTGTGATGTTCTACAACAACAGTTTTTTGTACCTAGGTTTTATAGTTAACAGCCTAGCCTTTGGTTATGTCCTTGCTCACTTGGGGTTTTTTTGGGACTTAGCAACTTCTAAGGATTGGATGTTTAGAATAAGGAGTTTAATACTCTCAGATGGCCTGCTTTTGTGTTTTCGGTCCAAAAGTGGGTTTTTATTTTTTGACAGAGATACCTGATACTCTTCTTGCATGTAATTATATTTTCATATCAAATGGAAATGGGCTCTGCCTTTTAAAAAAAAAAAAAAAATAGGAGAAATGGGCTGGATTGACTTAGAGGCTTTTAATTTGGGTTTTGGGCTTGTCCATTTTTCCCCTTTCAAAAACAACAAAAACTAGAAAACCCAGTACCTAAACAGCGCTGCACTGATTCTCCATATTCTACTGTTGGGTTTTATTCAGATATCTTGGAATAAATGATTTTGTCAGGTGGGTCCAGTGGAGATTGCTAATCAGCTCCATACCAGTGGAACCGCCTCCGCTGCTCTCAAAATAGGCGAGCAAAACCTTGCTATTCCAATCTTAACCGTTCATCTGTGATGAGATTCATGCATGGAAAAATTCAACAGTTGAGATTGAAATAGCAGGATCTTGCTCTTCTATTTAGAGAGCATCGGAGTCGGACTCCATACCAGTGCCTAAACAATCTCAGGTTTTTTAACAAGGAGGAGGCACACAACTAACTTGAGGGACAAGGTTTTTTTTTTTTTTTTTCTAATTCTATTTCACTAGATTTATATTTTTTTAGGAGTAATGTTTTAAGCTAAGCAATTTATTCTTCTATAGTTTTTGTTTAGGAATGTAAGAACTTTTGGACCTTTTTTTTTATTAATAGAATTTTTGTACCTATTTTACATTTGCAATGCAATACCTACGAATTTTTACTAAAAAAAAAAAAAAACAATAGAAAACCCATTGTCACTGAAGTACATAGAAAGCTCATTGAGCAATAATTTACTGTAATTGACTTTGATTTTGTTGAAAAAAAACTTGGCACAGATTAATTTCAGTTGAAATGTGCTTCAAGAATACGTTTGATATGTTGAAAAATCATCCAATTACTTTTATTAAAATAAATCACCTAATTACATCACGAAAAATAAATTAATTAAATAACAATTCTCATTGACCAATGCCTTCAAGGACCGGATCAAAATTCGAAGAAAAACACTAGCCTGATCTGCACTTAAATATAATTTTGTTTCTATTAGCCTCCCATCCAAAAAAAGGACAAGGATCAGAGCTCCATTTATATTTCTCAAATTTTTTAAACCTGAATAGTTTATTAAACAGAATAGAAAAAGTCAACGATTTTTCTAAAATTAGGCAACTAGGGCCGTTTCATTGATAAAACATATATAAGTTACAAAGAAACAGTCAATGAATTGGCTAATAGAAAAGGATCAGGGCTTTATTTACAAAATTGAACAGCTAATGAATTGACCAATACCAATTAATTATAGAACTATTAAACTGAATGGCATTACATTTTATGTGTGTTCTTAGATCCTCACAAATCAACATTTACGTCTCAGCACAGAACAGTTTATTAATTTCATTTTTGTTCCAAGGTATAATATTGAAAATTTCTTGGCAAGTACTTTTCAAATCGAAGATAAATTTCAAAGAGCTACGATGTACGTGGTTGCCTTCTTTTAATAAAATATACAGAGGTGTTATCAAGATAATGTTTTTTTTTTTTTAATTTGAAGTACATACGTGGCAATTATTTATAAGAAGAGAGGCAATTTATGGGTCTCGCAATGAATTTAGAGTAGAACTAGGGTGTTCTTAAGTTCACCAAACTTGCACGAAGTTGATTTCAAAAAAAAAAAAAAGAAGTTCACCAAACTTCTTTGTGAATTCAACTTTCAAATTTATTGAATTGATTTCAAACAACAAATTCAAATTCTTAAAATTCTTCTACTTTACAGGTGATGTGTCTACATTAGGGGTGAAAACGGAGTCGGATTATCCGGACGGATATCCGCTCCGAATCTGTTATTATCCGGATCCGAACTAAACGGATACGGATAATTCCGGATACGGATTCGGATAATTCCGGATACGGATTCGGATAATTCCGGATACAGATTCGGATAATTTCTGAATATATAGAACTGACTCGGATACGGATTCGGATAATTTTATTTATCCGAAAACGGAGCGGATATCCGGCAACTCGGGATATTAATTCGAACCCGCTAGCCCGGCTAGCTTTTCCGGAGCCCGCTTCGGTGCCTCTTGGTTTACCGAGAGCGCAACGCATTTCCCAAGAGTAACAGCTCATTTATTCTGCTCATCACGTGGGTGTAAGGACAAAATCTTATATATAGCCTTGTAATACTATTTAATATACGTTGTGGGACAATTGGTAATGTTTAAAACCGGACAAAACAAAGAATGGCTTTATAATTTGAATAACTAGAAGGATGTTTCAATAATTTGAATAACTAGAAGGATGTTTCAATTGACAAAGTATAATATGTTGTTTTATTTTATTTTTATTTCTGTGCTATAAAAAAATGTTTTGATTATAATATTTGTATTATATTATATAAGTGGATTTTTTTGAGTAATTGTTTATATAACTCAACTATCCGACAATTATCCGTCATGTATCCGTATTCGTATCCATATCCGTGGATTATCCGCTCCGTATCCGTATTCGTTTAACGTGGATTTGGTTTTACATTTTGATATCCGTTTACTATCCGTATCCGTATTCGTATCCGCTCATTAAAATGTGGATGTGGATATGGTATCAGCATTATCCGCTCCGAATCCGCTCCGTTTACACCCCTAGTCTACATGTAAAAATTTAAAAGTTTTGAATTAATTAAGTATAAAGTCAAGTGGTCAAAATTAAAAGGTTTATAAATTAATATTCATGCATTCATTTTTGAATGTCTTTTGACCACTTGACTATATACAAAATTAATTTAAATTTAAAAAATTTCGCATGTAGACGCATCACTTGTAAAGTAGAAGGATTTCAACGGTTTAGATTTATCATTTAAAACCAATCCAATAGATTTTAGAATTGAGTTCACAAAGAGACTTGATGAACTTAGGAACACCCTAGTTCTACTCGTGAATTTAAATTGATTTCTTTTTCTTTTACTTTTTTTTGTTGTTGTGAAGAGGGCTGAAAAAAAAAAACGAATGCAAACGTCACTGAATGCGTCCATTTGTGTACGCTTGTAAGTTTGAAAAATACATTTAATGCCAAAACAAATCTCATGTTGGAATTCTTTTAATTATTATTTGTTATATTCTAGTTAGGTACAATGAAGGTATCCAAATTAGAACAAAAATAAGAAGGATACCTACTGCATTATGCTACAAAATTTGTTTAAAAAAAATAATAAGTGACCAATAAAAGAAGAATTCATATGACACTATAAAATCAATCAATAACCTAATAAAAAAGAACACCAAAAAGATATCATAGAATCATCATATCACAGAACAAAGATGCCATCCTCATTTCAGTGATTGCTGAGGCTCCTCCAATGATTATTAGCTTTTCTAAAAGCTACCCACATAAATAACCTTGTCAAAAAGTATAAAAAGATGTATTATAACTGACATCCAGATTATGAATTAATTATCAGTATGTATAATAATGAAATACTATTATTTATATAGCAAAGCTAGAGTGTGATGTGCTCACTAAGAGGATTTGGTGAACACAATTTCAAAAGTCTATCGGATTGACTTTAAATAGCGAATTTAAACTGTTGAAATCCATCTACCATCTACTTCATGAGTGATGCATATACATGCAAAATTTTAAAAGTTTCAAAGTCATTTAATACAAGATCAAGCAGTAAAAAAAATGATAAAAAATGAATACATAAAACAACTTATAAAAAGTTTATTTTGGTAACCGCTTAATTTTATACTAAATGAATTCAAAACTTCTAATAAATTTCATGTACATGTATCACTCGTGAAGTAGATAGATTTCAATTCATATGGTGGATGATGTCCCAATTGAATTTTAATCATCTAGGAACAGTTTTTTTTCATTTTTTTTCCCTTTTACTGTAAAAAATTAAGACAAACTAAAAAATAGAGCTTCATATTTTACAAACCTTAACAGAGCAATCGGTACAGGAAATCCAGACAAGGACATGGATATTTTTTTAAGGAGAATTGGGACATCAAGTTGCAATGGAAACACAAGGTCCTACCAGAGACAGGAACCAGATCCGGACATTGAAGTGGTGGGGAATATCTTTTATTCTTTTATTGGATCGAGAGCGCGTATTCACTACTGGTAAAAAGATAATATGCTTATATCAGACAGATGCAATTAGGGGTGATGGTGGGGTATACTATTTTATTTTTTTTGTTAATTGGACTGAGCACGTACAACTGGTAAAAAAATAATACTATTGAATTCAGAATGACCTACTTTGGTTCGATGAGTGTAATGACTATTCGATCTGCATTAAGATCCATGCGAACTACATTAAAATTCGTGCAAGTATATTTCAATTTTTGTACACACATCTCAATGCTAATTGTACGGTAGTAGAACTAATTGGACCTAAAAGTAGGTCTGAGCCCATCGGACCTACTCCTATCTCAGTATTATTACTTGAGAAAGAGTAAATTAGGAATGAAAACGAATCGGATGTTATACTATCCTATCCACAAATTTTGATATGAATATCCACAGAGGATGGATGAAGGATTTTTGCTAGAGAGAAATAGAAATCAGGTTCAAATAGCTTACTGAGTTCAAACTCATTAACTAATCGGATACTAGATAAAAAAAACAATCAACATGATAAAAAAACAATAAAAATAATATACTCTAACATAATAAAAACAACATAGTAATATTATTTTACATATTAAAAAATAACAAAGTCGGTCTGGATGTGTAAATTTCTATAAAATTTCTATAAAAAGAACAAAAAATTTCATTAAATGTTTTTGAACTAGCTCAACGTGCTTTTCAGTTTCAGATAAGAGCAAAATAATTTTCAGAGAGAAACAAAGTAGTACCAGACTCGTATTTTTTCATTGAATTTCAAAATCCAGGGGGCTGATTGTCCCCCTGACTCAAGGTGGGCCCGCCCATGCATATCCAATCGATATTTAGATACGAATTATCTGTATTCATAATCCAAAAAATTGTATCTTTTATGAGCATTTCATCAAATAACTGGTGTGCATTTTTCATGGACTTGCATTTAAAGTATGAAGCTAGCAGTATCATCTTACAAAGCGCCTGCTCCCATAGCGACATTTATTGGAACGTGTATCCTCTGCATTAACTCAAGGATCTGACTCCGCTGCTCTCCAAATAGGAGAGCAGGACCCTGCTTTGTCAAATCTAATAGTTGAAATTTTTCAAGCACGAATCTCAACACAGATGAAGGATTAGATTTGGAAAAGCAGAGTCCTGCTCTCCTATTTGGAGAGCAGCAGAGTTGGTTCCTTAACTCAAAAGGGAATCTTTTGAGTTAATAAATCTCAATCGTCCGATATGTTTTAAGATTTGTGTATATTACATCCACATTAATATTGAAAGATCTCCTATGTTTTTTTTTAAATCTTCACAGAATCTGTGAAGTCGTGAGAGGGAATTGAACTCTCCATCTTTGGTTAACCAACAATTCTAAGACCTTTCTCCTAGCCAACTGTACTACCTCCTCTTTAGATCTATGTTATAGGTAGGAATCACTTTAGCTCAATATAAATTCAGATGACTAGATTCATTAACTCAAAAGATTCTCTTTTGAGTTAATAGAGAGGATATGAATTATATTTATTGTGCGTGTAATTGGATCTCACATTGCGGGCACAATGTCAATGTATGTACTGAATCGTCGGAAAGTCATGTAAACAATTAGCAGGTTCTCGTCTTCTCAACCTCTCCAAAATTAAGTAATTCTTCAAAATTAAGGGCTTGTAAGTCGGGGTGCAAATTCAGGGTGCGAAATAACAGCGCGGCAAGAATTTATAACACCATTATTAGCTTTGAAATTAACAGCAGAAATGATAGGGTAAATGTATTGACAGACGAGTTTTTGCTTAATGCAGCGCATAAACTACTCTGTCAATATTTTTAACCGAAATTATTACTACAGATTTGATACTTTTTTTTGCAAGAAAAAAAAAAGCATATTAGGGTATGTTTGGTTCGTCTGAGAATAGTGCTATTCTTAGAATAGCTGAGCTATTCTAAACTGGGGGCATCCAAACAACCATACTTGCTATTCAGAACAGTCCGAATAACGCTGTTCCGCTAATCCAGGAAAAAGTTGGAATAGCTCTTGTGATCTCTCAGCGTAAAATAAAAAGTTCATTTTTTCATTTTTTAATCTTCTCACCTACTCCTACTGTTAGAGGGAGAGAAAAAGAATGAAGATGGAGGCGAGGAGAAAAACTCGGATCTCCGTTGATATAGTCGGCGATTGAGAGAAACGTTGTCGGTTTCAACCTCTCCACCTCCCAACGACCAATTAGACATCTCGAAATTCATATCCTCTCCTCTCCTCTTCTCTCTCTCTCGCCGCCCCTCCTCACTGTGGTCGTCATTTTGGTGACATTGTTGCGATTTTTTAGAGCCTTACACCCAATCGCCTTCTTCCCCTCTCGCACACCTTTTCTTTCTTGCTGTCCCTGTTAACTCTGCCCGTCAGCTTCAAATTGAAGCAATCAATAGGCGAGGTTGGAGGAGAGGACTTCAAGCAAAGCCCAACCACTGCTTTGGTACCGTTCGACTCTCGTCAATGGCTAATTGGAGCAATTTTGGGTAAGAAACTCAACTCTCTTACTTTTACTTGTTTGTGATGTACAAAAATCTTAATCAAATTAGTTTGGTAAATTGATTAAATTATCTGGTTAGATATCTAATTTGAGAAGAAATTATTCCAATGTGTGCAAAATTCTTCTTCTTCTTTCATACAACTGGGTCTTCGGTTTTAGCTGCCTGATTTGGTCATAAAGCCATTCGAGAAAGAAAAAGATACAGTTTGTAGGCTTTGGCAAGAAATAGGTTTCATGTGTATGATTATTAAATATGAGTTTTAAGTATTGATTTTTTTTGTTGGAAATGATTTTCTTGATTTTGCATCTAATAGTTTTATATAAAAGGCATCTTTTATTAGTTTCATATGTTCTGATTATGAGGTTTTTTTTTGTCAATTCAGATTTTTGAAGTTTGTTATTCTTACCTTCTCTAAGGCTGTGCTCCGCAAACCAAGTACGGAGAGGAAGGGGAAAGAAGAGAAAGGAAGGGGCGCCCCGGCTCGTTACTTCGCTACAGTAAAACCTACACCCCGAATCGGAGGGTACAAAGTTCGGAGCTTTTGTACGAGGCTTTCTCTTCCGTTACCCTCGCTACAGGACCCGCGTTCCTTCCTTTCCCTCTCCGATAACCTCTTCTGGAGCAAGTAGATGGTCGTGGGCAGACCGAGATTGTGCCGACTTCCCCTTCCTTCCCTTTAATGAAGGAGTTTTCCCCCTCTCTGGAGCACAGCCTAATTGTAGGGAGGTAATTTAATTAAGAGAAGACAGAGGCAAGCAAAGTCCGACCATCGCTTTAGACCTGATCGACTCTCGTCAAGCGATAATTTAATCAAATTTTAGGTAATTAGATAAACTCTCTTATTCATGCATAATGGAACTGATAATATGTATACATGCATAGGGGAATTGAATTGTCTTGTTGTAATGGTTGGATTTGCTTTCAAATATTGCTACAAATTTAAATGATCGCTGAAATATTTTTCTTAATTGTACTTTCTTACCTGGTTAGCTTCTAGTTAGATCTTTTTGTATATTTTTTTTTCTATCTTCAGCTCTATATATTGGATAAAAGATGCTCCGTTCATTTTTAATTACTCTTGGATAAATTTCTTAATTTTAATTGCTCTTGATGTTTATTAGTTCGTAGAGGTATTAAATTGGATAAAAAGATTGTCCAAATATTTTCAACAAGCAATAGTTCCTCGCACACCAGTAAAAATAGTTGTATTAATAATCTCTCAAAAAAATTATACTAATAGGTATTTCTAGTATAATTTTTAGAAAAGAACATATTAGATAAAAAATAAAAACATATCTGATCGAAAAGCGATAGTTAAGCAAACAAACAAAATTAACCAATAATTTTTATTTTTTGCCAAGGTGAATTATCAACCATTACGAGTCATTTAATTCATTCAACTCGGATAGCGGAATATTAGTCCATCAGCCTAAATACTGAATATTGTTTCATGAAATAGTTAGTTGAAAAAAAGAATACATAAATTATTACTTTATTCATTTCCTCCAATCTATTCCAAATATGCAATTCAAACAATTTTTTCACTATTCCGAATAGCTTGAGTTAGCACTGTTCTTAAACAGTAGCTATTCTTATTTACTATTCTAAACAGTAGCTATTCTAGCTATTCTAGAGTTCATCCCAACATACCCTTAGTATTCATTTGCCACTAGAAAGAAAACAAGAAAAGGACTGCCTCGTAGATTACATGGAAATTATGTGAGCCATCTAATTGAAAAATGTATTATTGCTACGTACATAAACTTATTATAATATATTAATTTGATAATTTTGATAATGAGTGGAACTAGGAAATTGAGATAATGGAAAGCCTGGATGAATAAGTGTCATGTAATTTTATTTTAATAGAGAGGCTAATAGTAATAATTTTTTTAAAATTTAAAATTTTGAAGGTAAAAAATACAAAATTTTCAAAAGATAGGAGGGGCTTAGCTTCCTTTTCTTATCATGTAGTTACCCCCATGTTGATAATGATGAAAAATAATTTTAAATATGATCTATGAGTTTAGCTAGTATGACATCAGTGTCATTTCAGCCTATATAACACTAAGGGCCTATTCGGCTAGAGTACTAACGTGGGAAAAAAAAATTCAATTCAAACATTACTTGTTAGTTCAATTTTTGTACCCATGTCCATTCCCAATTGGAGACCGAACATGTCCTAACTCCAAAACCTACTGAATCGACTTCAAACGATGAATCCAAACCGTTCAAACCGATATACTTCATTAGTTATGCGTTTACATGCAAATTTTATCATTTTTTGAATTTATTTCGTATCAAGTCAAGATGTCAAATGTGTGAGTTTTTAGTTAATTTTAATGCATTCATTTTTCAAAATTTTTGACCCTATGATTTGATACTAAAATAATTCTAAAATATTGGCAGCAACTACCAATTCATTCAAAAAATAATTCTAAAATATAAAAAAATTGCATGTAAACACACCACTCATAAATAAATTGGTTTGAACAGTTTGAATTAGTCGTTTGAAGTCTAATCAATTTTAGAGTTGGTGTCATGTAATACGGATGTCATACTTGCCAGATTCAGTTTGAAATCTGACTAGTATGACATAAGTGTTATTTCAAGCTACTATGCTAAAAACCGAGTTGTTCATGAGTTTGTCCCTTTTGTAGTCCTGTACCAATACTGAAAAGAGATCACCTACTTCTTGGGAGGCAGGATTTTTCTGCCCCTAGTGCAGCTGACACGTGAGTCCAGACGGATTTAAACATTTAAAAATTGATTTTAGTTTTGTTACAGATCTACATGTCAGTGACTAAGGAGCAAGAAAATTCTGCCGAGGAGTAGAATTTTCCTGCCAATACCAATGCCCACCAACCACTGTACCAATTCAATACCAGCTTTTGCACTGCCAAATGCTGGTAACGAATTATAAATTGCCATTTGTTATTTGTAAATAAGTTCACCTCGCTGGCACCCACCCATATTTACATAGGAAGTAGGAAATAGTAGCAGCTCCTAGAGATCTTAAACCTCACTTCTGCTGCTTCTGCACCAACAATTTATTTATTAACGCACTCGGAGAGGATAAGCTCCACGGCTCCAAGAACGGAACCGGATCACCTTAACATGATCCTGATATTCTTCATCTCAATCATTCAAAAGAAAACTACGCACGGATCTTAAGAATTTTTTTTATGTGCGAATTTCAACAAAGATCAACAGCTGAGATCGAAATAACTGAGTCTTATTATCCGTGGGTAGGAGATTCTTGCTCATAAAATTACTGACATGTGAATTCAGAGTGGTTTGGGCATTTAAATATCAAATATAGTTTTGTCTCAAAATTCATCCGGATCCTAGTGTCAGTGACTTTCAGAGATTTAGTTCCCTCTTAAGGAGACGATTCCATGTATAGTTGATATTTATTAACAATTATTATTTTTCTAAGTAAGAAATGAGGGGGTCAATATATACCTTTTTTAGTTATATTTACGTGAGGATATCAAATTTTGAATTTACAATTTTTTTCATACCAAAGATAGTGTCTTAGTTATTAAATAAACATGATTTAAAGCGCAGCTCGCAGGCAACAATATTTGTTTGTTGCTATTTATTATTTATTTTGCATTTCCATTAAATTTAAGGTATGCAGATTGTGGCATAATCTGCAATTAAAAAAATATTAATTGTGAACAGTTGGCGTGTTTAAAAATTGATTTCTTTACGACGCTCGCACTCTTTTTAATTGATATATGCTTCCATTATAAATTATTCAATTTGCATTTTCTAATTGCAATAATTCAATTTATAAAATAAAAGGTTGATAATTACTTTACTTAGATTTATAAAACAAACACACTATGTTGTCATGCAAGGCAAATATAGATACTAGATACACATACAGTCAAACAGATATCTTAACTATAGCAAATTAATTATGCAACATTGAATATTAGAGGAATAAAAGAAGGATAGTCATAAATTGGTCGGCTCCGAACCTATTGAAATCCGAGACTGGTGATTAGTGAACCGTAACTCTGAAATTTCTGTAATCTGAATCCAGTCGTCGATCTGTTTTGAAATGCGTGTAAGAAAAAAATCAGTTGTTTCGATATGTGTTTCTAAAAAAATTCAACAGTTGAATTAAAATTACAATTAACACTGTTCTTTTTTCTTGCTATAATGTTGTAATTAAGAGTCTATTCAGCTGCACCAATGTTTACGTGAGAAAAAAAATTCAATTCAATTAAGAATTTGTTTTGAAATTTTTTTTTCCAAAGTGAACAGCATTTTTTCAGTTCAATTTCTGTACATACGCCCATTCTCAGTAAACTGACGAACAGGCGCTAAATGATTGATGAGTTTGTTGAACATTCAAAGTGTGTGTGGTGAAAGAGGAGGGTTCAAATGCCTTCATTTTTTGTGCCTCTATCATGTCTCCATTTTAAACTTTAATAACTCAAAATCTAAAACTTAAAAGTCAAAATAAAACCGTTTGATATGATTTATATCATTTTATCTAGACATGTGTAAAAATTTATGACATTCTAACTTTATTTTGATTGTCATCAAGAACTTGTAAAAAAATGTACTTATGTGAATAATTTAAAAACATTGGTTTTTCAACTTATTGATTCACATATAAACAAAATTGAAATGTAATAGTTTTTTATGAGCACATAGAAAAAATAATATATATCTCATCCAACAGTTTTATTTTGACTTGTAAATTTTAGATTTTGAGTTATTAAAATTTAAAAAAAATAGAGATATAATAGAGGCACAAAAAAATAAAGGCATCTGAAACCCTTCTCGTGGTGAAAAAATCAACGACTTTACCTCCTGAATCAGCCAGGAAAGCAAGAGAAATGAAATCAGACTGGGGACGGAAAAATTGAAAATCATAAGATGATGGTTACTCATCATGATGCATGGATGACATCATCATTGCTGAGCCGGCGTTTCACAGCTCCAGAGCCTTCACCCAATTACGAGCGAATTCAGAGTAGGTCCGATGCCCATCGGACCTACTTTGGTTCGATGGGTGTGGTGACAATTGGATTACATTAAGATTCGTGTGAAATAATTGAAATTCGTGCAAGTCTGTTTCAATTTCCGTGTGCACACACTTAATGCTAATCCTGCTGTGATAAAGCTAATTGAACCTAAAAGTAGTTCCGATGCTATCTCATTACGAACAGAGTAGGTGATTTCATAATTTCATGCGTGGATATTATTTTCATGTGACCATTTAAAAACAGTCAGAAAAGTCAGAAACTCAGAATATTTCTATAGTTTCTAAGCCATCGCGCATGCCACTCGATACAACCAAACAAATTTGGATCACTATAAAAGGCAAAACAGCCCTGTTCTTCCTATCTCCATCTCTCTCTCAAGGATTAATTCTTACCAGAGCCAATTGCTAATTGATTAATCCATTCTAAATTCAACCTTGAAGTTCCTCTTGCCATGGAGAATGGTATCAAACCAACAACACCACACATTGCCATGCTGGCTAGTCCTGGCATGGGCCACCTCATCCCCATGGCCAAGCTCGCCAAGCTCCTCGTCACGAAACATGGTTTCACGGCCACGCTCATGACCTTCGCAAGCACCGCATCCAAGACCCAACAAGCCTTTCTTTCTTCTCTTCCTTCCTCAATTTCCGCGCTCTCCCTACCTCCTGTTTCCCTCTCTGACCTCCCGCCTGACTCGGAAATAGAAACCCTCATGTCGGTTGAGGCCGTCCGATTAATCCTGGACATTACTTCGGCACTTAAGGAGTTAAAAACTCGCCACACTGTCGTCGGTTTCGTTGCCGACTTGTTTGGTGCTGACACTTTTGACGCGGCACATGATGCGGGATTGCGCCCATATTTGTTCTTCCCTTCTAATCTATTGATGCTCTCTCTAATGCTACACTTGCCTGAAATTGATGTCAATCTCACATGTGACTTTAAGGAGTTAGAAGAACCGGTAAAATTACCCGGCTGTGTGCCGCTACCTGGTACGGAAATTCTCGCGCCGCTCCAGGACCGGTCAAAGGAGTGCTACAAATGGATGGTGCATCATGGTCAGAAGTACCGCAAGGCAGAGGCTATCCTGGTGAATTCATTTGACGAGATTGAACCAGATGCAGCCAAGATTTTAAGACAACATGAGCCGGGTCGGCCGCCGGTTTACCCAATTGGGCCATTGATTCAAACCGGCTCAATGGAAGACAAGGCAAGCGGGTCGGAGTGTCTTGATTGGCTCGACAAACAGCCGGCCAATTCAGTTCTCTATGTTTCATTTGGAAGTGGCGGCACGCTCACAAAGGAACAGATGGATGAGCTGGCATACGGCCTCGAATCGAGTGGCCAGAGATTTCTTTGGGTGGTACGAAGCCCGAGCGGTGCCGGTGATGTCAGCAGCAATTACTACGATGCTGAGAGCAAGAATGATCCTTTTGCATTCCTGCCGGAAGGATTCCGTGAGAGAACAAAAGAAAGAGGCATGGTGGTGTCATCGTGGGTCCCTCAGATAAAGGTGCTGGCCCACAAGGCGACCGGTGGGTACGTGTGCCATTGCGGGTGGAACTCAACCTTGGAGACAGTGGTGCATGGGGTGCCAATCATTGCATGGCCGTTGTTCGCAGAACAGAAACAGAATGCGGTGATGCTGTCGGAAGGAGCGGGAATTGCGCTGCGGCTGGAGAGGAGAGGGGATGGGGTGGTGGAAAGGGAGGAGATAGCGAGAAAGGTGAGAGAGCTCATGGAAGGAGAGGAGGGGAAGAAAGTCACGAGGAAGGTGACAGAATTGAAAGAGGCGGCGGCCGAGGGAATGAAAGAAGGTGGGGCTGCAAGTCAGGCGCTGGCGGAGGTGGTGGCGATGTGGAAGAAAGGCGGTGGTTGCTGTAATGGATTCTGATGAAATGATATGATTGGTGGGATGATTTTAGATTCTGTTTTTTTATTAGAAAGTTGATGATATATAATTGAGAAAATGTGGGATTTTGATTATTTGGTTCCCTTGGTTAGTTTTGTTGTGTTGTTTTCTATCACAAAATTTGGCTAATTAATTCTTTGGTATCAACACGATGGGTCCATGTATGAGACATTTCAACTATTTAATAGCAGAGAATTGCTGCTCAAATTGATCTGGTTTTTGTTGCTTTGCTTTGATTCGTTTTAATCAAATCATATGTTCAGCTGCCCCCGTTGTCCTGGTACGATGAGAACCATACTAAATTTCATTAACATATTATTCGTACCTTCAATTTAAAAAATTATGCATAGGTGGTATGGGTTTTGTTCCAACGGCTTTGGACAAAGTCTTATTCAAAGTCAGATTTAAACCGTCCGATCTGCATTAAAATTCGTATAGTTGACGTTTAGATTCAAGGAGCTATTTAAACTTATTAAGTTTTAAATATATTTGCACGAATCTCAATGTAAATCGGACGATTTAAATTTGACTTTGAATGAGACTTTGTCCAAAAACCTTTGACCAAACCCAATCCCGTTGATTATTGGCAGGATGAGCATCATTCTATAATCTATATATATCATGTATTGATTGATGTTCTCGTGTCTGATTATCTATATTATTGTAGTAGGTTAATTATGATTCCGTATTGACTGATCTAGGGGTGCAAATGGATCGGTTAATATCCAACCGTATCCGGATCTGTATCTGAAAATTTAATACGGATATCCGATATCCGAATATCCATGCGGATACGGATATGATTTTGAATTTTAATTATATATATAGTATAGTTTAATATATATTATGAAAATATTTGTGTATATAATTTATGGATATCCGATATCTGATTCGTATCCGTATGTTTCCGTCTAATATCCGATCCGTATTCGATCCGTTTGCACCCCTAATTACTGATGTCATTAGTTGGTCCTCAGCCCAGCACAAAACAATTATGTGAAGTTCATTCGTGCGGTCTAATTAATAATGCTCTTTAAATAATTTCAGCCTGTGCAGATGAACAAAACAATGTGTGGAGAAAATTTAGTAGCTTGTAGGTACGGATTTCTATATATAAAACAAGCAGTAAACTAAAAAAAAAATACTTTGTCAAATGGGAAATTTCAATCGATACTATTAATGATTGCCATCATGATTTGACAGGTTAATATTTATTCTGACTTATAAACTTATGTAATACCATAAATTAACCTCCGATCGTTGATTTTTCTACAGCGGTATGTCATGTAGATAACTATTCATTTTATTAGAGGTGTGTTTGGAACTTTGGATCATTCAAGAATATATTTTTTTTGGAATTAGCTCCACTATTTTTAAACCTTGATGATCCAAACACAAATAAACAAATTGGATTAGTTCAAAAATAGCTCTATTCTACTAACCTATGTAAATGGAGGATTAGCAAGAATAGAACTACTGGAGTTAGTGATATTAATAAAATATTTGATTCCTCTTAATTAGAGTTTTCTTAAATATTAAATTAGTATTAAATAAATATAATATCAAATTAGATTAATATTAAATAAAATGTTAGATTAAATATCATATTGTAGTCATTTAAATATTAAATGTAATATAATATTAGTTTAAATACTATATTAGTATTAGATAAATATAATATCATATTAGATTAGTATTAAACAAAATATTAGATTAAATATAATAAATATTAATTTAAATATTAAATGTAATATAATATCAGTTTAAATATTCGATTAGTATTAAATAAAATATTAGATTAAATATAATATAAAATTAGTTTAAATATTAAATATCATATAATATTAATTTAAATATTAAATATAATATAATATTACTTTATATATTATATTAGTATTAAATAAAATATTATATTAAATATAATATTATATTATATTATATTAGTTTAAATATTAAATTAGTAAATAAATATAATATCAGATTAGATTAGATTAGTATTAAAAATATTAGTTTAAATATTAATTGTAATATAATATTAGTTTAAATATTAGATTAGTTTAATCATTATTTTATTCATTTCCTCCATCGCTATTCTAAATATACAATTCAAACGACATTTTTTCTAACCCGAATAGTCCAAAGTCAGCGCTATTCTCAACCACTAACCCAAAAATCGATATTCTTGCACTAATCCTTGCACGATCCAAAAGTACCTTAGGTAAATTTCACTGGAGGTCACTAAACTTTGTCATTTGTCACAAATTGTTTACTTAAGTTTGATTTGTTAATTTTTAATCACTCAATTTTGTAATTTGTCTAAATCAAGTTACTCTATACTTTTCATCCAAAATTTTAACAGAATATTCCCATTTCGTCCAAAATATTAATGGAATATTCTTATTCCGTCCAAAAATACTAACAGAATGAGCATATTCCCGTTAGTACCTTGAACAGAAAATATAGTGTGACTTGATTGGAACAAATAACAAAGTTGAGTGACTATAAAAGAACAAATCAAACTTGAACGACCAATTCGTGACAAATGACAAAGTTTAGTAACATACAGTAAAATTTACCCAATTTTATTAGTTAAAATGTGATAACTTCCGCCAATCATCTAACAATTCACCTTACAATACAAGTTGTTCATATCAAAAGTCACAAAACTTAGCTATATCCAAAGTGTTCACCGTTTTTTCTTTGATGACTGATCATAACAAATTCAGCTTAATCATATGAGTGAGCCTATGGTACTATGCATAGCACGGATGGGTCCGTACTACGGTTCAATATCTTCGTTTTCAAAATTCTAACGGTTTATCCAAACCGTTCAACATGATTTCCATATGAATATGTACTTGCTGACCAAATTTTACATTTTTTCGAATTTTTTTACTATTTTTTTAGATAGGTAGAAAATCACTGTTTTTGGATGGTCAAGAATTTTCAGATCAAGTGATTTTCTACCTATCTAAAAAAATAGTAAAAAAATTCAAAAAAAATGTAAAATTTTGTCAGCAAGTACATATTCATATGGAAATCATGTTGAACGGTTCGGATCGACCGTTAGAATTTTAAAAACGAAGATATTGAACCGTAGTACGGACCCATCCGTGCTATGCATAGTACCATAGACTCACTCTAATCATATTATCAAATAAATAAAAGCCAACTTTTATAGTTTTTATTTCTAGTGAATGTCCAGCATAATCATATTGTCAAATAAATAAAAGCCAACTTTTATAGTTTTTATTTCTAGTGAATGTCCTGATGAGTGGCCATTCACTAAAAGATTCGGTGTAACATGACTAAATACAAATGCTATTAAAAATATGAGGGTTCAAATGCACCATTTTTTTTTTGTTCCAATATGCTCCAATAAACTCCACATTGTTTATCTCTGTTTTCAAGGTCTGTACAGTCGATCCGAACCGTTAAACTTTGTTCTTCATAATAAAATATGATTGGTGACCAATTTTATATTTTTTAGGAATTTTTTACTATTTTTTATAGGTACAATATCACTTTATCAGATGATCCAGAATCTCTTTAAAACAATTATTTTGTACCTATGAAAAAAAAAGTAAAAAAATTCTAAAAATATAAAATTTGGTCTCCAAACATATTTTATTATGAAGATCATGTTGAGCGGTTCGGATCGACAATTCGGACTTTGAAAATAGAGATAAACGATATAGAATATATTGGAGTACAAAAAAATAGTGTATTTGAACCCTCCTCATATATATGAGTAGAACTAGGGTGCTCCTAAGTCCTAAGTTCACAAGTCTCTTTGTGAACTCAACTCTAAAACTTATTGAATTGATTTCAAACGACAAATCAAAACCATTGAAATCCTTCTACCTAATGAGTGATGCGTCTACATGTGAAAATTTTAAAGTTTCGAATTAATTTAGTATAAAGTCAAGTGGTTAAAATTAGAAAGTTTATAAATTAATTTTAATGCGTTCATTTTTGGACGTATTTTGACCACTTGACTCTAATATATTTACACGAATCTCAATGTAAATCGGACGTTTAAACTTGACTTTGAATGAGACTTTGTCCAAAGCCCTTTGAACCAAACCCAATCCCGTTGATTATTGGCAGGATGAGCATCATTCTGTAATCTATATATATCATGTATTGATTGATGTTCTCGTGTCTGATTGTCTATATTATTGTAGTAGGTTAATTATGATTCCGTATTGACTGATGTAGGGGTGCAAACGGATCGGATAATATCCAACTGTATCTGGATCCGTATCCAAAAATTTAATATGGATATCCGATATTCGAATATCCATGCGGATACGGATATGGTTTTGAATTTTAATTATATATATAGTATAGTTTAATATATATTATGAAAATATTTGTGTATATAATTTATATATGGATATCCGATTCGTATCCGTATGTTTCCGTCTAATATCCGATCCGTATTCGATCCGTTTGCACCCCTAGACTGGCATCATTAGTTGGTCCTCAGCCTAGCACAAAACAATTGTGTGAAGTTCATTCGTGTGGCCTAATTAATAATGCTCTTTAAATAATTTCAGCCTGTGCAGATGAACAAAACAATGTGTGGAGAAAATTTAGTAGCTTGTAGGTACGGATTTCTCTATATAAAACAAGTAAACTAAAAAAAAAATACTTTGTCAAATGGAAAATTTCAATCGATACTATTAATGATTGCCATCATGATTTGACAGGTTAATTAATATTTATTCTGACTTATAAACATATAAGAACATACAATTACTTCTCATACCTCATAAATTAACCTACGATCGTTGATTTTTCTACAGCGGTATGTCATGTAGATAACTAATCATTTTTGTTTTAATTAAAGTCCTTAGGCATTTCATTTACCAGTGAAGCTTTTACACTAGTCCCAGCGCTGGGTACAGAAACAAAAAACCTGTATACCATCGCCCTAACCTCTACACTGGAACTAAAAACAACCAAATAAACTGCTATACATTTGGGAAGAGAGGGTATGTGAAACCCCTGTAGCCTATTTGCTTAACCCGCATCCAATTAGCCAGTCGGTGGGCCTGTTGATTCTCTTCCCTGTGTATGAACTTACAGCAGTATCTCGAGTGTGCTCGAAGCATGTTGACAATCCTCATCCAATCAGCATACGATCTCCAGTCAGCTGCCTGCAATGGTTGCAGTCACTACTACAAAAATTCAAATCAACACCGGTCAAACAACACCGATTTGATCTAAATCGGTGCTGTTTATAATTTAGCAGCGGTTTTTTAATAGACCGGTATTAAATCTATCACATTTAACACCGGTTATTACAAAGAAACCGATGCTAAAGATATGGCACCGGTTTTTCAATAAAAACCGCTGTTAGAACTTGGTAAAATTTTGAAAACGAAATTGTACAAACCCGTCTAAAACCCTATCTGTTTGAATCACCACTAATATCTCTCTTACTACAGCAATTGGACCATCGGCGTCCGGTATCAGGGACCCCTCTCCGCACACCGCCTTGGCCAACCCTATCTGATTTACAATTTTGTAGTAGTGAGTCTTCTCTTCGGGTCCAGGATCACCACTAGCACTTTTGAATCAGATAAGAAAACACATTCCTGCACCTGCAACCTGGACGCCTCTTCAACAGGGCACCAACCTCCATCTTGAAAGGTGAAATCCTCTCATCAAATCCCTTCAATATTCATAGCTGAGAAGGCTACTTCCATCTGTCAGAATGAAGGCTGCGCCTCCTCTACCTGCCTGGTCGTATGAGCCATCAATCCATGCTGCTACACCTTCCAGAGTTGCCATGTTTGCATTCTCCCCTGATTGGTCGGGTGCACCTCCTGACCGACACTGTTGAAATTCTCTGCATAACCTCACACATATGAAGCTGGATGCCCTGATAGTTTGTGCAGGTTTACATTCTTTATCCTGAAACACACATGAGTGCATCGAGCCTTCCAGATATCCCATGCCAATAGCATGAAGAGCTCTATTTGTTCTTTGTCAAGAGCCGACCATAGATCATGAAGTGAGTGTGCAATTTGCTGGTCCTGCAAAACTGACGTTCTTAGCCCAAATTGAGACATAAACCACGTCACTCTTGCATGCGGACAATGCAGAATTGCATGGGGGGCATCCTCATTCGGGTATCTGCATAACTTGCATTCCGGTAATACCTGTTGTATCCTTTTGGAGATTGCCTTAGCTGTTGGTAGTGCCCCTTTAATTATTCCCCAGAAAAACATTCTGACTCGTGGCGCAATACCCTTGGTGGTCCAGATGGCGCAACACCCTTGGTGGTCCAGATTTTTTTTCCAGAGCCTCCTTTCCCAATCCTCGACCACCTGCACTTCCAGTGGCCGCATTTGGCAGAGCATTTGATATGCTCTTTTAACCGAGAACTCCCCATTCTACGCCCATGTAAACATGAGTTGGTCTGGTACCCCTGGTATTAAAATTCGATTCTTGTGTTCTGTTAGAATCATATTTGCGCGTTGTTCCCCACATATCCTAGTTAGGCTCTTGAACTTTCCAAGACAGAGTAATTGGATCAAAAAATTCAGCTACCTTCACTTGTGCCAGCTTTTCTGAGGGGATGTGCATATCTCGCCACTCCGCAAACCATGGCTGTGCAAACAGAGGGCATGTGCTGCCATCCCCTAACGACCAGAGGCGAATCCATGTTAATTGAATGGGGTCAATTGACCTCATTTAATTTCAATTTTTTTTATATTTATATTTTATTTTAATATATTTTAAAGAAAAATATTATGGATAGTATGAAATTGACCTCATTCGTAATAGAAATTTTTTATATATTTGACCCCATTCACGTTTGACCTCCATAGTCTAAAAGTCTGGCTACGCCCCTGCTAACGACCATTTCGTATTGTGAGCTAGCACGGCCCGGTTCTGAAGTAGAGCCCGCCACAGTCCCGTACAGGCCCCTTGCCTCTGCGTGAACCAAAAATTGGAAGAAAAAAGTAATTATGTTTTATATCTTATCGTTTGGTAGTCATATTTCTGTATGTTACATTTTTAATTAAAAAATAATTTGATATAATTTTTAATGTTACTTTTGAGAGTGAGATAAAGTAAAAAGATAATTCTTTACCTCTTACCCGATATTTGTACAGAAAAAAAATGCAATTAGCTTATTCTGATACGGGTAGTACTATTTATGTAGAACACTAGAATTGATCCACTGCTGGCCACATATATGATGCATGCACGCTGACTTGTATATATCATCCTTGTGGTGATCGTTCCTTTTGCTCTTGATGCATAGGAGCTCAATAGGTACAATATATGTAGGGTGCGATCTGAACTGGGAGAACGGATTAGGTTCAATGAGCTCCATGATCTTAAAGCATTGCAAATGAATCTTAAAGCATATTGAACAGTGATTGAATCCTTCGAACTAAAGTAGGTCCAATGAGCATCGGACCTACTCTCAAGTCCTAAACTAGAGATCAATGGATACAATACAGATTAGATAGAGATATTTTCATGCTCATATCTACTTTAAATCAGTGTTACTCGTATCTAACCAGTGACCATTATCTTACTTTCTGGGAAGGATCCACCTTAAGATAACTAGGGGCCGGTTAACTAATTTCTATTTATTTGAAAAATATAATACTTAGACATAATTTTACTCTAAATATATTTAAAGTATAATATTATAAGTACATTTAAATAAAATTTACTCATATATTTTTTATAAATAAATTATATAATGAACCTCCAATAATTTTTTTACTTCGTAAATTAAAAGTTCTGCTGCCTGTTATTTTCTAAAAAAAATGATAATTGAAACAGAAGGATCTTTCCAAATTCCAAGAACATTGATTGCAGAATCGCTTCTTTTCTAAAAATAAGCATTAATTGTCTGTTTTGTAGTCGGCAGTATTAGGCTAGTGAGGCAATAATTGTTTGGCAATCAAATCAGGGACCATTCGATTCAAATTTCGAAGCCATCTCGAGCGATGGATTCGAATTGAATGGTCCCGATCCAAAATTAAAAATTGAGTTAATTCAGGAGATTGTATTGTAGGAGTAGAACTAGGGTGCTCCTAAGTTCACCAAGCTCTCTTGTGAACTTGACTCTAAAGTATATCGAATCGATTTTAAATGATGAATCCAAACCGTTGAAATTCTTCTACCTAATGATTGATGTGTCTACATGTGAAAATTTTAAAGTTTCGAATTAATTTGATATAGAGTCAAGTGGTCAAAAGAGTCCAAAAAATGAATGCATTAAAATTTATTTATAAACCTTAAATTTTTGACTATTTGACTCTATATTAAATTAATTTGAAACTTTAAAATTTTCACATGTAGACGCATCACTCATTAGGTAGAAGGGTTTCAACAGTTTGGATTCATAGTTTAAAGTCGATTTAATATATTTTAGAGTCAAGTTCACAAGAGATTTGGTGAACTTAGGAGCACCCTAGTTCTACTCTGTATTGTAGACCCCTAGTAAAAAAATTGCCTGCTTGACACCACGTGTTTGTCAAGTTCTGGTCCTTTGAAGGAGAACGGAGTGGGTCCCATGCCCATCGGATCAGGTTTAATAAGCTCAATGACCGTCCGATCCATTTTAAGATCTATGCACATAAAAATTAAAACAAATATGTACAAATCTTAAAATATATTGAATGGTAATTAAACCTGTGAAACCAAAGTAGGTCCGATGCCCATCGTACCTACTCTCAAAGTTCTTTTTAAGAGACCTGGCGACGAGCCGACGACAATTATACTCTCACATTGAAACAGTAGCACTAATTAATTATTTGGTCAGGGACACATTGAAAAAGAACATATAATAGAGAGGGAAGATTTGCTTTAATATTGCTTTATTTTTATTTTTTTAATTAATTTTAAATCTGAAATTCGACATCATATTTATTATTTACATATCATGTCTATGTCTATAAAAAATTATGAAATTTTATATATGTTTCACCGACCGTGTATCAAACAACTTGAAATATCAATAGTTTGAAATTAAAAATACTTAATACATTTACAAATAGTACTTAAATAATGTTAAATTAATTGTTAAAAAAATTATCCAGTCAATATCATACCCAATAATTTATTTTTTATTTTTTTTAAATTTGATAAATTTATTGTTAAAATTATCGAAATAATCAATGCCAAGTGATCTTTAAGAATAAAAATAAGAGTACCTAGAGTACCATCTTTTCTGGCCATATTAAATCCAGGTAGTCTGAAATATCAACAAAAAATAGGGAGAAATAAAAGTTTCGGCTAGAAAAATGTGAAAAATTGACACCGAATAAATAAATAACAATTAACAAAAAAAATTAATTTTAAGATTTCATGTCATTTAGGTTATGGGTGGATACAGTAAGAACCAGGGGCAATTGTCTTTCTAAATTTTGATTTTTTTTTTCATCAAGATCAATAGATCCAGATCAATCTTGTACCCTCTAAATTTTATTTGTCTTCTTTTAAGATTCTAAGTTGTAACAAGGATAAAAATTAGGATATTTTTTATAAACTATGATTAATAATTAGAATTAGAAGTTAAGTATTGAAAATTATAAGAAAAAACATTAAAAAAAATTACAAATTAAAACATTTTTTGTTTATTATTTGATTAACTAATAAATTTGAACCCACTTAGTTATTTAAACTCGATTCTCTGTTTTTTTTTATCTATTCTAATCAAAATTCTAAATCCACCTCTGATTTTTTATTTAGATCGCCCATACGAACAACATGCATGTTCTAATGTTGTGAATTTTCAATTTCCTTTTGTACATGATTAACAGGTAAAAATAAAAAAATAAAAAATAAATGCGCAAAATAAATACCCAACCATTATATTTTCAATATTATGATCTTGCAATGTACAAAAAAGAAAAATTTAACAATTACAACAAATAATCAACATCATAAAAAAAAAAAAAAACAACTTCAAATTTATAGGGTAATAATACACATCCTAAAATCTTAAAAATATAACGGATAAATCACATCTGTCCTTAGAAATTCCATACCTCCACCACCACCGTATCCTAAAAAGAAACCAAAAAACACCAGCACCATATTACGCTACCACAGACAATCCAACAGACATGAGTCCACTAATTGTCCAATCATTCATTCACGGATTCAATTCAATTCAATTGCAATTCCCGTTTGGTTGAATTCAATTCAATCGCACACCCACTGCCTTTCTTCCACATCTCCACCACCTCTGCCAGTGCCTGACATGCGGCCCCACCTTCCTTCATCCCCTCAGCTGCTGCCTCTTTCAGCTCGGCCACCTTCCTCCTTACTTTCTTCCCGTCCTCTCCTTCCATGAGCGCTCTCACCTTTCTCTCTATCTCCTCCCTCTCCACCACCCCATCCCTTCTCTTTTCCAACCGCAGCGCAATTCCGGCTCCTACCGACAGCATCACCGCATTCTGTTTCTGTTCTGCGAACAATGGCCATGCAATGATCGGCACCCCATGCACCACCGTCTCCAAGGTTGAGTTCCACCCACAATGGCACACGTACCCGCCTGTGGCCTCGTGAGCCAGCACCTTTGTTTGTGGGGCCCATGATGACACCACCATGCCTTTTTCTTTTGTTCTCTCACGAAATCCTTCCGGTAGGAATGCAAAAGGATCCTTCTTGCTCTCGGCGTCGTAGTAGTTGCTGCTGAGATCACCGGCATCGCTCGGACTTCGTACCACCCAGAGAAATCTCTGGCCACTTGATTCGAGGCCAAACGCCAGTTCATCCATCTGTTCCTTTGTTAGAGTGCCGCCACTTCCAAATGAAACATAGAGAACTGAATTCGTCGGTTGTTTGTCGAGCCAATCAAGACACTCCGACCTGCTTGCCATGTCGGCCATTGAGCCTGTATGAATCAATGGCCCAATTGTGTAAACCGGTGGCCGGCCTGGCTCGTGCTGCTTTAAAAATTTGGCTGCATGTGGTTCAATCTCATCAAATGAATTCACCAAGATCGCCTCTGCCTCGCGGTACTTCTGACCATGATGCACCATCCATTTGTAGGAATCGTTCGACCGGTCTTGGAGAGGTGAGAGTATTTCCGTGCCTGGTATGGGCACACAGCCAGGTAATTGTACCGGTTCTGATAGCTCCTTAAAGTCACATGTGAGATTGACATCAATTTCAGGCAAGTGTAGCATAAGAGAGAGCGCCAACAGATTACTAGGGAAGAACAAATATGGGCGCAATCCCGCATCACGCGCCGCATCAAAAGTGTCAGCGCCAAACAAATCGGCAACGAAACCCACAACAGTATGGCGAGTCTTTAACTCATTAAGTGCCGAAGTAATGGCCGGGATTAATCGAACTGCTTCGACCGACATGAGGGTTTCTATGGCCGAGTCAGGAGGGAGGTCAGAGAGAGACACAGGTGGTAGATAGAGGGAAGAAATGGAGGAAGGAAGAGAAGAAAGAAAGGCTTGTTGGGTCTTGGATGCGGTGCTTGCGAAGGTCATGAGTGTGGCCGTGAAACCATGTTTTGTGACCAGGAGCTTGGCGAGCTCGGCCAAGGGGATGAGGTGGCCCATGCCAGGTGTCGACAGGAGCACTATGTGTGGTTTTAGTTCCGTACCGTTCTCCATTGGAAGGTGTGAGAAATTAAGGGATCAGATCAGAGGTGGTGACTGTCTGGCTCTCTTCTTCTCGTTTTTTTCTCTTTTCTTCTTTTCTTTGATGTTGTTACTGATAATGGTGCGTTTGATTTGTCTTGGATTGTTTGGAAGATTAGGCGAAGATATAAGTAGTGGGAGGAGGAGAGTGATAGTAGATAATGTAAAGTCTTCTGTGGTGAGTAACGAGTTCGGCAGTTGGTGTAGCGATTTACTTTTTATAAGGACAATGAGACATTATATCTGATGGACCACATGTCAGCAATTCAATTAATAAACCATTATTAGTTTTTTGAGACGGAGAATTTATGCTCTAGCGAGGGAAGATGGGGATGATGATGATATCATACAAGTGTCAGGATGACGTCAGTGGTTTTTCCGTGGCTCCCACAAATTTCTGTTGGGTCCACTCCAACCCGGTCTTGTCTGCGGCTGTTGAATTCATCAATTCATCTCCAATTCATCAAATTCAATGTGCCAACAAAACTTTAAAGACACAATCTTTTAAGTTGAATGATCAGAGAAGCATCACTGGCTCAAAAATTATGGGCTGCTATAAAAGCATATGAAATTATATCCCCAAAGGGGCTTCCATAGGAGTAGAACTGGGTGTTACTAAGTTCACCAAAGTTACTATGTGAATTCAACTCTAAAATATATTAAATTAGTTTCAAATAACAAATTAAAATTGTAAAAAAAATTTATCTTATGAGTGATACGTCTACATGTGCAAATTTAAAATTTAAAATTAATTTAGTATAAAGTCAATTGGACAAAATTTTAATGTTTATAAATTAATTTTCGCGTGTAGATGCATCATTAGTAAAGTAGAAGAATTGTAATGATTTGGATGCATCATTTAAAGTCAATCCAATAAATTTTAGTTGTTCACAAAAGACTTGATGAACTTAAGAACACCCTAGTTCTACTCCTATAGTTCGATACTTAGGCTCTTTACATTATTATTGTTGATATTGTATTGTTCTTCATGATTGATGCATTCATACTAATTTGTCATTATTTTTGAGTTTGTTTCGCACGAAACAAGCGGTTAAAATTAGGGGTAGAGCAAGACTTTCGAACTATAGAGTCAATCATATAAAATTTTTGTGCAGAGTCATACTTTCAAAGTTCAAACTATGAGTCAATTATATACATTTTTTTCTGCGGAGAATGAAAGTCATTTTTACCATTTCATGACAATTATTGTAAGTTATATACAAAATTATACATTAGTACAAATTTTAAAAAAATTAGAGATCAATTGACCCTTATATTATCTTACTACATCCGTCTCTGATTAAAATTATGAAGAAATTAAGATTATAGATAAGTTTTAATATATTCATCTCTTTTAGGCAATTTTAGATAAGTATAAACAACTATTTAAACAACTATTTTACTTAATTGTCCAAGGGCATATATTTGCTCTTTTGCAAAAGAAAAGTATTATGTAGTGTTTTAAAATCACAATTTCTTCTCAGTATGAAATATTCAATATTTAGCTTGTAATAAACAAATGGCATCTCTGATTTGCTAAATTTGACAATTTTCCCAACTCTCAGCTTATCTTAAATTTGAGCAACCTCTAGTCAAAAACACAAAAGATAAGAACTATGAAAGTTGCTAAAAGTTGCTACAAGGAAAAAAAGTAAAGATTTTTCAAAACTCTAGCCGCCATCATCTTTTTTTCTCATCTCTTCTTTTCATCTCACTCTTCTAGATCTCATCTCCGATATAACTTCTCCTCTCTCTCACGGCTCTACTTTCTTGAATAAAGAGAAAAATGAGAGAGGGAAGGGACTGAAGCTGAGCAGAGCCGATCGGAGTCGAGAGTGCGGTATCTTCGGAGCTCGGAGTATTGAGTCTCTACGTCATCTTAATGGGAGCACGGGTGAGTAAATCCGGACGTCAGAGCGCGGTGTCGGTCGAAAGAGCGGATCCAGTTGTAGAAAACTATAGAGTTTAAGGTAATAGAGTAATTATGTGTATATAAGTGAGATTAGAATTTTAGAGTTATTTAGAGTAATTTAGATAATTTTATGAGAACAAAAATTTAGATTATATATTTGTAAGTTTGTTTTTCTTATTAATGAAATTATTAGTTGATATTTAAAGTCACTGACCTTACAAAAAATTACTACATGCAACATGTAGCATGCAAAAAGATAAAAAAATATATATATATTTCCCTAGAGATAATACCATAAGACTCCTCTTATATATATTTCCCTAGAGCTTAATAGGAGTTGGAATGTTCAACACATAAATTCTATACAATACAGTACGGTAATAGCGACATCGTGTTCATCCAAATTTTGACATTAACTACACTTGTTTCTTTCCTCAAAAAAAAAAAAAAAACTAAACTTGTTTCCAAATTTGACACGAGGAACATCTCGAGTGTTGTAAAAGCTTCACGACCTTAAATAATTATAATATTCTTATAATGTCTTTTTCTATATGACTATATATCCTTTCTGATTTTTAAGTTCCACCTTTGTTGATATTTTTGTTTGTTTTCTAGAAGATATTGTTTTGTTTTTTTGTGGTTCTTCTGAATCCTCCATGCAACTATGCAATGAAAGCAAAGAAGTGCCACGTGGGCATGACAAACACCTCTCTCTCTTTGGAAAAACACAGGTGACAGTGACAGGTGTCAATACGACAAATTTTAATTGGGAAGAACTACGAGAGTTCCTGAAATAGGCATCAACTATTTTTGAAAAACAAGTATAAATTGTGACAAATTTGAACCATAATTTCAACTCCTATTTGAACCAAGGTAATAATTACACCCCTTTGTATGTGCGGCGAAATTTTTATTTATACCATATTACAAAAAAAAAAAAAAAAAAAAAACCACCACTTTTTTTCCACATAATTCCACACTTTTTGAAAAAGAAGCATAAATGGCTACAAATTTGAACCATAAAAATTCAAACTCCTATTTGAATCAAGGTAAGTGGCTCCCTTTCTATGTGCGGTGTCTTTGTCAGCATTATTGGTAGTAAACAAAAATTTGAACTCTGTTTGTCATAGCTGGTATTATTAATTTCAATTTTATTATTTTTGTTTGTTTTTGTTCTTTTGCCAATATATATGTTGCTAATATTGATGTAGTTATTAAAACTGAAGATTTAATGCAGTGGCACAAATTCTGACTCTCTATAGAAAGATATTGGTTTAATTCTAGCAAAAAAAAAATTAAAATATAAGATTCTTTAATAAAAATTGTTATGGGAGTTATAAATCGGAAACCGACTTTGCTGCTCTCTAAATAGAAAAGTAGGATTCTGCTATTTCAATTTCAATCATTCATCTGTATTGAGATGCGTGCATGAAAAAAATTCAACGGTTGTAATTAGAGTAGCAGGTCCTACTCTTCTATTTGGAGAGCAGCGAAGTCAGACTCGGACTCTATAAATCGTGCAATTTTATTATTTTTGTCATTATTTTTTTATTGGGCTTCAAAACTGTGTTGGATGTGATTCTAATAAAGACATGTTAAATAATTAATGGTTTAAATACTTGTTGAATAATTAAGTGGAACTTTTTATCATCAAAAAGTTTTAAAATTTAAAAGATCATGGGATACAGATCAAGAGATAATTATCAACACATCGAATTATTCACAAGGGACCATATTTTTGTACAAAACAAAGTTTGAGGAAGACACATCGAATTAGTCCCTTTAATCTTTTTCAAAATAAAAAAAATATTTATGTAACAAATAAGAGGAGGATTTCAATACCTCATGTTTTTCATACCTCATCATATATCATTTTTTATATTTTGGTTTTCAAAGTTCAAACTATCGATCCGAACCGCTCACCATGATATCAATTCTAAAATATGCTTGGGATGAAATTTTTTGAAATATTTTGCTATTTTTTTTAGATAGGTTGAAAATCATTGTTATCGAACGGTCTAAAAACAGTGATTTTGTACCTATCTTAAAAAATATTAAAAAAAATTCAAAAATTATAAAATTTCATCTCCGAGCATTTTTTAGTATGGATATCACGTTGAGCGGTTCATATCGAATCAAATCTGCAAGAATAAAACGCAAATCAGGCACATAGTAACAATAGTAATAATTTACACTATAAATTCGCAAATAATTTGCGTTTTATTCTTTTTTTGACGTTTTCAAACTGAATTCTGAATAAAACGCAAAAAAGAACATGAATAACAATTTATTTGCGAGAAAAACTCAAAAAAATGTGAATTTTTTTTTTGCTTCCTTATTATACCAAATCATTCTCAAATTATACCTAAATCATAAATTTTTTACCATACCGAATCAAATCTGAACTATTCATTTGTCACCATAGACGGGCATTAGGTTGTTTTGTTAGAGCACGGAACCACATGATTTTAAATGTCTCTCTCACTCACTCTCTTTATTAAAAATTTTTTAATAAAGTTGACAGCGGCTGTATTCTAATTTCTAAAATGTTCTCTCTCACACCAAATATTCGGCTTCCAGCAGAAATTAGAATTGTATCATTGTATGGATGGTGTGATCACGATTGATTACGATGTGATGAAATAAAGAAAATAGAAACCCTTTGTTAAAGTTATTTGATTAGACAAATTAAATGAATCTAGAACATCTATGCACATTTACGTCATTGAAATATTGGTTCACTAATTTCAACTTGATTTTACCCTACGTTTTTTTTTTTTTTTTTGTGAAAACAATATTTTAAATATGATCAGCTGCATATGCGTATGCGGTATGCCATTTGTGCTTAAAATGATGAGTAGTCATCGAATGCGGATTTGAAATATGCAGTCAGTTAGGTATGTTTCGTTGGGTTAAGAATTCGGAATAGCTTATTCAGTATCTAGTTAGGTTAAAATAGTTAGAATAGAGAATTCCAACATTTTGTCTTATTAAAATAAATTATTTTTAATTTTTTTGAGATTTTAATATTCTAATAAGATGAAATTACCTATCATACAGTCATACAGATGCTTAGAAAAAATATGAAATTTATTTGAAGAAAAAAATTGATTTAAAAAATTAGACAATTTGTACGAATAAAAAAAAAAATCTAATTGAACAATTAATATTTGAACACGAATAAATATCTTTTTTCAAAAACAAATAAATTATGTATAATAAAAAATGACAATACGTTGCATATGAATTTCTATAAAGAAGTAGAATTTTTTTTTTATATTTTGTTATACCTTAAACACATAAAATCCATACTTATTAAATAAAGAGATGACCACGTATAAACATATGACGAAAAATGAGGAACTTCAAATAACAAATTCAAGTCATTATGACTGATTTACCTAATGAATAATATAAATTGTTATTATTCTTTATTTATGGAAAGTGAAATTTTTATAAGCTGTTGGATTAATTGTTTCTAGCAGTATATATCCAATATTGGCTACCAATTGTACTTTAAATACCTTGCACCAATACAACCTTTTTACAGACTAATTAAGTTCAACAAGTACCTTACCTATAGGTTAAATCTCATTACAATTAAATAACAAATCTGAGCACTGGACCCCCATAATTCTGGATAAATTCACGAAAAGACATCCTACTTTGAGTAGTGCAATTTGACAAGTAAATTTTGATTGTTACTCAAAATGAGTACAGTTGTCTTATGCAATTTATGTACAAAATTATTTTTATGAAGAAGAAACATGAGGATCAAGCTCCCAAATTTCATTAATTCTTACACAATAGGTGTAAGATGAAGTTTATGTACATGAGATATTTACAAAATTTTAACAAAAACAACAAAAAAGAAAGTAAAATAAAAGTGAATTTAAATAACATAAATGGCTCTATTCGCATAATTTCATCTCTCAAGAAATCATACTCTTTAACTTCATTCATAATTTCCCAAGATATGTGCACCTCTGTTTTTTGGATATCTTGGAAGATTCGTCTACACCTCTCTTTCCATATGGTGAATACCACTGCCAGCTGTATTCTCTTTATCGTTTGCAATTTGGAATTTAATGTTGTTGTCCGGTATTTTACTTGCATGAAGTTTGCACATCTTCTCATTATGTACTAAATTATTGGTTGTATTAAAGTAGACAATTTAATATAAATGTCTTTTGTAATGATGATTTATGAACAAATTAAGTAGCTTTCTTGTAATACATATTGATAGTTTGGATATGTAAATCAAAACAATTATAAACTTAATCGAAAATTGAATTCTGGGTATATAAAATTGATTTTCTCTGATCTCTTAAGGACATATTTCGAAACACCAATTTGATTATTGGAGGCATGTTAGTACAAAATTTTCAATTAGATGATAAAGATAAACTGATCGATTGTTGACACTTTTTTCTAAATATAAAAATTATTCACATAATTTAGAATATAAATGAAATAATAATCAAGTAATAAATACATGATGGATCATGTAAAACTGAATTTTCTGAACACATACATGCAATATTTTCTCACTAACATATTCTTGCATGCAGAAAATGCTTGGTTACTTTTAGGCCCTATCATATGAACTCAAACTAATAGACCTAACATAATAACTAGATACATTTGAGCTTCCATAAATGACCTCATAATTCGTGTGTTCTGTGTTTAGTGATTTGCGATCTGAATCATATATATTAGATCTTACACAAAATTTTAATAAATCTTTTGAAAAATAATATCACTTCGTAAATGTATAATTCATTAATTACGTACAACAGTAAATTTAATAAAACTTTGCCTAACAAAAAATAACCATTCCTGTAAACACGATAAAATTTTTTGTATACTTTTGGACTTTTGGTTGGTACCTAGGTGAAATTATATCTATCTTTTTATTTTTTATTTTTCAGATACAGATACAGAATTAAAAATATTATTAAAAATATTATTAAAAAGTAGTAAAATTCATAATATTTATCTAATTATAATGATGAATAACATAATTTGTTCATAATATATATTAAATTATATGATATATATCTATTATTCGAATACGAATAATTAAAATATAAAACCATATATGTATCCATATCCACATAAATATCAGATATTGGATATCTACATCCATCTTTTTTAATACAAATCAAATAAGGATCTAATATTATTCACACCTTTTTCATCCCTATACCAGAGACATTCAACTTCTTCTTCTTGTTTTTTTTTGTTGTTGTTGTTGTGAAAGCTTGGCCGTCGCTGCTAAGAAAGACATTCATTGTTTTTAGGGCTTTAAATTAAAAATTGGACTTGTGTCATTTGAAAGATAATTGTTATTGAAAAAGAAATCTAGTCTGTACTTAAGCTTACTAACTTAGTATGTAATGGCTTCAAACAACGAATTTAAGCAGTTGAAATTGATTTATTTGAATAGTAATGCATTTGTATTAATTTTTGAAATTCTTAATTTTACTAAGTGTAAAGTTAAGCGGTAATTTTTTTTTTAAAATAAATGTATTAAAATAATTTGTGAACCTTCGGTTTTTATAGTTTGACTTTGTACTAAATTTGAAAATTTTATTAATTTAAAATATGAATATGTTACTTATAAAGCAAATCAATTTTCAACCATTTAAATTGATCATTTGGAACCTGTACAACATATTTTAGATTTCTTTTTTAAATAAGTTGGGATCAAGCCACTCAACATATTTTAAACCGCTATGTATACATAGCAGAATATTTTTCCACTTAGTAAATTTCGAACTCATAACTTTTTATATGAGAACTATATGCCTTTATTACTGAATCAAAACTAATTTCTTAACTTATTTTATAATTTTACTCATAACTATCTTGATAAGTTCAAATTCTGGCATCAATTTGAAAGGTAGGATGCATGGAATTTGTTGGCGGTAATCAAATGAAAGTTAATTTGATATATCGAGAATTCTAAATAACACAAACTTCAAATTACTGGAATTATTTGTTGGAATTTATTTGAGGTAGTTTCTTTACTTTAATCGATTCTCCGAATTGATCTTCCAATTATTTCCTTCTTTGTAGTTCATTTTTTCTTTTAAATCCCTAGTAGTGACAAGTCACCAGTGTAATAAAATACAGTCTATGGAGACGCATATGCATATTCGGTTGTAATCTATATAGAAATCTGACGGTTAATATATGTGTTCCGTATATTCGGCTGCATACTCGACCACATATTCATATTATTACCGTATATTCAGCTGCATATTACTGCATATTGGTTTGTATGATACCGAATTTATCGCATATTATCACATGCAACATATTATATAATATTACCGCATACTTATTTATATATATAGATTCTCATTTTAAAATATGCATATACAAACACATACCGCATAAGAACCCGTATTTACTGGCTTTGTAGTTCAAATTAAATTTGATAATTTATTTTAGGATTTCACATGCACTCCTGTGATACCTAACCCAGATAAATAATATCTAAATTGTTTATTTTGAACTTGAAAACTGACGACTTCCTCTAAATGTTTTCGCGCAATTAGAATGGATACATACTCCATGTGGTAATTATATATATTTAAGAAAAAAATAGAGATCTAGTTCTATTTTGGTAATTATAAATTGTTGTACTTTTTAAATTTATGAAACGTGATTTTTTTTAATAAGCTCGATTAATTTTTTCTAATGGAATACAATATAGACCTAAATTTTAATTTAAATACCTTGAAGTAATACAATCTTTTTACGGCCCGAGTTAAAGTACCTGTGTTAAACCTTATTATGATTGAATAACAAATTTTGGCACCTGAGCTCATAGTTCTGAACAAGTTCACAAAAAGTCATACAACATTGATATGTAAATTTTGATTGTTATTCAAAATGAATCAGCGCTTTTAACGGAAAATTGCATGCAATTTATATACCATATTATTTTATTTTTTGAAAGCTTAGTAGGTGCTACCAAGTGATTTGCTATATACTATATTATTGATTGTAGTTAACTAAACTATTCAATATAAATTATTTTGTAAACCAGAAAGCTAACAATTTGGAAGTCAAATGCCAAAACTGAGTGAATTGAACATCAATCAAGTTATTACTTGACACCAAAACTGGTAGTGAACCAGTTCTAGGTGCCAGATTACATAAGTTGTTGGGTTGCAAATTGAGAGAACTGCAATAATTCAAGGGATGAAGAGAGAAGAAATGATCTTCACCAAAACTGATTGCATAAGAGCCCGGAGTACAACACAAATACTAGTTGTACCTAAAAAATGTTGATCTTGTTGTGTTTTAAGCTTAGAATTGAGATAAGACAAACATGGGGATAAGAGCTGCATCACATTACAGGTGTAGTTGAGGGCTTGAGGCAAAGGTTGACAACACAAAGTAGGTGTGAGATATGTTGCAAGCAGAAAGCAGTGTCATGGCAGTCAGTTCAAACAATGTTAATAAGCGTAGCAATCACTCTCGTTAATCACTCTCATTGGTTAATCAATCTCCCAACTTTCTTTCTCTGGGAACAAAGAGAGAAGAGGAAAAGAAAAGATTGAGAAAGGATACAATGGGTAATTTATAAATTTAAAATGAATTTTATTAGAAAAATTAATAATTAAATAAATTTGTGAGTTTTTAAAGTTTAGAAAGATAAATATGATATTATTAATTTTAGAGGGGGTAATACGTAATTTCAAAATTTTGAAGGGGTACAAATACCCCCTATATAGTAAAGCCAATGGCTAAAACTAAAATTCTAACAAATAATAAAAGCAAGATTTATATATATTATTTTAAATTAATCTTGATTTTTAAATTAATCAAGATATATATATATATTATTTTAAAATTAATCAAGATATATATATATATTATTTTAAAATTAATCTTGATTTTTTTTCTATTCTATTTTAAATTAAACAGAAATTAAAATTAGATGTGATAATTTTCTAAAAATATATTAATTTACATAATAAGGTAATGTTAATTTAAATAATAAGGTAGACTGATTTACAAAAATAAATTTAAAAATATATACAAGAAATTAATGGGGTTATAAGTTAAACATATACATGAATTCCTTGTA
Organism: Carex arenaria; assembly: GCA_964058825.1. Lineage (NCBI taxonomy): Eukaryota > Viridiplantae > Streptophyta > Magnoliopsida > Poales > Cyperaceae > Carex > Carex arenaria. The sequence goes on from CAXKVW010000069.1 coordinate 270,966, forward strand.
TGTAAAGATTTTCTCTGATCTCTTATTTATTAGAGGCATGTTGATAAAAAAAATTCATTTAAAAGATAAACTGATTTGGTATCGATTATTAACTCTTTTCTCGTATATAAAAAATCATTCATTTTATAACCATAATAATCAAGTAATAAAGACATGATCTATCATGTGAAACTGATCTCTCTCTCTCTCTCTCTCTCTCTCTCTCTCTCTCTCTCTAAACACACATGCAACATTCTCTCTCTAACATCGGGCATGAACAAAATGCTTGGTTACTTTTAGGTCCCATTAACTGAGCTCAAAATAATAGGCCCAAGAGAATAACTGAATATTTTGGGCTTCATTAAATGGCCTATTGTGACTTAAAGGGCATGGCCGGCTACTTTGGGCCTTCATTAGAAGGCCTCTTAATTAGTCTAAATACGCCTTCTTATTTTATGCTTCACATGAATTTGAGCCTTTGGTCTAAATATGACTTCTTATTTTTAGGCTTGCATTTTTCTTCCTTTGACCTGAAGTTAGGGGTGCACAAAAAGCTTGTGATTCGATTGAATTTGATTCGAAAAAATTCGGTTCAAAACAAATCAAATTAGCTTGGTTCGAAATTGGTTCAAATCGAACTCGAACTGAGTCTGACTCGGTTCGATACTCTTCTTTTTAGTTCTAAACCTAGTTTCAAGTTCCAACCAGTTCGGTTTGAAATTAATTCAAATTGTACCTAGTCAAACTCGAACTCTTCTTTTCAGTTTGAAACCCTGCTATAATTTCAAACCAGTTCAATTCGAAATTAGTTCTAACTCGAACTCAAACTGAATTAAATTCGATTCGGTTCGACCTGTCTGCAATTATCTTTTATTGTACTGGTAGATTTAGACACAATCATATCACTTTTACTAAACTAGGACACTGAAAAGATTCAGATTAATCCTTGTGTAATCTATAACACATGATAACAACGCCATCATCCTGATTACTGCTTTAATTTTGTTTTATTCAACATTGTCGTTCACAGCGGCGGATTCAAACTTTCGTACTATTTTAACGAAACACATATTAAAAGTCAATTATATAAAAATATTCTACAGAAAATAAAAATCAATTTTACATTTTACAGTACTATAATATTGTACTCTAATTTATATAAAAAAACATACATAAATACATATTATTTAAAAAAAAATAAGAGTTAATTTATCCAGTCCCAGAGGATAGACCTCATTTTACGGTTTGAGATTTAATCTCACCGCTTTGGGATTCGGGCCAGCGCAGGAGGGCAGTATTATTGATTTTTGAGATTCGTGTCAAGTTGAAAAGAACGGTTCAGATCCACTAATTGTAAAAGATTCTCTTATGCAGTAACGGAGAAGATGTGAATTCAGCCGTTGACATTCTACAAGCAGTGCCAAAACGATTCTCTTGCAAATAAGAGGCTTCTCTGCTTAATTCTTGAGAGGAAAAAGATAAAAGCCAATTAATCCTTTGCTTCTCGGAGTCCGAAAGGAACAAAATATGCGAGCACTCTAATTCACAAGTAAAGAATAAAGATGCTTTTTTTTTCTCTCTTTTTCTTTTGTTTGAGATAAGAGTGACGTTACAAATAGTTGAAGAGGTGTTTTCATGTTCAAACCAGCTTACTATCGGTACTGCATGCGTTACTGGTACACAAGATTTAAGTACCAGTACCACCAACCAGCCATAAGCTCAACTGTAGTTCCAAATGAGGAAATTTAAGAAAACAACTGTAACGTACAGTGTGTGAACCATAATTAGTAGCATATTTGTTACTGAAATCTTGAATGTGTTATTGTGCTTCACATGAATTTGATGCATTGTTCTAAATATGCCTTGTTATTTTCCGTATGGCATTTTTCTTCCTTTGACCAGCAGTTATCTCTTACTATATCCTGGGATAAGATTTGGTCCAAATGGTTTTGGACCGAACACTTTCCAAATTCTCTAAAAATCGTACAATTGAAGTCTGAACAGTCGATCCGAACCGCTCAATATAACTTTCATATTAAAATGTGCTCAGAGAGCAAATTTATATTTTTTTGGATTTTTTTTACTATTTTTGTAGATAAGTACAAAATCACTGTTTTTGGACCGTTCAGAAACAATAATGTTGTACGTATCTAGAAAAATAGTAAACAATTTTCAAAAAATATAAAATTTGGTCTCTGAGCACATTTTAATATGGAAATCATGTTAAGCGGTTCGGATCAACTGTTCGAACTTTAATCGTACGATTTTTAGAGTCTTTGAACAGTGTCCAGTTCAAAGCCATTTGGACCAAATCTTATCTCTTGACCAGCAGTTATCTCTTACTATATCCTTACTATAGTACATTGAAAAGATTCGGATTAACCTTAGCTTTGTGTAATCTGTAACGCATGATAACGGCACCATCATCATGATTACTTCTTTAATTTTATTTAACAACATTGTTGTTCACATTCTACAAATACTGTCATATCTTGCGTAGGGTTAAAATGCATTATTGGTTTTGTGCTTGAATTATTCTCCACATCATTTTTCTGTTTTCAAAGTTCAAACAGTCAATCTAAACTGCTCAAAATAATCTACATACTAAAATGTGCTTGGTGACCAAATTTTACATTTTTTGAAATTTTTTTACTATTTTTTTTAAATAGATACAAAAGTATTATTTTCAGACAATTCTGAACCATCTAAAACAGTGATTTTATACCAACCTAAAAAATAGTAAAAAAATTTAAAAAAATGTAAAATTTGATCTCCAATCATATATTAATATGAAGATCATGTTGAACGATTTGGATCGACCGTTCTAACTTTGAAAACAGAAAAAATAACATAGAGCATGATTGAAGCACAAAACTAATGGTGTATTTTAACCCTACTCATCTTGCAAATAAAAGGCTTCTTTGCTAATTCATTAGTCAATAAGGAACAAAATACGCGAGCACTCTAATTCACAAGTAAACATGTCTTTATTTTTTTTGTTTTAGATAAAGAAATAAGATGAAGTATTCTTAGTAGAACTAGGGTAATTGGCTTCAAATGACGAATACAAACTGTTGAAATTCTTCTATCTTTTGAGTGACTCTATACAAATTTAATTTAAAATTTAAAATTTTTTGTATGTAGATGTATCACTCGTAAGATAGAAGGATTTTAATAGTTTGAATTTGTCGTTTAAAATCAATCTAATATATTTTAGAACTGAGTTCACAAAAGAGCTTGGTGAACTTAAGAACACCCTAGTTCTACTCAAGTATTCTAACTTCAAATATTATTTTAAAAGAGTTAACTTATGTTAAATAATATCTGTACACATATTGGATTGATTAGATTTTATATCTATTTTTGTTATCCGATCCGTAGTAAACTAGTAATCGAGTTACGATACTTTCAACTCATAATCAAATATGCAAATCGAGGAGACAAGCAGGGGCGGACCCACCTTGAACTGGGGAGCAGCCGCCCTCTGGATTTTGAATTCAGTGAAAAATACAGATTTGATACCACTTTGTCTCTCCCTTGAACTGGAAAGCACGTCAAGCCAGTTCAAAAACATTGTTAATGAATTTTTTGTTGTTTTATAGAAACTTTATAGAAATTTATAGATCCGGACCAACTTTGTTATTTTTTAAGAGTATATATGGTTAGATTGAGAATATGTTATTCTTGAGGTTACCCTATTCGGTATTTAATTAGGTTATAATAGTTAAAATAGTGAATTCAAATTTTTTGTCTTATTAAAATATGTTATTTCTAAGAGTTTTAAGATTTGACTATTCTAATAATACAAATAATAGTTATTTTTTATTTGGCTATTCTAGTTATTATTGTTTTGCAATCAAACATACTCTAAACCCTAAACCCTGTATCTGCCCGAGAGATGCAGATTAGTGATCACCGTGACACCGGGTCCGGATCCCCTAAAGTAACCCAATTTTTGAGTTTTGGATCAAGACCGTCCGATTCTAATCTGTCGCTCGGAATTCTCTTGGGATTTGAATTCATTATCGGTATGTGTGCACTTCAGATCTGAATGAATTGTCTCGGATTCAAGTCTGACAGTTCTGATTTAAAACTCAAAGATTGAGTTACTTCACTGGATCTGAATTCCGTGACACCGTCCACCCGTCCAGTAAGTTCAATAAAGAGGTGTATAAAAAAAATATAGTAAAGTGACGAGGAGAAATAACAAGCACAGGAACAAATTCTAGAGCCTCTAGAATCAGCGCTTACCATCCCTTTCCAGTGTATTCTATTTCTATTCGGACATAAAAAATCCATGAATATATGACCAAATCAAACCGCTTTGTACTAAATTATAACAACACCGCCTTAGACTTCGACCCAATTCCCGTGAGAAAAGAGAAGCACACCACCATGACAGACTCCCCAAGTGAACCAAACCGGACCCAAACCCAAACCCAAACCCAAAACCCTCCTCCCTTGAAGCAACCGGGTTGGCAGAGCGGGGTGCACTACCCGAACCCGCCAGACCCGCAATCAGCCAAGGCATGGAGAAGCGGTGTAAAATACCCAAACCCGCCAGACCCGGTGAATCCAGACCCACTAACTCTGCGGGACCAGTGGCTGTTTGCCATAAGGAATTACAGCAGATGGTACTCGCGTGCATGGGGAGCCGCAATTCTTGCCGGCGCAACGCTGTATTATATCGGGTGGATGCTAAAGGGTTCAGACCCGGTTCATTCGCATCCGGCACACAAGCAAGAGAACCCTGATCATGACATGCCTCAATTGACAACTGACAAATAGTTGTGAGAGTTTTTTCATGTTCAAACCATTTTATGATTGGAACTGTGGTACTGGTACATAAGCAGATTAGCTCAATTGTAGATTTGTAGTTCTAAATGAGGAGAACCATAATTAGTAGCATATTTATTACTGAAATCTTTTACTGTTAAGGGAGATATTGAATTATAGGTTAGCCTAAAATGGGAAAGGCTATCCTTGTGCCAGCAATGACTTTTTTTATGAACTAATAACCATTTTTCCAATGTCAGCAAACATTTTTAGTTTTAGCCAAATCTTTGAAAGAAAATACCATCAGACCTACTAATCTTTGGCTAATAAATCACCCACAATGAATTAAGCACTGAGATTAAACATTTCATGTTTTCACATCATTTTATTGTTTGTTAGTTAATCTTTGGACTTGACTGATATCAGGTAATGGGTGATTTGGCAATACACCACTTCAGAAGCACAGATAAGTAGCGGCTGGTGAAATGTAATTAAAGTTGTAAAATATTAGGGACTCAAACCAAACAGGGAAGAAGCATGCATCCAACAAAACTTTTATACAGTGTTATAATTGTAATTTTGCATCAACAAAACACGGAAGAAGTATACCCCTCTTTTCTTTTCCTTTTAGTTCTGTTGTAAAATAACTGTAACCAATTAGTTTTGTAACACTAGCTTGTTTGTAAAATAACTAGAAAGGTTGTTCATATTGGTTTGTCTCTCATAATTTAACTACAGTAATTGGGTTGTAATGTTTGAATGCTGACATATCTGGTTAATGGTTTATATAGTTCTAGGGATGCATTTTCAATTTTTTCCGAAACCGAAAGGACAATGATATGACATATATATATATTTGGAAACCCAATAACAGATGCAAAATATTCAAACAACAAGCTCTCTATTAAAGAGAATACCCAACAACAGATGCTCCAGATATATTTTTTTAAAAAAGACTACACTACAGTGGTGTTAAGTTAGATCCGGGAAACCAGATGCGCGCGCTCATACAAACACAAATATACATAAGCACGCATGCATGCACACTTACAACCACTCTTGAGACAGCCAAAAACTGAAATCCAACTCTGAGCTATTGTTAGCATTCCTACTTTATTATTCCTAACACAACAATGCATGCAATAATACATACTCAGCATTATTTGATAACCATCTCCATGATTATATCATTCCAAGCGTCGATTGGGCCCGGCACACACCAGTGCAAGCAATCATACTGCACCTTTCTTTTACTGTTCTTGTCAAATCTCGGGAATGTCCTATAAGACCCCACATGACCATCTGGCCTCATTAGTGACAGCTGGTACGTATCGAGCAATTTCAAGTAGTTCAACTTACCGGAGCTCTCCATCACTTTTCTTGCTTTCTCAAACTCACGCAATTCAACTTCACGCATTCCATGATCCACACCACTGCCATTAAATTCACCTTTGTTATATGGTACGGTACGATTGCAGATGCCGCCATCAAACCATTGACCATTTTCAAAATGGGAAGGTGTCCAGGTACGAAAGATAACAACTGGAATATGTTCACCGATCAAACTTGTGATATGTCGAAAAACAAGTTGAAGGGTTTTTCTGTACGCGAACTCATACCCTAATTCAGCACGGCTTTTATCAGCGCAATTGTGACAGCCAACTATAGAATTGTTCTCCCAATAAACTGCATATTTTAAAAACCATTGACCTCCTGATATAACTACATAATCAAATTTGGTGTATGTGGTGCTCCAGGATTGGTCGAGGATGTCAAAGTGAAGCTGGATGGGGGCATCAGAAACACCATTTTCATTTTCAAAAATTTCAGCATGGGCTAGAAACGGAGTCCAAATCAAAGAGACAGTTAGGTTATGTTTTCGGAACAGCCACCTCCTTGATTTGAAGTCAGAGCTGTGGTACAGTTCAACTGGCTCTTCTGCCTGTATCATATGTAGATTAACACAAATTAATTATGGTATAGTAATATAGTATATAAAATGACAAATACAGTTATGGAATTAAACCTGACTGCCAACCCCAAATAACCCCTTCCTTTATGATTTGTTTTGAGGTGCACTAAAACCCTTCCCATTGTTTCAAAGATGCTAGTATTGGTAGAGAGAAAATTTGTCTGTGTTTTGTTGGTAAGGTAAAATCAAAGGTAAGAGATGGACACATATTTTCCATGCATTCTATTGGTAAAGAGGAAATTTATCATTCTTTAAAGGGTACACATGAAACTTTTTCGATCAATTGTTAATAGTTCAGGTACCATATAAAGAAGGCAAAGGAAATATTGGTGTACCTTAGAAAGAAGGCAAAGGAAAGATTGAACTTGGTTGCGAAGGATGGAGTCACCGATGAAAGCCCAAGTCTTGTCCCGCATGACATCCAAAAACAGGTACGAGTCAAATAGGGGTAAGTCACACTGGTATGGTTTCCATCCCCAATGTAGGTACTCTTTGTCGGGCCTGCCATTCATCAAGCAATTTTGATGATCTTCTATAAAACGGCAAGTGGAATTGGTATAAGCAGGTCTTGACGGATTTGGTATCCACATTCCATCGAATAGATTGCATTTCCCTGTATAATTAATAAAAGAAGAGGGTTAAAAAATGAGCAATGTTCTAGCTTGATTAAAAAATAACAGGATAAATTCAATTTGTTTTGGTATTCTTTGTGGAATAATTGAAATCCGAGAACTCTGTACTTTGGAAACAAAATAAGATACTAGAAAGTAATTTCTAAAAATCTAGTATATAAGCTGCAGTGATTCTGGTAAAAAGCAATAATTTGTCCTGTGATTCATATGCTGGTCCAAATCAAAGTCAATAAGACATGATTAATTTTTCTTTAAACTGCCATGAATAGCAAAAAGTAGTCATAATAAGAAAAACAAGAAAAAGAGCACTAGCCACTAGGGAAATCATAAGAAAGACAACTCGAAAAGTTGCAAGCAAATCATAACCACAATAACTGAGTACAATGAAAATCAGTACTTGCTATTTTTTTGTGAAACAATTTTTCCCTTAGTTCAGAAGATCATAATTAATTTAAAGCAAAAATAGTAAAGTATGAAGCAATAAATCTAAAAGATTGAGCATGTAAAGATTAAGCATGTTTCAATGCTAAATGTTATCTTATATCTAAAAAAAGGATTCTCAGAACAACATATGATAATCAAGTTACATTAGAAAAGAAAAAAAAAACAAATCAAAACCATAAACCGGAAGGGATGTTAGAGAGAAAAACTAATGGAATAGAATGGGAACAAATATCACCCCAATTTAAGGAGTAACAGAATATATGCTTTTTATGAATAAAGGAGGTTAAGAAAAGTCAGCTTCATTGACTTTAACCTCCAATTAAAAACCCAATTAAACAAGTTCAGTTTATGAAGTTATTATTGCTACCCTTTCCATCATTCCACTTCCCCTCTATCAATTTTTTTTTAAAAAAAATTATTAAATCCATATTTAATAATTGTAACTCCACTTCTGAATAGAGCAGAAGTTATTGCTCAAAGTACGATTATTATTGTTACCATTAATATTATATTTTTTTGAAAATAAATGGTCCCAAAGACCCAAACCACCACCTGTTACATTAATAAAAATAATCTTATTACGAGTAGAACTAGGTGTTCAAGTTCACCAACCTCCTCTTTGTGTACTCAACTCTAAAAACTTATCAGATTGACTTCAAATGACGAATCCGAACAGTTGAAACTAGTTTACCTTACGAGTGATGCATCTACATGCAAAAAATTTTAAATTTTCAAATTAATTTTGAATAGAGTCAAGTGATAAAAAAAAGTTCAAAAAATGAATGCACTAAAATTAATTTATAAACCTTCTAATTTTGACCACTTGATGTTATATTAAATTAATTCGAAAGTTTAAAATATTTTCATGTAGACGCATAACTCGTAAGGTAGACGGATTTCAATAGTTCAAATTTGTCATTTGAAGTCAATCCGATAGATTTTAGAGTTGAGTTCACAGAGAAAATTGGTGAACTTAGAAACACCCTAGTTCTACTCATCTTATTACAAGTTTACAACCAACACACACACACACACACACACAAAACTACAATACAACCCTCCAAAGCCCTACTTCCACATTCTACTCTATATCTCATCAATTAATGCTTGAATTTATCTGCACTAAAAAAAAATCAACAACCAAAAGATTGTTGTTGAATTATAGAAAAATAGAATACTTCAATATTTTTTTTAAAAAAGAAATAACCATGTCAGTCCTGTTATCCTTTTATGGATTGAACCAAACTAGCACTGCATGTGACGAGCTTGGGTGTTTCAAAACCAAACAAATTTTCACACAAGGACAAAATTCTACATTAGCATGTCATGGATTTTTACACTGAAGCCCTTCAGCTCGAAAATTTTCATTGGAATTAGAGAAAACAACCAAAGAACAATCAGAACATACACACCCCCAATTCAAATTATTATGAAAATTTCTAAGAAGAACTAAAATTAAAAAAAAAAAAAAAATTCACCTTTGTCTGTAGAATTCCGGTTGATTTCATTAGTAGATACCAATTGCTTCACACTGGAAGCAGATGGATAGAAGAGAAGGCGATAAGAGATACCTATGAGAAGCAAACAAACAGTCACCTTGGGTAGCATGTTGTCTGTTTTGCGATGGAGAGAAGAAGAAAGCCATGGTTGCCAAACCCAATTCATCTGTTTCTTTTTATTCGTCATACTCCATTAATGGTTGTATTAGTGGAAACAGGGGTTTTGAAGGAGATGAGAGGGAGAGGAGCAAAGGCCAAAGGCTAAAGGGTATAGAGAGAGAGAAACGGTTGAAGAGAGAATGAGGCTTTGTCGGTTTAATAAGAAGTAATGAGATTTTGGTTTATGGGGGCCTATTTTATTGGGGATTGTAAAGGTGAGAGGTGGCAATCCTCTACAATGGTTTAGGTGGAATTATATTTTATGGAAATAATGTATTTAGAATAATCTATCCTAAGTTCCTAACAACGATAAACAATTTTAAAAGTTTGTTGAAATTATAGAATTAAATAATTAATATTAAGAATATATCATAAGTTTGACCGCTTGACTTCATACTAAATTAATTTGAAAGTTAAGACAACATTACGAGTCGTAAGATAAAAGGATTTCAACAGTTTGGATTCGTCGTTTGAACCAATCCGATAGATTTAGATTTTTAGAGTAGAGTTCACAAAAGGACTTGGTGAACTTTAGGAACACCCTAATTCTACTCTTGATAGATTATAAATTTATAATCAAATTGAGGTAATTTGATAGTTATTATTTCGTTATAAATAAAATTGGACAAAGTTAGCGTGTGTTATGCTCAATCAACGAATCTAAACTCATAAAACTGATCTACTTCACGTGATGTGTGTGCATGCAATTTTTTTTTTTCGAATTCATTTATTATAATGTCAAGCGGTAAAAATAATGAAAAATAGTTTGAATTCATCAATTGACATCAATCTGATAAATTTAAAAAATATGCTCATTAAACTCTCTTAATGAGCATAACACGCGTTAGCTTACACAATAAAATTATAATTGTTAGAAGTTTGAAATTGTTCGATAGATGACTAGTTAATTTTAAACTATACAAAATTTGAATAATAATATATCTAAATCATGGAAAATTAATGTATATTTTAATGTATTTAACTATTTATGTTCACAAGTTGTACTTGTATTTGTATTTGTAGTTTATTTCATCAACAACGATGTTAACTTTTGACAAAAAAATGTCTATGCGGTGTATTGTAATAATGTAATTCGTTTGCATAGTATACAACTATACATAAAACATGGTACCCTTGGGAGAAAATTTCTAGTGTACCCATACAAATTTATGATACAACAAGTTTTTTTATTAAAAAAATATCATAATATTCAATATCCTCACTTTAATTTAACATTTTTTTATTATCACCTTTTGTATTTTTAATCTTTTATTTAGTTATTTTAAAAAATGAATTGATAAATATACCCTTTAATATTAGTGTGGATCACAATCAGACGGTCCAGATCTATTAACGCACGGTTAGTAATGCAGAGGATTCGAATTCTCCACCTGTTATATCATCGAGAGTACCAATTGTCACATAACGAATTTGGAGTTTCAGAAAAAAAAAAATGTACTGTGCATATCATCTTTTTGACAAGAAATGATGAAAGATAATACATTATTTGCAAAAGATACCACATTGGCTGGTGTATATACACAAGTACAAGGTCCGACTAATACCGTACCAGTATACCACTAAGGTTCAGAAGCTCCAAAATTTGAAGAACTTTTATACTGCTCCAAAATTTCAGAAGCCCACTGGGCCATTGCTTCTCTGGTTGCTCAGAGAAAGAATTACGGTGTGAATTTTTTTTTTTCCACGGGAATAGTGTCTCGGCCATTCAAATTGGATCCGAATTCAAACCCATTCCCGTTCCCGCTTGACAACCGAACACGCCCTAAAGGAGAGACGGGATATAGAGAGAGAAACACACAAGGGGGGGATTTGTTTTTTTTTTTTTCTCAAATAAAAGCAGGAGGAAATATTATGTATGAAGAACAAAGGAGATGAATATATGACTAGAAGGACACCTCCATTTAAAATAAAAGAGCATATTTGTCGATTCAGTGTTTTAAAATATCTAAATAAAAAACTAAACAGATAAAAGGAATAAAAAAAAAATTAATGGAAATATTAGATATTACAATGTTTTTATAGAAAACTTGACTATTTCAGAAATTTGTATGGGACTAGGGCACACTAGAAATTTTCCCAACTTTAATAATGTTGCATTCGACATTCGACACACGGCTCGATATATTAAGTTTGCAAATTGTAAATTTGTAATATGTGAAATAATTGTAGACTTATAGCATACATTAAATTCATTACATGTGAGCTAGGTTTTTATACGTAGCATTCAATTTTCGTGAAGTTGCATAACGGACTTACTTTTATATGTAGGTTTTTTTATATAACATAATGTTTTCCTATCATACATTCTATAGCAAATATGAGATTTTAATGAGCACTTATGGTGCCCACTGTGAATGAAATGACATTCAAATTAGTTGGTAATGATTTTATGAACAAATTTCTTCCCAAAAAAAAAATGAAATGACAAAATGGGGATAGTTACTCCAACATAATAATTTGTTTTGTCACTAAATACAAAATTAGTAAAACGTTATAATTCTTAATTTGACATTATTCAAGCTTGAAGAGCAAGATCCTGCTATTTTATCCAGACTATATAAATTTAAAAAAAATAAAACGTCTAAATTGGATACTATTTTGATTGTAATGTCAGGGTATGTAATCATAAGCATTCATAAGTCTGGATTATCTAATCAGGGTATGTAATCCAAATACTGGATAAAATATGAGCAATTTTCTTGGAGCGAGCAAAATCAGTATCCAAATATCTTATTTCAGTTTGGTTAGGATTGAAGTTTTTTTATATCTTTAAAATTCATTAGATAAGGTTATTTTCAGGTGAAAACAACATACCGGTGCTCTTTATCAGTAGTACACAATACACAAAATACCTAAGATCAAATATTTAATATAGAGGTATGTATAGAAATGCTCTCTAGCCTACTCCAACTTGTTTGGGACTAAAAGCTTGGTTATTGTTGTTGTTGTTATGTTCTATAGAAAGGTAGCTTAACCTACAAAGCAACACTAGATAATGACAATGACAAAATCAGTATTATGACAAAATTTGGGTCAAATTTACAATTTATAAAACTGATAGTAAACTAGAAACTAAATGAAGTGACCCAGTGACACAAACAAAACCGGGCTCATCTCTTTTTTCTCTTACCTGAATCAACTTAGAAGCAAGTGCAATTCGATCTTTAATGGGTGCATTTGAGCAAACAGCAAACGCCGGCCGACTCCTATCCGGTGCTTCTTCTAGCTTAGGACTAATCACACCGAGGTCAAAGACATCAATTCCAATATCTTGGGCAGCCTTGATCCATATTTTCTTTAAATCTATGGCCGAGATTGCACGTGATTTTCCTCCAGCAATGTTCACTTCAGTTAACAAGACTACATCTGGTTTTCTCCCTGAGAATTTAAAAGAGAAATATAACGCAAAGAGGTCAAAATCAGAAAATATCAGGAAAAAAAAAGAATAAAAAAGATATCAAATTTAAGTGTATGCTTGTACTGTTCGTGACAGTCTCCAACATTAGTGTGCTTGCATACATTTAATTTGAAGCAATGTTGTAAAATGCGGTTTTGTTCATGCATGCGGAAAGCCACTGCATACCGCATATGCGGTATGCGGCCGCATATGCGGAATTTCATGCGGACTCATATATGCGGATTTTAAACTATATATTAATTTATTTCCCCTCAAAACATGCAATATATTCCCATTAAAATCATTCAAACAATAAATTCGCACATATGCGGACCAATATGCGGGCATATGTGGCTCAATCGCACATATGCAGATCAATATGCGGAAATATGCGGAAATATGCGGCCCAATATGCGGCCGCATATGTAAAACCGCATATTTGAGACCGCATGTAAATTTTTATGCGGAATTGGACTGCATACGCATATGCGGTCCATGCGGCCGCATTTTACAACACTGATTTGAAGTGACATTTTCACAGGTACCGCTGCAAAAGGCTAACTTAGTGAATAATCTTGAACTATCATTAGCCCAAAATAACTCAAGGAATAACATAATGGTCCCACACAAGTCATAAAATATACTAATTATCCCTACCTTTCTTGTAGGCTTCCAAGAAAAGCAGTACCCTTAATTCCACAGAGCTTATCTTTTACCCCAGTGAGAAGGAAAAGGGAATTGTAGCCTTTAAAATTAAACACTAGGAAAAGAGGAGCACATGTGAAATTGTTTGCATTGTAGATGGACATATGAGATTTCTTGTATTGAAGAGTTCCAGGGGTACATATTATATTGTGTTATTTTGTAGGGTCATAATTGACATGGATTCTATACTCAAATACCATTCCTCTTTTAGGTTATTTTTTAAGAGCAATATGATTTTAGAGTTCAAATTTAAAGAACTAATTGTACCTGAAAGAAGCTGCTTAGCAAATGAAAGGTGATCTTTATCACTAGCCATGGCTACTACAAGAGCTAATGGACGGTCCTGATGCACTGCCTCAATCACCTCGGATAAGCCCTTAGCAGATGCTTCCGTATGAGCTGGCCCGCATTTTCAAGCAACATGTAAAAGCTGACTTTAGCAACAATTTGAAAACTATACAGGAAGTTTTCTCGAATTATCATGCAAAATTTAAAGTTAACATGCAAGTGTTACCCTTGAAATGATATAAGCGTCATGTCTATCCCAAAACAACAATAAGATATTTATATGGAAACCTTCCTCTCCTGAAGATATTTTTAAATACCCAAAATAACTCTCTTCTCACTAAATAATGTAAAGGAAATGCAAGATGCTGGTAGGGAAAACTATAACGGATGTATTCAAAATTTCCAAACTTGTACTATCTCATTTAGCAGTGTAATACAAATATTTTCTATAATTTTCTAGAAGGTAGATGTCTGAGTATAAGCACCAAAAAGATCCCTACAGAGATAGAGAACTACTGCTTAAAAATTCACAAAAAAAAAAAAAAAAAGTGAAAAATGGATACAGACCTCCGTCAATTAGTAAGGAAATGTTATCTGCTCCAATAGCCGAGGCTTCTCTTTTCATAAGAAATTGCATTCTCCCTTGTAAGTGGGTTTGTTCTAAGCCTGCCCGAATGGACTCTTTTGAAACTGTCAAACCTACACATTTACAGCAAAATAAAATTAGAAGCAAGTCAACATAATGAAATTTGTGGAGGCATGTGACTATTACTACCTTGATTATGAAGACAAAGTGCTGCACAGGTGGCCATCACAGCATTTCTAAGCTGGTGGCTTCCAAGCATTTGAAGTTTCAAATCCCGCAAGTCAATTTCCTGAAAAATAATTCGTATCTCGGCTACATCAATGCTGGAGATAATGATTATTCTGGACTATAGACACCAAGACAAATCACATGGAAAGGGCACTTATGTAAATTTGCTCTACATTAGAGATATTTTGCACAAAAAGAAAGGAAACTACCATGTGATTCTTTATATCCATGTGTATGTCACATATTTGTACAGGTATTTCATATTCGATTCGATATTGTTTTAGGCTGGAACTAATACATGGATCAAATGTTGAGAGCACTGGAGAGTGCAGTAGACGCGCTCTTTCCCGAATAATGCCCTCAACATCTGGTTCGAGTAGTCCACCAATAACTACCTGTAATTGAAATGAAATCAACACAGTGGCACAAATACGGGAGAAATTTGGCATTGCCATTTGTTAAAATGAAAGTCGAAACTGCAATAGATAAAGACAAATGATAAAATTACAGAACTGGACGGCCTTCTTTGATAATTCCCGATTTTGCCATTGCTATGCTTTGGAGGGAACCACCCAAGGCCTCCAGATGTTCCTTTCCTATTGAGGTTATAATAGATAAAGCCAGCTCTGAGCTGCGTATCACATTTGTTGCATCCCTTGCTCCTCCCAACCCTGCCTGTCACCAAAATAAAAGAAAAGCACAACGCAACAAATTAAACTAAAGGTAGTGTTTGGTTGAGGCCTAGACTATGAAATAAGGGGTTTAGGCCTTGGTTATTCTACCAAATGCGGATTAATTAGGCCGGCCTAACTAGGCGTAACTAAATAATTATGCCTCTAAATTTAAACCACCTCTCCAAGTGGCTTAAAAGTTAGTCCTCCTACGGCTCCATGGTCAAAGACCATCCAATTTTTTTCCTCTCTCTTCTTTCGTCGATACTATTTCTTAAAAGCTTAGGCCATGACATAACTTGTGAACTCAACCAAACATGACTAGCTTAGGCCGGCCTAAGTTGGACTTAGGCCTCCAAAGTTTAGGCCTCAGAACTTTAATAACTTTGATCAAATTTAGTTCATAAAGGTTAAGTGCTTACTTCTATGACCGCAATATCAACCATCTCATGAGAGAAAACATGAAAAGCAAGAGCTGTGAACACCTACATAAAGAAATTATTTGGAGTTTAAAACCATAACAAAAAGTGCAGCAAGAAAATGTATGACCAAAATTGAGAACTTAGGTGCCACAATCTAGTAACATGTTACAGGTCAGGTATAATCCAATCAGTAGACAAAATATTGAAGGCATCAGATTTGTTTAAAAATATTTGCCTAAGCTACCTCAAAATGGGAAAGGGCTCCATTTTCAGAAGCTACTGAATCATCAATTTTACCCTTGACTTGTTGAAAAAGATTGCTTAACAGATCAGCTGGGATAGGTTTGCCTTCTTTTCCAATTGAAATGCGCTCCCTAATTGTCATTATGTGCGGGCTGCATGAGAAGGTTATAAGTTATAACTGTAAATTCATTAAAAGTTAGGTTACTAGGTTATTTGAAAGAAAAGGCATAGATTGTACCTAGTATAGGTACCGACTTTGTAGCCTTCCTTCCGTAAAATATTAGAAATAAATGCAGCAACTGAACCTTTTCCCTTTGTTCCAGCAATATGGATAGACTGTAAATATAACACCATAACACATGAAGATGATCTACACACATATTTAACTCTAAGGTACAGTGCAAATTATCAGGTGATGACATAAATGAAAAATGCAATGTTGCTCAAAGGCTTCAACTATGATCAACTGAGTCTCATATACTGTACCAAGATAGGTGTTTTCAGTTACCTTACAACTTGTGACTTGTACCGGTACATGTAGGAGATGGGATAAAACCCAAGTATTTTGTAGGAATGCTAAGGAGAGGAATAATGATACAGTGGAACTATACAATTGAAACATTAACTTTATTAATTCTTAATTAATTTATTATTATTTATTATCACCTAGTTATGGTCGACAGTTAAGTTACTCACACAAGATGTTTGTAGAAATGCTCAATAGACAAACATCACGGTACATCAGTACTTGACATCACTGACCTTGAAACGCGTATGGGGGTCGCCGAGACGGCTGAGCAGCCGCCTCATCCGGCCGAGATCGAAGCCGTCGTCAGACTCAGTACCGGCTCCTCTGGGCACGCCGATTCTCTCATAGTTCTTCAGCCCCTCCAAGTACTCCACCAACTCCGCCATCTCAGCCCCGTGGTCTCCGCCTCCCATAGCTGAGAACAGTCGAGGTAACCTCAGGGATGCAAAGAGAGCTCTGTATCTAGTGCGGTTGAAGCCGGAATGAAGAGAGAATGGACGCAAGAGGTTGGGAGGATAGAGCATGGTCGGAGGAAAAGGTAGAACCGGAGAAAAAGTAGAAAAGGTGTTCAAATTTGGAGTAAAAAATGATTTTAACATTTACGGACTAAACAGTAGAATTTAAGCGAGTAAAAAATGATTTTAACATTAAGGATTTTCTCTCTTTTCTCTCGACTTTTAGCTACCGTTTTTTTTTTATTAATAGGAAACAAAAAAAATATTGATAATGGGGAGTAAGGTTTCAGGAAATTTTAAAATATAAAAAAAAACATTATGATGTATAACGTTCAGGGATACTGTAACTGGATATTATAAACTATAAAATTCAGTTAATTTGATCACTAATGTTTTTTAAGAAAAAAAGAAAAAGAAACATTGTAGCCGAACATTCAATTATAATGTTTTTTCGTCAAAAAATCACACAACAGCTGTTAGAATCGAAGACAAAAAAAAAACAATATAGCTGGACATTATAGTTCATAACGTCCATCTACAGTGTTTTTTTTAGTGATCATTAGCAATTAGATTAACTTTATAAACCTTAACGTTTTTTTTATTTTTTGAAATTTCACAAAAATATATCTCATGATCGATTTTTTATATCTTTTCTATTAATAAAAAAAAAACGGTTCTAGCTAACCTTGTTTCGGATATTCTGTGGCAGGAACTTCATAAAGGACATGAATTTGCTGTCATTAATGCATGGAGTACGACTTATTATATGGTTGTTAGGTATATATGCTTGCATATTAATTATTGAATTTAAAATAATTTATCCTTGGAGTTAATTTTGATGGATAAGTTATGTACTGTCAGTTGGTGGCTTGGTGCCCGTTTCAATCATTGTACAGTGGAAATATCCTTTTCCTAATTTATTGGATTTAAATAGACCGTGTCGTGTCGTGCTGCTATGGACACGGGATGTGTCAAAAATGTGGTGAATCGTATTTTGAGAAATTCCTGTTTAGATGTGTCGGGTGTTTATTGTGGCAAAAGTAAGAAAACGTGCCCTATAAAATATGCTACAAATTTTTTAATCGGAAAGTTCAGTTGGCATGATACATGACATGTTATTGACGGGTATCAACTCGACTGCTGGGATTTTTTTTTTTAAATAGACTCATATTTAAATATTTTAATCAAATAGGTATACTGGATTGAATTTTTATGACGCAAAATTTTTTTTGTTTTAGCTTGCATGGTGAAGCTATTTTTCATAAAAATCCAATTCATTGTACATGTTTGGTCAAAATATTTAAATATGATTATATGTATAAAAAAAATCCGACTGCTGCCTAGTGATGTGTTTTCGTACCCATGGCTTGGGGTGATTAATTAGCGAGTTTGAACGAGTTGAGATATGTTTATGTTTGGCTTACTGAGTTAACGAGCAAGTTGATAATGAACGAGCTTTAACAAGTTGATAATGAGCGAGTTGTTAATGAGTTTTTAGCTAGCGAGTTTCGAGTTATGAGCAATTTACTCACTTCTAGCTGTGCTCATGTTTGGCTTGTTAATTGCTCGAGTTGACTCGTGCTCATTAAAAAATCAAGCTTATTTGAATTTTGTTTTGAATTTTTTTGTTTAAGATACATTATTCAAAAACTAATTTTCATTTTGAGTTTTGAGTTTAACTAAGTATAACCTTGAATGAAAACTAGATGAATAGAATATATATAATTAGAGATTAATAAGCCAAATATTTGGCTCGAATAACATTAAGTGGTGTTTGAAAAAGACTAGTTGATTGAGAGTGTATAACTGATCAAAGTGTGTAAAGTTTTAAACATAGCTAAACATATAGCAAGTCACAACTGGCTGGCAATTACCTGTCACGTATATTATTTTCAAGTACTCTTTTTAATAAGAGGAGGGTTCTAATACTTAAACGTACTGTGCCGTGCCGTAACTAACACGTCGTAATTTTGTTCTCGTACTGTGATTAAGTAAACAGTTACACGAGTCGCGCTGTGACCGTTCGCATGCCGTGTCTAAACGTAACTAATTACGTTTCTCACATTTAACTATTTTTTCATAATTTAGATTAGTTTATTCAATATTCACTATATGATCAAGACTTAACGGTCCTAATTACACATGACTCGCGTGACCACGTATCGTGCCGTGACTGGATTTTTAGCGTGACGTGCTGTGCCGTGTCAAATTTTCAAAAGATGGTCAAGTCGCGGCACGCGAATGGTCACATCATGGAAAAGTCACACGTGCCGTGCCGTTCCATGCCTAACTGTACTGTTCTGTGACGAAACCGGCCCCGTCGTGCCATTTTTTCCACTCTACTAATATCTCATGTTTTTCATATCTCATGTGTATATCTTTATTTTTAAAGTTCAAATAATTGATCTGAACCACTCAACGTGATATCCATACTAAAATATGCCCGGGGATCAAATTTTATAATTTTTGAAATTGTTTTAATGTTTTTAAGACAGATACAAAATCTCTATTATCGAACGGTCCAAAAACAATTATTTTGTACCTATATTAAAAAATATTAAAAAAAATCCAAAAATTATAAAATTTGATCCCAAGCATATTTTAGTATGGATATCACGTTGAGTGGTTCAGATCGATAGTTTCAACTTTAAAAATAAAAATATAAAAATAAGATATGATGAAGTATGAAAGACACGAGATATTGGAACCCTCCTCTTTTCATAACCACACTATATAAAATATTGACATATCTAAAAACCTTTTAGTAATATTATTTTTTCTGACTAGGCATTCATCGAATTTTCTATGATTTTTAAAATTTGACCGGTTCTTTTGCATTATAATTATTTGTAAAAGCGTATTATGAAGAGTAACTATTTTTCTTATTTTTGCTCTCCCCATCAGACAACGATCGATTTTGGAAAAATCTAGACTTTACAAAAAAAAAAAAATTAAGTGTATTTTTTTTCTTAATTAGATGTGTAGTTAGAGACCTTTGTTTATTTTTATTTTTTTTAAATTAACTGATTCTTCCGGACTGTATATGCTTAACAAAAGATTATTTTGAAGAACAATCATTTTCATTATTTTTTATTCAGACTAACATGATTCATAATTCAGACAAATTCTAGTATTTTAACTTATTTTGTTTGAATTTTGCTCTCCTGTATGCATATATTAATATGAATATTAAATTATCTTCAATTAAAATTCTGATCAGTATTTACATAACATAGGGATATTTGGATGAAACAAGAAATAGAGCAAGAATAGGACTAATTTCAAGTTTAAGAATAGTAGCTAATTCAACATTTTATTGGGTTAGTAGAATAGTGAGAAAATCCATAAAAGACAAACAAAGAATTGTCTATATTTGCTAGGGGTGCAAATGAATTAGATACGGATATGATAGTGGTAAAACAATATCCTTATATGTTTTTATTTTTCAAATACGGATACGGATCAGATATTTAACGGATACGAATACGAATACGAAAACGGATACAAATATAATTAAGATACATAATTCAAAAACGGTAACAGAATTAACTTATCATTTAACAAATTATTCTTTGTAGAAACCAGACAGAACTTTCTTCTTTTGTTTGTTTTAAAAAATTATCATGGTATTAGCTTTAAAGATTGAAACTGTTGCCTAATAGCAACAAAACTTATGACACCAAAATCCAAAATAAAGTGACTCTTCTTGGAAACTTTTGAAGTAAGCTTCTATTTCTGTTTGACCTGAAACTCAAATCATCTTTTAATATTTGGTACAAACAGAAACGACAACCCTTGGGAGAAATCTAAGTCAAAGGGTTGGGAAACGGGAAATTGGGAGAGAAGGAGCAGATTTTTGATCCGGTCTTCGGATATCTGGAAAAATAAAATATACAGAGACGGATAATTATCCGGATCCGTATGTGTTTTCCGATTTTAAAGTCGAAATCGTATCCGAATCCGCATAAATTAAATCTCTATTCCTATCTGTATCTGTAATTATTCTTATCTAAATATCTGAATTAGTAAAAATTCGAATTTGAATCCAAATTCGGACATATAATATCCGACCTGTTTGCACCTCTAATATTTAGTAATTCAAGCACATCCAAATGCAATCCTAATATTTACTTGGAATAGTACTAATTCAGACTAGTGACTATTATTCATCCATCCAAAACGCAACCATAATGATTAGTCCTTTGAGATGCGTGTCCACCAAATACATATCAATATTTACAGCATCGGCCATAACCAAAGATGTGTATCACGTTTTAGATCAAACTATATATATATATATATATATATATATATATTAAAATTAAGATCCTCATCATATGATTTGATTATTCATTGTTTTTCAGAATGGACAAAACGAACATGAGAAAGAGAGCTCTCTTTTCTCTTTTTCATAAATCATAATTTGAATAAAACAGATAGGGGCCCACCTAGCTTGAATAGCACACCGGTCGACATGTTACCCCTATAAACATGGAACCGAATCTGCTCCTTTTCTTACACCCTCCTATTCTCAATCTGGATTGTTCAAAATCTATCGTACGGTCTCAATTAAATCTGAATTATTTTAATAAATTAAATTGATTTGAAAATGAAAAATAATTGAGGCCGTACGATGAATTTTGGACGATCTAGATTTCAGAATAGGAGGGTACTCATTTTCTTTAGAAAAGGAGCCGATTCTAATCCCTATAAACATGATATCCCAAGATCTTTACAATTATTTGCTAGGACATTACGGCCATGTGCTCATTGGTAGCAAAAATTGTCATGTGTCATGTCGTTGTGACTTCATGCTATCAACAAATGAAGTATCAACTATCAACTCAACTAACTTTGCCATCAACTAACGACAATCTTCATGCATGGTTACAAAATAAATCATAGCACATAGCCGATTTTTTTTTATTAATGGAAAAATAAAATAAAAATTATCGATAATAAGAAATAATTCTGACAAAATTTGAAATCTAAGAAAATCGTAATGGTGACGGACGTTGTAAATCATAACGTTCTGATAATCAAAATTAATTAACTCTTAATTAGTGAGAATAGAAAAAAAATACGGGACGTTATTAAGAATAATATCCAGAGATCCGAACCTTCAAACCAGTTGGAAAATCAGAGATTGAGCATGATTTTTTTAATGTTATCCTTGTAACGTCCTTTTTCTTTCTTACTTTCTTTCTTTCTTTCTGTTGCGTTAGTTAGGAGTTAATTAATATAAATTATCTGGATGTTATAAACTATAACAGTTTTTTTAAATTTCAAATTTCATCAGAATTGTTCTCTATTACCGATATTTTTTATTTGATTTTTCTATTAATAAAAAAATCAGACATATATACACAGAAAGGTTTATCACGAGCGAGTCTCTCATTTTGTCGTTGTCTCCTGTTTCTCTGGCATATTGGGTCAATATGTCCATATTGAAATTTCACAAGAGCGCTAATGTTCTCTTGCCTCTAGACATCTCTCGTGGTGTGCTGTTTTAAAAGTTGCAGGAACCAAAAACTGTGTACGGCACAATTTTACCAAATGGTTTTAATTGGTTGACACAAAGCATGTTTGCATCTTTAGCAGTTCTTTTGTTCAAAGGAAGTGATAATTCAGATTCTTCATTAATTGATACCAGTACCACAGGACTAAAATCAGGATCCTTGTTTGTATATCTTCACTATTAATTAGCTCTTCTTTTTTTTTTTCTCAAGTAATTAATAGAAGATCATCTATGAATAATTTCATTAATTATGCTCCCTTAAGTTATTTAGCACAAGTTACATACCATGGTTCTATTACTCTTCCAAAGATAATCATAAACTCAACTAAGATAAACATCTACACCAAACAAATTAAAAAAAGAAAGAAAAAAAAATGGAGGACTACATATCTACAATACACATTGATCATAAAGCACATTTTGGAGCCATATTAAAGAACCTCTTAATCAGGGAGCTAGATATCTACCACACACATTGATTATAATTAATCATAGGCCATGCTAGAAAACTTCTTAATCACATGCCCATTCAATATCTCCAGCACAACTTTGTTTGCGGGGCCCACACACCGTGGCGTCTTAAACTGTCCCACTGACGTGCCTCTCGACAAGTAATGGTACAGAACTTTCCGAAAGGTTCCCCTCTCTACTACTCGCAATTCTAATGGCCCGATAGTTCCTATTTTCCTTGACCCGACATATCCGGCATCGATAAAGGTGCGGTCCATGCAATCGCAACAATTTTGTAGGACCTCATCTTTTGCATCGGCGTTTAATTCCCAGAATATCACATAGTGGCCTGGGTCAGATGTCATGTCAACATGGCTGGTGAAGTCGAGCAAGTCGAGCTTTTTCTCGGCTGAGAGGAGCTTGGTTGCTTCATCAACTGCCAGCTGGAGATCCTTTTCAGTGTTCTTATCGATATTTATGCTGAGAATTAAGTTCCCTCGGCATACGAACTTGAGCCTTGGGGTTGAGTTGTAAAACCCCTCCACTCGTACCACGTCACCCAGTCGGTACCGGTAAAGACCTAATTATTAGATTGGAAAATGTAATCTATTAGTCTCACCATGATGTCTCAATAATTGAAATTGACAAACAAGATAATGTTTTAGCAACTGTACTTTTTCTAATCATCTCGAAGGAGTTACTAATCACAAAAATAACATATTTTCAGAAGAAGAAAAATCAAAGGAAGGTGTTAACTGTTAACACTGATAAGTGATATATATATATAAGATTGTACCAGTGGGCTTGATGTTGACTTTTTATATTGAGCTACAATTGTATGTCTTCATAATTTTTTAGGAAATGGAGAGAAAGTGACATACAAGGCTTTAAAAAAACAAAGGCAGACAATGATTACTACTACTAAAAGCTTTTGAGTGGCACAAAGTTTTTTAATGTGCTGATCATTCAATGTATTGACAGTTGAATTAATCTTCTCCTGTGTGAACTCATGCTACTTTAATTTTACCTGGTCATGTTCAAAAGCTGTTGTTTTTTTATGACAAGAAGAGAACCATACTAGCAAGTTATTAACTACTATATACTACTACTATTAAAAGTCATTGTACCATATCACAATAAAACATATTTTATTTTCCAACAGATCTTAAGTGATATCATAAATCAGTATTCAGTACCAACAGATCTTGCATGATTGATTTGAACTTAATTAAGAGCATTTAACATCACCTAACTACAATTTATCAACTGCTACTATAATTAAATTACTTATCATTATCAAAAGACATGTATATTCAAACAAATTTGACCTAATTCGTATCTTGGATTTTCAACCTAACCATAATTCCAAAAGACAAACCACCGGTCAAGCCAATGCAAAAGTATTATGCACTTATGGCCATGGATTTAAATAATGAGTTTTTATTTTTGTCTTACTTGGCCAGAACATGGATGTATCATGTATGTGATTTTAAATCAAGATGTAACAATAGTTTACTGTACGTTTAGCTAGTATGCCAAATTAGGATTTGGGAATATAGATGGAAAAGCCATGTAAGAGAGCAAGTTTGGAAATATGAAACTGTCAATTTGATTGTATATGTTTTGTTTAACTTGGTAATAAAAACAGAACTCATCATGATTACTAAGCTGTTCAAGATGTATAAAATATCAACTAATAGACAAACTGATGGTAAATGAAGACTTTACCATAGGCAGTAGGCAGAGTTTTATGAAAGTAAAATAATTGATAAATGCAAATAAAATGCTTAGTATATATGTAGCATTAAATAGCTATAAATAATATTTTAAAACCAGAAGTTCTAGGATTTGCAAGTCCTATTTCCAAATGCAATAAAATATAAAATAATACAAATAATCAACACTGATGAAGTCATGATTGATTTTCATGCCCCAAGTTTTAGAAAAAGCAACCTGAAGTTCACCAAAAAGGTATAGTCAATAATCAATATATAGGCAACAAGGATTTGTGTTTTGGTTTTAGTCAATCATTCCAACAACTACACAACAAAAGGCAGAAAACAACTGCCAATCTTTTGAAAATGACACAGTTTAAATATAAAAATTTCAGCTCCCAATAGTTCTTTAGGATTATGCCTAAATTAAAAGTAATTAAAAATATCGTATAATAGTACTAAATCATGCTCACACCAGAGAAGGTGACTCAATATGACATAATGGTAAATAAGCTAAAAAAAGCAAGAGATAAAGAAGTTACATACCAGCAAAAGTGGTCATGATAATCTCATATTCCTCCCCAACTTGCACCTCAGCGAGACCAATCGGCTCTGACAAAGCACAATTGCTGCTTCCTCTCAGAGGGATAAACTCAAAAAATCCAATATCGGGAAGCACCACAAAATTAGCAGAGTCTGGTGGTGTTAACGGGTCGACATTTGCTGCGATCCACCCTTCTGATGATCCGTACTCTGCACAAACCAATGGCAACCGGCCCGCATAGTGTCCCAATTTTCGTGTATAGTGCTCCATCGAACCAGTCATTATACCATACACATATTTCGCATTCGTCCAGAGCTCCGGTATGACACCGTACCAGTTGCTCAGCCCCTCGCACTTGCGGTATATCGAGTCAGCCAATTCTGGGTCAGGCCTCAGAATAGCCGAGACTGCATTTCTTATACTTGGATTAGTTATTCTACTCGACAAAACTCCTGTTTTTATATCCCTGCACAGTTCCTCCCAGTCTTTTTCAAAGGATTGAAATGCAACGACTAAGCTGTGTGCAAAAGTGGCAGAGACGAATTGAACCTGATCAGCATATAGGAGGCCGCACAGAAGGTGACAGTAGAGGGACTGCTGAAAATCAGAGCCAAATATAACCTCATCAGGACTGGTGCACTGCGATTGGATGTCACACATGGTGGATTTAAACTGGTGGGACCGGTAGACGTTTGTCGTTGCAGTAGTGGCAGTTAGGCCACCTTTTGTTTTGAATTGCTTGCTCCCATATATGAACTGAAGTGCCTTTCCATTCTCTATTGGGAATTCTCTGTCAAATTTGGGAGTTTAGTGCTCAAGTACTTTTTATATATTCCTTTAAAAGAAAAAAGATTGTTTTTAAAAGCAGTAATCCAGGTACCTGTTCCTAAAAGCATAAGAAACGCGGTATATTTGCATGGTGTTTTGTACCAGTTCTTCATTGAAAACTAAATACTTGGGCTTCCCTTGAGTAGTCCCAGAACTATTAAAAAAGAATAAATAATAAAACTAAATAAGTAAATGGACAAATAGATATATTAATGAATAAGTTAGTGAAGGTAAGAAGACAATTCAACATGTAAGTGTAACCCAGCAAAAAGTCAAAGGTTAATGCACAACCATGAAAATGGTCCTATTAGATGCACAATCCAACAAAAAAAAATGTTACATGATGCAATAGCCTACAAAATAAGATCATTTCTATACCCCTGGTCCCCTGGTTTGTTAAAGAAAAGAGAGGCAATTCTCAAATCATGGATGGGTACATATGACATTTACCATATGCTATCAATTTCCAATTGGGGCATTAATTATTTGCTAGGGCATGCATGATATTTGGCATTTTTTTTCTAGGCCCATGTATGACAGTGAAAGTAGTAGAGAATTGTACCTCAGAGATATGGATGTAACTGGTTTCCCTGTAAGTATAGGTGTAGTATCTCCATCTACAATCCTCTGTATGTACGGTTCAAGATCATGGTGTGTAACTAATGGCACGCAAGCTCTGAAGCTCTCTATGTCAGTTCGGCCTCCAAGACCAAGTCCTTGCAAATACTCGGTATCTCTGTTTTCTTCTAGAATCATCTTTAGCGTATCTCTCTGAACTCTGCTCGGATTTCTTGTCACCTCGTCAAACTCTTGTATAACTCTCTCCATGTTGAAATTCCCTTTCTTTTCAAGCATTTTCAGTTGCAGGTGACTGTGTTTACAGCAATTAGTTGTTTCCACCTATCGACAAAAAGAAGGAAAAGGAAATAAAAATAAAAAAAGGAAAGAAAAAATGAGTAGTTGAGACGGTAGGTTGCTTTCGAGTTTGAATTTTCAAATGCAAAAAAAAAAAAAAACTGTAAAAACGGTGCAATGAATCTTGAGGAAGAAGCAGAGAAGCAAATCAAAGGACGAAACAGAGAATATTCTCATTCACAGAAACAAACAGAGGCATTTAATCATATTAATTTTAAAAACAAATCCGCAAAAACTACAATCACAAATTAAAAGATGCAAGAATCAAAGTTTGGATCCTTCTCGAATATTATTAATTTCAGATAACAATTTAATTTTAAATTTTATCCAAAAGAAATGGGGACACAGATACAAGCAAATAAAACAAGATGCTTGCACTTGTACGAATTAATCGCACAAATAAATCAACAAATAAAATAACTTCGAATTGTCGAACTGATTGGGTCTTGTCAGTAAAAATAAAATAAACAAACTGTACAGTAGTGGCACAAAGCACCAATTAATGCGAGATACAGAATGTCAGAATCTCAACTTGCAAGAAATGAACTTTCAGCGGGAAGGAAACTCACTGGTAGCTTGTAAATGGAGGAAGAAACGGAGATCTCCAGTCCAGACTTATCGAAGCCTCTGCGATTTCTCCGAACTGAGCATGGTAGTGTGCTTCGAAATTCGATCTCAGGTTCGCTGTTAAGAGTGTGTGCGCGTTAGTGAGTGAGAAATTATAAGGAGAGATCAGAGATCAGAGAGAGAGAGAAACTTACAACTAACAAGCAACAACCGACAGAGACTACTGTAAGTGAGGTCAAACACTCGAGTTCATGTCCGGTTTTAGTGAGAGAGAAAGAGAGAGACAGAGATCGTGTGATCGATCGTGTCCGAATTAGAGGAAGACAGAGAGAGATAGAGAGAGAGACGAGACGAGAGCTCGTAAGCTGATTAGATGAGGGAAGCGGTAGGCGGTAGCCTTGTATTTATATGTCAGGAGCGGCAGGAAGAGATGAGGATAAAATAGGAACTGTTCTCCAGTTCGTTTATGACTGGTCAAACTGGAGATGATGGTTTCTTGTTTTGAACAAATAACAATTATGCTATAGAAATTAGTGTATTACAAACGGGCAGGGCAGGGCACGGGCATGCGCGGGCACGGGCGGGTGCGGGCACGGGCGTCACGGGCACACGGGCACACGGGCGCGGGCACCGCGGGCGTTTTTTTCAAAAAATCTGTCCTGCTCGTTTAATGCCCGTGCCCGCCGCGGGCGCGCGGGCAGGACGGGCCGGACACCGCGAGCACCGCGGGCAGGGCCGGGAATTTTTTTTTTTTTTTTTCTGTTTTTTTTTTCTGTTTTTTTGTTATAATAAAATATAAATTAAAAATTTCTTAAATCAATTACTTTAAAAATAATATGTCAAATGAATTTAAATTGGCATGAATTTGGATTTATAATTTATTGGTTTTCAAAGAAAAAAAAACTGAAAAAAAACTGAAAAAAAAACCGAAAAAAAAACTGAAAAAAAAACTGAAAATTCAAATCTAATTACTATAAAAATTCAAATCTAATTACTTTAAAAAAATCTAACATATTCAATTATTTTAAAAAAATCTAACATATTCAAAACAATTACTTTAAAAATAATTAAGCTCTTATTTTAAAACAATAGATTAAAAAATAAAAGTTACCCTCCTCTATTATTCCGGGCTTGGGACCGGCTATGTAAAATAACATAGGCAGAGTTCTAACTTTTTTTTTGTTAGTAATTTTTCGTTAAAATGAATAATTTAAAAACTAATTGAAATGTTTAGAATCTTATAATTTAAAAAATAACCATAAAGATTAAAGATGTTAGAAATATATACCGACACTATTTATCTAGAAGTTCGCATTCCTATACCATTGTTCGCTCTCTTCCGCACCATCTGAATCCGAATTAGCCTCGCCCCCGTGCCGCACCTCAGTACCGCTCTCTTCAGTGTTGGCTTCGGGTGATGATTGTTGTTGAGGCAGATGTTGCGTGCGCTCTTCAGCATCAATCCAGTCTTTTAAGCACACAAGTCTCTCAAAGACATGTGCACCCAACTTACTGCGTTTATCGGAGAGGATCTTGTTCGCCGAACTAAAACAACTTTCGGAAGGGACGGTTGACACCGGCACGACAAATACATCACGGGCCATCATCGCCAGGACTGGAAAGATCCTTGCATGCCTCCTCCACCACGCAACAACGTCAACAGTTTCAGGTTCATCGAACATCGCCATATAGCTCAACATCTCGTTTGTGGATGTGTGCGGTTGGCTCTCCGACTGGAAATCTGCTAACAATCCACCACTGCTAGTGCTCCTAGAAGTGAAACTATTAAAAAAAAAAATTAGCGGACAAATAATGTAGATATTATAAATAATAAATATTAAAAATACATGTATATTTATATTTATACCTAGGGCCAGCTTGGGACGAAGACGGGTTCTGATTGCCATTCATTCTTGAGCTGTATATGTGAAACATCTCATCGAACTTCGAATCCACGTATGCCTCCACCCCGGTGTTGTCTAAATGTAGATGATCTTTGTACCTTTCAATAAATTTGACCGTGTAATACTTCTTGTATGCCGGGTGGAGGCAGTTTGCGATAACGGCCAGGAGGGGTACATCTTCCCAATATTTTAGGAATTTTTGTTTCATGGCATCTACGATCGGAGTGAGAGATTTATCATTGATTTCAGCTTGTTCCAAATCATTATATACCTTGGAGATGTAATAGAGATGTTCGAGCAACTTAAACGACGTTGGTGAGTACGAGCAGGATAGTTGAACGGTTGCTGTAAAGAAGGTTTTTAGGAACTCCTTAATCCTTTCTAGTTGCTCCCATTCTCGGTTGGTGAGATCCAATGCCAATCCATCGGGGATTGAGCCTCTCAAAGCCTCCCCTATGACATCTCTGTAAGGAAGACATCGGTGTAACATCCTATAGGTAGAGTTCCAACGGGTATCTATATCCCAAGGTACTCTCAACTTGCTCATATTATAGTGGACACATAATCTCGCAAACCGTTGTTTTCTTTCTTGGTTCGAAACAATGTGGTTGAGAGCATCTTTAAATTTAATTATCAGTAGCTTTACGGCTTCTGTTTTAAGACCCGCCTTCACGACGAGGTTAAGTATGTGGCAAGCACACTTTTGGTGAAACATTTCACCGTTCATAATCGGGTTTAGTGACCGTTTAAAAATCTCAATGGAAGCTATGTTGTTGCTAGCATTATCGAATGAGATAGAAAAAATCTTATTATCCATATTCCTCTTAAGGTTATAATCTTCTAAAACGTCAGTAATTGATTTAAAAATTACATTTGCAGTGTGCGGGGAGTCCAACACTCGAAAACTTAATACCCTCTTTTGTAATACCCAATTATCATCCATCCAATGCCCGGTAATACAAGAGTACCCGAGTCCATGTTTACCAGCAGTCCATATATCGGAGGTAATTGAGACCTTATTGTTTTGGTATGCAAATGTAGCTTTCAGATCATCTTTTCTGTTGGTAAACTGGTTTTTTATTTCACTAGACAATTTTTTATGATGAATCCTCTTGTACAATGGTTGAGAACACCCCCGAATGACCAACCGGGCAAAACTCAGGCAACCACCCATACTTATTGGTTGTTCTTTATGGGTAATGTACCGAGCCAATTCACTAAGCATTTTTGATTCATCGAATTTTGGGTTGGTTCTGGTACCATCCGCGTTCAATAGGGTTTGGATTTGTCTCGGTCCAACATTTTCACTTGGTTGTTGACCCTTTTCTTTGTGCTTTTCGGCATGTCTCTTAAAGCTATTCATACCGTCCTTTCTTTTATACACAAAAGTCTTGGGACAGTCTTTTACCTTACATTGTAGATATTGCATAGTGCCCTCCTCATCTCTTGTCCAATCATAGTATTCCAACCATTCTTTATTGTATTCGGGCCATTTTTTCGCCTTCTTTCCTGCTGGTTGTTGCGGGGGCACTTCTTCTGTCAGAGGAGGGGCATCTTCTTCTTGAATTTCATGGAGACTTGTCGGAGGAGTACCTCCTATAGGGGCAGTGTCCGTGAATTGACTCGATGCTACAGAAGAAGTGCCTACCTGTGCATACGGTGGTATCGGTTGATGTGCAACACTCAAAGTGCCTCCCTGTGCATACGGTGGTACCGGTTGATGTGCTTCTTGTGGAATAAATATGTTTGGATCATTTGAAGTATAATACGGTGCGATCATTTGAGGGGGTTGTTGACAATTTAAATCTAGCATTTGGTCTCTTCTTTGATAATTGGGTTGATAATTTTGTAGTGGATAATTGGGTTGATAATTTTGTTGATAATTTTGTGGATTTTGTGGCATAGGAGGGGCAAAAAATTCGGTCGACATTCTTTGGATTTGTTCTTCCACCGATTCGCGATTAGGAGTTGTCATTTTTTAACCTATTACAAAAAAATAAATCTAACTACTTAACATTCAAAATAAAATCTAACATATTCTAAAATAAATCTAACTACTTCACATTTCCAAAAAATAAATCTAACCTATTTTTTTTAACCTATTAAAAATAAATCCGAATTTCAAAATAAAATCTAACATATTCTAAAATAAATCTAACTACTTCACATTTTCAAAAAATAAATCTAACCTATTTTTTTTAACCTATTAAAAATAAATCCGAATTTCAAAATAAAATCTAAAATATTCTAAAATAAATCTAATTACTTCACATTTTCAAAAAATAAATCTAACCTATTTTTTTTAACCTATTAAAAATAAATCCGAATTTCAAAATAAAATCTAAAATATTCTAAAATAAATCTAATTACTTCACATTTCAAAAAAATAAATCTAACATATTTTTTTTTAACCTATTAAAAATAAATCC
Organism: Carex arenaria; assembly: GCA_964058825.1. Classification (NCBI taxonomy): domain Eukaryota; kingdom Viridiplantae; phylum Streptophyta; class Magnoliopsida; order Poales; family Cyperaceae; genus Carex; species Carex arenaria. Next base: position 302,842 of record CAXKVW010000069.1, read on the forward strand.
GAATTTCAAAATAAAATCTAACATATTCTAAAATAAATCTAACTACTTCACATTTCCAAAAAATAAATCTAACCTATTTTTTTTAACCTATTAAAAATAAATCCGAATTTCAAAATAAAATCTAACATATTCTAAAATAAATCTAACTACTTCACATTTCCAAAAAATAAATCTAACCTATTTTTTTTAACCTATTAAAAATAAATCCGAATTTCAAAATAAAATCTAACATATTCTAAAATAAATCTAATTACTTCACATTTCAAAAAAATAAATCTAACCTACTTTTTTTAACCTATTAAAAATAAATCCGAATTTAAAAATAAAATCTAAAATATTCTAAAATAAATCTGATTACTTCACATTTTCAAAAATTAAATCTAACCTATTTTTTTAACCTATTAAAAATATATCCGAATTTCAAAATAAAATCTAAAATATTCTAAAATAAATCTAAGTACTACACATTTCAAAAAAAATAAATCTAACATATTTTTTTTAACCTATTAAAAATAAATCCGAATTTCAAAATAAAATCTAACATATTCTAAAATAAATCTAACTACTTCACATTTCCAAAAAATAAATCTAACCTATTTTTTTTAACCTATTAAAAATATATCCGAATTTCAAAATAAAATCTAACATATTCTAAAATAAATCTAACTACTTCACATTTCCAAAAAATAAATCTAACCTATTTTTTTAACCTATTAAAAATAAATCCGAATTTCAAAATTAAATTTAACATATTCTAAAATAAATCTAACCTACTTTACATTTCTAAAAAATAAATCTAACCTCAAATCTAACTACTTAACAAATTTAACAAATCTAATTACTTAACATTCAATAAATCTAACATTCAATTTAAATTCTAAATTTATCTACAAAAAAAAAATCTAACATCAAATTTAATTTTTAAATTACTCTACAAAAATAAATCTAACATTCAATATTTCAATCTAACAAAATTTAATCTAGCAAAATTTAATCTAACAAAATATAATCTAACAAAAATTAATGTTACCTTTTTAATTTCGCTGGAAAATCTTCGAGAATAACTTCGTAATTCCGTTTCCGTGTTTGCGTTTGCGTATTTGTTAAACAACTATATTTTTTTAACAATAAAATTAAAATTGGAGAATAATAAAAATATTGAGATTGAGATTGAGAGAATGAGAGATGAAAATATTGAGAGAGATGTGAAAATATTGAGAGGAATGGGTGTATATTTATAGATTTTTTTTTGGAGGGATTAAAATTTAAAATATGAATTTAAAAAAAAAAAAATATATGGAGAGGCAGCAGTGGGGGTCCGGCTGGGAGGAGAAGGAGGGAGGGGCCGGGTGGGGGGAATTTCAAATTTTCAAATTAAAAAAAAAGTTGAATTTTCGGAAAAAAAAAAAAAAAAAAAAACACGGGCGCGGGCGCGGGCGCGGGCAACGGGCACGGAGGGCCGGGCGCGCGCGGGCGGGGTTCCAAAAAATCGTGCCCGGCCCGTTTAACGCCCGCGCCCGCGTGCCCGCGGCTGCCCGCGGCGCGGGCGCGGGCAGGACGGGCACGGGCGCGGGCAGGGCACGGGCAGGGCGCACCCGCGGGGGCATTTACCAAACACTAATAGAAATAAGACTAGAGTTAAGATTTACATTTACTTAACCTAATTAAATAAGTTTTTTTTTTTAGTGATTTTAACTTCAAAATCTATCACAAAATGATGTTATATAACGAACCCAAAACTGTTCAAAATTATATATTTGTTGTGTTTATATGTCACATTTATAAATTTTTAATATTTTCAAAATAACATTTCCGCTTGATAATCCAGAGAAATTGGAACCTTATTAACAACATTAAAATCAATAAAATAAAGAAATGACATCACTTCTATAGAATTTTCAAAAATAACATTTCCGTTTGATAATCCAGTGGAATTGGAGCCCAATTCACGGAACTTTTTTTTTTTTCAATTCTGTTGGATTATTCAGCAGCATTAATTTTTTTTTAGTGGTAGGAATCCAACAAAAAAAAAAAAACTAATTTTGCTGAATAATTTAGCAAAAATAGGCCAAAAAATAATTATTCTGCTGTGAAGAGGGATAAAAAAAATATTCACTTCCATTTCCATTTCATCAAATTCTAATATAGCTCTTGAAGATAAATTAGTTGTGAAGAGGGATGTTAACAACCACTGAGAGAAATTGTGTGATCCAAAGCATATGAAAAGAGTATTTGATGGTTTATTTTGAAAAATCCCAAGTCCCACTGTGAGAGAAATTCTGCTAAATCACTAGTATAAAAGTAAAATTTCACTGTTTATTAATGCAAAATTTCATTGTTTTTTCTTTTATAACTTTCCTTCTTCATTTTCCTTTTTTGTTTTTTAAAATTTTTCTCTTTCTTACTATATTTCACCACTCCACATTAAGACCTTGTTCGGCCAACCAAAAAGAATGAGTGTGGGGTTCAGTTTTGAACATAATTTTACTGTTTACATTGAATTTTTTTTTTTCCATGTAAACAGTATATATGTCGAAAAGAATCTAAGTGATTCTGAATGTTAGATCTTCACATTTTTCATGCAAAAATCTAAAATGTCACTATGAAAGATAGAAGTTTATGTCTATTCTCAATTAAATCGAATGAAAATGATTATATTGTAAGGTCAAATATACACACAACTAGAAACTAAAAATATCATCAAGAATGAAAATATTTGCATGAACAATCAAAAGAGGATGGTACTTGTCAACCATGTGTATCATGTGTCAATGTAATTAATAGTGCAACATACTAAAAATTGCAGGGTCCGGATTTCCTAAAGTACCTTAAAATTTGTGTTTGGATTCGGACCGTCCGACAAAATCCGGACAAATCTAGTCTCAGGTAAAATACAAAGGTCGCTTTAATAAACATGCATATTGTGATCCAAACACAAATTTTGAGTTACTTTAGAGATCCGAATTCAAAATTAATTGCATGGATTGATAAACAATTTTATCCACAAATTTTGATTGGTCGATCTTGACGATTTTTTGTACAGCAATGATTGGATAATAAAAAGTAATAATAACTCCATAGGAGGAGTAACCAATATTAATATTTAGTCGAAATTTTTTGTCGAAGAGTTATGCTACTACTTAAAATGCACAGTCTGTATTATGTATTATGAGTTAATATTTATTTTTATTTTTAAAATTAAAACACTCAATCTGAACTGTTAAATATGATTCTCATGTGAAAGTATACATGCAGATTGAATGTTATATTTAAAAAAAATACTATTTCTTAAATAGATAAAAAAATATCATTAGTTTTGAATTGATTAAAATATTGAAATGTAGTGATTTCTATTTTTGAATTATTTTATTTAGTTTTTATTTATCAATAAGGGACGCGCCTTTTCATAATTATTTTTCGAGGTCAGTCATTAAATTATTTATAAATAAAGTTTTTCACACTTCTTCATAGAATTTTTCTGTGTTCCTCTTCTTTTAATTTTTTTTTTTTTTGAGTAAAGGTTGGAAGTCAAGCCACCCAACTATTTAATACTCCTGTTATTATAACAAAGAATTTCTCCCATCTGAGTTTCCAACCCATGACCTCTCACATAGAGACCATGTGCCTTAGCCACTAGACCAAAGGCTAGTTCTCCTCTTCTTTTAAAATTCTGTGTGCAACTTTTATGACCACTTTTTTGGGCAATCAAACTTAGAACAATATCAGATTTTAAGTCAATATAGACTTAGGACGTTTGGATGAATAAGCGAATAAAACAAGAATAAAGCTAATCTGCTCTATTTTTAAGATTGAGAATAGTAGCTAACTCAATATTTTGTTGGATTAGTAGAATAGTGAGAAAACTCACAAAAGACAAACAAAAAATAGTCCATATTTGCTAATTCAAACACACCCAAACGTAGAATAGTAGCTCGGAATAGTGCTAATCCAGACTAGAAAGTATGACGGCAATAAAAAAAATTATCTGTCTTAAAATTTATTTGGTAATTCTTAATTAATTTGAACTATTTAGTTTGAAGTAAATGGTGAATTTACATCAGCTTTGACTATACAGCTGTTGTTAATATGTCAGTTCTAAGCAAATTAATTGCTTATAAAAATAAATTATATTCGATTATTCAATATCAATATACTTTGTAGATTTGTGGTAAAACTTTAATAAAATTCCATGACATAATTAGTAGCATGGTGAAAAACGAATAGTTCAGGTACGATTCGGCATGGTCAAAAATTCGTGATTCGGGTATAATATGGATATAATTCGGGAATAATTCGGTACAATAAGGAAGCAAAAAAAAACTCCAAAAAAATTCACATTTTACTAGCAAATAATTCGTGATTCGGATTTTATTCAAAAATAAAACATATTATATATTTTTTTTTCTTTTATTTAGAATTCAATTTGGAGACATAAAAAATAAATAAAATACAAATTATTCGTAAATTTATTGCGTAAAAAGGCAGAGCAAAATCTGCAATCTATTTTATTATTTTGTTTAGTGTTTTGCACATTGGCCCTTAGGAAATGGGTTATTATGTAGTAGTAGTTATACATCCTTGCTAGTCAATTGGTCAAAGAAGTTGCTCGTGTGTACAATAAAAAGAATGGATCGTTTTTAGTCTTTTTTTTCTTCTATTATTTAAACAAAATGTATCACGATTCATGCATGGTTACTGTTGACATCGACATCGTGAGTATCGCTAACTTCTTTCATAAGAACACGCTATATTAAAAGGATTTGTTCTGCCATCTCTTTAACTAAATGGTTGCATTTTGTTTTTTTTAAGATGAGGTTTCAAATTCACCGTTATTTTGTGTTTTAATATGTTTTGTATCTTGTATATCTGTTTTTAAAGTCTGAATAGTCAATTCGAATCGTTTTCAACATGACCTTCATAATAAAATATGCTTGAATACCAAATTTTATATTAGAATATTTTTGCTATTTTTTACATAGGTACAATATCATTTTATCGGATAATCTTCAATCTCCTTAAAACAGTGATTTTGTACCTATTTAAAAAAATAGTAAAAAAGTTCTAAAAAAATATAAAATTTGGTCATCAAATATATTTTATTATGAAGATCATGTTGAACAGTTCGGATTGACTATTCGGATTTTGAAAACGGAGATAAATGATATAGAGCATATTGGAGCACAAAAAAAGATAATGCATTTGAAACCTCCTCTTTTCTAAAATATATAGCTGCATAAAATAGATTAAAAAAAATACTCTAAAAATACATAAAATAGTAAAAGTTATCGCAATTTTACAGAGTTTGAGCGATTTCTTTACAAACTTTTTAATAATAATAATAATAAAAAGATCAAGTTTTTTCATCAAAATTGTGAATGATAAAACTCCAAATATATTTTTTGCACTTTTTGTTAGATTTCTTCAGCCTGCTCATATTTTTATCTTTTTGTCTGATGGACTAAAAAAATACTCGGCACATAAATTTCAACGTCCGTCGTAGTTATCTTTTACTACAGTAGAGGTACTGTACCAGTGTACCACAATTCAACATCCGTACATAACTATCTCTCAATAAAATGAAACAGACCTTTTTCTAAATCACTGTGGCTTCTAGAGATGTTTTGACTTTGTACAAGTAGAGGTAGAATTACGACGGTTAAACGTAAATAGAAATTTTATAAGTCAGTTCGGTTTAGTCAGTTTTGAAAAATCAAAACTGAACCGATCTATTTAAATCAAAATAATTAAAAAATTCAACCATACTAATTCATTTAAATTGAAATTTTTTGGATAATTTAAAAACCAAACAAACCGAATCATTTGAAGACCCTACATATTAGGTGCTTCACATAGAAGGATTGATTATTCATTATTAGAATGTGGATTGCTTTTAATGGCAGTTGAAGTTATTCACACGGTAACGTCGTACGTTAGAGTGTATGAAAATAACAAAATTCATAGATATTGACCTATATAAATAAGTCTCGTTCTACTATGAACATAGGATATATTACTCTTCAATAATGTTTTAAAATAAAGTTTAAATATTTTGACTTTGTGCGAGAAGTTATGAATTTGAAACTTGTAAAGTGAAGAAATTTTTTGTAATATAAATAAAAATTTGAAAGTGTGTTGAGTGCTAGAAGCAGAGCTAGATTTTCGAACTATAAAGATTAAACACACAATAATGATTAATTATATAAAATTTTCCTATTAAAATGGAGATTTATTTTTACAATATCATGATATTTTACTTCAGATCATTTAGAAAATTATACCTAAATACAAAATTTTCCAAAAAAAAAAAAAAATGGATCACTTGATCTCCATACCCTTCGGGCTTGTTCGGCGGGTCATTGGGAATGAATATGGACACGGAAATTGAACTAAAAATTACTGTTCATGTGGAAAAAAAAAATCAATTCTGTGAAAATACTGAAGCAGCCGAACACGCTCTTACCTTGAACTCACCTATGATGAGTAGTTTGACCTCCAACTCTTAATTTGAAAAGAAAAAAATTGAGTCTGTAATTATTATTTGAGTCGGTGTAACAATAACACTGTTTGAGAAATCGGACCGCGTACGGAAAAGTAAAATAAATGAAAAGAAATCCGAGATTACGCATAGGAAGTACCGTGATTGGTTGAAGACTTGAAGCAAGTGCAACGCCATAGGAATTAGCAAGTACCGTGATTTATTGAATGAGAGAGACCAAGTCTGAATTTATATAAATATTAAATGATAATAAGTCATTATCATTTGTCAATTTGTCATGCTTTCCCAAATGAGAAAAGAAGCGAGAACTGTTGCAACGCACTTGATTTAACTTAATATTTATAGCTGTTGTAAACGTAATCAAAAAAATTATTTAATTTTAGTTTTACAACTGTTAGATTTATGAAAAAGGTTTTAATCATTTTTAGCGTTACGATAACGATATCTCTTTTGTTTTTCTTCGTCATAATAATATTATCTATTCTTTTATTATTATTATTATTATTATTATTATTATTATTATTTTTAAGTTTCGCCGAGACGGTGAAGTTATGAATGAAATTTGAATTTTTTTTGTGTGTAAAGTTGGAGATCAAGCCCCCCAGCTATTTAGGGATAAGGTTTGGTCCAAATAGCTTTGGACCAGACACCGTCCAAAGCCTTTAAAAATCGTACGATTAAAGTTTGAACAGTTGATCCGAACCGCTCAACATGATTTCCATATTAAAATGTTCTCAGGGACCAAATTTTATATTTTTCGGAATTTTTTTTACTATTTTTTTAGATACGTACAAAATCACTGTTTTTGGACCGTTCAAAAACAATGATGTTGTACGTATCTAAAAAAATAATAAATAATTTCCAAAAAATATAAAATTTGGTCTATGAGCACATTTTAATATGAAAATTATGTTGAGCGGCTTGGATCGATTGTTCGGATTTTAATCATACGATTTTTAGAGACTTTAAACGGTGTCCGGTCCAAAGCCATTTGGACCAAATCTTATTCCAACTATTTAATACCCTTAGTATTATAACAAAGGATTTCCACCATCTAGATTTTGAACTCATGACCTCCTAGAGACAGTATCTTTGTCACTAGATCAAACGCTGATTCTTAACATTTGTTATGATCGGTCCATCTCGATATCTTCTTCTCTCTTCCTATCAATCTCAAACTTAAAATTGTTCGGTCCGATTCAAAACAGATCTCAATTTTTTTATTTTTAAGAAAGAAGTGGAATCACCAATTATCATTAAAATAAAAACCCATACATTATTCACCGGTACTAACAGACTGGTACCATCTACCATGTACCGGTACTAACAGAGCTGGCTTGTTAACAACTTGGTCTAGTAACGAGTGAGCTATTAGCGAGCGAGCCATATACGAGTCACAATCGAGCCATGAGCTACAAGCTTTTCTACCACCCCTAATTGGGTCCACCAATTCAATGGTCTGACATTTCAAACATACGATATATTTAAAATTTTGATCCGACAAATGAATGATATTATCAAAATTACTGACATTTAAAACAAAATAACAATTAAACATAGTTTATAAACTATATAACAAAATAAAAAACTATAGAAAATAAATAAAAATATATAATATATAAACTATACAAAAGATTTAATTTTCACTCAAAGAAAAAAAATTATTTTGTAAAAAAAAATGAGTCCACCACTAGATATATGGAATTCTCCAGAAAAAATGACGAAATAGTTTTTTTTTAGTATGGTATAAATAAAATTCTCGAGCGAATAAGTGAGAAGAGGCGCACTCAACTTGCATGGAATGTATACAATATAGTGCAAGTGCGTTTTTTTTAATAAAAGTTAGAGGTCAAGCTATCTAACTATTTAATATTTATAAATAATTGTTCTTTCTAGATTTCAAACCTACAACTTTTTACACGGAGAACATTATTTTTGCCACTAAACTAAATGCTGATTCTTAATGCAAATGCGTTACAACGCACTTGTAATGCCCTGTTATATTTCTTGCTTAACGCATTCTAAAAATAATTTGGTATTCATTCAATACTTCTAGAAAATATTTAGCCGCTTATGTCCGCCAATTGCAACAATAATAAAAGCATGATTAATCTGTATCCATTTATATTATTATTATTTTTGAGTAAAAGTTAGATGTCAAGTAATTCAATTATTTAATATTCAACAAAAAAAAAATCATCCGGATTTTGAATATGAAAAATAAGTGAAAGCAATATTTCAGGTACACAGTGTAGAGTAGAACTACCGTGTTTCTAGGTTCACGAAGTGCCTTTGTGAACTAAACTGTAAAATCTATCATATTGGTTTCAAACGACGAAATTCAAATCGTTGAAATTATTCTACTTTACGAGTAATGCGTCTACATGTAAAAAGTTTAAACTTTTTAATTAATTTAGTATAAAGTCAAGTTGTCAAAATTAGAAAGTTTAAAAATTAATTTTAATACATTTATTTTTTGAACACATTTTGACCACTTGACTCTATATAAAATTAATTTAAAACTTTCACATGTAGCATCACTCGTAAAGTGAAAAGATTTCAACAATTTAAATTCATCATTTGAAATCAATTCACTAAATTTTAAAATTGAGTTCACATAAAAATTTAACGAACTTAAAAACACCCAAGTTCTACTCGACAATGTAAATCAATATATCCTTAGGGACCATGATACGAGGTGCAAGTCTATGTCAACGGTATTGCACCTTGTTGCATTGATTCTCAACTGGCATCATGTGATTTATGTCGGCCTCTTTGGTTGGGTACTTCCCCCCTTTGCTACAGGACCAAAAAATTTTTTCTACTGTGGGGTATCTAATTATAGTGATGAGGATTCAAATTTCTGAGGAGATGACGTACTCTAACAAAGATTAAATGAAAGTTACAAATAACCATTTGCATATAAAGAAAAATATCAAGATCAAACTGACACACATCGACAAAGAAAGGATGAGGTATAAGTGAAGAGCGACTTATACCTCACATTGCCAGTGGGGGTTGGTTGCGAGGGCTACAGATTTTGGTAATGACTGGGCCATCACGAAGACTAAGGGACAACTCACATGCTATGCTGTGGCATCTAGGTTAGATCATGCACAGTTGACGTCCGCTATGGTCGCGAACTGCATAAAATTGTCATTGCAAAAACAAAAATGCTAATATTGGTATCAGAGCCATCAGCGATCTGGTTGCTGAAAGGTACAAGGGCATTGTCCCAAAGTACAACAAATTATGGCGTCGTAGAGAGTTAGCGATTGCTCGGACATTTGATAGTTGGGAGGGGTCTTACGGGCTGCTTGTCCCTTTGTTAGAGGCAATCAAAAGGGCAAATTCGGAAACCTAGTATAAAATTGTTTCAAAGCCAACCAAAAAGTCAAAAAATGAATGTATTAAATTTAATTTATAAACCTTCTAATTTTGACCCCTTGACTTTATATTAAATTAAGTCAAAAGTTAAATTTTTTTGCATGTAGATGCATCACTCGTAAAGTAGACGGATTTCATTGGTTCAGATTTGTCATTTGAAGTCAATCCGATAAATTTTAGAGTTGAATTCACAAAGAAAATTAGTGAACTTAGGAACACCCTAGTTCTACTCTAATTAATAAATTATAATTTCCATCTTGTCTTCACCTACAAAATCAAGTACACAAAATCATTCAAAAAACAATAAAAGTTTACAATTCATTAATAGCTTCAAAGGTCCAGTCTAAAAATGAAAAGAAGCCCCATGGATTTGGCATCAATGTTTGAAACTTAGAATAACATCGATGGCATACCGAGTGGTAAGTGTCTTGGTTTCTCAATGGAAAAAGAGCCAATAAAAGTCTTGTACCGAGTATTTCAATCGATGAAAATAGTGGGAGCAATATAAAATTTCAAGCATAGTGATTCAAGTGAGAATAAGTCGAAATTTTTATTTATACTATATTAAAAAAAAAAACTATTTCGTCACTTTTTATTTTTTGAGAATTCCTTATATACAACGTCCGCTAATTGAATTGGCGAACTAAGAATATGGCTGTAAATGAGCTGGGTCTTAGCTCAGCTCGTTAATTCTGAATCGAACCTGAGCCGAGCGAGCTGTGTTGGGGAATCATGAAGGCCAAACAATTACGCCTTATCTAGAGATCAAACAATTACATCTCATCTAGGGGTCAAACACTTACACCCCGGGATGAAAAAACAATCCCCACCTTAACCTAAGGACCGTCCTATGCCAAAAGCCAGCAATAAACTTAAATATGAAATGCGGAACATAATACCCGATTCCATAGATGTTTCTATGAAATAACTCGATCATTTGAGAGATCGCCTACCGTCTCCGTGAGCGCGAGACTAGACTCTAATGGAAAGAAGCCCTCTTCTTGTTGGTTCTTTGTACGGTTGTAGGAATATATCTTCCAAGGCAGCAAGACGTGGCCCTTGAGAGATAATCTCCAATTTTCTTAATGGATATCCCTTCTCAGTTCTTTGATGGTGGAAGAAAGGAGAAGGCACATCGAGCTGTGTTTTTATTAGAGAGAAAACGTCTGTTCAGTTCCTGTGTTTTTCTCTATGATCTTGAACCTTGGGGACCCATCCTTATATAGTGTAACACATCTGGCACGCTTGTGCGGATTCAAGGGCCGCACTTAGGGTCGCCCAAAACGTGCGTATAATTGCCCTTCTTTCAGCCCAAGTTCCCATGTCCAAAATAGCCCCTCTGCCATTTTGTGCGGCCCTGTCTAGCCGCACAGAATTTGTGCATGAGGCTTACACTAAAACTCTAGGATTTTGTGCGACCATGCCTGGCCGCACATAATTTGTGCTATCCTGTTGGGCCGCACATGTGGCCGCACATGCTCTCTGTTTCTAGTCCAACTCGATGTGCATCTCTACACATCTACTCCGGTTTGTGCGGCCTCATAGGATCGTACCTATGGCCGTACAAAGCCTCTGAATAGACAGTTTTCTGAATTGCAAATCTCAGAATCATTCTATCAATGATTTGATCTTTGCCAGAATAGTTCTACACATTTATGGACCACACCCTATTGAATACATAGATTGTCTAATATCTTAATACCATATTAGTTCACTTAATTGTGACAATCATATATGACAGTATACAATTCATAATTATATTACATATATACTTAACGTTGGATTAAGATCCAACAAACTTGACCTAGGACTTCTGAGCTAAAATCTCAGCTCAAACTCGTGACGAGCCAACCCGAGCTGGCTCATTGGGTCTGGCTGGACCTTGATTTAAGAAGAAAATATATTTTACAAATCTTTGGACCGAGCTTGACAGCATAAAATGCACACAAATTCACAAATTGATGCCTAGCCAAGCTAGCTCGCAAGCAAGCTAGACCCTAGCTCAAACTCATTAATTATGTACCAAGCTAGTAGCGAGCTGGCTCGTTAATAGCTTGGTCCAGTAACGGACGAGCTATTAGTGAGCGAGCCAGATATAAGTCACAATCGAGCCATGAGCTACGAGATTTTCCACCACCCCTAATTGGGTCCACCAATTCAATGGTCTGACATTTCAAACACACAATATATTTAAAATTTTGATCCGACAAATGAATGATATTATCAAAATTACCGACATTTAAAACAAAATAATAATTAAACATAATATATAAACTATATAACAAAATAAAAAAAACTATACAAAATAAATAAATAAATATAATATATAAACTATACAAAAGATTTAATTTTTGCTCAAAGAAAAAAAAATGAGTCCACCACTAAATATATGGAATTCTCCAGAAAAAATGACGAAATAGTTTTTTTTAGTATGGTATAAATAAAATTCTCGGGAGAATAAGTGAGAAGAGGTGTACTCAACTTGCGTGGAATTTATACAATATAGTGTAATTGCATTTTTTTTTTAATAAAAGTTAGATGTCAAGCTATCTAACTGTTTAATATTTATAAATAATTGTTCTTTCTAGATTTCAACCCTACAACTTTTTACACGGAGAACATTGTTTTTGTCACTAAACTAAATGTTGATTCTGAATGCAAATTCGTTACAACGCACTTGTAATGCCCTATTATATTTCTTGCTTAACGCATTCTAAAAAAAATTTGGTATTCATTCAATACATCTAGAAAATATTTAGCCGCTTATCTCCACCAATTGCAACAATAATAAAAGCATGATTAATCTGTATCCATTTATATTATTATTATTTTTGAGTAAAAGTTAGATGTCAAGTAATTCAATTATTTAATATTAAAAAAATTCATCCGGATTTTGAATATGAAAATAAGTTAAAGAAATATTTCAGGTACACAATGTAGAGTAGAACTACCGTGTTTCTAGGTTCACGAAGTGCCTTTGTGAACTAAACTCTAAAATCTATCGGATTGGTTTCAAACAACGGAATTCAAATCGTTAAAATTCTTCTACTTTACGAGTAATGCGTCTACATGTAAAAAGTTTAAACTTTTTAATTAATTTAGTATAAAGTCAAGTTGTCAAAATTAGAAAGTTTATAAATTAATTTTAATGCATTCATTTTTTGAACACATTTTGATCACTTGACTTTATATAAAATTAATTTAAAATTTTCACATGTAGTATTACTCATAAGGTGAAAAGATTTTAACAATTTGAATTCATCATTTGAAATCAATTCACTAGATTTTAAAATTGAGTTCACATAAAAATTTAATTAACTTAAAAACACCCAAGTTCTACTCGACAATGTAAATCAATATATCCTTAGGGACCATGATACGAGGTGCAAGTCTATGTCAACGGTATTGCACCTTGTTGCATTGATGCTCAACTAGCATCATGTGATTTATGTCGGCCTCTTTGGTTGGGTACTTCCCCCCTTTGCTACAGGAGCAAAAATTTTTTTCTAACTGTGGGGTATCTAATTATAGTGATGAGGATTCAAATTTCTGAGGAGATGACGTACTCCAGTAAAGATCAAATGAAAGTTACAAATAACCACTTGCATATAAAGAAAAATATCAAGATCAAACTGACACACATCGACACAGAAAGGATGAGGTATAAGTGAAGAGCGACTTATACCTCACATTGCCAGTGGAGGTTGGTTGCGAGGGCTACAGGTTTTGGTAATGACTGGGTCATCACGAAGACTAAGGGACAACTCACATGCCATGCTGTGGCATGTAGGTTAGATCATGCACAGTTGACGTCCGCTATAGTCGCGAACTGCATAAAATTGTCATTACAAAAAAATGCCAATATTAGTATCAGAGTCATCAGTGATCTGGTTGCTGAAAGGTACGAGGGCATCGTCCCAAAGTACAACAAATTATGGCGTTGTAGAGAGTTAACGATTGCTCAGGCATTTGATAGTTGGGAGGAGTCTTACGGGCTGCTTGTCCCTTTGTTAGAGGCAATCAAAAGGGCAAATTCGGAAACCTAATATAAAATTGTTTCAAAGCCAAAAAATGAATGTATTAAATTTAATTTATAAACCTTCTAATTCTGACCCCTTGACTTTATACTAAATTAAGTCAAAAGTTAAAAATTTTTGCATGTAGATATATCACTCGTAAAGTAGACGGATTTCAATGGTTCAGATTTGTCATTTGAAATCAATCCGATAAATTTTAGATTTGAATTCACAAAGAAAATTAGTGAACTTAGGAACACCCTAGTTCTACTCTAATTAATAAATTATAATTTCCATCTTGTCTTCACCTACAAAATCAAGTACACAAATTCATTCAAAAGACAATAAAAGTTTGCAATTCATTAATAGCTTCAAAGGTCCAGTCTAAAAATGAAAAGAAGCCCCATGGATTTTACATCAATGTTTGAAACTTAGAATAACATCGATGGCATACCGAGTGGTAAGTGTCTTGGTTTCTCAATGGAAAAGGAGCCAATAAAAGTCTTGTACCGAGTATTACAATCAATGAAAACAGTGAGAGCAATATAAAATTTCAGCATAGTAGTTCAAGTGAGAATAAGCCGAAATTTTTATTTATACAATATTAAAAAAAAAACCATTTCGTCACTTTTTTTTTTTTAGAATTCTATATATATCACGTGTGCCAATTCACTCAAAGAACGGGGTCCGTTAATTGAATTAGCAAATCATGTATTGGGTCCGCTAATTGAATGGTCCGGCATTTCAAACACACGATATATTCAAAATTTTGAAATGACAAGCGAATAATATTTTCAAAATAACCGACATTTAAACAAAATAGTAATTAAACATAATATATAAACTATATAACAAAATAAAAAAAACTTAATATATAAACTATCCAAAAAATTTAATTTTCACTCAAAGAAAACAAATATTTTGTAAAAAAATGTGTGTAAAAAGAAAAAGAGAGTCCACCAATTAAATGGCGGATGTGGTATATATGGAATTCTCCAGAAAAAGTTGCGAAATAATTTTTTTTTTTAATATGGTACAGATAAAATTTTTGGGAGAATAAGTGAGAAGAGGCGCACTCAACTTGCATGGAATTTATACAATATAGTGCAAGTGAGTTTTTTTTTAAAGATTAGATGTCAAGCCATTTAACTATTTAATATTTATAAATAATTATTTTTTTAAAATTTCAAACCAACAATTTTTTATACGAATATAAAAAAAATATTGTTTTTGCCACTAAATTAAAGGTTGATTTTTAATGCAAATGTGTTAGCACTTATAATGCCTGTTATATTTCTTGCTTAACGCATTCTAAACAAATTTTGGTATTCATTCAATACTTCTAAAAAATATATCGCCGCAATAATAATAAAAGCATGCTTAATCTTTATCCATTTATATTATTATTATTTTTTAGTAAAAGTTAGATGTCACGTAATTCAATTATTTAATATCCAAAAAAAAAAAAATTCGGATTTTGAACATGAAAAACTAAGTGAAAGAAATATTTCAGGTACACCATGTAGAGTAGAACTAGGGTGTTTCTAGATTCACCAAGTGCTTTTGTGAACTAAACTCTAAAATCTATTGAATTGGTTTCAAACGACGAATTTAATCGTTGAAATTTTTCTAAATGCGTCTACATACAAAAAAATTTAACTTTTGAATTAATTTAGTATAAAGTCAAGTGATCAAAATTGGAAGATTTTATAAATTAATTTTAATGCATTCATTTTTGTACATCTTTTGATCACTTGACTCTATATAAAATTATTTTAAAATTTTAAAAGTTTCACATGTAGACGCATCACTCGTAAGATAGAAGAATTTCAAGGATTCAGATTCGTCATTTAAAGCCAATCCAATAAATTTTAGAGTTGAATTCGCAGAAATATTTGATAAACTTAAAAACACCCAAGTTCTCCTCCACGAGATAGGAGTAGGTCCGATGGGCATCGGACCTACTTTTAGGTTCAATTAGCTCTAACACCGTGCGATTATCATTGAGATTTGTGCGCACAGAAACTGAAAATACCTGCACGGATTTTAATGAGTTTACACAAATCTTGATGCATATCTAATGGTCATTTCACCCATCAAACCAAGATAGACCCAATGAACATCGGATCTACTCTCAATTGCTCATCGTCCATCGGACCTACTCTCAATTGCTCCTCCACAATGTAAACCAATATATCCATGGGGAGTGGGTACCATGGTACGAGGTCCAAGTCCATGTCAACGGTACTGCATCTAGTTGTATTGATGCTCAGCTAGCATTATTATGTGATTTATGTCGGCCTCTTTGGTTGGGTACTTCTCCCCTTTGCTACAGGATGATATGTGAATTCAGATTCAGTGCACTACCTGACTGAGTAGAATGAAATTTAACCGTCAGTTTTAATCTGACGTGAATTTTCCTCTGTATCAAAGAAGAGGGGGGTTCAATGTCTCATTTTCTCATACTTTATTCATGCTTCGTATTTTTTATCTTCGCTTTGAAAGTCCAAATAGTCGATTCGAACTGCTCAACATGATCTCCTTGTTAAAAATATACTTGGATACCAAATTTTACATTTTTTGAAAAATTTTTACTATTTTTTTAGATTTACTGAATATCGCTGTTTTTTAATGGTCCAAATTTGTTTGAAAAACAATGATTTTTAATAAATCTAAAACAATAGTAAAAAGATTTCAAAAAATATTAAATGTTGTATCCAAGCATATTTTAACAATAGATACTAAATTTCAATTATCGGATGGTCCAAAATCTCCTTAAAACAATAATTTTTGTATCTATCTAAACAAATAGTAAAAAAATTCTAAAAAAATATATAATTTGGTCTCCAAGCATATTTTATTATGAAGATCATGTTGAGTGATTCGGATCGATTATTCGAACTTTAGAAACGGAGATAGAAAATATGAAGCATATTGGAGCACAAAAATAATGGTGCATTTGAACCCTCCTCATTCTTTTATTATTTTCTTCCTATCCGGTTTGATTTGATGCAGGTCAAAGTTAATTTATTTGATCTGATATGTATGTTTTAATTGAGGAGGATTCAATTGTCTTCATTTTTATAGCTCCATTATGATTGAATTTTTACTTTTCTAATACTAAAAATTATAAAATTTATATACAAAAATAAAACTGTTAGATGGGACTTGTATTATTTTCTCTGCATGCACATAAAATTATCACTTCTCGGTTTTATTTTATACGAATTTATAAGTTGAAAAATCAACCTCCAGTAGTTATCCACATCAACGTATTTTCGCAAGCTGTACATAATTTTTTTTTATATGAGTTTAGAGAAAATAATATAGATCATATCTAACAGTTTTATTTTTTATATTTAAGTTATTAATTTTGTAAAATAAAGGCATAATGGAGATACCAAAAGTAGATTGGAATCCTAGCTCCTCATTTTGATTACTTATTAATTAGTTATTTATACAATTTAATTTCGATTAACATATAATTAATCTTAATTAGTATGTAATAAATCTCAAATTTCAAAACGGATCTCAAATTTCATTTAATAAGTTTTTTTTGAGTCTTATCAAATAGAGTTGGTACTGCCTACGGGTTTCTTCGACACACCAAAAAATAGAGTTGGTACGATCGAGTCAAGTCAAAAATTAATATCCTTAGATCTCAATCAGTACTTTATTTTTTATGATTATTTCTAGGAAGACTTTCCTTCTGCCATTTTTATTTATATCCAAAATTAAATACAAATTGCCAACTATATCTATTAAAGTTAGAAAATTTTAAACCTATCCAAAACGGCTATTGAATAGCCGGTTCCTAATATTTATTAGAAACTAGCTATTAAGTGGCCGGTTCCTATTTTTTAATAGAAAACGGCTATTAAATAGCCAGTATCTATATATATATATATATATATATATTTTATCTGAATGTTTTAATCTAAAAATGAGAAATGTTCAATTTTATAACAAATAAAAATGTTTAATCTTACTTATGTCCTCAATTTTTTTTTTAAGATTTTAATATTTTCATCTAAAAATGAAAAATAAAAAGTGTTCAATTTTATAACAAACAAAAACATTCAATCTTACACCATGATATTTATTAATATCCAACAATAAATATAAATTGCCAAGTATGCTCACGAAAGTTAGGTGATTTTAAAAATGTCCAAACCGGTCAATTATTGGCTGGTTCCTATTTTTTATTAAGTAATAAATAAATTTATTTAAGCTCCGAAAAGTAGTCAATACTATATAATTTGATTTATTAGAAATTAACATTACAACTCTTTCAGACGGATATTTATTAGTCGTCCAACAAATTTGGTATGTGTCCTTTCTGTTATAAACTTATAATGCATATGTATTAATTTTTTTAAGTCATTTCTCTCATTTCTAAAGCACATGCATGTTGTACATATATTTATCTAAGACATCTCTCGTAAACAGTCGAGATTAGAAAAATGAATAAAGCAAGAGAGGCGATATACTCACTGAGAAGGCATAAAACGACGACGAAACTTCAAACAGCCATAACATGGCGCTCGAGTGTCCGATTTTAGCAAATGATGACTTTCTGATTAAGATTTTAATTTCTATTTTTCGATCTGAGTAGCTCGGTAAATTGGCTATATAATGAATTTGTAGAATACCAATTTTTATTATTTTTGGAATTTTTTTACTATTTTTTATGATTTATGAGACACGACACAAAATGACTTTAAAATAAATAAAAATTGTGAAGAGTGTATTTTCTGGGTACTTGAGTTGGGTTCTATACACGGTGTAAGATTGAATATTTTTGTTTGTTATAAAAATTGTAAGAATTGTAAAATTTAGGTTGCAAGTACATTATCATATGGAGATCATGTTAAACGGTCATATCAATTATTTAAACTTTAAATGAAGATATTTAAACTTATTAACATAGCATAGATATATTCTTTTTATATTTTCAAAAAATAAATTACAATAAAATTGTTAAATAAACAAGTTTATTGAATTAGTTTTAAATGAACAACATATTGAAACATACGGAGATGAAACATAAAAAAAATTAATTTCATAACAAATTTTACATTCATTCAGGGCATGTTCGGCAGCATGCTTTTTTAACACTAAATGTTTTGTGTTAATCGTTGCAAAATCAAGTGTTTAAACTTTTATTAACCAATATGATTAGAAAGTCGTTGTAAAATCTAGTGTTTAAAATTTTATTAACCAATATGATTAGAATATTATCTTTGAAGAGTTCCGATGTAAAAAAAAATTATTAGAAACCAGCTATTTAATAGCGGTTTTCTATTAAAAAATAGGAACCGGCTACTTAATAGCCGGTTTCTAATAAATATTAGAAACTGGGTACTTAAAATGGCGGTTTGAGTATGTTTAAAATTTCCTAAGTTTGGTGGGCATAGCTGGCAATTTGTATTTAATTTTGAATATAAATAAAAATGGCGGCTTAACCTTTATTTATTGTTCCAATTTATTTATTATTTTAGAAAATGTTTTTTTTGTGGCAGTGCACGCAGTAAAAATGTCGGCAAACTTTTGCTTTGATACTAAAATTTTCCATTTATTCGTTCTTCTTATTTTTTTTGAGGTGGATACTCTTTTGACTTGGGAGAAAGAAAAATAGATGTCCTTTTTGGAATATCTCCGGGGTCCCAACTCCCAACTCCCAACTAGAGAAATTTAGTTTCTCTACATCCCTAAAGCATACTTCTTATTTGTATAGCCTTCGGATTATTTTGAGATTCATGCTATAGTCCCCATATTCCCATAACCTCATGGTGATACCATTGTTTGCAACCAACGTTGCATCGGATCAGTGTAAAATCAATCTTTTTCAAGGCATGATAAGTCCTTTTTCTCTGGGAATATGCTCCAGAAGTCCAGATGGAGAATTCAGAGGAACGGAATGATAAATTTACTGTGCGAAGGTGAGAGCTCGCAAAATTAAGACTAATCAGATGATCTCATCTGTTCTAGAAGGGGAGAATCGAAGAGAAAGTGTAGGGGAATGGAAGGGAGTGAGTATTGTTCAGAGGAGAGTGTCACGTAGATTTTGGCGAAATGTTATTCCAAATCGAAGTGTAGGTTTTACAGTTCAGAGGATTCGTCTCTTTTCTTCCTTTTAATTAGGAGTTTCCCCTCTGATTCTAGAGCACACCCCAAAGTAACACAAATGTTGAGTTTAGATAGGGGATAAAAAATTGGATCAATTACGAGATGGAATGCACGAACTCTTTAATATTCAAGTGAGAGCAAATCGAACGGTTTGGATCTAAACTCAAAATTTGAGTTACTTTAGGGATCCGAATTCTGGATAAGATGTGTGGTGTCAAGCAAAAAAAAATTTACATAAACACCGACTAAAAGGAGAGGGGACGAGGGTTGGTTTCAACGAAATAAAAAGGTAAAAGAAAGGTAGAAAGTTTATCATAGTGACACTTTTCAAATAGAACCTATAAAAAGAGAAAAGAATTGTTTTGTTTATAGCACTTGAGCTGTTAAGCACCATCTCCACAGTCATGGCAGTAATTAGAACAGGGGAGAAGTTAAAAAAACTAAGATACATAGTCACATAAGTAAATATTATGAAATTTCATTATTTTTGTGAGGAGATTGATAGTATTATTTTTTTTTTTATAAAAATTAATTTCTTTTAAAAGATAAAAGAAATAATTTGTAAGAGTGCTTAGGATCGCTTTGCTTATATAAGGGGGTGGAGCTAGAAATTTATCGTTAGGGGGTTAATATTAGCAAAGTTTTTAAATTGAACAAGAAAATATAATATGAGGATCAACAATTAATACAATTAGAAATTATATGAGGGTCAATCATGATTGAAACTATAATATTTTTCTTAAAAATTATAAAATAGCATGTTAAAACACAAAATATTTGAAGTATAAATGGGGATAAATTGACCCCCATTCATCTCAACTAAATCCGCCCCTGCTTATACATATCTCTGTTCCTGAGAAGACTAGTAGTATTATTTTTTTGTAAAAATTAAAAGTTTTCAAAGGACATAAATAAAAATTATCAATTCATAAGAGTAGTTAGCACCCCTTTGCTTATACATCGTTTTGCTCCTGAGTTCAACCAGAATCCGACTCCGCTGCTCTCCAAATAGGAGAGCAAGATCATGCTATTCTAAAGAGAATATAAAACTTGAAATTATGAATTACTAAATATAATTTATTAAAAGCCACTGCGATATAAAAGTTTTTTTTAGATATTTGATTCTCTTAGAAATAAAATGTTGTATCTTACAATTATAGAGACTAGAAATAATTATTTACGACTGTTACACATTGAACAAAATTAAAACATATTTTGACAATTATTTTCATCTTTCTTAAAATTCAAAATTATTTTCTAAATCTCTAAATATACAAAATCGCCTAGCAAAATACAAAATTAACAGTTATAAAATGCATATATTTTTTCCTTTAATACTTCCATGCTCTTCGCTTACGCCCCCTAAATAGTATTGTGTGATGCACTTTTAATTAATAGTATTTTTGAACAATAGGCAAATACTTATTGCAAAATTTATTTTTAATTATTTAAGAAAATTAGTCAAAATTAAAACACACAAAAAACATGATAACCTTAAAGTCACTACATGCATAATAGACTTGCGTCATTTTCTTATCCTTGAAATTTTTTTCACTATATTTTGGATTATTACAAGAATTTATAATACCAAGGGACCCACATTTTGAGAATAAACTAAATATTTGTTATAACAAGAAATAAATTATTTTGACTTTTTGGGTTGTCATTGGGGATATGAACGAATTAGTGATCCATGCAACGACTATATATTAAGCATTTTTTATAATACCATCACATATGCTATTGTTTTCATCTATAATGATGTGAAAGGTAGCTTGACAAATTAGCTTTAGTTCTAGCCACATATCAATTACAATGTGTTGTCCAATCATAAAGATGACTATAACAGCACTGGTCATATAGACCAATCAATTTGAATAACTTTGAAAAATATAAAATGAATCTTAAAGATACAAGTTAAATTATAAAAATGTCTAGGGTGTTCAAATGATTAGTTCGGTTGAAACTGAATTAAAATAATCAAATTTTTTTTTCACAAATAAAACCGAACTGAACTGATCCGATTAAATTTATAAACTAATTAAGAACCGAACCGAACAAACCGAAGTAAACCTATTGGTGTCATTATTAACGAAAATTATTACACAAATTGTTCAATTCTATACAAAATATGTAGATGTGAACCAAACAAAATATAAACCATACTTGAACCAATATAATTCAGTCGGTTCGGTTTAGTCGGTTTTGAAATGTCTAGACCGAACTGATCCATTTTAAACCAAAATAATTCATAAATTCAACCGAACCAATCCATTTGAACCGAAAAACTGAACTATTTAAACCGAAATATTTTGGTTCGGTTGAAAATTGAACAAACTGAACAGTTTCAATTGAACACCCCTAAAAATGCCACCTTAATTTCTTAGGTTGAATTTAGTTTTTTTTTTTGTTTATTTAATCTAACAGTAGTTACATTATAATACTCACAAATATATTTTGAATATGAATTCCACTAATATATTATTTTGATTGTGCATGTGTACATATAATAACTCATATTGAATGTTTTTAAACCAAATCATTCATACTTTCATGTACTTTTTTAATCTCTATATAATGAAATTGTATTAATTATTTCCTACTACATTACACAAATACACTCTACCCAATTAACTATTTTTAACAATGCATAATAATATGAATACATGATTGTCAACATAATTATTTTCAGCCGGTCACATAATAATCAGTCACTTAACAATATTATCTTTGTTCATCAAGCTTATCAATAAATTTATTTGATAATTTAAAAACTGACATAATAATAATTATCTAAATAAAATAATTAAATGTAATATGTATTTACTATGATTTAGGGTTACAATGTATCAGATTTGGCCTTGTTTGAAAATAAATTAATCTGTCATTCATCAGGTGATTTGAAAATAATGTTCAAGAGTTATCGATATTTGATTAGACCAAAGACCGAAATTTTTATTAATACCACTGTAAAAAAACAACAAATTATGGGGAATTCGAAAAATATCAGGACCTCCAATTCAATTTGCGGTTTGGCACAGATTGAATTGGAGGCCCGCCAACAACCCAAAATTCACTATAATATTATGATATTTAGGTTTTTTGGGGGGCTACAGATTGAATTGGCAGCCCTGATATTTTTTGAATTCTCCAATTTCAGTGGTATTTTTTTTTGAAATGATATTAATAAAAATTTCGGGACCAAAGAACTCTCAGATTACATCATATTTAGTGCATAGACTATCTAAATAATACGCATCCGTAATATATATGAATTTCCACTTTATAAATTCTATGTTGATTTTTATAATTGTCAAGTAATCTTGGTCGACCGTTTATCTTCCCATTTAAGTTTTTTAATTTGGGTGATATTTTGATGGTAAGTCTGTAGGTACTTGTTATCATATCTCAAAGAAAAAAGTACTGTCGGTAAAGGCAAATGTGGTTTCTTTATATATATATATATAAATACAAAAAGGAGGCCCTTTATAGCTTCATCATGAAAGTTGTCAAAAGCAAAACGACCGATGGTGATTCTATAAATTTTACAGGTTGTTGCTTCAAGTTTGTTCTAGAACAATGAAGTTTTATTATTTAATCTCAATCAGAACAACTGGACTTGACTAATAATGAGCAAATTTGTTTTTTTTGTGTTTCTCCAATTTAGATTTGACTTATGAGAACTGAACTGAAAGTGTTTCCAAGACTCGGTGTACAGAATGAACACTGCACCGGCCGTCATTTTCAAGTAGTTAGCGACAAAAGAGAGCACCGTCAGTGAACTGTGAGCCAGTGATACTGTAAATTTAGGGACTTTGTTTTAGGAATCACATCCTCTGCGGAGCTCCACAGGTGCGGTTCTTTTAATTTGGTTTTGTTCATTTTAATCGGACGGACTAAATAAGATTTTGGCAAGAATCTCAAAGTGAAATTAATATTGCCCTCTCCATCATCCCGAGCACTCACTGATTGAGAGTAAATCTGGACCGTCCGATTAGCTCTGTACAGCTCCGCAGGTAAAAACTCCGCAGAGAATACTGGTCCCTTTGTTTTATCCCCTCTTGAGAAAAAGAGCACATTTTTTTCTTTTATCTGAATCGTTCAAAGTATATTACACAGTTTTAGTTAAATCTGAATTATTTTAATATATTAGATTGATATAAAAGAAAGAAGTAATTGTAATGGATTTTGAACAGTTCAGGTAAAGAAAATGAGGATGTTTTATTTGGATCCAAGAAGTAGGGAGCATCAACCACAACAGATTCAGAAGAGTATATTAATAAAAAAAAAAGGAAATTCAAAGAATTTTTCCATCTCTAGTTCTGAGCATAGTGACAAATGAATAGTTCAGGTTTGGTTCAACGGAATCAAAAGTTCGTGATTAAGAAATAATTCGGATATACTTTTAGAATAATTCGGTACTTCAAGGAAGAAAAAGAGAACCAAAAAAACCCAAAAACAATTCTCGTTTTTTTTTTTCCATTTTATTCGTGATTATAATACGTTTTTTGTGTTTTATTCGGTGTTCGGTTCGAAAATATTAAAAAAAACAAATTATACGTGAATTATTCACATTTTATTCGCTAGTTATGTTGCTATGGTTCTGATAACGGAATTTTTAGTGTCTGTTCAAAGTACTCCTTGACAAACTTTTAAAATACATGTAACGGCATTTTACAACATGATGTTATTTAATAAAGTTAATAATTTAATCATTATAATCGTTCTTTAATTCTTTTTAGAGGCGTGGTATTTTCAGAAAGAATTGGCGTTTGATTGTAAAAAGTGCTAAATAATTAGAAAGTTTAACAGCAGATTTAATTAAATTTTTTAAAAGGGAAATATTCTGGCTCTCCGAGCCTTTATATCCGAACGCATCTTCCAACTAGTTTAACAGAAAAAACCTTTCAATTTTTGCTAATTTCTATTTTCATCGCTCATATCCAAGTTTTTAAAGTTTTGTTTATAACATTTTACAATGTTATTCACAAGCATTTAAACCTCATTTATAAGCATTTAAATCCTAAATCTGTGTAGTTTTGACTCCTACCTACTTTTGTCTATTTTCCTGACGACCCGTGATTAATTTTACAAATATAAAAGTACGAACGTTTTATACTCAATTTTCTCTTTCAAATGAGATCCATGAAGAAGTACTTTTGAGATATTTTCAAGTCATTTTTTTAAGTAAATCACATGAGCACTTTAACTTTTCAAGCTTTTAAACATTAGTCTATGACTATTTAAACCTCTGAAATTTACCATTTAAACTACTATATTCAAGCGTTTAAACCTTTGATGTCGATCGTATAGTATCACACGTTTGAACCTATGTCTACAACTGTTTAAAGTAGTTGTGTCAAAAAAAAAATTAAACAGTTTCCATGTCAGGTTTAAAAAGTTATATATTGAGGTTTAAAAGCTTGAGAATTTAAAGTGTTCATGGACTTTACTTAAAAAAAACGATGACTTGAAAAAAAAAACTTTAGAGTATTTCTTCATAGATCTCATCTGAAAGAGAAAATCGAGTGGAAAATATTTGTATTTTTAGATTCGTAAAATTCATCACCGATCATTGGAAAAACAGACGAGAATTATTAGAGGAAAAAAAAGAGTGGGTGAAAGAATTTTTTTTCTTTTTTAGTTTACAGACAAAAGTAGTTAGGAGTTAAAATCACTCAAATTTAGAATTTAAATGTTTGCAGATAAATGTTTAAAGCATTGTAAAATATTATGAATATAGTTTTACAAGTTTTAATATGAGCACTGAAAATGAAAATTAAACATTAAATATTTGAGGACACGGAATTTATTTGGAGGCATTTATCAGACTTCTTTTTAAAATTATATTAAATTCTTTTTGTTTAGTTTTTCATGGTCTTAATCTGTGTCCCACCCTTTTTTTTGTTATTAATCGAACTGGTAGAAGAGTTCATTGGTGATTTATTTACCATTGATTCAAGAAAAGTTTGTAATTAACTCGTTGGATTCCGATTCGTTTTGACATGAGCAAGTTCATGTTTGTCTCAACTCACAATTTTTCATCTTATTATTTATGTGCAAATTATAACAGCAAATCAAGTCAACAAAAAAAATTCAGTCTATATATAGAGTAGAACTAGGGTGTTGCTAAATTCAACAAACTTTTTTGTGAACTCAACTTTAAAACTATTAAATTGGCTTCAAATTACGAATTCAAACCATTGAATCCTTCTACTTTACAAATGATGCGTTTACATGCGAAAATTTTAAACTTTCGAATTAATTTTGTATAAAGTCAAGTGGTTAAAAGATGTCCAAAAAATGAATGCATTAAAATTAATTTATAAACTTTTCAATTTTGACCACTTGACTTCATAATAAATTAATTGAAAAGTTTAAAATTTTTACATATAGGCGCATCACTCGTAAGATAGAAAAATTTCAACGGTTTGAACTTGTCGTTTGAAGCTAATCCGATAGATTTTAAAGTTGAATTCACAAAGAGACTTGATAAACTTAAGAACACCCTAGTTCTATGGAAATAAGTCTGTTGCGATTCCAAATAATCGCAGAATTCATGCGATCCTAATCTCAACTATTTATTTATGAAAATACGCTAATTTAAAAAATAATTAATTTCGGTGCACGAATCTCAAAACACATGAACACTGTGATCCATTGGAATCGCAGCAGATTTATTTCCTAGTTTCTACTCCTATATATAATTAACAGTGCAAAGTGCAAACAAAGTGTTATCAAACTAATTCAACTCAACCAAAATTAAATTTGACTTGACTCAACTGATTCATATATAGCCAAGATAAACTTGACAGACAACACTAATAAAATAAAATAAAATAAGGATTCTGGCATGGTCCTATCCTCTTATTTGACTTGGATGGTACAGAGGTGATAAATTATGCCAACATCGGATCCATTTAAAGGGACCCATTATATGAGTTCCACCCTTTGGCGAATTCGCATCCTCTGAAATACATCAAACTTTGCGCGACTTTTTGGAATATCCCAATCCTTCAAATACATTATGCACGAATCTCAAAGTTCAAATAATATTGGCCCCCTACGGTTCCCCGAATAGACACCGGACACGTCGGTCACGCAAAAATTGAGATATCTCAGAGGATACGCACCCTTGGAGAATTCGCTTGGCCCCCTACGGTTTCCCTTTGGGTGGGTTAAAGAGACATGGGTCACCTCCTCTCTCCACTTGGCCCCTACTTGTACACTGCTTCACCTACAGTTGCTTCACCTACGGTTCCCACAACCATTTGGACTGCCTAGCTAATTAATTAATAGTGTACAGTGTTCTTAAGCTCATCAAGTTATTTGATGACTTTAATACTAAAATCTATCAAATAAATTTTTAATGATGGATTTCAACTATTGAAATAGATATACTTTATATGTTGAATTTATAAATTTATAAATTAATTTAATATAAAATTAAGCGGTCAAAAAATACTGAAAAATGAACGTAGTAAAATCAGCTTATAAATATGTTTTTACCACTTGATTATATATTAAATTAATTCAAACATTTACAAATTCGACATGTAATTACGTCACTCGTGAAATAGATCGGTTTCAACGGGTTGGATTCGTCAGTTGATGAGCTTGCCAATTTTTAATGAGCTTAAATAAGAACATCCTAATTCTATACTATTTTCATATATTAAAAACCGTACGCGTTTGAAAAAAAAAATTACAATAACATTTTTTTTATTATATTATTAAGTATATAAAATTAATACGAGGTCGGTCATTGTTATGAATTCATATCTCAAGCCAGGTTTAAACATACGATCTAAACAACTCAATATGATATTCACATGCAAAATGTACTTGAAGATCAAATTTTATTTTTATTTTTGGTAACTTGTTCACTATTTTTTAAATAAGTATAAAATCACCTGATTCAAAGATTCCGAACTACACAAAATAGTGATTTATTTACCTAACTATTTTTTTAAAAATAAATACTATATTTTCATATAGAGATCATATTGAGCAGCGTGAATCGACTGTTTGAATTTTAAAAACAAAAATATAAATACGTAGTACAAAAACGAAAATATAAATTCGTAGTACAGACTAATAGGTAATATGCATATCACTATAGTCTCGCTTAATTAATAATATATTTTTAATATTAGCGGTTTAATAAAAGGACAGAGATCACCTGCCCCCCGGGGGCAGGATTTTCCTGCCCCTAGTGAGACTGACAAATGGGTCCAGACGGGTTTATAAATTTAAATATTGATTTTTAGTTTTGGTATGGCTCACGTTTCAGTGGCTCGGGGGCAGAGAATTCAGTCCCTTAAGAAAACTCATTGTTTATTTTTTTTAAACAATTCTTGGACCACTTTTCACCATTGAGGTGCTTGGACAGCTAGCTTCTGCAGCGGACAGCTAAATTAGACCCAATTTACAGTGGACAACTAGCTTCTGCAGCAGAACCCGATGAGGTACTTCGGTGGACCTGGGCTTACATCTTAGAGTTGTCTGCTGGCTCGATGTTTCCAAATTCATCTGGTAGCATTATTCCTGAATGTCCGCTGGCTGGATGCAGTGGACAGCTAGATTAGACCCAATTTACAGCGGACAACTAGCTTCTGCAGCAGAACCCGATGAGGTACTTCGGTGGACCTGGGCTTACATCTTAGAGTTGTCCGCTGGCTCGATGTTTCCAAATTCATCTGGTAGCATTATTCCTGAATGTCCGCTGGCTGGATGCAGTGGACAGCTAGATTAGACCCAATTTACAGCGGACAACTAGCTTCTGCAGCAGATCCCGATGAGGTACTTCGGTGGACCTGGACTTACATCATGGAGTTGTCTGCTGGTTGGATGTTTCCAGATTCATCTGGTAGCATTGTTCTTGAATGTCTGCTTCAGTTTCTAGAGGACTTGGAGCAACCGAGACAAATGAATTGGGGTGGGGGTGGAGGTGGGTGCGCAAGCTCAGTCTGTGAACTCGCGGGTGCGCCAGCTCAGTCCGCTCACTCAGGGCACCTGCTAAATCCGCACACCTCTTGATGCTCCTCCCCAGTCCGAGCACCTACCATTTTGGGTGCACGGATTCAGCTTATGAGAGTGTCATTTTTACTAAAATACAAATTCAGGTGGTATTGATTTTAAAATAACTTTCTGGGTTGGTAAGAAAAAAAAATTTGGTATTAGGTATTAGCTCTAGCCTCTAATAATACTCTGAAGTTGTTGAATACTAAGCTATGGACTATCGTCTAGATATAAATGGGATGGGGCCTAGTTCAACGGATCATGTCAACTTGTTTGCCTATACTGTCCTGACCTAATTATTATGTGTTTGATTTGAAAGACAAAGAGGCTTTACTGGGAATGGGATAGTAAACATAGGGGTCCACATAACTGTTCCTAATTCCTTTGCATATCCTTTACTTGCATAGTTGCATTTACAATATTTTTGCATCCAGTCCTTATGTATGGACAAACTAAACAGTCTGGAATAAGAATTTAAGCTTCACTTATTTCATCAAACATGATTTAATTAAGTCGGATTAGGATAGAATAAGCTGATTTTTAGACTAGTTTAAGTTGGCCTAAAATAATCCACCTCTTCAGGTTATTTAATTTTATTAGGTATGAGGTCTAACTTTTCATTGTTTTTATTATTTTCAATCACTTTTTAAGGAATGTAAAATAAGCAATTAATTTTGTTTTCATTTAAACATCTACTAAATATGAATAATTTTGATCAGTCTAAGTTGAAATAACTAAGTTAGATCTCATTAGTTGTAGTCCATAACCAGACACCGGCCTATGTTTTTATCGTGAGCAAAATATTTATACTAATTTGAAAAAAGTAATTATAACTAACTGAAAATATGTTTATACGTTGTGTTACATCTAGGTACCTAAATATTGTAAGTAGGTCCAATTTTTTTTCACAATAATAAAAAAAAATACGAGGTGTTATATCTAGGTACCTAAATATAGCATTAAAATTCAAGTAGAACTGGAGTGTTCCTAAGTTCACCAAGCCTCTTTGTGAACTTAACTTTAAAACTTATCGAATTGGCTTCAAACAACAAATTCAAACTGTTGAAATCCTTCTACAAAATTAATTTTAAATTTTAAAATTTTCGTATGTAGACGCATCACTTGTAAGTAACAGTTTAGATTCGTCGTTTGAAGTTAATCCGATAGATTTTAGAGTTGAGTTCACAAAAAAGCTTGGTGAAAATTCACCCTAATTCTACTCTTAATATTCCTTTTTTGGGGTAATAAAGTATCAAATATTCTGCATTTTAGTGTTTTAGTTTCCTTTTTTTTTGCCCTTCAGGAACTTGATATATATAATAAGTTAATAACATTGATTTCCAATCATTCTTTCCTCTAACAGTAAACAACCAAACTTATACGAATTAAAATTATCACTAATAAATTTCAGTGTTTTCTGTCTTTCTATAAAAAGACAAAAAAAAAAAAAGATGATAAACATTTCTTGTAAACTAATCCAGAGCTGACAATATCAAACCAAAATAAAATATTTTTAAGCTGAAATCATTGATAAATAGTTCTCGAACCAATCATAATCTGCATCTGACCCACTTTCCAATAAATTTTAGTACCAATGCAATTGCATTCATATTGTCAAAAAGGTTAGTTGACAATATACTCTACTATAGTTTTAAATATCACACAGGATTCATAACACCAACAATCCAACTAATTTTCATGGATTTGGTAAGAGGGTTTAGGCGTTTAGCAATGATGCACACCCAATTTAGCAACTCACTTTTGAAAATCAACGCTCCTCAAACTTCTTTTTCTTTTTTCTTCTTTGAACGGAAATTTGGCAAAGGACCATCGACCACCAAATAAAAAAGGGAAAGTATATACAAAGAAAAAAAAGATATTGTTACAAGAACAAAATTGTCAAATTGAGTAGTGGATACTGATAATCTTGACTGGAAAAATGCTCAAAATTTTCAATTATTTTTATAGTTTGGCAGTTGTGAAATAAGAGTCTTATTTTACTTCATATTTATATTTTATGTATTAAAATTTCAAAGAGACGATTGGAACCACTCAACATAATCTCTATATATATTGAAATGTGTTAGGATACCAATTTTTTTTTTTAATATTGTTGACTAATTTTTATAATATTTCAAAATCACTGTTTTTTTATGATTTATAATCCTCAAAATAGCGGTTTTCTACCTACTTAATAAAATAGTAAAAGATTTTCAAAAAAAATATAAAATTTGATCTCCTAACACATTTCAATATGGAGATTATGTTGAGCAGTTCCAATTGTCCCTTTGAAGTTTCAATATTTCTATCCCCATTTATAATCTGTACGTTTAAGTTAACATGTTCAAAGGATTCTTTTTAAGTTAAACTTTGTACCAATTCATAAATTGTCAATTCAATTTTAACTAATATATTTCAAATCACCGAAATCAATTTGTTCTAATTTAATCTTTTAGTTCCCTCTTTTCGCTCAAGATAGGATAATGGGTAACCAATGTTAGATGGAGTTGGAATTTAAAAGCAAAAAAAAAAAAATCTAAAGTTTTCTTATACCTTGTGATCAATGATGAAATGTAAAATTTGTGCTGAATTTTATCCTAATTAAAAATAATATAACAAACTTATTTGCTTTATTTTTAGCGAACCTTTATTAAAGTAGCATGAACCATGTTATAAAGATAGATTATTTAAATAATTTTTACAATGGAAGAGGAACTAAATCCATATTAAAAGAAAATAAAACACTACAGAGGAAGTACCTACTAGAATTTTATATACAACTTTTTTTTTTTTTGGCAAAATAAGAGAATTACAAGCGTTGTCAACTTGTCACGAGAGGAAGAAAAAGAAAGGTAGAAAAAAAAAGTGATTAAAATATGTGAAAAGCAAAATTTAATAAATAGTGGAGTTGTTTGGATAAATAAGAAGTTATCTATTGAAGTGGAATTAGTGAGTTTCATTTTCATTGAGTTCATGTCCAGGCACTACCTGAATGGAAACCCCCCTCTCATTTGTCTATTTCTAAATTGAAGTGCTTGTTTCATCTTTCTTTTTTCTATATATACATAGGGGGTGAAAACAGTATGGATAATATTCGATCCGTATTTGAAAAATTAGATGTTGATATCTGATATCCGAATATCTGTGTGAATAAGGATACTGATATGATTTTATGTTTCAATTATCCGTATTCGAATAGTAGATATATACCATATATTTTAATATATATTATAAAAAATTATGTTATTCGCCATTATAATTAAATAAATATTATGAACTTTAATATTTTATATTATTTTAATAAATATTCGAATCGATCCGGATCCGTATCCGTATCCATTTGATATCTGTTTTGTATCCGTATTCGAAAAAAAAATATTGATACGATTTTACCACTATCTGCTCCGTATCCGCTTCGTTTTCACCCTTATCTATATATCATAATAAAATTCCTTTATATCAGCTGCAAAGTGTATATATTATGTTCATTACGGATTTGATAAGTAATAAAATTCAACATGATATATATGTACAAAAAAATCATATTTATTACATGAACTAAAAAAATCCTTTATTAATAGTGGAGCCAACTAAAGAATATTTTTGTAAATGACACAAAACTAATACTCTGTAAAAAAAATTGAGTTTTAAATCCTCTAAGTCATGTCAAGTTATCAACAGTTTTGAATTGTTGAATCAACAACTAATTCTCAAATTTTAATTGTATGGGCCAAATTATTCAACTTTTTTACTAATAAATGTTCATCATTGTATGGGGTTACCTAATTTAATGCATAATCTATTGAAATTTCTATATTCTTCTTAGAAAAAAATTATAGAATAACTAAGAGGTGCTAATGTAAACGAACAAAACTAACTTTGATTTCTGATTTATACCACATCATTTCAAAAACACCATAATATTTAGATCTGAATTATGGAGTCCGATCTATATATTTGAATCGGATTTAATAAACCCGATATTTTTATATTTATTGGAAACGAGACATTCTTTCTATTTCCGTATGACAAATTTAATAATTTCTATAAATAAAAAAGAGTTAGATTTTTTTTAAAAAGTTTTTTTGGATAGTCAAATCATTTTTGTTTTTGTCTTTTTCTAAAGATGACAGGGCACAAAGAGAATTGAAATTGACTAATAACGCTTGTGTTAACTTGATACTTTTGTTATATGCATTAAATTTATTAAGTTTGACAAACATTGCAAATTACAAGTTCCATTATTTTATCACATAGGTTGGTACTATGAAATTATATTTTTATTTTTAAAATTTAAATAGTCGATTTAAATTTT
Organism: Carex arenaria; assembly: GCA_964058825.1. Classification (NCBI taxonomy): domain Eukaryota; kingdom Viridiplantae; phylum Streptophyta; class Magnoliopsida; order Poales; family Cyperaceae; genus Carex; species Carex arenaria. The sequence goes on from CAXKVW010000069.1 coordinate 336,206, forward strand.
CAATATAATTTATATATAAAAATATTGTCAGAAACCAGACGTTGTATTTCTAGAAATTTTTACTTTTTCTACAAATAGAAAATTACCTGTTAAAAAATCACAGGCCATCCGAAAATATTGATTTTCAACATATTTAAAAAGATAGTAAAAGAACGTAAATATGATCAGTAAGTACATTTTAATATGTAGATTATATCAAATTGTTCGGTTCAATTATTTGGATTTTGAAAACAAAAAATATAGATCCATAGTACAAATTAATTTGCAAATTACAAACTACCATATCCTCATTTATAAAGATAATATAACATGAAAATCTAAAGAGTGAGTCTATGGTACTATGCATATCATGGGTTGATTCATAATACGGGTTAATATTTCTGTTTCTAAAATCTTAATGGTCAATCCGAACGGTTCAATATAATCCCCACATGAATATCTACTTAATTTTATATTTTTTACAATTTATTTTACTATTTTTTAAGATAAGTAGAAAATCACTTGATCTGAAAATTCTAGACCATCCAAAAACAGTTATTTTCAACATATCTTTAAAAATAATAAACAAATTCTAAAAAATAAAAAATTTGGTTTGCAAGTACACATTCATATGATAATCATTTTGAACGGTTTAGATTGATAATTAGAATTTAAAAAAAATATATTGATCCGTATTACGGACTAAATCGTGATATACATAGTAGCATACTAGCATAGACTCACTCAAATCTAAATATCCAACTTCAAAGACAAGTTAATTTTAAAGCTTGTATTGTGAATGTATCTCAAATTTTAATATAGGGAAAATTGTGAAAATGCCACTCCAAAACCTTCAAATTGTGAAAATGCCACTCCAAACTTTGAAATTGTCAAAATACCACTCCAAACTTTATTAATTTGTAAAAATGTCACTCCAAATAATTAATGACTAAAATACCCTTCTTCTCCTCTTCTTTCTCCTGCCTTCTCTTCTTCTCTTGTTCTGAATGGCGGCTGAGTGCGGCGGAGGGGGGTCGTAGAGGAGGGTTTGATGGTGCTGGTGCTTGTCGGAGGAGGAGGGGTTGCGAAGAATGCGAAGGCGGGCGAGGGGAATCATTCTCGGAAACTGCTTCTTGCGCCTCTTGCGATGGGCGAGGGTCGGATCGGCGGAGGGTGTAGGAGGAGGCAGGGGCAGAGATGGACAGGCGAGGGTATTTTAGTCATTAATTATTTAGAGTGATATTTTTACAAATTAATGAAGTTTTGAGTGATATTTTGACAATTTCAAAGTTTGAAGTGACATTTTCACAATTTGAAAATTTTGAAGTCGCATTTTCACAATTTCCCCTTTAATATATATTTTATAGTCCACATCAAATTGACTGTATTACTGTGATGTGATCACAACACCTGCACTGATCCTATTTCCACGTGTCAACGTGTATCTCATGTAATCTCCACGTTACTATCGCAAGCAAGAGCTACATGCCTATATCAACATTACTAATTCCTAATGAACGAACTTGATTAAATCAAACAAATACGGATACAATTAGGGCATGTTTGGCTGCCTGGTGGGAACGGACTTGTGTACAGATCCAATTTGAATGGGCGAAATCCTGTGCACGTAAGAAAGAAAATTGACTCTGAGTGAATTTTTTTTTTCCCACGGCCACAGTAGCAGCGAAACGGGCCCTTAGGGAGTGCAAACAGATCGGATAGTGGTAAAATCATATTTGTATCCGCTTTTATTTTTTGGATACGGTTATAAATACAGATCATATATTAGACGGATACGGATACGGATGCGAATATCGTGTTTTTATAGTAGTGAATAACATAAATTTTTTCATAATATATATTAAACAATATATTATATATTTACTATTCGAATATGGATAATTAAAATTTAAAATCATATACATATCCGTATCCGCACAGATATTCAGATATTAGATATCTGTATTACGAATTCGGATACGATAATATCCGACAGATTTGCACCCCTAGATAGTAGATACAATTCAACCACTTTAAAATCTGCGTCAAATTCCCTTCTTTCGTGAGCTTTAATGGGCCCAAAGAAACCACCTCTTATTCCTATATTTTAATTATCTTGGAAATTTCGAGCTAAGATTAGACTTGCGTTTTTCCCTTCTTAGGCCCTTTAATTCAGCCCACATCTACCCGGCCCAAAAAAAAATAAGAAAAGTATTTTTCCTTGTAACGCGCGTCATTAACCTGATTAATCTTATTTTTTTCCAAATTAATTATATATCGTATTGAAAACTGAAAAGTCGTAAAAGATGGCTTTTTGTTTTATATCGAGGAGAAATTTTATGTAATATGGCACTGATTTTTTTTGTGGAAAATGATAATTTTTTTTAAATTTTAATTTGATACCAAAAAATTTAAAAATGTTTGAGCATAGAAGAAATTGTGGCTGGAGAACGAACTTCGTAGCCTAGTTGGTAGCCCACGTGGGCTTATGTCGACTTAGGCATTAAATTGCACCGTCCCTTTCAGATATTTTAAACGGTTGAGATTATTCAACAATTTTGATATTTTTTTTATTATTTAATAAGTTTTCAAAAATAGGGAAAAAATTTATACACATGTAATTATTCTTATAACTTAGTTGTGTATCAATTTTATATAATTTAAATATTTTTTGATAATATTTATGTTGACAGTAAAATTTACATAAAATTTTATTATCTTTTATGCAAATGATATGCATACAGCATATATAAGATAAAAGATAGATTGTATTTTATTTGTTAATGGATCCCTATCCTATATTAAATTATTAAATGATGTCTCGGTTCTAAAATAAGAAATCACACACTATTAACTTTTAAAGTGCCAGCAAAGTTTAATTTTTTTATGATGTTTCACAAATTTATAAGTTTACCATCCAAAAATACGAGTTTGATACTACTTTGTTTCTTTCTGAAAATTATTTTATCCCTCTGAAACCGGAAAGCACACAAAAACAGTTCAAAAACACTGTTAATAAATTTTTATAGAAATTTATAAATCTGGATTAACTTTGTTATTTTTTAATATATAAAATATTATTATGTTATTTTTATTATCTAAAAATATACTATTTTTATTTACTATCTAATTAATTAATGAGGTTGAATACATCAGAAATCCTGCTTTTCACACCCGGAAGATTGGATCAAAACAAGAAGGTGATGTGGAGAATAGAACTGCCGAGACCGGAGATATTCCGAGTGCGTATCCTCTGAGATATCTCAATTTTTGCGTGACCTACGTGTTCGGTGCTTATTCGGGGATAGCGTAGGGGGCCAGTATTATTTGTACTTTGAGATTCGTGCAAAACTGTTTAAACAGTTAAGATTTTCCCTAAAGTCACGCAAAGTTTGAGATATCTCAGGGTATGCGAATTCAGATATTCCGAGATATTCTCAAAATCCCAACAAGTCGGAATTATCCAATTAACCGTGGCATTTTCACATGGAACCCACGACAGTCATATCATATCATATGCACCGCCTCGAATTCACATCCTCTGAGATATCTCATATTTTGTGTACCTTTTTTCGAATATCTCAGTCGTTCAAATATGTTCCGCACGAATCTCAAAGCTTCAATAATGCTGGCCCCCCTACGCTGCCCCGAATAGGCACCGGACACGTCGGTCACGCAAAATATTAGATATCTCAGAGGATACGAACTCGCCTCGGCCTCCCTCCCTGTTCCGCTACTTATTCGGATCCAGTGCAATACCTGAGCATGTATAATAAGATCTAAACAGTTGATTTTAATATGGCACGAATCTTGAAGCAAAACTGTTATTTTTCAAATAGGGTTCGAATTGATTTATGCTCGGCCGGAAGTATTCTATCCGGATACTCTCATTCGCTACTATTTCCCTCTTTATCCAAAAACCCTCCAATTTCTGAATTCGCTTCCTCTGAGATATCTCAAATTTTGGGTGTTTTTTCTGGAAAATTCCAATCCTTCAAATATGTTCTGCACGAATCTCAAAGAAAAATAATAGGGTCCCTGTGCTACCTCCGAATAGGAACCGGACACGTCGGTCACGCAAAAGTTGAGATATCTCAGAGGATGTTGCGAATTCTAATTTCTCGGTATTCGTTTTCCCACCTCATAGTAAATAAAACCTCCAACAAAATAATCAAAAATAAAAAAATCGGACATGGCGCTTGTCTTCTCTCTAATGGAGATTTCTCCTCTCCCCATGTCAGCGAAAGCGTACTGGTCTCGCAGGGGAGGCTGCTCGTTGGCTCGGGTTTGTAGGTGTAGGTGCGCCAAAGTTAAGGATGACAAGGCGGAAGCCAAAGCGGGTCGGGTGATTAGGGTTTCGGATCCGATCAAGGTTTCGGGGTTAGGGTTAGGTTTAGAGCTTGAGACGCTGCTATCAGGCCCGCTTTTGCGCGGCGATTGCGACTCCTCTTCGTCTCCTCCCTCGGTTTCTACTATCGAGGAGAAAAACGAGGATAAGAGCGACTATTATGTGAATATGGGGTATGCAATTCGCACCTTGAGAGAGGAATTCCCTGATATTTTCTATAAAGAACCCAGCTTTGATGTATACAGGTAAGCTTGATATCAAATTTGTGAATTTTGTACGAAGTTGCTTCTATTAAACAGTTTTACTGTTTTTATAAAATATGGAAACTTTCCTGTCTTGTATCATTTCAGATGCATGTTTAAGATTACATCACATAGCAAGTAATATGAAATTAATAAAGAACCAGCTGAGGTAGTTATTATTATATAGTACAGTAATGGGCAACCAATTTAACTAAATTGGACATGCCATTTCTTATTGGATGTTTGGACCAAATAATTTGGATAAATTGACTTCAATTACTGAGGTGTTGTCCTGTATTATATCAGAAGGTTAATTGATTAGGGATTGCATCCAGTCAAAATTTTGGTTGAAAGCGTGATTAGTATCCATGACTTTGTTAAAAAAATTTGGTCAAAAGTTTAGATTTAACATTTTCTTGGTATTGAAAAGTTTTAACAACCTTCTGTGGTCGGATTCAGAATCCAAAGCTTGAAGATACCAAATTAACACAAAAGCATTACATTTTTCATAAAGAGTTATATTGTTTACATGAGTGAGGCTAGTGTGTGCTAGGCTCACCAAGAGGGCTTGGTGAGCTTAAACGACAAATCTAAACTGTTGAAATTGATCTACTTCACCGGTGTTGCTTGTGAAGCGTGTACATGCAAAATATTGAAAATTTTGAATTCATTTAGTACAAAGTCAGGAGTTAAAAAAAATGTTGAATAATGAATGCATTAAAATTAACTTATAAACCTTCATTTTTTTTACTGGTTGACTTTGTAATAAATGGATTTGAAAATTCAAAATTTTGCATGTACACGCATCACTCATGAAGTAGATCCGTTTCACGGTTTGGATTCGTCGTTGGAAGTCAATCTGATAGAATTTTGAATTAAGAGTCCAGCACACGCTAACCTCACTGTATACATCAAATATTTGTTGGAAACCTGAATTGATGTTGAATTATCCTTTTAAGTAATCAATGTATTGCATGAACCATTATCACCCTCCAGTTTAAATCATAAATTTATTTACAATTTTGTCACCAGAGAGGATATAGTTTTCAAGGACCCATTCAACACATTTGCCGGCCTTGACAACTACAAGCAGATATTCCGTGGTCTCCGCTTCTGTGGCCAGCTTCTTTTCAAATCCCTCTGGATCGACATAGGCAGCATATGGCAGCCATCGGAGGATATTGTCATGATCCGATGGACCGTGCATGGGATTCCTCGTGTTCCATGGGACAGCCACAGCCGGTTTGACGGTACATCAGAGTACAAGCTTGATAAAAATGGGAAAATTTATGAGCACAAAGTAGATAATGTGGCTTTAAATTCACCAAAGAAATTTAAGGTGTTGCCGGTGGAGGAATTGATTAGGCTGATCGGCTGTCCCTCTACACCGAAGCCCACCTACTACAAGGCATTGCCGTTGCCTATATTGCTGCCATCCCTATGGATAAGGTGTTTTCTGGGATTTTATCTTGCATTGAGTCTGGTTTATGCTGCAAAAGGATGAAGGGCAATTTTGGTATGACTGTAAAATTGAAATTTTGGCTTGTTTTTTATATGGTAGGAGAGTAGTTGCCGGTGTAACATACAGCTGTATAGATGTACAGTTAGTTGAATATTGTATGAACAGGAATATGCCTGTTTACTAATAGATAAATCTGCTGCTAGATTATCAGTAGGAGATGGTTGCATGTGTTTTTTGCTCACAATTGTGAACCTGTGATGTTTAGAGTTAGGCTATGGTACTATGCATAGTGCGGATTGATCCATACTATGAATTAATATCTCTATTTTCAGAGTCTAAACAGTCTATCTGAATCATTCAACATGATCTCCATATGAAAATATATTTGTATAAATTTTAAGTTTATTAGAATTTTTTTACTATTTTTTTGATAGGTTGAAAATCACTTGATCTAAAATTCCAGACCATTAAAAAGTAGTGATTTTCTACCTATATACAAAAATAGTAAAAAATTCTAGACAATGTAAAATTTAATTTGCAAATACATTTTCATATGAAATTCATGTTGAACGGTTTAGTTCGACTATTTGAACTTTGAAAACAATGATATTGATCAATAGAAAGAACCAATGCGCACTATGCATAGTACCATAGCCTCACCCCTCACTTTTTTGTTTTTGTTTTTTAAATATCTTGCTTTGCTCAAGTTTATTAAAAAAATTGCCCAAAAATTGAATTGCAGGAAAATTTTGAGAGAAAAGAAGAGATGAATTAGAAAATAGGAACTCATTTAAAAACAAATTTCCGAACTTCCAAATTTTCCCTTTTCTGATTTTATTTCTTTTTGTTTGCATTTTATTTTATGAATAAGGCAGTATGGTGGCATTCACCTGCTAACGAAACATATTCAGTGACTGGTATAATTTATATGGGAGGCCTTGATTTCTTTCTGACATTCTAATTGTTCCTTTGTTTTGTTATAACATGAAATGGTGATTGCTCAAGTTGCTTATATTTCTAGTAACATGTTCAAATTTTAGTCTCTCCAAAATAAGCCTTCTCCAAATCCAAATATACTTGCAAAATCAATTTTGTATATGCATGCATCCTTTTGACAATATAATGCCCTCTTCCTATGGTATCGACTCTGCTGCTCTCAAATAGAAGAGCAGGATCCCGCTTTTTCAAATCTAACATTTATATGTGTTGAGATTCGTGCTTAAAAAATTTCAACGGTTAGATTTGGAAAAGCGGGGTCCTGCTCTCTTATTTGAAGAGCAGCGGAGTCGGATACCTCTTCTTATATACTATTGTGAAAATTATGAAAATCAAACTGATTTCAAATAGTGGGTAACGAATGTCAATCGAAGTCGGATCCATTTATGGAACTCGATCCGCTTAAAAAAATGATTAATTTTCCTGAATTTAATCCATTTATTACCTTCAACTTCAAGAATTAAAAAAGCTATAAAATGCCCGGGGCATCTTTTGAACATATAATTTGCAATAAAAACAAAACTCCAGATTTCATCTGCTACCAGAGCATCTTATCAGAACAAGTCTAAAATCCGAATTAGATGCTGAAAAAATCTTAGCCTTGTCCTTGTGCATTATTTGTTGAAATTATATCACCATTTGAGAGACCATAACTATCTAGTAGCTCTCATAACACGCGCAAAATTACATTTTAGACTCCTCATTTTATGCTTTGTAGCATCAATTTTGTGGTCCAAACCCTTTAAAAATAACATTATCATGACATTCCTGATAGAAGAATTTAGAATATACCTTTTCAATAATTAAGACCCTGATGAGCAAAATTTTAATTGAAGTATCTCATGAGTCATGATATGCAACTTGCTAGCCATTTCTTGCAAGTATTGAACAATAAGAAGAAAGCTAAAATTAAATGCAATAATTATATTATTTTTAATAAAAACAGTTAGGACAATGAAAAAAAAATTCACCGACTAAAAATGTCAATGAGTAAATATTGGATATAAGTGTTTTTAGTTTCATGGTTTACTCTTAAATATATTAGATATAGACATGTGTGTGTACATACATACATATATATTTTTTATCAAGTTAATCTATTTAAAACTTATGGAATAACGAATATTATATCTACATATAATAGCTCTTATCTGGAGGGCTTATGCCACGCATGTCTCAGGCCCCTCCACTACTATTCATCGACACAAAGTTTGACATTATAATTTGTTAGGATATTAAATTTGGAATAAGATTTGATCCAAATGGCTTTGGACCGGACACCGTCCAAAATCTCTAAAAATCGTACGATTAAAATCCGAACCGCTCAACATGATTTTCATATTAAAATGTGCTTAGAGATCAAATTTTATATTTTTTTGAAAATTGTTTACTCTTTTTTTAGATACGTACAACATCACTGTTTTTGAACGGTCCAAAACAGTGATTTTGTACATATCTACAAAAATAGTAAAAAAATTCAAACAAATATAACATTTGGTCTCTGAGCACATTTTAATATGGAAATTATGTTGAGCGGTTCGGATCGACTGTTCAGACTTTAATCGTACGATTTTTAGAAGTTTTGGACGGTGTCCAGTCCAAAGCCATTTGGACTAAACCTCGTCCCATTAAATTTGGATGCCTTATCTCATTTTAATAGCTAAAATGATATCCCATGGCATTATCTTATTGACACATTAGTAGGCTATAACCTAATCTTAATCACAATTCCATAATGAAATTTTAATGCAACAATAGCATGAAAATGAGATCAGGGTATCCGATGCATGGGCATCAGATCGTTCGGTCTCAATCGTTTAATCAGCATCAAGATTTGCACAAAAAATTGAAATTATAAATGTCCATGAACCAAAATCAGATGCACGAATCTCGATACAGATCGGAGGATCCAAATTGGACAACCATTAAACCATCCCAATCCCAGAAACTAAACCCAAAACTGTCAACACCAAAAATATACCCAACCCATCTGATTTGCACCTGATCGAAATCTGAAACGCAGAAACTCAGAATTCAAAAACGGCCCAACCGTAAAACCCTAATAAAATCCAAACAAACCCATAATTAATCAAAATTGAATCAACCCGATCCGATCCAACCTATTTTTAGGTCCAATTAGCTCTAACATCGTACAGTTAGCATTAATATCTGTGCACACGGAAATTGTAACAGACATGCACATATTTTAATGTAATTCGCACAAATCTTGATACAGGTCGGAAGATTGTTACACCCATCGAATCGAATCAAAGTAGGTCCGATGGGCATCCAACCTACTCTTTAGACCTACTCTCAATTTCTTAAAATTAAGAAGCTTCAAAGCATAAGCACCTTCCCCAGGTAATTAAGGTAATTGTCAGCATATATTTTGTAGCCTTCAGTGTTCCCTCTATTCCCTGTTCCCCTTTTTCCTTATATTGTGCTTTGTTTTTCCTTTTTTTTTTTTTTCCTCAAAAGAAGACAAAAGAATGGAATCTGATGCGGCATCCTCAGTTGACGTGTCAATTCCTGACTGGTCCCTGAGGTACCCGATCTTGGGACATATCCAACCCTACCATTTTCTGGTATTTTTAGCACAGTGGGTGGCAACAGAAGAGGACACCGGTACAGTTGTCATGTAAGAATCAACACCTAGCTATATATATAGCAACTTGATGAGACAGAGAAATTTTGACCGGTGATTTCAGATTGAAGCCACTGAACGGATTAGATGATGTACGAATGTATATATTATTTCTATCTCTTCATGTACCAGTATAAATATTAGGTACTGAGTTTGCGCTAACATGTTTGCTTGGTTTTATTTTTGATATAATAAATCAATCTCTTCACGGATATTTTGAAAGATGGTTCACAACTAAAAAGGAAATATCCTTATTTAATTACATGTCAACTCAATTTCTTTGTATTTCTTTAATTTCAATACGGGGATTAGGCGAGAACCAACATTTAGTCTAGTGGCCGTGTTGGAGGTCACACGTTCGAAACTCGGATGGAGAATTTACACAGATATAATGAGCCAGTAAAGTTTTCCTTGAATACGGGACTATACTACAAGAATGACACAGTATCCGCGAAGGTAAAAAAATACTATTGCCAAGGGTACATCGACAGAAACGTGCTATTTCTGAGTGTATTAGTATTACCGACATGAATATCTACGACGATACTGTCAGTAAAAAAACACTTTTATTTTCACAGATATTGTCCATTCTTGTAGATATATATATTAATTAGGCCATACCAAGATACAATGAGCCAGTAAAGTTTTCCTTAAATAGTTCTATGAGGATAAACATGCATCCATTGTACACCTTGGAATTTACACAGCAAAATAAAAAGCATTACTTGTATCTCAGATGTGTTCCTTTCTTTAAAAATATTTATAGTGGGTGATAAAAATATTTATACCTTAAATTACTATGAATAATTTTTTTTAAAGTGATGTTTTTTTTTTACTTATTTAACAAAATATTTAACTTGAACTAGTGATTATTCAGAAAAATAAAACAATGAATGCTTCACATACTAGGTATAAAATACTTGTGTGTTCAATATAAATAACTGACAAGTTAAATATGAAAACTTTCAATTGGAGATAAAAGATGAAGAACATGAAGCACAATAATATTTTCTCAAATAAAGTAAATTAAGCTATATTGCTTAATGTAACTATACTTGATCTTCTTTATATTTGAGGTACATAATACTCGATCTTTTTCGAATAATAATATTTATTTGACAACATAACCTGTAGAGGAGAGTTATTAATTCTTGCTGGATTGAAAATACCTCATAAACATATAATTGGCACACATGATTTCTGAATAATATAAGCACCCCATATATATTAGTCAAAATTGCATCAATTAAAGATATCATATACCTAAGCATATATGCATTGGCATTTTTTTGTTAACATGCAATATCTCAAATTTTAAGCAGGGCCATTCCTTTACCTAATTGAATTGCAAGCCAGGTGTCTATCTATTCCCTTGGACTTAATTGAGAGTAGGTCCGATGCCCATCGGACCTACTTTGGTTCGATGGGTTCAATCACCGTTCAATCTGCTTTAAGATCCGTGTGCAATGCTTTAAATTACGTATGTGTCTGCTTCGATTTTTGTGCTCACAGATCTTAAAATGGATTAGACAGTCATAGAGCTCGTTGAACCTAAAAGTAAATAGGTCCGATGGGCATCAGACTCACTCCGTTTTCATTCCCTTGATATGCAAAATGGGTGCAGAGCCTAATCAAACAAATCACACAAATTGGTAAAAGATTTGCTTATGCTATTTTGTGAAGCCACTACTAGAGTCTTTCAAAAAATCTAATCATGAATGATCTCTATTATCACCTTGACAATAATTAGTGGGCATCCCGTCATTGCTACCATATATAAAATATCATTTGACAATAAATAGTACGTACGGTTCAGATTATGCCATTTCCATTGTACTTTTGCAAATAATAATTATTACGTGTTGCAAGAAGGTGAAAGAAAATGTCAGGGTTATATATAAGAGATAGAAAAGGAAACAGAAGTGATCAAAGCTGACATAACGACAAATCAAAGCTAGTTCTTTTTTAAACAATACTGTTGCATAATTTATCATGTACTAATCAATACTAGTAAAACTACAATTAAGAGAACCTATAATCATATATTATATTGGTTAAACCATGTTTACCATTTTCTCCAACTGGAACTATCTTAAAAACATAAAACATCCATTCCTACTGTTCAATTTTTTTTTTTTTTTTTGGTTAAAATTCTTTCAAAATTTTCCACACTCCTCAAAATATAAAAAAAAAATATTAAAGTAAAAGATAAAGGGCTCTGAATTACACCGTCCTCCTAAAGGATTTGTATGTAGGAAGCTTAGGTCCTTGGCCTAATTAATCTCCATATGATATTCATCCAAGCATGCAACCAACGTGAGGATCATAAAAATCCATGCATGCAAAAGCACATCAAAGCAAATCATAAAAGCAAAGCACATTTTCTGTGTCATGTGCAGTATAATTAGGAATCCAATTCACCATCAAACACAACATTATTGAGCCCAAGCATCTCATCACTCTATCGAGTTTTCCTAACCCCTCATAATTCTGTTAATATTTTATTTTTCTCAAAGTATTATTCCCTCTCATACATACACATATACCTCCTTTGAGGTACTGTACTCACAACTTGCACCGCTGCACATACCTTATATATATCCGTCCTTTCTCCAATAAGTTCTTCACATCATCATCATAACCTAAAATAAGCTGAAAAACAGAACCAACTTTTGAGAACTTGTATTTGTGTCTGGCAAGTATTATATTTCTTTTCCTTGATTGGAGAATGAATGGAAAAAAGGGTAGTGTAAGAATTGACATACAAGCTGACTCGAAAACCGGTGTTACACCGGACTTTGTGAAGCCTAGTTTTTTCTATCAAGAGAGCTTAGAATATCCAAGTAAATGGATACTGGATGTGTGGAAGTTTGCAAAGGAGGATACAGACCGTGTCACTTTTGCTCTCAAGGTCGGGCTCGCATGCCTTCTCGTGTCGCTTCTTATACTATGCAAGGCACCGTATGATATATTTGGCATCGACATCATTTGGTCTATCCTAACAGTTGCTATCATGTTTGAATATACTGTTGGTATGCACTTTTTAAAATTATTGTTCTATGTTTTTAGTAAAATTGTTGAATTATATGGCTAAATATGATTTGTTCTTTTCAATGCTATGAAGGTTCTACTTTTAATAAGGGGTTTAATCGAGCTCTCGGGAGTTTGTTAGCGGGGATTTTTGCAATTGTGGTGATTCAAGTAGCCATCTCAAGTGGCCATATTGCAGAGCCATATGTTATTGGTGTTAGTATATTCTTTATTGGTATGTTAATTATATGTTTTATTAATCATTTTCCTTTGATTTACATGTGTCAATGTGTCTTACAACAATTAATCTTAATTTTGTTTCATATTGTAGGAGCAATAACTTCTTTCATGAAGCTATGGCCATCACTTGTGCAGTACGAGTATGGTTTCAGAGTTATACTTTTCACCTATTGTTTGATTATTGTGTCGGGTTATAGGATGGGAAATCCGATCAAGACGGCTATGGACCGGCTCTACTCAATTGCTATAGGTGGTCTTGTGGCAGTGCTTGTAAATGTACTAATTTGCCCCATTTGGTCTGGAGAGCAACTCCACAAGGAGCTAGTTAACAACTTCAATTCACTGGCAGACTCCCTAGAAGGTAAAAATAAAATTGTTAATGTTTAATTGATATCTCTCAATCATTTATTTTCGTATATTATTCATAGTAGATAATTTAAAATGGAATAGAGTGTGTGAAGAAGTACCTAAATGATGATGGATCGGATCATCCTGAGTTCGCAAAGACGGTGATGGATGATTTCCCTGACGAGCCGGCATTTCGCAAGTGCCGGGCCACTTTGAATTGTTCCTCAAAGCTTGACTCATTGGTAGTTACTGAATTTCTATTTCTAATAGTCCTTGCTTTATATATCTGTTTCAGTAGATCAACAAATATATAACTACTATTTTTTCTGTTTAACTTAGGCTAATTCGGCGAAGTGGGAGCCACCACATGGGCGATTTCGGCATTTTTTCTATCCGTGGCCTGAATATGTCAAGGTTGGAGCTGTGCTTCGCCATTGTGCTTACGAGGTCATGGCTTTGCATGGCTGCCTTCACTCAGAAATTCAGGTATATACATATATACATTTTTGTTAGGACGTACTAAGAAAAAACATTTAACGCACAAATAAATTTTCTTCAATTTTCTTGGCGAAAATTCCATCATATTACCAGAAAGTTATACAGAAAAAATATAGCAGCAAACAATGGACACATTAGTTCCGATGTTTTCAGAATTTAGTACCTTAACTATCTTTTATTTTTGTTCCTTGGATGAGAAAAGAGGAGGATTTGGTCCTAGAGAATAACAGAACATCTTAAGAAATTGATGCAAAGTTACTGTGGAACAACAAGCAAAATAGGCATCCATTTATCTTGTTACAAGAAAGTTTGAACACATAAAGAGGTTAAATTTTGATGTGATCTTGTTCAATTGATGCCAGACATCAATGGGTAGTATAGTACTAAATTCCTAGCGTGTGCTATTCATGCTTTCTTGCTGCTCAACTATAGGATAGAATCAGATGCTTCACAATCTAGAACTTGTTCTTATTCAGGCTTGGCATGTTCATACCAATTAGTTGGACAAGTGAAGTAGAATATCCAAATATTAGTAACAATAAAATCCATTACAATAGGAATAAATTCAAAAACAAAAAACTAATCAGAAGGCGGCCACAGGGAGTTTTGCTTCTAGTTGGGCCTAATGGGCCTCTAATGAATATTACATTCGGTGCCATTGATCTTAACAGAAAATCACAATTAGTAGGAGGCTTGTTTTTTCATCTATAAATTTCTGGGTGGGATTCAATAATAGATCTATGCCAGTGGTTAGAAAAATGGAATTTTGATTCTTTTTATATTATTCTTGATTCACAAAGAAATTCAGAAGTAGTAAAATTGGAAAAAAAAAATTCGAATTCAGCTACACTAGAAAGGGCATGACCTCTAATTTTTTAGTTAAAATAATTAAAGTCCAATCGTTAAATGACACTAATATTACTTTGATTCCTATGCAGGCACCATACAACCTCAGGTGTACCTTTCAAGCTGAAATACTTGATGCTACAAATCAAGCTGCCGAACTTTTGCGAAGTCTCGGCAAAGATGTGAGCAACATGAAATGGAGCCTCCAAACGAGTCTCTTGAATTGCGTTCACAATTCAACTGAGCGCTTGCAACGCTCAATCGACCTGCATTCCTACCTCCTCACCTCATCTCACGAGCAACATGATCACACGACAAAACCCCAACTCAAACAATGCAAAACCTTATCTTTTAACCAAAAAGATTGTTTAGCTCAGTCGCCTGATGAAGACACCAGCAAGATTGCTGCGGTGCCGAGTGAGCTTGGTCGTGACACCAGCATCAAGAGGCAGCACAAGAGACTTCATTCGTGGCCTTCACACGATGTCGGTGATTTTGAAGAAGATGGAACTGTGAATGTTATACCGAGAATGCGTGCACTGGAGAGCACTGCAGCACTTTCTCTTGCAACATTTACTTCATTGCTGATTGAGCTTGTTGCGAGGCTTGACCACTTGGTTGAGGCGGTTGATAGGTTAGCTACAATGGCCAAATTCAAGCCAGAGTGTGCAATATAGGTGGGGTTTGAGGAAGATAATGGCATAAAGAATTACAAAAAATATAGAAATATCTGTTTTTCCTTTGATACAATATTTAAGTGCAATAATTCAAGATGGTTAATATTCCAGCTTTATTTATTCTCTGTTATTTTAATACACAAGGGCATCAGTCAGAGAGGAGATCATGCACCAGATTCCTATAGTTGGCTGTTTCATCAGCATAAACTCTTTACAAACATTTACACTTGAACAAGATGGAGCAACTAGTGAACGACATACATGGGGAAGGATCATATTTAAAAGAATTTTATACATAAATTTCCTGTGGAAAATTAATAAGTCACAACTTTGCCTATCCGCAGTAAAAAGATTTATAGCTGCCTAGTATTCTATTGAAAGAAGCTGGATAAAGCCTATGCAACCTCTATATTTTTAACCTGTAAAAACAGAAGAATTTAAATACCGGACTGGCTTGGGAGCATGATGAGTCTAAAAGAAATTTGAATAGGAAGTTTATACTCTAATATCAGGTTTATAATCTTCATTGCAAAAAGATCCAAGCTATATTTCTTCACCACTTAACCGGAAATGAGCATCTCCAGTATCTCCAAATCATCTCACTATCTCAACCAATGTGACAGCAGCGAAAACTAAAAAGAGTGTTCCTCCAACATATGCAATGGCCTGCGAATTATAGATATAAAATATCTTTTATGAAAACAATCAACAATACACTACTTGAAGTATCTGTTTCAAATTCAATTTCCAATGTGCCTTGAAAATTTTCATTGGTTAAAAGTGTTTTCCATTGAAATTAAATTCCTGCGTGTATTGATGGTAGAATTTCAAAAAGGAAGATACGGGGAAATTTTGAATTGTAAAAATTCATTTAACTTTTAGTACCTTTTCTGATAAAATCTTCCCAAGCAATGACCCACCAAGAACAGCTATCTGTACAAACCACGGGACAGGAACTAAACATAAATTCAATTCAACAATGAAAATATTAAGCATCATAAAATTGTTTAAATTTTAGCTCTCTCTTTTCCCTCGTAATCTCACCAAAGTTGCAACAGCATGACCAGCAAGTGCACCTCCAATGACCCCGAGAGGTGAAGAGGCCGCGGCAAGTGCTGTACAGTAAAACATAAAATTGTGTCATCCAGATCAATAATTGAAGTACATTACTACACATTCAGATATTAAATACAACCCCTATTTGTTTTATTTTCAACTCATTCGTTCATTATGGGATCTTGAAGCAAAAACCAGTGAAATTGAGCCTGAAGAGATATGGCACCATACTGATAATGTTTCCTACCTATTGTGGAGAAAAAAGATTTATCGCCCCACTCAGCGACAAAAACCAACAGGAAAGTGCTGATTGCAGTGCTAGCGGCAGCCATAATTCCAGCTCCATTTCCTCCAAATTTTGAAATTGCTAGTTCTGCCTGGAAACATTTCTGATTTTAGTTTCATTTTACTAATAAGGCTTAAGGGTGGTCCAATGATAAAAATATTTTAATAGTGCACCAGGAAATAAAGTTAAGATTATCAAAAATGAAACCAGAATAAGATGGGGTGGGGGTACAAAAAAGGTACTTGCCTCTTCTTGCTCTTCCTTAATCTTTTGACCGTCTCCTGAAGCAGCATCTAACAGTGTAGTCACTCCAAAATATACCTGGTTCAAAATAAATAAATACACATTGAAGATGAATATTTTACAAGGTCATTCCCGATAACCCATTACCTAAATGTAAATGAACTTTTCTAAATGAAAAAGGAAATTTACCAAGAGGCACACAGCAGCAAAATCATCAACAGGAAAATCACTTTCCCCAAATCTGTACCGACAATTTTCTAAATTAGATGCCAGATATTATCACAAAGTCTAAATTCAATTAATAGGACGATTACTTATTGAATAAAAATCACTACCTAAATGGTATTATACCATCAATGAAGTGAAATGCTCGGCCTAGAACCACTGACACAATTGTCATTGCCCTGTAAAATTAATGTAATAATCTTTCTCACCACATCAAAAGTAATAATATGAAAACATTTCTAGTTTTAGAGAGAATAAGACGCCTGAAGTTTACATTTGTTCAAGTATTTAGAGCTGCAATAGAATTCTCAGAATTGCATTTGTTCAAACACTTACGCAAGAGCTCCAAATGTGCCAAGGAAAACAACTGTGCCAGAGTTTCTAGCTGCTAAAAGTGCCTATTGAACAAACAAGGAACTATAGCATTTATCAATTTGTTCTTTTAAAGGAAGAATTAAACAAAAAGGAAAATATGCCCTTATCGTATTTTCATCAAAGCTTCAGTTGTCTTATATGAGAAAAAAAATGTTTACTTACAGCAATAAAAAATGTTTTATCACCCAATTCTGAGAAGAAAATCAGCAAAAATGCCTGCAGATCAAAGAAAGCTCTGTTAATTCCAGCTTAAATGTAAGCTCATAAAAAAAAAAAAAAAAACTATTGAAGAAGTTTTGAACACGTATAGGTCCTGTGCTGCTTCATAAATTACACATTGTTACAAAATCTAACTAACGTCTACAGATTATTTAGTTCACTTCTGTATGTTAAGGGGTATCTTGCTCTGTTTTGAGTATTGAGAAAGCCCTCTCTTTTTTTGTTAACTTTGAATGAACTAATAATGCAAGTAAATGAAAGAGACAAGTTATCCTAACTGAAGCAAAACCTGTGCTAATATCACCAAGATCTCCCAAAAATGCCATTGGTTGTTGAACCACACCTATGTCCCCGCTTGCCATTGCTGCATTAGATCCTTGAAAAAGAAGCAATCCCGCAAGAAATGTAATACCAAGCATGTTGCCGATTTGAGGCTGTATAATAGGTTCTTTATATTGAGGTATGTTTCGACTTGAAATTCTGACATCCTCGCAAATTCCATTCTACAACAAATTTGAAAAGACCATATTACAAGATCGGTGAAACTAGATTTATATATGAACTAAAACGAACGCTAAGTTATAAAAGGTGCAACCATGATAATGAAATGTGAAGTAATTGAGTTCAACTAGTATCTATTCAGGGAAACAGGTTGGTACCAAATTGGTACCTAACCCTGAAATATGTCCAATTGATTTTGTATGATGTGTTTGATTCATTTGAGAACCAATCAATAGACCTTGGGAATTGGGATCCTTTCAAATGAATCAAACACATCATACAAAATCAATTGAATATCTAACCCTGAAATATGTCCAAATTATACATGCATCTATGTCTTCAACAACCATTCCTTCCCCATTTTACTTAAAAATAATCCCAAATTAATCCCACATTTTTAAATTAATTTCTCCATTAATGAAAAAAAAAAATAGAAAAAGAGGACGATTTGTTTATTACAAGCAACTAGAAAATAATGGTAGATGGGTCACTTACCAGTCTTTTAAGTAACCTGATACTACAATTTGCATGGCCAAACATAATATATAGCATTTATTTAACAGTCTTTTAAGTAACAATCCACTGTCATCACAGAATTTCCGATGAAACAAAAATTGCTTAAATAAATAGTACATAAACCAATGCCTGAAGTCGAGATGAACCGTACCTTACGGGGTCGATCAGATTCCTTGAGACAAACTGGAAGCTTCCATTTTGATCGAACTGGATAGACGGAGGAGGAGCGGTGCTTAGCATGAAGATGACATTTGCAAAGGGAATAAAAACGAGTAGTTTGACTTCGCCGGAGAAGAAGAGAGGGATGGAAGCAAGAAGAGGCGGGAACCGAGACAGAAACCATGAGAGCTGGTTCCATGATTCGCCTCTGGCAAGGTGATAAGATAAATGAGCTAATATAAGCCGCATATAAACGACTCCTACTTTACTGTAGGGCACGATTTCTAAAGTAACATAAAAATTGAGTTTGGATTCCAACCGTCCGATCAGAATTCAGGCCAATCCGGCCCGAACTGGAGCGCACAGTATTTGTTTAATGTTCGTGTCATAGCAAATTGGACGGTGTGGTGTGGCGAGATTTGAATTCCTTTGGGTTACTTTAGGAGATTTGAATTCCTTTACTGTGGCATGATTGAAATGGGTTGGTGTGGCGAGTTGTTATCAGATTATGCAGGCTTTTAATACATAGTGACAAAGTTTGACGAGCTCAAAATTTTTTGATTCAAATATAATATAAGTATAATCGGAAATAAACCGGAGATCTCAGTCTCACAAGAGACAAAAAAAATATCGTGAATTATTCGTGAATAATTTGTAAAATTTGCAAATTATTCACAAATAATTTAGTAAAAATTTGATCAACTGAATAATTCGCCGACATAAAAAAAAAAAATTATTGGCGAATCTTGTCACTAGTTTACTATAAATTCTCATACTTTTAGCTGGAGCTACCTGGGTCCCACTTTTCAGAGATGTGCAGCACGATGTGAAAGTAAGTTGGCTCCCTAGATAAAAAAGTGGAACGGAACTGAAAGGAGGTTTTGGGCTGAGCTGAAAGGCCCATTAAGCGGTACCATTACTCCTGATAGAAATAGAGATTTTACACGGAAATATATTCAGAATTCTCATTTTTTTTTCATTAACAAAATCGTAATAATTCTACGATTTCTAGATTTTATCAACTCACATACAATATTATCTCTCGCATTGTTATCATTATTTATTGAAGAAATCGTTGGTAAGAGTACGGTTATTATAATTTTAAATAAAGTGTGGACTAGGTTATGAGTTATGACAATGTATAAAAATTAAATGATCTTCAAAGAAATTGTAACATTATTGCGGTTTCTTAATTATAATCATGTGTTGAAAAATTACCGTAATCATACTCTGTATTTACAAATAAATATTCAAATTACTAAAATAAAAGTACATAATTCTCCCTCCTTGCTTGATTGGAGGCTCTCCCACTTTTTCAGTAAAATTGCTGTGACTTATAGTTTGTGATGCTCTGACTTATATTTTTTAATACTCTAACTTATAATTTTTTATGTTCTAGCTTATAATTCGAATTACCGATCATAATTTAAGAAATTTATTTTAATTTTTATTTAAATTTAACTCGAATTGCAAATCAGAAATCCAGTGGGAGACAAAAAAAATTCAGGAGGAGGCAAAGTCTATCGGAACCAATAGATTTTCATTAAAATTCAAAATCCAGAGAGACAACTGACTTTTTTTTAAGATTATACTAATTAATTATACAAAAAACCTCCATATCTCCCAAAATCGATGACTTTAGGAAGATTATACATACATAATATAAACATTTAAATATTCATGCTACTCATTTCCCTCCATATCTTCTTAGTTTTACAAACGAAACATATAAAGCAAAACAAATGAAAGAAAAAAAAAACAGAGTACATGCATATAAATATTATTTATTTTTTCTAAAAGAAAGACTAAATGGACCCAATTAGCCTTCCCAAAAGAGTATTACCTGTCCTATAGATGGAATGATTATAATCATGGTAGTGGAATATTTTGTAGATGAATTGGGACAGCCAATGAGAGGCAAAAAAGCAGAGTACTGAAACAATGACAATAATACCCTTTGTGCTATTTGAGGTTAAGTTATGGTTTGTGGCAGCAAGAATCCCTATTAGTGCTATAGAGATGACTCGCAAAGATATCTTGATGATTTTCAGTCCTTTTAGCGCTCTACTGCAACTTTTGCAGTGAACCACATGTGTCCAATATCTGAAAAAAATAATATTAAGCAATTTTTTTATTAGGAATATATTATGTTAGAGGGTGAAATTGGAAATTCCATCCTAATTAAACAGAACATTATATTAAAAATTATACACACACTACTATTGTGCCTGTGCGTTGCAACGGTAACATATTATAAAATTAAATATAATATGAAGATATCTTTTTGTTTGACATTCACACAAAATTAAGAAAAAAAATATTAAATGAAAATAAAAGGCACATAGAAATTCAAATAATAAATAACAATAAAATAAACAACAAATGAAAAAATAGATCAAATATAACATGAAAAAAGTTCTTGAAGTATCATTGCTAGTGAGATCCTCTTCGATATAGTGTAACATTTATGAAAAGTATGTTAATTAAAAAATGAATGCATTAAAATTAATTTAGAAACCTTCTAATTTTGACCACTTGACTTTATACTAAATTAATTCAAAACTTTAAAATTTTCACATGTAGATGCATCACTCGTAAGGTAGAAGGATTTCAATAGTTTGGATTCATCGTTTAAAGTTAATCCGATAAGTTTTAGAGTTAAGAGTACAAAGGGACTTGGTACTCCTAAGAGTACCCTAGTTCTACTCATATATATATATATATATATATATATATATGAGTAGAACTAGGGTGCTCCTAAGTTCACCCAACTTCTTGTGAACTTGACTCTAAAATATATCGAATCGACTTTAAACGATGAATCCAAACCGTTGAAACTCTTCTACCTAATGAGTGATGCGTCTACATGTGAAAATTTTAAAGTTTCGAATTAATTTAATATAGAGTCAAGTGGTCAAAGGAGTCCAAAAAATAAATGCATTAAAATTAATTTATAAACCTTAAACTTTTGACCACTTGACTCTATATTAAATTAATTCGAAACTTTAAAATTTTCACATGTAGACGCATCACTCATTAGGTAGAAGGGTTTCAACAGTTTGGATTCATCGTTTAAAGTCAATTCGATATATTTTAGAGTCAAGTTCACAAGAGGTTGGGTGAACTTAGGAGCACCCTAGTTCTACTCTATATATATATATATATAGAGAGAGAGAGAGAGAGAGAGAGAGAGAGGGGAGAGGGCTAATATCAAATCGATTGTTCCTGAGGTCTCGTGCAACTAAGTTAGTTTTCAATTTTAAAAGTCTAAAAAGTCGATCCAAACCATTAGATGTGATCTCTATATTAAAATGTGATTGGAGACCAAATTTTATATTTTTGGAATTTCTTTATTATTTATTAAGCCACTTTGAAAATCGCTGATCCAACGGTGGCAGTCTGGTTTTACTGTTTGATTAAGTCACCGTTGAATTAGCGATTTTCAAAGTGGCTTGTAAAATTTGGTCTCCAAACATATTTTAATATAGAGATCACATCTAACGGTTTGGATTAGACCTTTTGGACTTTAAAAATTGAGAAACGACTTAGTTGCTCGGGACCTCAGAAACAATCGATTTGGTATTAGCCACACTCATAGAGAGAGTATATATATACCTGTTCATGAGTTGTTCTCTGGAAAGGGTAGCAGGAAGAGGTGCAAAATTTTTAGTTCCCCAATTCACCTGGTTGTTTGAGTATTTCTTCAACCATTTTTTATAGGTAACAACCATTACATCTGATTGTGTTGGCACATAGCAAGCGTTGTGCCAGTTTGAAATTCCCTCTGAGGCAAGCCTCCGTTCCTGGAATATAATCATAATTTTGAAATGAAACAGACAAAGAATTTATATTCATTTCGCTATGAATTACACAATTCATTGGTTATTAGGAGAAAACAACATGTACTATTTTCAAAATTATTATAAATTAAAACCTTTATTTAGCAAAATAAAATATTAAATGAGAATCACTCAACCACATCTAGCACAATTCTATAGTCTGTGTATAATCAACTATGTGGGTTCAACAGGATATAAGTAAAGGGGGTAAAGATTTTAATAGGCCAGTTTTGGCTTCATGCAACGCACAGACTATAGAATCAAAACACCATTGCATCTGATTTATTCGCTGCACGAAGAAAAGTTGCTCTATTTAAACCTTTATCTGGAACCCTTTTATTCAACAAAAAGGAGCATTAAATGCATTTAATAGACAAGAATTTCTTAAAGATTTAATTTACCATATTTTCCCTTAACTATCTCATATATATTGGTGTACTTGTTTTAGTGACAATATTCTTCTGAGTTCTGAGTAACATCAAAACATTATGATAGATTTAGCAAAACATGCATACATATAGTAATAGTATATATAATTGGAATTAATTTTAAAAAGAATTTACTCAAAAAAAAAAAAATTTTAAGAAGAATACAATACCGCTGTATGAAGAAGATAGAGATCTGAATCTATGACAAGGTTAAATCCTATATGATAGTACCATCTTGGGACAAATTTATCAAATGATGTAGCATAATTTCGTCCTGTAATGCTTATAATTCTGCTCTTTCCAGGACGAACTGGTACACACAGAAAAAATGTTACAATTTTTGGTTCGTTCACCTTAGCTTTGTCACCCTCCTGAGAAAATTACAAAAGATAAGTCATTAATTGATACTATGATAGCATAGAGAAAGGGTTAGAAAATGCCACATATATGTTGAAAGAGTAGAGTTAAAATATCCCATTGTTTTTTGTGCCCAATCATGCCTCACATTATTATATCAGTTTTCAAGGTCTATACAATCGATTCAAACCATTCAACATAATCTTCATATTAAAATGTGCCTAGAGATCAAATTTTATATACTAACTTTAGATATGTACAAAATTATTATTTTTGGATGGTTCATTTCAGAATCTTCTGGAAAAAAAAAACAGTAATTTTTATGTGCCTACAAAATTAGTAAAATTTTTAAAAATAAAATAAAATTTAGTCTCCAATTTTAATATGGAGATCATGCTGAGCGATTCGGATCAACTATATGGACATTGAAAATGGAGATAAGGATGTGAGGCATGATCAAATTCCCAATTCAGAAAATAAAGTCACACTTTTGAATCAATATTATCATATATTCTTGCCCTGTTAAGTTTTACCCCTACTTTTTAATTGATTAATTATATTTATATTTTCAGAATTGAGGGCTTTAAAGAGGTTCAATTAGTTAGGATTGAAACTTTTTCTAACTAAAAATAATAAAAAGAAGATGTATATATATTGTTTGACTTACTGGTAAGTTCTTTGAGAGAGAAAAATAATAAACACATGGCGCAATGAATGTATGGTATCCGGTGTCCTGTTTTGCAACAAAACCATTTATATCTGATTCCTCTATTGTAAGCTCAAGCGGGGTACCTCCTTCTCGATCAATCTCGACTGTGAAGGGATGGTATAAATCATATATATTTAACAGAATTAGTGAGACATATTAACTAATTAATGAAATTGATTTCATGCATGAACATATCCATACATGATGTATGGTAATGCAAAAACATGAATATCAGTGATAGCAACACTTTACCAGTGGATCTTTGATGAGTTAATTACATTATAAAAATACTATATATACTGGCCCTGTTTGACAATGGTATTAGTAATTTATTTTTGTGCCAAAAATGAGTACAAATAATATAATCAAGTAATTTATTTCTAGAATAGAGCAGTAGAAGCATATCTGCCGGGGTCTTCACGCTTCTTCAGATCCATTATACCATAATGCGCATATGCAAGATGAGCAGGATCCACAATATTCTCTGTCAGAATTTCATATCTGTGATATCAAATTGAAATTTGTATCATAAAATCACTAATAGTCTAGATATATATGGTAATTAATAGATTTTTAGAGAATGTTATAATTTACCCATATAGAACATCTCTTGCTGATGTTGTATAAGTAAATGTTCGATCATCCAACACTGGAAAATATGGAGGTTTTGTTTTGTGCATTATATCTTTGTATTGTGAACTGCTGTTTGGCCAAAACCACAACAGTCCATTTTGCTCAATGCTGGGATATGCTGCTACACATGCCTTTTCATTCATATGAACCTGCATTATTTGCAAGCAATATGTATAAATTTTATATTCCACAAGATATATGCAAGGTTCTTAATTTATTTCCCCGAAAAATCTTTATTTACAGAGTTTCATACATATACCTATGTATGTATACGTAATACGTACGTATTCATGTAGATGTACATTACTTAATTACATATCAGTGTGAAAGTATATACTTATAGGTATATTGTATTAATGTATGCAGTAAGATAGATAGCCATGCAAATACTGCGCACATGTATTTATCTAAATATAGGTTTGAATAAATATGGATGTATGATTATGAATATACATGTGTATTTACTGTTATGCTACAAGGGTATGATGCGAGCATCACATCTGATACGGGTCCGGATCCCCTAAAGTAACCCAATTTTTGGGTTTTGGATAGAGACCGTCCGATTTGAATCCGTCGCTCGGAATCGTCTCGAGATTCGAAATCATTCTCGGGATGTGTGCGCTCCAGATCCGGATGTATTGTCTCGGATTCGAATTGGACAGTCCCGATTCAAAATCCAAAGATTGGGTTACTTCACTGGATCTGAATTGCATCTGATACAATACGGGTATGGCGATGTCATAGTTTAAATTTTAGAACATGATACGTTGATTCATGTAGAGTTTTTAACTTTTTATTTCTTTTTGTTAGCTACATGAAATAAATACACTTTTGACAAAATAAATATTCAAGTATTTAAAAAAAATAGTTTGCTAATTTACATTTAATAAAAGAAATATCCAATCTTCGATTTAAGAAAGATATATACTAAATTAGTTATTGCTAGATGGAGAAATAATTGAGGAAAAAATCAAGTCAATTGCTAATTCGGTTTTCTTCAGACTTTGAGACATCAGATAAAGAAACTAACCGGGGGCCCGAGTGCGGGAGCTTGTGGTATATACTTACATGCACCAGCTCCATTAAAGCACCAACCATGGTACACACACTGAAGTCTACCCCGGTGATCGATGCGGCCTTCAGATAGAGGTGCAAGTCGGTGAGGACACCTATCTTCAAACACCTTCCATGCACCCTCAACACGGTCCCACCAAATGACCAAGTCGAGCCCGAGTACTGTAAGGCCTTTCGGGGCCCGCTTGTCAAGGTCACGCAAAAGAGCCAACGGGTACCAGTGGGAGAACCAGTCAAAGGTCTCTGGAGCGGGTGTCGGGTTGGGCTCAGTAACAGGCTTGGAATTGGTTGTAAGCTCAGTGAAAGAGGTGGAATGTGTAGAGGAGATGCAAAGTCGGGCAGAGGGATTGTTGATCAGATGGCTGTGTGGGAGTCGAGTTGATGAGATGGACGGTCTAGATGGAGAGAAGGTGAGGGAGGGAAATAACTGGTGGCGGGATGGGAGCGAGGAGAGGCGTAGAGCCATGGTTGATCAAAGTTGGTTTAAAATGAGAGCAGAGGATGTTTTATTTATAGAAAATATTATAAAATAATAGAGGGTTTTTACTCAAAAAAAATAATAGAGGGTAGGAGTGTTAATGGGTACGGTACGAGTCGGTGGAGGCATTTTCATATCCGTACTTTATGATAATTAAAAAAAAAAATTATCCTTATTTCTTTTTTTTGAATACGGTATGAGTTGGATAAACAGATATAAAAATACTATTGACATCTCAATTTGTACTTTCTATAAAATATATTTCAAATCAAGAAAAAAAATGAATTCAACTAATTTGTATTTAAAAAAAAATTAGTAAAATACAAAACTTTATTGTATCATGTATTATTTTCATACAAATATATATCTATATATATGATTTTATTTTTAAAAATTATCTTATAGAAAAACGGGTAAGATAACGAAAAAATTGTTACCCTTACCGTACCCGATAAGCTGATGAATTTTTTTTTCTGTATCTATTTTTTCGAATACGATACGGGTTGGATAAACGAATAAAATGATATCATTGACACCTCTAATAGAGGGAAAGAGAAAAAAATATCTTTCTATAGCTCTCATCATGTGACGAAAAAAAAAAGTTGCTACACAGAATCTAATGCAACTGATAAAAGAAAAAAAAAACTTTGAATCGGTAAAAAAGTTTTTTATCCAAAGTTTGGATTAAAATTATTTTTACTGACCATCTATAGTGAAAAATTCACGACATTCTATTTTATTCCTCTATTATTTTATAATATTTTTTATAAATAAAAAATCTTCTTAAAATGTTGTGTTTTTTTAATTTTAGAAATATATTAAATATTCTGTAGAGGAAATGTAAAATTTATTTTTAAGTGCACTACAAAAAATTAATTCGGTTTCTTCTGAGAGTGCCAATCCGCATAAAAAAAATCTACATCATATGATATTTTATATTTATATATTATTATATGAATGAAGTTATGATATTTTGCAATGTACTCATATCTATCGGATTGACTTCAAATGACGAATCCGAACCATTGAAATCCGTCTATCTTATGAGTGATGCATCTACATGCAAAAAATTAAAAAAATAATTAATTTTGTATAGAGTCAAGTGGTAAAAAAGCGTTCAAAAAATGAATGCACTAAAATTAATTTATAAATCTTCTAATTTTGACTACTTGACTCTATACAAAATTAATTTGAAAGTTAATTTTTTTTTGTATGTAGACGTATCACTTGTAAAATGAACAAATTTCAATAATTCGGATTCGTCATTTGAAATCAATTCAATATGTTTTAGAGTTGAGTTCACAAAGAGATTTGGTGCACTTAGGGACACCCTAGTTCTACTCTACTTGTATACATTAATTGTTGAATGTGCTTTGTTCTTCATCTAATATGTGTTCTGTCACAAATTTGATACCTACTCTATCGAAACACACCAAGTAGATGTATATTGCAAAGCACTATAGTCTCTCACTCTTGTTATATATATTAAAATTCCTATATATATTATTCTACAAATTTGCATTGCTACATTATTTTTTGTTCTTGTTAGTTTTCTTTATTTTTATTGTTATTCGCATAGTTTGTTTTACTGATATATATTAAAAGTTTCTGAGAAATGGAACCAATGATAGTAAAGGAAAAACAATCGAAAACTACAAACAACAAATATTGATTATTAATTTATTATATTGAATTCTAGTTGTGATTTTAAATTCCTCTTAAAAGCTTGTTTCAGTTTAAAATAAAAGGAAAATACATAACTAACATAATAAGAAATTTCAACTCTCTTTTTTAGGGGAGCACTAAATTTAGATCAATAATTACAATATTAAGTGCTGAGAGAGACTTTTTTCACTATATACCTATTTTACCATTTTTATCTTACATCAGTCTAACTAACTGACAAAGTTAATACATGAAAAGAGTTATTAAAGGAATTTACTACCGTGACTTCGCAGTCTCTGCGAAGGTTTAAAAAAAAAAAGGAATTTACTACCGTGAGAGAAAACAAATATGTTCGAAATTAACTCCTATCTTCTTTCTCCTTGGTCGATCCCATATCACATCTTCTCCTTAATCATTCTTCAACCTCTCCACACAACAAAAATGGAAATGAATCAAATGGTAGAATTAATCAGAGAGAAACTCGGTACGAAATTATAATTGTGCAATTTTTATCTGCGTTGAAATTCAAGCAATGGACTTTGACTTGTAATTAGTGCCAGTACTTTTCACAAATGTAGTTGGTACTAGTACATTGTCTATTGCCAAACTTGTAGTTGGTACCAATGTTTTTTTATTTACTTTTTTCTTTTAAGTTTAACTATGTAATCTGTCACTTTTATATTTCAATCAAACGATACCTACGGGTTTTTCTTCAAAGAAAAGAAATTATGAAGTATGCAATATGTTTAATGGTTCTACTCCAAAGCTAGATGGAATATTTTGTTCTCAATGCTGCGCAAACAATGTTAATTTCATCAAGTTCAGGTAATTAGTTGTAATTAAGTAGTAAAGTGTATATACCAATCTCCTTAATCCTTATAGATATGAATGCTTTCACTGATTCACTGATTTATACTTTTGATTGATTCTCTGATTTCACTCATATGTAAAGTGTATGAATATTTTGTAAAAGCATAGAGGTTGCAGGTATTAAAAGATTGAACCTATAAATTTTATTATAGTCTTTATATTCTATTTTTTATTCTTAAAGAGGTAGATATTAACTTCATTTATTTTAAATAATGGACAATAGCAAGGTAGCACAACCCCTGCGCACCAGCCACATCAGTTATAGGGGTGTCAATGGCACCTTTTTACGTACCCATTTACCCGACCCGTACCGTATTCGATAAGACGGATACGGGTAAGATTTTTTTTCATAAACTTATCGGGTATATGTATGGGTAAATATTTTTTTTTGTTATCTAAACGGGTAAGGGTACAGGTAAAACCTATTTCGTACCCGTTACCCGACCAGATAATTATAAAAGAAAAATTATATATATTAATAGGCATTGAAAATAGTACTTTAATTGGTTTACTTGTGCTTAGCATGATAAGGTTTTTTTTTTTAATAAAGTACTATGCATGTGTCAAATGAATATATATATATATATATATATATATATATATATATATATATATATATATATATATATATATATATATATTAATGTTTTATTTAATAAATAATAAAAATAATTATTATATTAGTATTACCCGTTATTTACCTGCTACCGTTTCGTTATCCGACAATCATAACGGGTAAGGGTAGGGTACGGGTAAGATAATTTGTAGCGGGTACGGGTAGGATATGGGTAAGAACAATTTGTAACGGATACGGGTATGAAAATACTTCCACCCGACCCTTACTGTACCCGTTGACACCCGTAATCAGTTAGCATGTGATTTTTTTTTTCCAAGGCCCGTAGGCCAATTACAATAATTCATCATAATTAAAACATAGATTTAAAGGTCCCTCCTATCTCATTCTTTCATTGGACCATGCTAATTACTAATTCCAATACCATGATTCTCCCTGGTACAATGCCGTACCAGTAAACCACCTTTGCTTTCAGCCTGCATAATCCCTTTGAATCAAATAATACCAGTCCCTTACTAGTAGCTCTAAGTAGCAAGAATTTTAGCATGCGATTTTGTTTAGAGCGTACAATACATTAATAGCGGTACTATTTTGCCTAGGACATTAGGTATTGAAAATATGTAATTATGTACATATTTCAGTCTACCTAACTTAGGTGTTGTATAAATATTTTTCTATTTTTAATACAATTCATTACTGGTGGTGGTGGGTACCTGATCCGCCAACCTTAGAAAACTTTCTCTATTGTACTCTTTATATTCTAGTAACTGTATTTATTAACATTCCTTTATTAACTTTTTGCATTAATGAGGCAAATATAAGAGAGAGAAAGTGTTGAAGGGTAAAACAGGTATTTAGAGGAAAAAAAAGTTTCTCTCAGCTCTCAATTTTGCAATAATTGTGCTGAAAATAGCACTTTCCCTTTTTTAAGATCACTTTGAGAGCTTCGAAATGAGACCATATAAAGAAATCATAGTTTTCTATTAAAAATGGGAGTGACTAATAGTCCCCCCATTCTATCCCCTAAATGTCCCCCTAACTAACTTATCCATAAACCTAACTAACTTATCCATAAAGTATGTTGGGGACCACTAACTAACTTGGATATACAATAACTACTTTGGAGACCACTTAAATTTGAAAAAATTTACAACTACCGTGAACATGTATGAACACTTATGCACGCAAGTATTCTTAAATAATATATCAAATATTCATACCTAAAACATCAAGTATTTAAACAAAAAACTGGACATCAACTTTCTTTTATCTCTAGTCACACACCCATCCTTTACACATTTTTAGAAGTGGGGTTTTTTTTTTTCCATTTAATCTCGTTAATATTTCTAACAATCTATGAAGAATTTTGTAAATCTAAAACCACAAACATTTTCTACGTAATTTTCTCTTTCAAATGAGATCCATGATGAAGTATTTTCGGGTTATTTATTGTTCAAGTACTCATACCTCGACATACAAGTATTCATACTAAATTTAGAAAGTATTCATACTAAAAAATATATAAAGTACTCATTCTATAACTTTGAATGTATCATTATTAGTAAATATAGAAACTACAAAGTATTCATACTAAAACATGTAAATATTCACACTAAAACATTACATGTATACATATACTTATTAGCAAATATTCAACATATAACATATTCAAACTACAAAGTTACTATAAAATATTCAAACTACAAAGTATTCATACTAAAACATATAGAATATTCATACTAGAATATTAAAATATTCATACTTACGCATTGAAGTGTGAATTTTCATGTTGGAAAATATTCCTGAGAAATTCCTAAATGATTTACAACTCGTCGAGCAAGTATTTACATCTCGTAATGCAAGTATTCATACCTAAAATACAAAATATATTTCTAAAAAAACTGTGCACAAGTACGAATGCCTATGCACGCAATTATTAATATATAAGATATCAAGTATTCATAATTAAGATATCAAGTATTTTTAATAAAAATATTAACATCAAGTATTCATACTTACACATTGAAGTGTGAATTGTTATGTTGTAAAATAACTTTAATTAGTTAATTTGTTTGATGCTTAAACATATTGATATATACTGAGGAAAGTATTCATACTTATACGATGCACAAGTACGAATGCATATGCACGCAAGTATTAATATATAATATATCAAGTATTCATACCTAAGATATCAAGTATTTCTAATAAAAATATTAACATCAAGTATTCATACCTAAACATTGAAGTTTTAGTAACAATATTAATATCTAAAATTTTAAGTATTCATACTTACGCATTGAAGTGTAAATTGTTATGGTGATAAATCAGTTAATCTATTTGGTGCTTAAATGTATTGATAGGTACTGGAGAAAGTATTCATATCTATAACTAAAGTATGAATTGAAAATATTATAGTCCAGCAATTATACAGATCAAAATTTTCTTGAGATTCGTGTGAATCAATTCAACATTCTCTGCATGAACGCACCGTTTGTATTTAGATACAGACCGTCCGATCATAATCCGGATCACTCAAGTAATGCATGAGATCTTTAATATCTGTACAAATATAATGTAAGTATTCATACTACAAGGTATGAATACTTGCATGTCGAGGTATGAGTACTTGAACGACGAAGAACCCAAAAGTACTTCATCATGGATCTCATTTGAAAGAGAAAATTACGTAGAAAATATTTGTGGTTTTAGATTTGCAAAATTCCTCACGGATCGTTAGAAATATTGATTAGATTAAACGGAGAAAAAAAAATCCACTTCTAAAAATATGTAAAAAATGGATGTGTGACTATGGAAAAAAGAAATTTTATGTCCAGTTTTTTGTTTAAATACTTAATATCTTAGGTATGAATACTTGATATATTATATAGGAATACTTGCGCGCATAAGTGTTCATACATGTGCACACCAGTTGTAATTTTTTTTCAAATTTAAGTGGTCCCTCAAGTAATTAATGTTTCTCCTAGTTAGTTAGTGGTCCCCATTGTACTTTTTTATGGATAAGTTAGTTAGGGGGACATTTAGGGGACTAAATGGAGGGGGACAAAATCTTTACTCATTAAAAATTGTGTGTGTTTTAAGTCCGAATTTGTATTTTCACTTTTCTTTGGATTTCTTCGACATTGTTCCCCTTCTACTTCTTTTTCTTCCTCATCCAGAAAGCCTTCAACAGCCTAATTTTAACATTTATTTGTTCAAATTCATATACAAATATATTTTTAACGTAGCATTAACTCTTGTAAAACATCTGCATCTTGTTGTATGCATTCTAATTTTTTTTTTTATTAATGCTGGACTCACTTCAAGTGATTAAATCACCACAATTGGTACGATTTTGACTTGTGAGAAAGGACACAATCAATGATTCGTTTTTTTTGCATTTTGAATTTTTTGTAGTAGGTTTGACACCTGAACACATTTTTTAAGAATTCGAATCAACAAAGTTTGAGTAGAACTAGGGTGCTCTTAAGTTCACCAAGCCTATTTGTGAACTCAACTCTAAAATCTATCAGATTGACTTCAAATGATGAATCTGAACCGTTGAAGCTCTTCTACCTTATGAGTGATGCATCTACATGCAAAAAATTTAAACTTTCAAATTAATTTAGTATTAAGTCAAGAGGTCAAAAGTAGAAGGTTTATAAATTAATTTTAATGTATTTATTTTTTGAACAACTTTTGACCACTTGACTCTATACATAATTAATTTTAAATTTTAAATTTTTTGCATGTAGACGCATCACTCGTAAGATATAAGGGTGTCAATGGTTTGGATTCATCATTTGAAAACAATCCGATAAATTTTAGAGTTAAGTTCACAAAGAAACTTGGTGAACTTAAGAGCACCCTAGGTTTACTCACAAAGTTTTATTTTTATTTTTCTCCTTTCAGACAAAATTGTTAATATATTTCTAAAAATAAAATTCTGGTAATGGGGGTGAGAGTTTTCTCTTTTATTAATAAAGTATCTATGTGGGCCTTGCTGGTAGATGAGATAAATTGGAAATTGATTATGCTTATGCGTCATTACTGATTTTTATAAAGATAAAGCGCATCTATCAACTATATTAAAAAGGTTAGGTGTTGCTGAAATCATCTGATGTAATATAAAGAAAAGAGCAGTTCAAAATTGGTGTAACTAATTACAATTTACAATGCAGAAAAAAATGAATGTGATTTTTGTGTCAACTGTTAACAAAATTGACACAGACTTGGAGAAACAAAAGATGGCATGAATGGGTCAGTCCTAAAAAAAAAAAGAAGTTGAATGTATATATGTAAGTTGTAAGTTGTGACATTTGATAAAAAAAAAAAGTTGTAAGTTGTAACAGAGAGACCGAATTTTTTTTTCTTACTATCCAGAAAATCAAAATTAAATGAATACCACCCTGTTTCATTTTTTTACGAAAAAATACCACTTTCGCACAGCCAATCCGCGCACCAAAAATTCCAGATTTGCACAGTGAATATATAGGTGCACTAGCAGATGCGCGAATTGGCTAAGCGCACCATAAGCGCGCGGATTGACTAGGCGCACCCGAGGGTGCGCGGATCGTTAGGTGCACCCCCTTAGTTGAATTTTTTTTATAAACCATAAATAGAAAAATCAATTTTAGAAAACCAATATGATTGTCTCTGAATTTAGAAAAATTATAAAACCGAGAAGGAATCTCGGTCTGAATTTTTTTTTCCTCATAGACTCAAACCACATTTCGGTCTCCAGTCAATTTTCAATTTTTTCCACCACAAGAAATCCAATTCTATTGCTGGAGACCAAAATATAATTTGGGTCTTGAGTAGAGACCGAACATTAATTTCGGTTTTGATTGGAAGATGGGTACAGACCGGAATTTAAATTCGGTCTTGTATTGTATTGAGTGGAGCATGGGCAATTGGATTTTGGCTTTAAATATTTTCATGTCAGTACAACGACTTCTCAAATTGTTATTTAAAATAAGATAACACAAATTGAGTAAACACTAATACAAACATTAGTACAAATATTCATACAAATTATCGTAATCTTATAAAATCGTTCATCGTTCTTTACGTCTGAATATTATGTTCATCATACGACTAGCTGACCGGCTACCAGAGTTGGTCTGATTCAATCACTAATTCAAGAAGTTTAAAATTCAGTACCGGAGTTGCGTGTCCAAGCACCATATGACATATCTTTTCGTGGTCTATATTAAATAACTGGTATTTTTCTACTGAGCCAGGTGGTGCCGTTTTCAAACATGTCATTATTGTGAGATCGAACTGGCTAGAGAGCAAACGAATACCAACACATATATATATGTCTTCTTAGCTCATCAAGACTAGTTGAGTCAGAAACAGGAAATGTGCAGGTCGGTGCGTCTGAAATTTTGCGTCTATGGTACACATTTATATATTATTTTGATTTTTTCAACCTAAAAAATAATCGGAAAAAAAAAAAACTTACTACAACCTTCAGATAAAAGTAGAAAACACAATGCAGGCCGATCTGTAGAAAACATAACACTCAAAATTTGGAGTTTTTTTTTTAGCAAGAGGAAGGCACAAAAATAGTAGTTGCAGCGACAGATGACAGAGAAAGAAGAAACCGCTGAATGATTTCTTTTTTATAACCAATCACTCAAAACAAAACAAAAATAACTAAGACCGAATTTTAATTTCGGTCTTGTGTAGCACACAAGGCCACAGCTTAGATGTGGGATTATATGAGATTAGATGTGGCTTACATTGAAAAAATTGAAAAAAAAAAAAATAGAGACCGAGATGCATTTTGGATCTGGAATTTTTTTTTTTCCAGACCGAAATGGAATCTCAGTTTTTATGATTTTTCTAAATTCATAAACAATTATATTAGTTTCCTAAAATTAATTTTTCTATTTATGGTTTATAAAAAAATTTCCCCTTGTTCCAGTTTATTTGGTGCCGACATCATTTTTTGTTCTTTAGTTTTAGCTAAAGTATTTTCTCCTTCTGCCCATAAAAGAAACGTGCTACTGTTATAGTAGGACCTAACAGTGCACTTGTCACCAATGTTGTAAAATGCGGTTTTGTTCATGCATGCGGAAGGCCACTGCATACCGCATATACGGTATGCGGCCGCATATGCGGAATTTCATGCGGACTTATATATGCGGATTTTAAACTATATATTAATTTATTTCCACTCAAAATATGCAATATATTCCCATTAAAATCATTCAAACAATAAATTCGCACATATACGGACCAATATGCGGACATATGCAGATCAATCGCACATATGCAAACCAATATGCGGAAATATGCAGAAATATGCGGCCCAATATGCGGCCGCATATGCAAAACCGCATATCTGAGACTGCATGAAAATTTTCATGCGGTTTTCGACTGCAAACGCATATGCGGTCCATGCGGCCGCATTTAACAACACTGCTTGTCACCAAATAGAAAGGAAATTCTGGGCCATGGATCCATGTTAGGTGATCTAAACCTGATCCCTAATCAGACTGTCGTGAAATAATTGAAACTGTGCTCCCGCTACAGTTTGCATTAGCAGTAATATTACTGTTCACCGATCTCAGTTTTCACTCATATTTTTTTCTCTCCTATTTATTTTTTTTACTTTTGAGTGAGGCTATTGCAAAGTGTAGATCAGTCTGTGCTATAAATCTATATTACTGTTTTTAAAGTTTAAACAATCGATTCAAACCACTAAACATAATCTCCATATAAATATGTGTACTTGGAGAACAAATTTTATATTTGTTAGAGTTTTTTTACTATCTTTTTAAATAGGTCAAAAATCTTTAGATGGGTGATTTTCTACCTATCTAAATTTTTTTTTAAACAAATACCTATGGCATCACCAATAATTCGGTCAACTGAATAATTTGGCGTTCTATTCGGCATCACCAAAAAAAGAATTATTCACGAATAATTCACGGATCTTGTTACTATGGCAGCTGCGAGAATACCAATTAGTGCTATTGAGATTACTTGTAGAGAAACCTTGATGACTTTCATTGCTCCTAATGCCCCATGGCAACTTTTGCAGTGAACAACTTGTGACAATTATTTGAGAAGTTTTGAAGCAATTTAGATGACAGTATAATAGCTCAAAAATGATGGAGCAATATCTGATGGCGGGAGTTGCGTAATATTGGAGCAAGAGTGAGGCTATTGTACTATACATAGTGCGGATTAGTTCGTGCTACAGATCAATATTTTCTTTTTCAAAATTCTAATGGTCGATCCAATCTGTTCAACATGATCTCCATGTAAATATATGTATTTGTAAACTAGATTTTATATTTTTTAGAATTTCTTTTTACTACTTGTTTTTAAATACGTAGAAAACCATTGTTTTTGGATGGTCTCAGATCAAGTGATTTTCTACTTATCTAAAAAAATAGTAAAAAAGTCTAAAGAAGATGGTCATAAGTTTCTATGCATTCCAACCAGCTTTACCAGAATTATCCTGAGAAATATACAGAAAGTTAAGTTAATAGCATGGTCAAAGAAGTACTACTTTTTTTTTTTGTGAAAACATGACAGTAGCTGTCATGTATTGTATATTAAACAGAGCGCAGTTTACAATTTGCATCCCCATTACAAAAGGGAATTTAGAAAAACTTGCCCACCCTTTCTGACTCATATCAGTTACTGAGTGTGTAATTTGTTCCCAACAGCCATACATTAACACACTTACATAGATTAAACCAATATCTCATATCATGTATGCTTCTGTGAGCTATGTGTGCCAGACCTTGACTGCGAAGGGACAAAGAAAGAGTAAGTGTGCCAGATTTTCAAAGGGGCAGTTCTGACAAACCACACAATGCATTTCCACCCTTATACCCCTTTTCCACAGTTCTTCTCTTGTCAGTACCTTGCCCTGCAGCCTCAAATAGGCAAAAATTTCGCACCGTAGGTGGGACTTTGGCTTTCAAGATAAAATTAAAAGGCCATTTAATCCAATCCTTCCCCCTGTGGATATGACTGAGTACATAGATTTAGCTGAATAGGAGCCCGATATTTCGCACTTCCATCTAATTTCATTCATGTCAGAGGACAGGTTCAGATCTTGGAGGGTAGAGTCAAAAGCAAAATCTCCATCCCTTTTTTACCATGCTTCTCTGAGGGAAATGAATGGATCTGACACCTGAATAGTACTGTCCAAAAACCTTGGCAGACCATCCCATGAATCCATCCAGTAAAAACTAATTTGGTCTGGTACATTAGCGCATAAATTAGAGCTGGAAAAAGAAAACACCTTTTAACATAAATTTAAGCTCTGCGGAGGACAATTACCATCCTTGCTCTCATGCTCTAAGGTATTTGAGAACATCAATTGAGAGGTGTGATCCTTTGTTTATTTTTCTTTCTTATTTTCTTTTGATTTGGAACATGTGGCGTCTCTGAGAGCCGAGAGTTACCAAAAGCATTTTATTCTAAATGCAATCAAGTATAACTGTAAATGATTTTTTTTTATTTGAAGAAAGGATGCAATGTCTTAATTTCTTTATTAGACTTTGGGCCGAATTTGTCAAGAAATGCGCGCACAGAAACCCAACAAAATATACAGCCCAATTTTTAAAATAATAGTAGATACACATATTCCAGATTATGTACTCTGTCAAGAGATAAAAAGTTTAGTCTAACATGGAGTGCAGATATTGTTGTGCAATTAACATTTTTCTTAAATTACCATTTGTGTTGTCCAATCATAGTCTTAATATGATTAAATCAACACATTTAGAATGACATGGACATGCTTTTATCATGTTCCATCATCTCCTTCTAGTTTTTTTATTAAAAAAATGGTTTTCATCTCTTATAAAAAGGAAGAACAAGAAAAAAAAATCCAAATATTAATGATTTGTGTATATTTACAAAAATTAAATCAGAGAATATAAAACCACTTAATAAGATAATGGAGGAAATTAATAAAAAAGATGTTTTTCTCTTCAAATTATTAGTTTGTTAATAATATGCAACTCCAACCACAATCCACAGAGAGCCCACTAAGGCCATGTACCTAAATTGCTAACCATGAGTCGAAAAAACACACAATTAAAAAAAAAATCTTAAAAAAAAACGAAAAAGACACATCAGTGAAATTACCATCACATAATACATACATAAAAGGTAAAAAAAAGGTTATGTCAATTACCTTCTGTTGACTTGAAATATTTTTAAAGAAAATGATGCTAAATTAAAGTGTCAAGATATTATTATAGGTTAATCTAAAATGTCAGAACAAATGCTACATATGAAAGCAATGAAGATAAGCGAGAAACACCGAACCTTATTCCTATCAATACCATCTCAATTGCAACTATTAAAATGTAGGCTCTTTAACCTTATAAAAAATCAGTTACCAGTTTACCCAACCAATTACTAGATGTACTAGTATTATAGTATCCAAGAATTCAAACTTTTGGCAACTAGAAAAGGAATATCATAAAATCTAAAAATAGTTGTTGAAAACAAAAAGAGAACATTTACTAAAGAGAGTTATATGAGGTCTTTTACCTCTTTAAGTTTGTGATCTTTCTTGGTGTAACAGCCGCTGAATCATTTCATTACTCGCCAACTCAGGGACCCCACACTTTGGATCATACCTAATAGAGAAAGGGTTAAGATTTTGGGTTATAAAATTCCAAAAGGGAAAAAACGATAAAAGAACAATGAACAAATTAGAATACCTTGCCCATCTTGTTTGTACAGTACCATACCTGACCTAACCGGTAAATGAATTGGTAACATCTAATTCTAAACCAAACCTCCTACAACAACCCAACCCAACTCAACTATGTACCTTGGCCGATCTAAATTAGATCAGCCTAAATCGATGGGGAACTGGCCGAAGATTCGGCCCATGACACACCTTGCAATTGGTGAACCATATTTTTCTTTAAATGAATGCGCCGATGGAGGAGGGTTTGGTGGGATTAGGAGTGGAGAAGAGGAAGGAGAAAGGAAGTGCTGAAAAGTTACAGTGAGGGTTTGGTAAAGATAAAGACATCATGTCTAATCTTAAAGAAATCAAGAAATAACAGAAGACAGAGCAGGAGAGTGAAAATGAGAAAGTCGGCACAGAAAAAGAAAGAAATAACAATCATAATTATAATTATGTTTAAAATAGAAATCCGCTCCGCTCCATTAAAATAGAAATACGCTATGCTAATTGATATGCTCCCATTAAACAAGGACAAATCAGTTATCGCAAATTAAATATTTATATTCTCCTAAAAAAAATTGAATATGTATACGTCCGTATTATATGTATAATTAAATAAAAATAATTTGAGACTTTAGTAACATATATTATTTGAGATAAAACATTAAAAAAAAGTATGTTTTGTTTTGTGTGTAAATTATTAACATGGTCAAAGGTTCCAGAACGCAACATATATGGTGTAGAACTCAATTCAAAAATTTAAGTCACACTTGAGCATCAAGCTTATCATAATTGGCATCAAAGAAGTACTAATTTGGTCTGGTACAGTAGCACATACCTCAGTGAGTACCTGTTAACTTCAGGCACTTTTTATGTATTAATTATAAAGTTTCAAAGTTGTGGCTTAACTGAGTTTATGTTTTATGTACTTAAGGCTCACCTTTTTTTTTTTGGTTAAAAAGGCCGAAAGCCCAGTTTCATTGTGAAACATAGTTAACTTACAACACGAAGAAATGTTCAAAAATAAGAGCTGCTAAATGTCAAGCTCAACAAAGCGTATCTGCCCTAGCAGACAGTGGCGGAGCCAGCATATCACAGGGGTAGGCAACTGCCTACTCCTGGATTTAAAAATTTTAATAGGACCATGTATAAATTGCTGTCTTTGCCTACCTCTAAATTGAAATTTGCCTACCCCTGTACTCTTGACAATCCAATTTCTAGTCCATTCTTCTTCAGTTATCTATTTTTTAGATTGATTCTTCTCTCTCCATGTCGACATGTCTTTTTTTCTGTCTACTCCTGACAAAAATCCTGGCTACGCCACTGCTAGCAGACCTACTTAAGGCTCACCTACAAAACAAAACAAACAGGTACTTGTATTACTGCTTTATGTGGGGTTTATTGATAAATTTGTAGCTTGTAATACAATGCAAGTGACTTGACTGTGGGTAGGTACCACTTTCAGGTACCTTCACTGAGTTTGTGATTTTAATGAGAAATCGGTGGCTATGTCCACCTTTTTTTGAAAAAGAAAAGAAAAAGAAAAAAGACCAACATGTGGAATTTTCTTCATGAGGCTCACCTATTTTGAAATTCGAGACAGAAAATCCAAGAACACAAGCATCACATTCTCATGATCGAACTAAATTTCGAAAGGATTGACAAAGCAAAATATGCAAACTGTCATAATTTAGATATAAAAAAGAAAGTCATTCTGCAAAAGAGCTTGTTTGATCGTCTTTGTCAAATGAAAATTTAAATGTAAGGGGCAAGTTCTCGTCTTTTGACAATTGACACCTTGTCACAAATGACTCGGGCTAAATTAAAAAGAGCAATCCAATTTTCATTAAAATAAAAATACGCTCCTTAATAAGAAAAACTTATCGATCAAATCTGTGCTAAGGAGCACTTGTTCGGTGAAGTACTAGGATCAAGAATGAAGACTTAGTACAATAAAATTTATATTATAGAGTATATAGACCAAAATACCCTTTTCTCCACATTTTTACTGGGTAGGTCTTACAGCTATCAAAACTATTCATAAATTCACAAAATAAAATTTATCAAAATTATCCATAAAATTGCATCCTGATCACCATTAACATACTATAAGTTTAACATTTATGAATACATGGAAAAGAAAAAAATGTTCTAACAGAAAATAAACAGAAAATAAAAT
This sequence comes from Carex arenaria, assembly GCA_964058825.1. Taxonomy (NCBI): domain Eukaryota; kingdom Viridiplantae; phylum Streptophyta; class Magnoliopsida; order Poales; family Cyperaceae; genus Carex; species Carex arenaria. The sequence continues at coordinate 377,584 of CAXKVW010000069.1, forward strand.
TTATTTCCTGTCTAAACTTTTTGCCAATCCAACTACATATCCCAATAAAAAAAAATACTCTATTTCGTATTTACTAAAATGTTCTAACATCTATGTCATAAACCAATACGTTCTAGTGTGTTAGTGAGTAGTAGTTGATTTAATCAAAGAATTACTATAAATATATGTGTGTGTGTGTGTGTGTGTGTGTGTGTGTGTGAATATATATATATATATGGAATTGGCTAGCGTGCAACGCGTTGCTATCAACAAAATTTGCTACGGTATTTTTCATCGTCGGATTGCTTTAAAACTCGTGCACAGGATGGAGCGCTGGAGTAGATGAATTTAACGGAGAAAAAAATAAACGGGTTGAAAATTCCTCCGTTAATCTAATTTCCCCTCCTTCCCAGTGGAACCCCATTCCCTCTCCCTCGCTAGGGTTTAGCCACGCGCCTCTCTCCGCTCACACTTCCCAGACCCTGCACCTCTTGCCAGCGTAGATCTTCTTCTCTGTTGTGCGATCTTCCTCTCACTGATCTCTCGATTCATGCTCCCGTAAACTCTGTCGCGCGATCTCCCTCTCGCGATTCAAGCTTCTAGCAATTTCCCGTAAACTCTGTCGCGCGCTCTTCCTCTTGCCGAGATTATGTTCATTGTGGGCCTACCTGGGATGCGAGTTTTTGATGTTCTGTCTCTTACACCAATTAATGTTTGTTGTGTATGCATAAATGTGAGATTATGTTGCTTTTTGTACCAATTTTAAACTTTGTACCAATTATGAACTTCGTACCCATTTCATTAAGGAGCATAGATTAGTATACGGGGTTATGTTGCTTTTATGTAGACATAAATGTGATTTGATATTGTTGTATCAGATTGAATTGGTCTCTTTAGTATGGGGTCAGGCCTACCTCATTTATTGAATTATCTTGTAGGTATTATGCACATTAGTATACAAGTAGTATCTTTGTGACCTAACTGATATGCCTAAAGAGATTGAGGTAACTTTCTCTTCATTTCCTTAAGTCTCCATAAGTTACTGTAATTAACTTCATTTCTAATTGACTATGCTCATATTTTCATGGTTTATAACTTCATTTTTAATTGGTTGCTGTACTAAGACAACAAGTGCCTTTTACCAGGTCAGTGGATCGAAGTTATATTATTTGAAAAATGCTGCAACTCCTCCATGTGTGAGGGTAAACTCCTCACACATGACAGAATTCATGAAAGGGGAATAACATGTGAATTAGGCTGTGCAACTTGTGCAAATTGCACAGTAGAAACGGCAATGTATTTGTTTTTCCAGTGCTCTTACGCATCAGCTTTTTGGGCCAGGGTCAATTTGGTAATTGGGGGCATAATTATGCTCGAAGGCAACTCAGTTCAGTTCACCTTTGATCTGTCATGGAGGAGTTGCAGAGGAAGTCTACAAAGGCAAGCTTGGAACACCTACTTCATAGCAACCTGCTGGTTTCTGAGCACCTAATTGTGGCTTTAGAAGATGTAATTGCAATTGTAGTGCAATATCATAAACCTAATAGCCACTATCAGGGTTTAAAAAAAAAAAATATTGTTGTATGCTTGTAATAAAATAAGTTACAGAAGAAATGTACTAAATTGGTGTAACTAGATTTTTCTAATTTTTTTGCTGGTAGCAATGTAAGAATTTTTTATTTTATGTTCATAAAGGATGAATTCTGCATGCTTGTAATTGTGTTGTTCAATATGTGCTGAATTAGGAGTGGTGCACCAGTACTAAATAGTATTAGTTTGATATTTTAGTTTGATTATGACAAAATTACCCTTATATTTTTCTACCACATTTTATGCATTGTGCTATGTACATAAAAGAGAACTTGATTCAGTCCAGGATGTCAATAATTACAAGCAAGATGTAACCATGTGCACATAAAAACAATATTTTTTTTATTCATCATTAACAAGAAACTTCAACATCAAAATAAACTAATAACAGCATTGAGAAAATTCATATAACAACACACATTTAGCATTCAGTTAGTACATTGGGGTATAATGTGGCACAAAAAATTAAACAAAAATGTTACCCAAATATAAGCAATACTGCTAGCAATATAAGTATGCAAAAAAGACCTGATAGTCTTACAAGATGAATCATACTAGAATTTAAACATACATGACATTCTTATCAGAATTGAAATTGTACAAAAAAAGGATACCATAAATTTTAACTACTAAGGTTTCTTGACATAACAAAATATAGGGACAATATTCCATTCAGACAAAGGAAGTTAATTTGTTGCATAAGATCCTCCTCTTTTTGAAACTTCACTACAAAAAAATAAAAAATAAACATTAGAGCTGAAACTGAACTCTCATTTTGACGCCATTAGTATTAAAACTTCACAAATCAAAGAATTACCTACTTCACAAATAAAAAAAAAGCACCATATATCAAAAGAAAGCAAAAGAAAGGAAGAGCTCCATAAGTAAAAGAAAGCACCATTAATATGTCATATTTTTACATATTAATAAACCTATCACCATATATCAAAGAAAGCAAGAGCTCCATAAGTAATATAACAAAAACAGAGCTCTATCAAAATATACAAGTAATTTCTATCTATCAAAATGCACAGGTAAATCTTATGTTTGTCTTTCAAAATGCACAGGCAAGAGCTCCATAAGTAATATAACAAAAACAGAGCTCTATCAAAATATACAAGTAATTTCTATTTTTTGAGGAATTCAAGTATCATCATCTTCATCTCGTTTTCTCTTTCCATTAAGCAGATCTTGTTTGCGCTACAAATACAAAAATTGTGTTCATGTATTAATGTAATAAAAGTTAAAAAAAGAAAAATTTTACAAGAAGAATGACATACCTTGGGACAACTTCGAAAATTGTGGCCCCCTTTCTCATTGCAGTAGCTACAAGTGCGTCTTTTAGGAGCAATTTTTTCTAGCATTGGTTTCAACCTTTGCGGCTTTTTCTTCCTCCCCTTACATTGGGATATTGGCGGATCAATGTACTCTTCAATCGACAAGGGAATCAAAGTTTGTTGCTCTAAAATCTCTTTTGGTGCGCACCATTTTGAGGGAATCAAAGTTTGTTGCTCTAAATCCGAGCCTACTTCCATATGAGTTATAATACTTCTTAGCCTCAATTTCACTAGCAAATTTCATGTCAATAAAAGGTTCGACATTCTCACCACCTCCAACATCCTCTTCCTCCCATTCATCACCTGTTACATCATCTTTCTCAATCTCTACCTCTTTTTCTTTATCACCTGTAACATCATCTTCATTGATTGTATCACCTCCAAACTCGTCTTTCTCAAAATCATCAAGTCCAAACTTGCATTCCTCCAAAATAGACATCGGAAGCCTGCCAAAAATAGGACATAAAGGGAAAAATAAGAAACAAAATGTGCAACTTGTCAAAATGAAATATGCAACCTGTCAAAATGTGCAACACTGTTTTAAGTTCCTATTCCACTAGAATAAAACTTTTCAAAAGCTAGCATATGAGAGTAAACATAGAAGAATTTCATTTGGTAGTCTCTGCCAAATATATCAAAAAAAAAAAAAGAGTAAACATAGAAGAAGTATATTGCTATAAACTAACATTGACAACAGCACAAATTAAGATTTCAATTTTGGGTATTAGATACAAATAATGAATGACTTTCTTAAGGTGCTTTCACCATTGGATATAAACTATATGCTTCCCTAAGGTGCCTTCACGCTAGAAAATTTTCCCATTAAATGAAATATGCTATATGCAAAATTATATTTAAAAAAGCATTAATTATATAAAATTCTCCTAAATTAAGTATATAATGCATATAGCAAAGAGATGTATGTAATCACTGTACCTTATTAGGTACGCTAAAAAAATAAATGACAAGGGCTGCATAAAAAAAAAATGTCAGTCAAGATTTCAGATAATTCAAAAAATAACCTGTCGAAGATTTTGTATCTCTGACTCCCTCCGTAAGTCGCTTCAATGGCAAGGGCTGCATAGATAAAATAAATGTCCGTCAAGTTAATTGCATAATCAAATAATATGTTATGTTCTTTTACTCTTTTAAGCAGCAGAAAGGAATACCAGAGGAGCAATCCAGCCAAGTTTTTTTGAGGAAGCACCATTGTCTGAAAATTCAAAATCACACAAGTAAAAAAGAAAATATTTTTGGAAATTTTACAGCACAGAGTTGGTAAAACAATGCAACACCTGAGATACTGAGAATGGGAGGTGCGAGGTGCGGCAGGGCGGCAGGCGCGGCAGGCCGGCAGGCGCGGCAGGGCGAAACCCTAGCGGGAAGGGAGAATGGGAGGTGCGAGGCGGGGGTGCAGCAAGGGCGGAGAGGCTCGGCGAGGGTGCTTCTCTAGCGGCCGGGGAGGGAGAATGGGGAGCGATGGAAATGAGAAGGTCGGGACAGGAGGAGAATGGGGAGAGAAGGTCGGACAGGAGAAGAATGAGGAGAGAAAGTCGGGACAGGAGGAGAATGGGGAGCGATGGAATGATTTCTTATTTCCGTCTCCGTTAATTCTATTCAGCGCTCCATCTTGTTGCACGAATTTTAAAGCAATCCGACGGTCTAAAAGTCCATAGCAAATTCTGGAGATAGCAACGTGTTGCACCGTAGCCAATTCCTATATATATATATATGTATATGTACAATATTGGGACATGAGAGTATAAATTTGAGTTAAGAAAGGGGCTAAATGTAAGAAAATAAATGAATAAATAATTGAGGATATGACATGGGGGACCCATGTGTCATGGTTAAAGTGAAGGGCTCTCCTTTCTTCTCCAACACACTACAGACATTTGCTCTTTTTGTTTTGTTTTGGGTTTCTATCTCTTGATCATCTCTCAAGAAATCCAAATCTTAGGGTTCCTTAGCTCCTCCCAAATCAAGAGTTCTCTCTCTCTCTCCCTCTCTCTCTCTCTCCCTCTCCTTCCCCTTTGTTGGTGGTGTGCAACCTAGGAAGGGGAGGGTAGTCCGAAAATAGCCCTCTCTAGAGCTTGTAAATTGTCAAAGGGATCAAATTTAAGGTATGAGCAAATTTTCTTAAATTGCTAGTAGCATTGGGATCGCATGCAAGTGTTGAGAAGCACAAATTGACATATCATAGGATTCTATTGAAAAACTAGGGCTTGGGGTTGAAATCCTTTCTTTAAAATGTGAATTTTAGTTATGTTGCAAAGTTTAAGCCAAATTTTTAGATTTCTTATGGTGCATGCCTAAATTAATTTCATATTTAACTAAGAGGTGTTACATGCATACAATAACATTTTAAATTAGGGTACGTGATGTGAGAACTCAAATTGCTTTATGGTGACATTTGGTTGAAGGATAAAATGGTAGAAAGAGACGGGACCTGCTGCTATTCAGAAAACTGCAGCAGGCTGTGTCAACTTCGAAGGTCCCAAAACTGGGTCTTCTAAAAGTATATGACCTTCAAATTTTGTGGAATGATAGTAGATATATGTGGGAGGGTTATGTAAAATTTTAAGGGGGTATTGTGTGGGAAATATTTGAGAAAAAGACATTTGAAATGGCGTACCAGCTGCTGTTCAGAAAACTGCAGCAGGTTGCGTCAAGTTCGAAGGCTCCAAAACTAGGTCTCCCAAAGGCGAACGACCATGAAATTTTGTGAGCAACTGGGATTTGAAGTTGACATTGTGATAGTATTTTTCTCTGGTCTGAATTATTACCCTAATATTTACTGGTACGAGTTTTTCTCTGACTGGTTCAGATTCTGAGAAATTCTGAACTGCTGGAGAAAAACATGCAGAAACAGATGCTATGTTGCTTATTTTTACTTGATATTTTGTGGGATACTACAAGACACATAGGGTATGGTTGTGTAAAAATTTGAGGGGGTCATATATGGGAAAATATTGAGAAAAAGCCATCCGAACTGACGTACCGGTAGCTGGTTCAGACAGCATAGGGTCACAATTTTGATGTAATTCAACAGCACATGACTAATCCTTCTAAATACACAACTAGTCCAAAGAGTCACCATAATGAAGCATTTTGAGTATATATATATATATTTTTTAGAGATACTAGTAATAATTAGTTATATTGACACTAATAATAATCTAAATTGAATATCAAATTGTCTCAAGGAAAAACAAACGGGGAAGCGAGCGACATATTAGCGAGGTGATTCGAACATGAGGTGGAAGTCCTAAAAACAAGTCAGTTAACATTCAGGTGCGGGTTCCGACATGTTCTCATTTGACCATGCTAGTGAATAATTAATAGTATTAGTTTTATTTTATTTTGTAGTAAGCATATATGTTGAGCTTATATTGGAATTATAAAATTAGCGACTAGTACCAATTATGACTTATGACGTAGATAGTTTACTCTATGGATATAAATAGTATTTCTTGTGTATGTATATGATTAACTATACGTTAGAGTATTATGTAGCATATATCTATATGTGAACATTGTAAGAACGTATTTTAGTAAATTGCATACTTGCATAAAATTTTGATGATAGACACGCATGCTTGGCTGAGGGCGGATGGGAATTAGAGTCCCCATCCGGGGAAATATAATATTGCATTGTGAGGCTTGGGGGACAGGGTCCTTCACCTCGATTTAGGCATGAGCCCGAGGGTGAGCGAGCAATAGAGGCTCGCTCAGGGAAACACACTGCAAGGATTGCATGGCTTAGGGGACTAGGTCCCTTACCTCAGTTACGACGTGAGCTCACGATTGATTGACCTGCTAGGTCAAGGCTTGTATTTTGATGTGAAATGCATGCATATAGGACGTGGTGGGAGGTGGTTGGAAACTAGAGATTCCATCCAGGGAAACACAACGAACTAGAATTGTGTGGCTCGGGGGACTAGGTCCTTAACTCCCATTGAGACGTTCTTCGTCGTGATTTCTTAGTTTGAACAAGTGATTAGAGTAACTCTATTATAGATCAAGAAAGAAAGTGCATCACTAATGTCTAATTGATATTATTATACCATTTTCTTATTATGCATAATGTATGTCATATATATGTACTTATCATTATATATATTGTGTGTTTATATTCTCTTCTGAATTGGTACTAGTTCCACTAGCTAGATCTGATTTGGATATGTCGGCTGGAACTGAATACCGTACTGAGAGATATATATATTTTTACAATCTCTCACTCCGCTCCACTTTGTGGGTTCCAGGTACTCAGGAGGACGCTCAGGAGTCAGGTAGTCGAGAGTAGGGTTGGAGGTAGTCTTGGAGGTGATTGCATCATTTTGTATATGAGCATACTTGTTATATTTCTAATGCTCTCCTTCTCCTTTTGGCTAGTGTTGTTTATGAGGATTTTGCGCCGAGATCATCCTTTTATGTTACTTGATATGATACTTGGCAATGTTATTCCTTTTGTATTTTGGTATACCTCATGAAGATAATGATGATAAGATGTTGTTATATGATCAGAATTCGGTTATATTGTTATACCTTGTTATTGTGTTGGATAAGAATGGGTTAATATTCATAGCCTTGCGTCTCCTCCATAATAGAGGAGGCGGGCAGTCTCACCTCGAGTTCGGGGGTGTGACAATCTATGAAGAATATGGAAAAAGGGTTACCTCTTTTGCTCTTCACTGGTACATTTTTGCTTCACTGATACTATAAAGGGATTACTTGTACCAGCAAAAAAAAAATCAACAATCAAGAATCAAGAATACTTGTACCAGCAAATTAACTTATCAAATTAGCTTATCAGATACCCAAAATTAAGAAGCAAAAAAAAAACCAATAATTGGTTCAGGTAGGTACAGATGGAAAGTTGAAGAAATAGCCAAAAATAGCTTTAGTTTGACAAAATCATGTCGAAGTGCTGGAAAGTTGAAAGAAATGTTTGCGAAATCAAGTCAATTCATTGCTGGGTATGGAAGGGGATTCTTGATATTAAATTAATTCACATATCTATCCCTCACAAAGAATTAATCAATCAGATAAGGTTCGGCAATATTCAATCACATCAGATGAAAAAAGTTCATCGCCCCAAGCATCACACAAAAAAGCCGAAAGAATCAAAAGGACTTGTTTTAAATACCGGGAACTGCTCTAACAGAAAAATGGGAAGTAGTATCGGCCCTGAAGAAGGTGACAAAAGTACCGGCCACGACCTCGCTCCTCCTTCGTGAACTTTACTCTATCTTAGTTCAGAGTAAGAAATTTAATCCGGAGTAACTTTTCTCCACAACCAAACATGGCCTTAATAAGGATTAAAGTCTAACATAATTGCAATAACACTAACGTGGTAAAGCAATTAAATGATATATTAGAGTTTCATTACATCTCTTTTTTTATTTATTTGTTGGATGTTTTTCATCTATGACAAAGATCTTTTTTTTTTAATTGTAATTTTTTTATATATTTTTGTTGATCATTTCATTTTTATTAGAAATATATAATAATGTCATAATATTAGTTTTGAAATAATTATTATCCATATATTAATATAAAATGACTACATATTTTAAATCTAACATATTCCTATCAAAATTCTCATATATAATTAGCATCAACATCCAAAAAAGCAGGATACCAAAAGACAGCTAGCGTAGAGTTTTGTATCATATAATCATATTAATTAATCTTAAGGGGATTCAAGAGTCTACTGAAAAAGAAAATTATGGTGGATTAAACAGATATAACTTCATTAAAAGTAAGCAGTTGGTTAGTTTGTAATTCTGTTACCACCTGGCATATAGTCAAATATATGATTTTACTTGTATGAAGTCAAATTACTAATGAAGTTCAAATAAAACTAGCATATACTAGACATTAATTAAGTATTATCCTACAAAAATTCATTGCATAATCTAATAATTTAATCTAGCCAAAGTCATTCAATAGTTCTATGAGTGGAAAAGAACAAAGTATAGAACTTGTTGTACCACATGAAAGGATAGCACGTACGTATTAATAGTAAAGCAAACACAGACGAAAGGAGCTTTACAAAAGTGGTGCTAAGAAGCACATAACATAGACAAAAGTATATATATACAAGTTCAAATTGAACAGTATAAGAAGCAAACCAACTATAATGTACAAAATTAAATAAATTAATAACCTAATTTATTCTCTTTTTTTCTTTGAAATGTCCGTAGGCTTCGGATTGAACTTAAAAAGTTTTCAATTACACATTACATGCACATCTTAAATATTTGAATTAAAACATAGGGTAGGTGTAACCTAAATGATATAAAAATATCATGATTTTGTGTCACACTCCAAAATAATCCGCTACATATTGCTACGTAATGCGCTCACACATATCACATACATTATCAATAACATCAACGAATACCACATTTAATTTCACAAACAAGTCTTATACCAACAATAAGAGTAGTATAACAGCGGTCATGACAGACATTATTAGATTGCGATAACAACTATGCTTGTTCAAGTGTACAAAATTTATTGGAAAATAAATACATTAAAGAAAGTAAACATAAGTGACATTTAATCTAAACATGGATCCTTCTGCTTGCTATTACTTACGACATTGCTCTGGCACCTCTTCCTCATTACCTATAATCCACATAAAAATGTAACGTGTGAGAGATTCGAATATTCTCTCAGTGTAGAATTTAGTTCCAGCTCGGAGTTTCTAAAATTAACTTAGTTCGCAAAAGCATGACATAATTAAATGAATAAATGCTCATGTGTATCTAATTCAATGCAATTCTACAATCACAAACACTTTCATTTTCTAACTAGACAGAGAATCCACCATACACTAGGTCTTGCATGTCTCACTACACGGAAAATCCACCCTACACTAGGTATTCACTTGTTAGAGGAGGAGAGACAGAGGGGAGGGGCGGGTCCAGAACAGGGGAGAGGGGTTTTTGGGAAATCAGAGAGGGTTCGGTTCCTTTTATAGAGGGAGGGGCGAGGTTAGCAGGGGGTTTTTATGTAGTTTGAATTTTGGGAGGGGACAGGATCTAGCAGCACAAAGGAGGGAGGAGATCAAAAGTTGAAACGGGCGCGGGTTTTGAAAACAGAGGGGCGCTGTTTCGGCAGAGGGATGTGAAGGTTATTTTCAATGTGATAAATCTCATCGGTAAATCCACGGAAACAAGTATACCCATGGATAAAAATAATTACTTTTTTTTTATGGTTATTTTAAGGAAGAGAAGTATATGGCCTGCTGACATTTCATTGGACTGAATCGGGCCTCTATTAAAATGATTTCAAACATATAAAAATTGAAAAGGTAATTAAAGTGGATATTTTTAATTAATTTTATTGTGGTCTCCTAATCGAATATATTTTTAAAATAAAACATTCAATTAAATTGTACCTCAAATTACATGATGTTACATGCCAGCGGCTCTTCGATATTAACAGAGGGAATAAGCTTTATTTTCCATTGGTCTTCTCCTTCCAGCCATGTATCGTTTATAGATGACTTTTTTACAGTGAACACTTGAAGCTTGACCAGATTTTGCAAGTCAGGACCTATCTGTAGATCGCTTTTCAGCTGGAGTTGGTTGAGAATGGGCATAGCACCCTCCTCTATTTTCAATTCCTCCAAATCAATTACATTAAAACTCAATAGTTGCAAGCAACCAAAACCACCTCTGGAGCAGACCATCCTGCGATTTTCATCAGCTACACGAAAGCACGAATCAAATAGTTTGAGTACAGTGAGGTTTGACAACTTCTCTAGTTGAGGCATCGGGTCTACCTCAAAATCAAAGCACTCAACTATTAGTTTAACGAGATTGGGTGGGAACTGGGTATAGTCACCATCTTCTCTCCTAGTCCATTTGCCCCACACCAGACTGAGTGAGTGTAGACGGTTGTGGTTTCTAAAGGCTGAGATACAATCTGGAAATACCATTCGGTTGTTTTCAGTCATTTCTAAATGCAGAGAACCAAGATAATTTAGCTTGCTTAACAACTTGATCAATGGCTCATGTTCAACATCTTCAGGTATAACAATCCCCAACTTACGAAGATAGGGAAACTTAGGCAGTTCTGCACATGCAACCCAGTCTTGCCTAGCTCTCACCCCTTTTAACGTAAGTAAACTTTGCAAATCTGCGACTGATGGGGGTCCCTCTGGTATTGCATCACACTCATTACAACAGGTGAGGTTGATATGCCTCAACTGTTTGTTACCCCAAAATGATGAAGGCAACTCACCGTATCCTTTACAAAACCATGTAGACACCGTTTGAAGATTCTTCATATTAGTTAAAGGAAATCTCCTAAAAAACCTACGGTGAAAGAAGCATGGGAAAACATAATAGTCACCTTCAAACCCGAAATACTTCAAGGTCGTCAGGGCGTTCAAGCCCTTCATCAAACATTTTGTCCAACGCAAATTTATGTCCGACACGGTACCCATGTGTAAAATTCGTAGCATTTCAAACCTATTGAAATTTGGTACATCTTCAAAATTTATCAAAGAACGAATATTTTCTTTGCAAGCATGTTCTATCACCTTATCGCCATAACTGTGAAGTGCAACACGACGTGTATAAGTGTTACAACTCAACTCGGTGTCAGTCTCTGTGACTACCGTTAGAAATTTATCTTCCTTGGCCTTTTGAATGGCTAGGTGCCGTAGGAGATCATGGGTATGACAATACTTGATTTTACCTATGCAAGATCTCCTTGAGACTTGCACCATGCACCTGTTAATTAATTACCACAAAAATTGAATAGTAGTTATTAATATGAAGTCAATGAAAAAATAATATATGAACAAATGAAACCTTGAATACAAGTACATATATATTGTATTCATAATTAACTACTATATATCATTTTTCTTAATGATAGTGTTGAAATCATAGCTTTAAAAATCAGAATCAATCACTTGACTGTGGAATCAAAATTAGATAAATTGATCGAAATCGTCTGAATCGGATCAGAAACTCACATTTTATTAGCAGAAGCTTATTTTGTACTAAAATGATAGAAAAAATACATAACAAAATTATGTTAAAGGAAATTATTACAATCAAATATTCTACTAATATAATATAATACAAGCAATACGAACATATTTTTTTTTTTACTGTAAAAAGCTGTGATGGCCTTGTTGGATATCTGGTAGTTCTATGTATTGAAATATAAAAGAGGATATTATTGTACTGAGTCAAATAATAAAGACATTAATGTGGTAACAATTAAATTTGTATTGTAATTAATTAAAAATTAAATTTAGCGAATTTTAAATGAAATAAATAAAATAAAATAAAATAAAAAACTTAACTAATATTGACAAGAGAGAATTTTTTTTAAAATTTATATTTTATATTTTCATAACAATCAAATTTCTAACCTATTAATCCCATACTCCCATCCTTTATTTTAGTCGAAAAAAAAACTAATGTCGAGTGTCAACAGATGTACACCATTAATGTCGATTAAAGTATTTAGTAACAATTTGTCGGGTCCGGATCCCCTAAAGTAACCTAATTTTTCCCTCAACGCAAGCGAATTAGCTCCAAGCCATTGTTGAAATTGCCATTGGTTTTAACTTTTCACAATGAGTCGGTATAATAAATATTTCCAGAAAGATTTCCATATTAATATAACATAGGAAGCATTGTATTAATAACTCATAAATAAGGTCATCTGGAAAATCTCTAGACCTAGGATAGGTCATACTCGTCTCATCTGTAGAGGTTTAACAACGGTTTCCACAATTTTTGAAAAACATAGAGGCGTACATAACTGTAAAATAACCATCCTCTATCTAGACACACTTTAATTTTCAATACTGATCATATAGTAGAACTAGGGTGTTCTTAAGCTCATCAAGTCCCTTTAAGGACTTAATTCAAAAATCTATTGATTTGGCGCTTTAAATGATGCACCTCAACTGTTGAAATCGATCTATTTCACCATGATGCGTTTAAATGTCAAATTTATAAAATTTTGAACCAATTTAGTATAAAGTCAAGCAATAAAAAAAATGATTTATAAGTTAATTTGAATGTGTTCATTTTTTTCATCATTTTTTTACCACTCGGCTTCATACCAAATTAGTTTGAAAATTTATAAATTTGACATGTAAACTCATCACTCATGAAATAAATCAGTTTCAATAATTTGAATGTGTCACTTGAAATCAATTCAATGAATTTTTGGGTTAATCTCACAAAGAGACACAAAGAGACTTAGTGAGCTTGAGAACACCCTAGTTTTTTGAAGAATAATAAGGGTCATGCCCCTATTTCTTTCATTGATTAAAAAATGGTAGTTACAGAGTTATCCACTATTAGAAGCACAATTTGAAAATGTAAAATAAAGATTAAATGCTCAATACATTTGAGCTCGGTGAGTTGAAAGTAAAAGAAAAGAGAAACAAAAAAATTAAAGGTGAACAAAAGCCCAATGATTGAAAACTTTAGAAAGTCCAGAAGCAAGGGCAGTGGGCTTGTCTCTCCGCTAAGCAAGGGCAGTGGGCTTGAGAACACCCTAGTTCTACTCCTGATCTTATTATTTTGGTATCATAGTCAACTAGATACTTCAAACAAGGATTGGCGTCTGACAATGTTGGATTTGTATTGCAGTAACATAGGATGAGAGTAACAAGGCTCTGTTGTAATTATTTCTTATATAATGCATGTAGTTGTCTTTCAGTTACAACTTTCAATTTATCTTTCAATTTATCTTTCAGTTTTCTTTCAATTTATATATGTATTTCGGATTAGGACAACCATGCATATAATATTGAGAGTTGTCCTGATTCGCCTACGGTTAAGATTGAAAGATAAATTTTCAGATTTAATATCAGTCCTTCAATTACATAATCTGTCTTCTTTTAATTAACTGCATATATTTTATGTGTAAAAATCTAAATTTAGTTAAAAATATACTCGCCACACATACTGTTGTATAGTTTGTCACAATTAAGAATGAATCTCTAATGATATGTTTCCGTATTTCTTCTTAAATCTATTTTTGATTCATGTAATTAAATTATTTCTTTATTTCTTCATTTTCTCTTATTCATGCATTTATATCATATCTTATGAAATAAATGAATTCATTTTCATGTTATATTTGATTCATTTTTCTGTTTGTTGTTTCTTTTATTGTTATTTATTATTTGAATTTTTGTTTTTTTTTCTTGTGTGCATGCCTTTTATTTTCATTTAATATTTTTTCTTAATTTTGAGTGAATGTCAAACAAAAAGATATTTTCATATTATATTCAATTTTATAATATGTTTCCGTTGCAACGCACGGGCACCATACTAGTATAAATATATATAAGAACTAGGGTGCTCTTAGGAGTACCAAGTCCCTTTGTGCTCTTAACTCTAAAATCTATTCGATTAATTTCGAATGACGAATTCAAACCGTTAAAATTCTTCTACCTTACAAGTGATGCGTCTATATGTGAAAATTTTAAATTTTCAAATTAATTTAGTATAAAGTCAAGTGGTCAAAAGGCTTTCAAAAAATGAATGCATTAAAATTAATTTAGAAACTTTCTAATTTTGACCACTTGACTTTATACTAAATTAATTCGAAACTTTAAAATTTTCACATGTAGACACATCACTTGTAAGATAAAATGATTTCAACGGTTTGGATTCGTCATTCGAAGTTAATCCTATAAATTTTAGAGTTAAGAGTACAAAGGGGCTTGGTACTTCTAGGAACACCCTAGTTCTACTATATATATATATATATATATATATAGAGTCGGACTATGGTACTCTATAGAGTAAAACTCGTTTGTACTCTATGCTATATCTCCATTTCCAAAGTTCAAATAGCCGATCCAAACCTCTCAACATGTTCTCCATATTGAAATGTGCTTGGAGACCAAATTTTATATTTTTTGAAATTTTTTACTATTTATTAAACCACTTTGAAAATTGCAGACCAAATTTCTAGACCATCGGATCTGCGATTTTCAAAGTGGCTTAATAAATAGTAAAAAAATTCCAAAAAATGTAAAATTTGGTCTCCAAGCACATTTAAATATGAAGAACATGTTGAACGGTTCGGATCGGGTGTTTGAATTATTACTCTATAGAGTACCATAGCCCAATTCATATATATATATATATATATATATATATATATATATATATATATAGAGATAGATAGAGTAGAACTAGGGTGCTCCTAAGTTCACCAAACCTCTTGTGAACTTGACTCTAAAATATATCAAATCGACTTTAAAAGATGAATCCAAACTGTTGAAACCCTTCTACCTAATGAATGATGCGTCTACATGTGAAAATTTTAAAGTTTCGAATTAATTTAATATAGAGTCAAGTGGTCAAAAGTTTAAGATTTATAAATTAATTTTAATGCATTTATTTTCTGGACTCCTTTGACCACTTGACTCTATATTAAATTAATTCGAAACTTTAAAAATTTCACATGTAGACGCATCAATCATTAGGTAGAAGGATTTCAACGGTTTGGATTCATCGTTTAAAGTCGATTCGACATATTTTAGAGTCAAGTTCACAAGAGGTTTGGTGAACTTAGAAGCACCCTAGTTCTATTCATATATATATAGTGTGACTAATATGCTTTCGATTGTATTTCGGCCGAAATACAACCGATCTATTTTTCAATTTCCGAAGTCCAAAAAGTCGATCCAAACCGTTAGATGTGTTCTCCATATTGAGATGTTCTTAGAGACCAAACTTTACATTTTTTGGAATTTTTTTACTATTTATTAAGCCACTTTGAAAATCGCTGATCCAACGGTGGCTTAACCAAATAGTGAAACCTTTGAATCAGCGATTTTCAAAATGGCTTAATAAATAGTAAAAAAATCCAAAAAATGTAAAATTTGGTCTCCAAGCACATTTCAATATGGAGAACACATCTAACAGTTTGGATCGACTTTTTAGACTTCGGAAATTGAAAAATGGATCGATTGTATTCCGGCCAAAATACAATCGAAAGCATATTAGTCACTCTCTCTCTCTCTCTATATATATATATATAGATATAGATATAGATATAGATATATAGATATATAGATATATATATAGATATATAGATATATAGATATATATATATATATAGATATATATATAGATATATATATATATCTATATATATATCTATATATCTATATATCTATATATATATATATATATATCTATATATATATAGATATCTATATATCTATATATATATAGATATAGATATATATATATATATATATATAGAGTGAGTCTATGGTACTATGCATATCATGATTTAGTCCGTAATACGGTTCAATATTTTTTTTTTCAAAATCTTAATGGTCGATCCGAACCGTTGAACATGATTTCCATATGAATATGTGCTTGCAGACCAAATTTTATATTTTTTGGAATTTTTTTACTATTTTTTAGGTTGAAAATCGCTGTTTTTGGATGGTCCAGAATTTTCAGATCAAGGGATTTTCAACCTACCTTAAAAAATAGTAAAAAAATTCCAAAAAATATAAAATTTGGTCTGCAAGTACATATTCATATGGAAATCATGTTCAACGGTTCGGATCGACCATTAAGATTTTAAAAAAGAAAATATTGAACTGTATTACGGATCAACCCGTAATATGCATAGTACCATAGACTCACTCATATATATATATATATATATATATATATATATATAGAGTAGAGCTACCATGCTTTGCAAATTAAAGTGGGAGTTTTAATTTGCGCTCATATCTCTATTTCCAAAGTTCAAATAGCCGATCCGAACCGTTAGATGTGTTCTCCATATTGAAATGTGCTTGGAGACCAAATTTTACATTTTTTGGAATTTTTTTACTATTTATTAAGCCACTTTGAAAATCGCTGATCCAACGGTTTCACTGTTCATTATGAGTCACCGTTGGATCAGCGATTTTCAAAGTGGCTTAATAAATAGTAAAAAAATTCCAAAAAATGTAAAATTTGGTCTCCAAGCACATTTCAATATGGAGAACACATCTAACGGTTCGGATCGGCTATTTGAACTTTGGAAATAGAGATATGAGCGCAAATTAAAACTCCCACTTTAATTTGCAAAGCATGGTAGCTCTACTCTATATATATATATCTATATATATATATATGATTGCAGTTGACAAGATAAAATACCTTTGCACAAGTTCCTCCAAATAGCTTTCAGCAATGTCCTCCAATAATTTGGTTCCATCTTTTGGTATGAATCCTTCTGCAATCCATAACTGAATTAGAGTTGTTGCTTTGATTTGATAGTCCTTTGGAAAAACACCAAAATACATGAAGCAGGACTTGAGATCAGCTGGTAAATCCTCGTAACTGGTGGATATAACACTTGATCCCATATTTTGCCAATCCATGTTCTGCATTATCTCATCCCATTTAATGTAATTAGGTTTTTTTCTTGATAAGATTCCTCCAAGCAACACCAATGGTAGAGGCCACCCGCCACATTTTTTGGTAAATTGAGTTATTAGGGGAAATAAATTATTGGGGCATTCATTTGCAAATTGATTTGGAAAAACTTTCTTCAGCAATAGTTGCTTGCTCTTTTTCTTATTCAAGGGTTGTATCTCATGTGGCTTAGATTCACTATCAGCCATTTGAGGAATATCAGTGAACCTGAAATAATCGGATGCAAAACATGAGAATCGTATTTTATTAGTAGGAATCATTTTACAATGGTTATATTTAAAACCTTAACAATTATTCGACGAAAATCAACCCAAATTTAAAAACATAACAAGAAAACTATAGATATATTATTGTAATTCAAAAATTGTTTGAAGATACATAAACCGCTAATTTTGAACCTTGACATATCATATTATTTATTTATGGTAAGATACATCAAATCTTATCCTGTTTTATTAATTGCGTCATTTGAGGTTAATACAGATTATGTCTTTCATGTAGGATTTTTAATTTCAAATTACCATCCCCTCATTAATTAATGTAACACTATTTAACGAAAAAAGAAATGCAAGCAAACCTGGTAGTAATTAACACTCGACTTCTGTTACTAGCATCAGGAAGAGCTGCCTCAAGTTGAGTCCAGACATTGCTTGACCAAACATCATCCAATACAACTAGATATTTTTTATCTATCATGAATTTTTTAAGCTCTGTAATGCAATAATCTTCTCCTATATTCTGCCTCTCTGAGTCAGGTATCTTTCCAATAATCTTCTCTACCATCTCGATCAAAATATCAATTAGCTTGTATTCTTCTGAAATAGTTAACCATATGGAGATGTCGAAGTGACTTTTAACATCAGCTCTATGAAATGCATCAAATAAATTAATTAGATAATTTGTATACAAGAAAACTTATAGTTGCAACACATATTAAGACTTTACCAAACTATATGGATTTCAACACAGGCTGCGAAATATTTATATTTTTCTATGCTAGATGCACTAACGATTGAATTGTTTTATATTCAAAGAGCATGTCCAGTAAAATCATACATTTAATCTGCGGTAATTTCTCTCTGCCTAAATAACCATTTTTTTTTAATAACCTAAATAACCATTTTTATTCAATAACATTATTACTTTGAGAGGAAGTAAAAAAATTAAAAAAAAAACTATTTAAATTAATGTTCAGTATGTCTTATTTTTTTTTGTACAAGTATAACACACATTTTCTAAAACAATGAACTCGCTATGTTGATGAACAGTAGTTACCTATTGTAGATGACCTTCGCGAGTGTACTTTTTCCTGAACCACCGGCCCCAACTATTGAGATCACAGATCGCCTCGTAATATTTACATCAAAGAGCTGGTCAACAATTGTTTTCCTATCAACTTCAAAGCCAACAACATCCTTTTCATCTATGTCAGGATGAACAGATGATGGCCTTATAGGCTGCCCAGCAATATTTTTTTCGAGACCTTCTATTCCGTACATTTCTTTGTTTTCTTTGATTTCACAGAGCCTCTGATGGATGTAGTCTATCTCGCTACATATTCTGTGTTTGGCAAACAATTTCATAGGCATCTTACCTATCCTTTTAAGTTTGTTGCTCAGACCTTCCGGCCTACCTCCACCAACTTCCGCCAAAAATTTCTCTAGTACATCTTCAATCATATACCCAACCTCCTGAACCTCATTCACCAATATTTTTACCCTATTATTTTTGTGGCGTTGTTTATCTGCATCTTTCAAGAAAGACTGGATCCAAGTGAGGTCGCGTTGAACCCGCATGACCTTGTCACGAACCCCATAAAGAGAGAGTGCTTCTTGAACTACCGCATCGGTCAGCTTAAGAAGAACATGGTTAACGATAACCTCAGCCATCTATAAATTTTGTATAAAAAGTGTACTGAGCAATTAACGATAAGGTGGAGAGTAGGTTTGTCTCAGTGTATTAGGAGTTATTGTGGTCTTTAAGGATAACAATGGAATGTATATTTAGGTATGAGATAGAAAGAAGTGAAATATCCGTCACCCAGGATGTATTTGACCAATCCTTTGTTTGCTCCAATACAAGCATATTTTATTTGTTTACAAAAGAGTTGATTCGTTGCCAGAGGAAAAAAGGAGTTGAATATTCGCCATCAATAATAGATCCAAACTGTAGCAATTACTTCAATTGAGCAGATCTAGAATTTAATATTCTCTAATGTTTATATTGTTTTGCTGGTATATAAGTTGATTATGAGCATATACTTGGGGAATTTGTAACTTATGCTGATTTTAATCCTTCAAAAAACTTGTAATGAGATTTGAGCTAATTGGGAGACAAAAATAAGGCGAAGATGAGAACCAACCTTTGATCTAGTAGCAAAGTCAATACTCTCTGTGTGGAAGGTCGCAGATCTGAAATCCGAATTGGAAAATACCTTGTCTATATTAAATAATTCAATAACTTGACTTCCAACTTATACTTAAAAAAATTGGCCAAGATGTATACGACCCTTTTTTGTTCAGCTTCAATAATTATCCCAAAGAGGAGACCTACATTTGAAAATTTGGAATTCAAACTATTGATCTTAATTTCTTTTTCCAGAGAGATTCATTCAAGTAAATTTTTATATATTTGTATCCAAAACCTTAAAATTACGTATTCCTGTAAAATAGCACATTGTATTTTATTTATCCATATATAATATAAATATTCTAAAATCTACCCCTTTAAAATTTCAAAATTACTTGGATAATTTTAAATAACCTTTTGGAATCCCCTTATTTATTCGCTACAAGATAGGAGTAGGTCTGATGCACATCGGACCTACTTTTAGGTTCAATTAGATCTACAACCGTACAATTAGCATTAAGATTAGTGCGCAAGGAAAATGAAACAGACTTGCACGTATTTTAATGTACTTAGCACTGGTCTTGATGCAATCGAATGGTCATTTCACCCATCGAACCAAAGTAGGTCCGATGTCCATCGGACCTACTCTGAAGGACATCGGACCTACTCTGAATTCATACGCTACTGCACACATGCTGCGTGACAAAAGATCCGAGGTGTATTAATTATATTTTGTTTTATAAAGTTAGTTAGTGGATGACTTGATATTTAATTTATGGCGCACTGCCCTACTTCTCATTTGTAGGTATTTAATTCATTAGTCAAACTCAAAAGCAGATCTCGAGGTCTACTCAATTCATTTGTATAATTCAGTTTATTTAATCAAGGTCAGATCTATCTGTCACAAGCTGCTCATATGTACAAAATGAGAATAGGAAAGGACTTACTAACATAGTTGTTGGATGGTAAAATTATCTTCAGTTAATTTTTTAACATTTTTCTAATTTCTTACTTATCCTTAAACACTTCAATTTATCTAATTTATCATTTAATTGAAGAACTCTCTCTTTTTACCCATTACACAATAACTATGGAGTTAATCTCAGTTAAATTCCTGGTTAAAATAATAAAAAACATAAATGCCCTTTCCTATTTTGCTATATCTTTATTATTTTTGGTTTAGAACGCATTGTATAGATAGGATACTGGTACAATAGTCTGTGCCAGAAACAACAAATCAGTTTTGACTTAGAAAATGAGCTCAAAATAAAAAAAATAAAAAAAGTGAAATATGAGATTACTTAAAAATATGAAAGAAAACATAAAATGGCCTTAGTCCCCCCCCCCCCCCCCCCCCCCCCCCCCCCCCCCCCCCCCGTGAGATCTCTACTCCTCGAGCCCCTGTTGTGCCTATGAAAAGTACCTCCATTGTACTAGGGGCGGACCCAGTGTATTACAGGAGGGGTGGGTAGCCGCCCCCCCCTGGACTTTGAGTTTTAATGGAGATTTATCGGTTCCGACGGGCTTTGCCCCCCCCCCTCCGAAATTTTTTTGCATGTTTAATTGGTAATTCGGATTAAATTTATAGTTAAAATTAAAATAAATTTCTTGAAATATAATTGGTAATTATAATTATAAGTCAGAATATCATAAATTACAAGTCAGTGCATTATAAAGTATAAGTTAAAGCATTATTTTTATCAAATATCCAATTAGTTAATGAGTTTAAATCTAATTAGCTATTTAAATTCGATTCGATATTTTTTTGCCTCTCCCCCTCCCTGACGAAAATCCTGGATCCGCCCCTGCATTGTACTATGACCTGCTCCATGAGTATTGTTAATGTCCTTTGCTCCTCTTCCAAATTCATGGTGCAACTCTTCCTCCAAATTAATAAATAGGAAATTAAGAAGAGTGATCTTTCATTGAGCTTTATATTAATTCGTCAAGCAAACTAAGAAAGAGATATCTAATAATAACATATATAAACCTCATGAAATTTATGATGCAAGAGCAGAATTTCAAATTTACAATCAAACTATGCATTCTACAGAAGGCCCATAAGATGAACGGGTTAGATCTAGATTTCAAAAGAGAAAATAAAATGAAGGGGCAATATATATATATTTTCAAAATCTTGATATTACGTACTTGTTTCTCTAACATCATATTATATTTATCCATATAAAATATAAAAATTCTAAGATCTATATATATATATATATATATATATATAGAGTAAATCTAGGGTGTGAAGTGCTCACCAAGAGGGTTTGGTGAGCACAACTCCAAAAATACATCGGATCGGCTTCAAATGACGAATCCAAACTGTTGAAATCCATGTACTTCGTGAGTGATGCATGTACATGCAAAATTTTGGAAGTTTCGAATTCATTTGCTACGAGGTCAAGTGGTCAAAGTAATGATGAAAAATGAATATATAAAACAACTAATAGAATAACTTACTAAAAGATTCATTACTTTGACCGCTTGACCTCATAGCAAATGAATTCGAAACTTCCAAAATTTTGCATGTACATACATCACTCACAAAGGACATGGATTTCAACGGTTCGGATTCGTCATTTGAAGTCGATCCGATGTATTTTTGGAGTTGTGCTCACCAAACTCTCTTGGTGAGCACGTCACACCCTAGATTTACTATATATATATATATATATCCTTTTAAAATTTCAAAATTACCTCCAAATTTTTAAATGAACCCCTTTTTAGGAATCCAGTCATTTGCACACTAGGCTGCAAGACAAATTACAGATCTGAGGTGCAACAAGCCTAATATTCACATGGAGGGAATAATTCAAGGCAGATTGTATTAATTTTATTTTGTTTAATTAGTTTAGTTTATCACTTGATATTTAATTTATGGCACGTACACTGGCAACTTCCCTTAATTTGTACGTATTTAATTCATTAGTCAAACTAAAAGACAGATCTCGAGGTCTACTCAATTCATTTGTTAAATTCAATTTATTTAATCGAGTTCAGATCTATGTGCATCGAGCTACTCATATGTACTAACTAACATACTTGTGGAATGGTAAAATAATTTTTTCCAGGGGCAGAACTAGAAAATCATGATAGAGTGTGCTAAAACTTAATATGCACAATATGTTATTGGTGAAAATTGAACTCAAGCTCCCTACAATCACAAAATAAACTCTAATAACTAGATTACAAGTGGACGTGTTTTTTAATGAAAGAGGCTAGACTATATAAAAAGTTCTAAAATTATAAAATTCAATTAAATTTCAAAGTTGTGGCTTAACTGAGTTTATGTTTTATGTACTTAAGGCTAACCTACAAAACAAACAAGTACTTGTATTACTGCTTTATGTAGGGTTTTTTAGTAAATTTGCACCTTCTCTGAGTTTGTGGTTTCAATGAGAACTCTGTGGCTATGTCCACCTTTTTCCAAAATAAAAAATAAATAAAGAAGACCAGCATGTGAAATTTAGTTCATGAGGTTCACCTATTTTGAAATTCGAGACAGAAAATCCATCAACACAAATATGCAAACTGTCATAATTTAGATATCAAACAGAAAGTCAATTTGCAAAAGAGCTTGTTTGATCGACTTTGTCAAATGAAAATTTAAATGTAAGGGGCAAGTTCTCATCATTTGACAATTGACACCTTGTCACAAAAGACAGCCTCGGGCTAATTAAAAAGAAATAAAAATACGCTCCTCAATAAAAAATAAAAAATAAACTTATCGATCAGATCCATTAATCACAAAATTCTAATCATTTTTTTCTTTTGATGAATATTTTTATGAATACCAGCAATTATTTTCTTAAAACACTGCTACTATAATTTTTCACCTTCATAACTCTTATCTTTTTAGAGAGAAAGATGGTATTTATATTTTTTTTATTTTAATTATTCATAAAAGATCTTTTAGCTAGAAACAAATCAATTTTTTTCTTACACTGGAAAAAGAAAACACCGTCCAAATGATTTTGTACGATTTTTAGAGGTCTTGGACGGTGTCCGGTCCAAAGCCATTTGGACCAAATCTTATTCCTTATCTGATAACATCAATTTAGAGAAGTGTGGTCCTTTGTTTATTTTTCTTTCTTATTTTGTTTTGATTTGGAACATGTGGTGTCCCTGAGAGCCGAGAGTTACCAAAAGCATTTTATTCTATATGCAATCAAGTATAACTGTAAATGATTTTTTTATTTGAAGAAAGAATGCAATGTCGTTATTTTTTTATTAGACTTTGGGCCGAATTTGTCAAGAAATGCGCGCACAGAAACCCAACAAAATATACAGCCCAATTTTTAAAAATATTAGTAGATACACATATTCCAGATTATGTACTCTGTCAAGAGATAAATCTAAGCATTCAAAACATTAATATTATAAGAGATCACAAATAGAGCATACAAGGAGATTTGATTCCATTAAATAAAAATGTAATTACAAACAGAGTTTACAAGAAAGCAAATAAGGAAATAGAAAATTAGATAACTTGTCCCAAAAAGAACAGACACCAGAACTAATCTAACAGCACAGCTTCAAAATCCTATATTCTGCCCTTCATCACCGTACTAATTAATTTAATGATAAAAGATTTAATTTTTTGTTACAAATTCACAAAACTCACATATGAATCCACCGCATCGATGAGATTTTGGAGGGAATTCGGAATAGGAGGAATGCCGACACTTATGACGCCTTGAAGCATCTGTACAACTTTTCCCATGGATGGTCGGCTTGCTTCTGAATCCTGAATGCACCAACCGGCAATCTTACATGCCCGTATCAGTTCGACTACATTCACATTTCCCCCTAGCCTTTCATCTAGCAAGCATAAAACATCACCTTCATTAATTTTAACAGCAGCATAAAGAGGAAAGTAAGGGTACTTTTTGTTGTTCAATCCTACTGAATTTCTTTTCCCTGATATCACCTCAAGAAGCAACATTCCAAAACTGTAGACATCTGCCTTTTGAGTGATTGGTTGTCCAAAAATCCATTCGGGTGCCAAATAGCCGACAGTACCTCTTGTCGTCGTCAAAACTCGACTATATTCTCGACCAATAAGTTTTGCCATGCCAAAATCGGCAATTTTAGGGGAAAAATCCTCATCTAGAAGCACATTCTCGGGTTTAATGTCACAATGAATGATGCAATCCCTACATTCTTCGTGCAAATAGGCTAATCCCTTTGCAGTCCCGAGTGCGATTTTGTATCGAGTTTGCCAACTTAATACATTAGAACTCCCTGACAAGATGTGGGAATCCAAGGAACCATTCGACATGTATTCATAAACCAGTAGCCTTTTAGTGCCTTCAGCACAAAATCCAAGGAGGCGCACAATATTGGAATGTTGAATCATTCCGATTGTCTGCACTTCCGTTCGAAATTGTTTCTCATCTTGTCCAGTAATTTTGATTTTTTTCACAGCCACATTAGTAGAACCCAACAATTTCCCCTTAAAAACAATACCAAAGCCTCCTTGACCTAGTTTTGTAGAGAATCTCTTTGTTGCCCTTTTTATCTGCTTATAAGAGTAAGCTTTGATTATGTGATCATCCATGCTCACTGGTTCTACATTATTGAGTTTTCTTCTAAAACACAACAAAAGTATTAAACAAGCAAACAGGATGGCCCCAACCCCACCTCCTATGAATGCCACATACTTGATGTGATTTCTTTTAGCGCCACCGACAGAGGACCCCACACGGACATATATAAATTGGTCATTGAATCCATCATCGCGTATGATTACATTCATCAGATCTCCGTACCAAAGATTGCATCCAGAACCAGATGCATAAGCTGTGCAAGAGCAATTGCTTAGACATGCTCTTTCACATTCTAACTCACTTTTAACCCCCAAATATTGAGAGTTGTCCGGTAACTTTTCGAGGTTATCGATCAAAGTAAATGTGTCGTTCAATCCACCAGAAATGTCATTGCAACTCATTGGCACATTTCTTGTACACCCGGCACTAAAATTATGACCTGAAGAAGCATCAACAGAAACATGATGGTAGCCATATGGGCATTGGCACGAGTAGTTCACACCATGGCTTAAGCACATACCGAAAGGTCCACAATATCCGTTAAGCCCCCAGAGCAAACAACTCCGACCGTTTGTTATCCAGAAATATTCATTGTTTTTTGACCGGAATATAAACGCAATACCATAACTATCCAACCGTATGTATGTTAGTTCTCCGTTTGTATCATTAAATGCTATGAAGTTGTCATACTGTTGGATATTTATCCATGCAGGGAAAGTACCAAAATATTGGGTATTGTTTTGTATTATTGTTACAACAAACCCCCAGGTTCCACTGGTTTGTTCTATTTCAAAGGTATACATTCCCGGTGTGGGGTCGCTAATGGTTTTCGGAGAAATAAGAGATAAAACAGTGTTCTCCTCGTTTATGGTACCGAAACCGAGCAAGGCTCCAGGGAGCCAAGTATTGGTCGGATTGTCGAAACCCTGCCATATCACTTCTGATTTATTTGTTCGGTCTTGCAAAACCAGATTTCCGGTATCAAGGAGAACTAACTTAGTGGAATTTGGTTTATTATGCAGTTTATTTGATGACCAAATAAGGGATTGAGATTGAGTCAAGATCAAGGTTCCATTTTGAGATACACTCAGTCTGGATAGTTGAAGGTTGGTAATTGGATTCTCTGTATTTGCTGTCCATACAACATCTTGCCAATAGTTCAGAACCATTGGCAACAGTTGGGTTTGACCAGTTTCAATTTCATCAATGGTTAACCAAATGCCAACATAGTAATTTCCATTATCTGAGTTCATGAAACCAAACTCAAACATACCATTTGCTGACATAAGGCTCTGGTTTGGGTAGAGAAACTCACCAGGGAGGAGTGTATCTCTTGGTGTAGAGAGATTGAGAAAACACAAAAAGATGAAAATGAAGAAGAAGGGAACCATTTTGATCAGAGAAATTATCAAGTGGGAATGTGTGTTGGAATAATTGCTGAGACTTCAGAGCTCAATTTATCAAGTAATAATGTGGCCTCATTTTGTTGTGAAGTATGACCAATAATTAATATTTAATTATGAAAAGGACTGCAAATATTCTTGCAAATTATTTTAAATATTATTTTAAGATTTCTTTAGCCGCCATGGTTGGGCTGACCATAATACGTGATAGTGATACATGAACTAGGGTGTTCTTAAGCTCACCAAACAAAGAGTTTTAACTCAAAAACTTATCGGATTGGCTTCAAACAATGTATCCAAACTGTTGAAACCAATTTACTTCATGAGTGATGCCTTTACACATCAAATTTATAAAAAAATTTACTAATTTAGTATAAAGTCAAGCGATAAAAAAATAATAACAAATGAACGTATTCAAATTAACTTATAAATCAGCTTTTTTGGACAGCTTGACTTTATACTAAATTAGTTCAAAAAATTAAAAATTTGACGTATAAATGCATCACTCGTGAATTAGATCGGTTTCAACAATTTGAATGCGTCGTCTGAAACCAATCAGATAAATTTTTGAGTTAAGCTTACAAAGGGGCTTGATGAACTTAATAACACCTTAATTCTACTATAATGTATATATGAGTATAACTAGGATGTTCTAAAAACTTATCATGTGGGAATGTATCTTGGAATAATTGCTGAGACTTCAGGGCTCAACTTATCAAGTAATAATGTGACCTCATTTTGTTGGGAAGTATGACCAATAATTAATATTTAATTATGAAAAGGACTGCAAATATTATTGCAAATTATTTTAAATATTATTTTAAGATTACTATAGCCGCCATGGTTGGGCTGACCATAATACATGATAGTGATATCACTGATACATGATGTGTTTATGCCAATTGTGAAATTATATATTATATTATATATTAGAGTAGAACTGGGTGTTCTAAAAACTTATCAGATTAGTTTTATATTATATTATATATTGTCCGTGTTATGTAAGAGCATAAATAGATGAAATAGATATCTAAATGCCACATAAATTTCAGTAAAACAGCATTTGATTTATTTTGTTGGTAAAAATATTTCCAGCACTGTAAAAAAATATGTCTTAGGATGCCTGATTTATGTTAAACATATTTTCTTTCAGTTCCTTAAAAATGTCAAAACTGACCGCAATTGACTAAAAATATTGTATTCAATTTCTGCATCATAAATTAAGTTAGTTTGGTAAATGAAGGTATGAACTCCAGCAATTTAGGTAAAAAAAATTCAAATGCAACCTTTCAACAATTTGACAAATAGGGCAAAATGTGGGGTCCTAAGAATGTCAACGACCCTATACTTGAATGCTTGATAATTGTCTCTTTCAAAGTAACATTGCAATTTAGATCCTCATTTGTGTAAATTTCAAGTTAAATTTACGCAAATGAGGAGCTTCCAAGTTCGAGTCATATAATTTACAATTTTATTTTGAGAATAACATTATGCTCACGCATCAAATATGATGAAATTTGATGTAAGTTTTATCTGTTGATCAAATAACTTAAAATTTACAATTATCTATGTATAATTATGAGTTTCAAATTATATAAAATTTGATATATAAATGATTTATAATATCAATGATATGTTTATAAATCTTTTTATATTTTTAACTTCTAATTTTTTTTAAATATTGGTGAAATTAATCTATTGTCCTTATATTCTAAAAATATATATATATATATTGAATTGGCAGCTCTGATATTTTTTGAATTCTCCAATTTCTGTTTTTTTTTTTTTATAATGATACTAATAAAAAAATTCGGCTACTACAGCTACCTATTTGTCGGCTTTTGTAAATAATTCTTCTACGGTACACTGTATTCACCAGCTTCTTTTTCTTATAATTATTTTGAAAATTTGAATTAGTAAAGTGATAGATCCCTTAAATAATTATTTCAGGCCTTCACCCAAAAAGAAAAAAATTATTATTTTAGTCGTATCATTGTTCAGAATAAGAGAATGTCAATTTCAGAACCGAAAGAAAAATATTAGAATACTTCTTTTTTTTCTTCGCCTTCCACTCTACTTCAAGAGTAGAACTAAGGTGTTCTTAAGCTCGCCAACTCAAAAACCTATCTGATTGATTTCAAACGACACATCAAAACTGTTGAAACCGATCTACTTCACGAATGATACGTTTGCAAGTCAAATTTTAAATTTTTTGAACTAATTTAGTATAAAGTCAAGTGGTAAAAAAAAGAGATGACTTATAAGTTAATTTTAATACGTTCATTTTTTTTATTATTTTTTTACCACTTGACTTTATACTAAATTAGTTTGAGAAATTATAAATTTGACGTGTAAATGCATCACTCGTGAAATAAATCGGTTTTAACAGTTCAGATGTATCGTTTGAAACCAATCTGATAAGTTTTTTAGTTAAGCTCACAAAGAGACTTGGCGAGCTTAAGAACAACCTATTTTGATATTTTTCTGTTTTCCGTTTGATAATTTTATTTTAGATACACTTTTTTTAACTTTTAAAATAGAAAAAAGGATACCAAACACCCTTGTTGGATTTTATATATATATTTTGCTTTCAGGATTATAAATTTGAGGATATATATTCGACAGACTCTATAGTATAGCATATTATTAAATTATATCTCAATTCATGATGAATAAAAGTAATAAAATTGACTTTTATTGTATAGTTCATTCATTTTCCAATGATCGGATGTGGTCCGGATCCAAACTCAAAATTTGAGTTATCTTAAAGAATCCGGACCCGGTGTTACAACCCACTATACAAAAAATCTCGTCTATTACGTAGTTACTCTGAATTCCTCTGCATTAACTAAAAAATATATATATTTTGAATTAATGCATCTGGACCATCGGATTTACTTTAAAATCTGTATGAATTAAATCTGCACTAATATTAAAGAACCCATGTTTTATAGGTAGAAGTAAAATTGTCTCTATTCAAAATTAGACAGCCGAGATGTATTAACTCAAAAGATGCTTTTTTGAGTTAATGCAGACGATGCGGACTCAGTTACTTTGGTCCCTGTCAGTCTCACATTTTGGAGCGAGCAGCGAACCAATGAAATAATGATGGAAGTATTAGTTCAAGTATGACACCATCAAACACTGAATGTGATGAGAATCAGTTTTTAGTCTAGTAACAAAAATAACATTTTCTATGTAGAAAGTTGCAAATTTGAAATTTGAAAAAAAATAATATTTTATAGATATTAAATAATTAGATACTATTTTTTATTTTATTTTTAAAAACACGCAATGTGCAATATAAAAATGTTTAAAATATTCATGAAAAGCAATCCCAAGTCAAAGATGGGCCTTGGACTTCTGGTCAAACAAGCAAACCATTTTTTTTTTGTAGTCCAGCGAGGCATTCATTGTGTTATCTAATTTAAACTTTATTTGTTTAGCTCTCACTTTTAATTTGTAATTTTCTAATTTGTCCATACTGTTATGACCGTTGTCTTTGCTTATTTTTTTCTGTGAACTTTTACTCGTTTGGTGCTAACAAATTTGAGAACTTGACCCTCATATTTTAAATTTTAAAAAAAATAAGCAAACCACTCATTATAGTTTGTCATGTTCTATAAATGTTGATAAAGATTTATTGTTTAATAACATGAGATATGAAAGTTTCATATATTGAACAGACCTAACAGTTCAAAACATTATACATATTATGTTAGTGGCATTTATGTTTTCATTGTGTCTCAAAATTTCAAGATATGAGATGCATTTTTTTTTTACACGAGAAATATAAAATGTGGTTAATGTTAAAAGCTACTCATTAATAGTGGTGATAAAAATATTAGTTATTTACATATAACTTGTGCGGGTGAAAGTTTTGTTTCAATATTACAATTGCCCCTCATCTATAATAAGTAATAGTAATTTATGGACTCTTTGGTAAAGTAGAATTATAATATATGTAATATAACTTAAGTACAGTTATATATTAATAATTTACTTAAGAGGCCAAGAAACAAATATAATACAAACATGACAAAATTCTACTTTGTATACTATTCATAATATCATGAGGCGAGGTATAGACACAAGTTATTTAAAGCATTACTTTAAGGATCATGTATTGTAAAATGATGTTTTACATCTGTGTTATTTGAGTAACTATAATGTATAGCTAGTACCGTTTATAGTTTATGATAATAAAATGTTATTATGTCTTTGTCAACATCACATAGATCACACAGAGTCACACCAATAAAAAATTAATTAGAAATGTTAGGTCCTAAATTTATTTAATATGTGTAACATGACTAATAAATTGATTTCTCCAATTAAACATGAGATCGAGCTATTAATGAGCGAATTAGATGCAAATCACAATCAATCCACGAGCTACGAGCTTTTTTGCCACCCCTAATTGTTACTTGCAGTCTTCTACTATATTCACTTCAGTTCTGGTGTGTGTTCTTTTTGGGACATGTTATCTAATTTCTATTTCATTACACGCTTTCTTGTGAACTCGGTTTGTAACCTCGCTTAAATTTGTCTCTTGATACTTTTGAAGCAAGAAATTTCCTTTATACTCTTTTGAGTTTGGACTAGGTCACAAAAGGCGTGTTTCTTTCCACGTACTCCGTACTCGTACCAAATGTTGGGCTAAATAGTCACTAAAGCTACTATAAATTGTTGCTGTCAATTAAAAACCTGAATTTCTTGCATTACACTCAATTTTGTCTAATAAACTTCGTTTATGCCATTCTATAAATTGGGCCTAATGCAGGAAACTTAAATTTAGACCAATTTCGATAAACTTCAATTGAAAACCTGCTTGTGTTTAGTGTTCGTGTGCAGAGCGAAGCTGATTGACTGTGTCAGTATTGTTGCTCCTTGCTCGTTAAGATATAGTTTTGTACTTTTGTCTAAGGATATATTCTATACATAGTGCTTTCTGTAACATGTAAAGAAAAGAACACAGGCGCACGCAAATAAACATGCTACAGCTTGTTTTATAACATCGAGTCGTCCAACAATTTAGGTTTTTAATCAACCCCCGCACTAACAGCAATTCATCCAAACAAATAAAAAGGCTCAAATAGTAACTAATGACCCTATGCATGCCAAGGAAAAGACAACAAGAGTATATTTACAAAAAACAAAAAAACAAAACAAAAATCTGGTTTCCATAATATTCAGTGCTTGGCATGTATGTTCTTGTTTGCATTTCTTCAAAAGCTGCGCTATTTAGCGCTGGAATTGGATGGAGTATGAGCCCGTGTTAGGATCCTTCACGGCATTGAAGTTGTCAACACTCATTCCAAATCGTCCCAGCACTGAATTTCCCAACTCTTTAAGCTTCCCTGCAATAAAATATAAAATACAGATATGCTTGTTTTGATTTCAAATAGTAAATGGAAGGAATAGCAATATTCTCCAATAATTTCCTTTGAAAAATAGAACACCCAAGTAGGAGTAAGAACTAAATAAACGATTCAACAAATTTAGTCAAGCACATCTGATGCAAATTATTAGACAAATAAAAATCAGCTAATAATTGAGGACCTGTCCATGGCCTAAAGATCAGTATATAAACAGCAAAAGAATGGAAGAGAAGTAATTCTTCTTAGTTTTGTTCAAGCAAAAAACTGAACAGTCGAAAATTTACACTCTCAATTGACCGAAAACTACAAAATAAAACCTTTTCCCAGAAGAATTAATGTTATAATTTGCATTAGTTGTTTCACTAAAAATTTATATTATCCTCTCAATTGAGGTGCCAAGAAAATAACAAAGAAAGAGCTGTACCTATCATTTCTTCCTTCATCTTTTCTCTTTTTTCTGCTGCCAGAGGCTCAAGGTGCCGCAGTGCTCTTCTTGCTTGTTCATTTGAAGGATCCAGTTCAGTGATCTTTTTCAGATCTGAAAAACGAAAAACATCTGAATATAGACCAACGATCCCTCTCTTTTCTCACTTAGTTCATTAAGTTGCAGAATTTCCCTTTCTGGTTCATTCCATCCAATTCAGTCATAAATGGACATAAATTCTTCTCAAGCAGACATGGTACAATGCTTATTTTGACAGAATGACATTCTTCTAAAATAATGACACAGAAGACATTAGCATGCAATACATTTACTTCAACATTTTTTATTACATCTGATGGTAGGAACCAGGATTGAACTGTGAAACTTTGAGGACTTAACTGCATATAAATGATGCAGAAAACAGCATTGACCAAATTTAGGCTGACAAAACTTAAAGGAATAAATAGGATAGAAGAGTAAATACAAGAGGGATTAGCATTTACCAGAAATAGCTTCATCATAGTGTTCGAGTTTTTCATGTGCCTCTCCCCTTCTAAGAAGTGCTTTTATGTAAGAAGGATTCAATTCCAGAGCTTTTGTGCACTCTTTGACCGTCTCCTCATACTTCCCCTATTAAATAGGAAAATTTGTATAAACCCGACTGAGTCAAATAATGCGTCTTCAGACGGTAGTATTCACACTTACCAACTTGGAGAAGCATATGGCGCGATTTGCATGGCACATCGAGCGAATCTCCTCTGACGACGGTATCTGAGAAGCAATCTCCATAGCAAGTTCATACTGCAACAGTGCTTCCTCGTACTTCCCATCACTAAATAGCTTGTTCCCTTGTGCTTTTGCATCATTAGCTTGGCCTTTTGTTCTCTAAAGCAAGTTGAAGACGAGATAAGATCCAATTTATCCTAGTACCAGTAAACAGTATCAACAAATTTCATGCTGTCTTCTTTCATATGGGATTTTACAAACTAAATATTCAAGCTAATCACTAGGCTGCCTCCAAATTCACACAAGATTAGCCCGACCCAAACAATGAACCAAATAAAATCAAAATAAACAAATTAAACAAAGGGGTAATCAGAACCTCGAGTAGTTGCTCATCGGTCAAGGCATCCTCAAAACACTCGTCCCCGCTTCCAGATTCTTCATCCTCGGCGGATCCTGGAGGGGGCGCTGAATCCGCTAAGGACTCTTTTACTGGAGGTTTCGTCACGGATTCGGGTTCAGGCTCGATCACAACCATTTCAAGCGAGATTAGATCAAGAGAAAGAGAAAGAGCTCCAAATACTGAATGTTTCCGATGTTGTATTTCTATTTTATAGAAAAAGACTATCGAGTGAAAGAATGGAAGGAGGGACATGTTTAATTGGGCTTGCAATGGACAAAAAGCCCATGTCGGCCTTTTCTACCGTCCAGAGTAGATTATCGTCAGACAAGGCCCAATTTTTTACGGAGCCCATTTCTTTTGGCATTTCCTCTGATAACGAATTCCGGTGCGACGTAGATCAATTTCGATACAATACATGTAATGTTATCCCCATTTATGCTGATAAATCATTATTCTTATTTTAACTTTTAGGTAATAGAGAATATTGACATGAAAAAATTATTAGCTTATCGAATAATAATGTAGTCAGTTTAAGTAAAAGTTATATCTAGCCACTATTTTATAGATGTAGAATACTTGATAAATATAAAATTACATATGATATTTTTCATCACGCGTTATATAATATTGTTTAATGAGAATAACAGATTTGTAAATTTGTTATATTTTTTTTATATTATGTACATGTTATAATTTAAAGTTGCATGTTTAATTATTTATAATTTATTCCATGCTAGATTATAAAAAATATTGTATTATTAGATAATTAGCAATTATCTATATGTTATTATTAACATTATAGCCTTAACATAATAAAAAATGTATAAATATGACCGTTAGTTAACAGAGAAATATAAATATGAATAAGATTAATCCTCGTATATGAAATATTCCTATAAACTGGACCGATCCACACATCTTAAAAATTTTACTAGCGTTGTACATATCAAACTGATTTGAGCCGTTGGATTAATTCTAACAGCTTAAATAATCCTTCTTCCCCTTTCGAGAGCAGCTTGGGTCCGATGCCCATCGGACTCAAACTGGGTCCAATGGGTTCCATAACCGTCCAACCACTTCAAGTTCCGTGCGAGTCATTTAATATTCATGCTCGCTGCGTTCGCTTTAATATATGTGCGCACGGATCTTAAAGCAGATCGAAAGGTTATAGAACCCAACGGACCCAGTTTGAGTCCGATGGGCATCTATTTTGTATCCATGAGATGGTGATGAGGACTTCTACATTTGTGTAATTTCAATTTCATATTTTGTTAAACACATGTTGCACAAATAAGAAAGGAAAAGGAATTGAACTGAAGTTTTCTATAATATCCCTGATAAAAACTAATATTGTATAGGAACCTCATCTGATACATTTCCATTCTTCGGGTTGCCTTTGTATATAGTTACCATCTCTTTATCTAGATCAATCAACACAGTACATAACGTATGAAGAATTGGACCTGAATTTATTTTCAAAAAAATCACATCCATCAAATTCAACATCAATTCATTCAGAGGCTTTTTTAAAAAGACATGAATATATTCAGACTAATGAACTCTAGAAAAGTACCTGTCATGAATATTGGAAACTTTTCATTTTCAGCATCACCGAGCAATGAAAGCGCCTTTTCTTTTGAGTCAGCTGGGAGCGTTGCTGCTCTGTTTTGTCGACTCATAGAATTTTCATCTTGTACCTGTTAAAGTAAAATAACTCTTCACTATTCCAATTGTGTAAAAACGAAACTATACTGTGTGACATATTTGATGTATTTACCTGATCAATTTTCAAATGGAGATACATATTTGCATGGAAAAAAGGCTCTTTTCCTACTTCATGAGTTGAGAGCCTATTATTGGAGGCTGTCTCTATATTTAAAATCCTTCGGCTTTTTATGTCAATCAAATTATAACTGTGACCAACAGAAACATTTGGCTTGCAGATTCTCTGCATTAGGAAAAAAATTCATCATGAGGAGCAATTTCCTTCAAATCTCTTGTAGAACCTCAAAGAAACACTAAACCAATATAAAAACAAGAAAATAACCACATATGACCCCTAAAAATAAGCACATCTAAACCTCCTATTACCGTGCATGAGACAAAACCACAAACCATTATCTGCAATTTAAGAAAAAGCCCAAACTATCCTCAAACATAGTTTCCCTCAAAGAATTAGAAAGATACTAGGGGTAGTTTGGGCATATATAATGCCAGGGAAAAAGCAGGATTATGGAAGATTTTTTTCGATAGTTTGTAGTTGTAGAGGTAGTCAGGAGTCGGGAATTTTTGTTTGTTTAGAGAGAGGTACATTGGGGAAAAATTTGTTCACTGTAGTTTATAACTCCAAAATATTCCTCATTGATAAGGAAACTCACATCGAGGGCATCATCAATGCCGGATGCTTCTAGAAGATCTCGTGATACAAAATTGCGACCAATGCCACCAGCCATGACCTCATTATTAAGTGGAGGCACCGAATTAAGTGTGAAAGCCTTAAGAAATCCAATATGAAGACTATAAATCAATAAGTAAATTACAATTTATCATGAGATCAAATAAGCAAAAAATAATTGCACAACGGTCCTTAAAGTATTATCAGTTGCTGTTTTGGTCCCTGGACCTGCAATTTCCTGTTTTGCTCCTTAAACTTTCATACTTTATTTACCTTTCCCTAATTGTCCCTTCGTTTTCAACAAATTTAATAGAAATCCAGTTAAGAGTGACATGAAATTAATTGTTCTCACAGGATGTCATTTACTTGAGCAATGTCTCAATTCACTTTGGTGCTGACTAAATATTATGATCCATCTTTTAACTAGTAATGACATTTGCAAGCTGGGGCCAGAATTACACAAATTGGAAAGCTTAGGAACTCGGCTGAGAACAACAGCAAGGAAGAAATGAGCAAATGGTATATACGTCATACTTTAGGGATCATTTGTGCAATTTGTTAGAAAGATAAAGGTATTGCTTATATTCCATAGGTACTACCAATCCATGACTATTGAATCCAAATGCACAGCTGGGGAGCTCACCGGCGTATGTATAAGCAGTGAAGGACAGCCCACTTGGTAACACAGCACTCACCAAATAGCTGATGTATAAGAAAACAAAAAATATGCTCTAGTATTAGAATTCCTTTTTTCCCTTTCTTTATACTGAATTTCTGATAATATCATCAGTAGCATTGCCCAATAAAGACTTCAATCAGCCATATAAACCAGCGTTCATATCAACAATGAACAAAAATCCAACCCAAGAAAGAAAATAAATCTTGGTGTAAGCGCCCAGTACATGTACCTATGGTGAGTGTACTAAATTTAAAATTTTGAAACATTGGGTAGAAAAATATTACGTGTGGCCGAGTAAAGCTACATTGGCATCCTCATTATGCACAGCAATAGCCATTGCATCGTTCACAACCAGTACATCAGAACAATCATCATCGGTTGGTTCTTTTGTCGGTTCCTCCTTTGTAACAAATGGTAATATCTCCTTTCTCAAGTTTAGTAGAATTATCTGTTCACCAAATAAGCATGATTAAGCTTCTTACTATTGATCATAGCTACGAAGTACAGAAGTTGAGAATTTCTTTCCTACCCATATTCACAATTACTTAAATATTTGAACAATGCAATTCTAAGCTGAAGTTGTCAATTTTTTCCATGATCCAAGACATGGTCACATGGGGCATCTTTGAGTTTGTCAGACTAATAGACTTTTTAATAGATTGCTTAAAAGGTTAGCTAAATCAATTACTGAATCATTGCTCCCAAAAAATGAAACCAAACAAAAGGTTAAATTAAAAAAAAGAAATCAATAGTAAAGGATAAGGGGGAAAAGGTGTACATGTAGAAGCGGTACGCCACTCCCACTTGCGGTACCCACCAATTCATGCCAGTACCGAGGGTACCTCTCCTTATTGGACCTCTCCAGTGCTTCAACCAGCGACTTACCTTCATCTGTGGAAGCAAAGGGAAGAAGCTGTTTTTGGAGTATGAGGTCTTTATCCACTCTGCTTCTTATAACACTAGAAAACCTCTCTCCTATGAGAAACCCCATTTCGTAGGGGCCTCCACATGGGCCCACATGGAAGGTCTCCAGCGCGCCTCCGTGGAAGCCATCCATTGGAGGCAAGGAAATAGAGCAAGAGGAGAGCTCTGAGCTGCTCAGTTGGAAGCAAAGAGAGCAGAGAGGAATCTTATCTGATTAATCTCGCAGTAGCGTTGCTCTTCACTGGCACAAAGGTCCAATTCATTTGGGCCCATTGTAGGTAGGTCCATAAAAGCCCACTATCACGGTCTTATTAGACAGAGGCAGTTTATACAGCTTTTAAGGGAGAATAATTTTAAATGCATGCAGTGATAAAGGCCTAATGCATGTTTTAATTTTGAGATATTTTATATTATGCAAAGATGTGTACATACATTATCCAGAAAGACCGATCTTCTAATTCTATATGTGGTAAATTCTACAAGAGCGCATTACAACTTTTTTTATGCTGTTAGAAAATTGGAAATGAGATGCTTAACCTGTTGAAAGCTTAAGATGTTATTTTTCTATTAGTTTATTTTTTTCAAATCAAGTTAATTGAACAATTTAAGAAAATAACTGAGCTGTTGCTATAGTGTATGAAAATATATACTTATACAATGTTGCGTGTACGTGTATAAAGAAGTAGTCAAGAAATTAGTCACACTGTTATCGGTTCTGACACCACACATAATGTTACGTGCGTTAGTCACGTGGAGTAACTCATGTGTCGCCTGTCGTGTTTATTCACTTAACGTCTTCGTTCGATTATGTAAATTGACCTTGTCATGTCACCTGTAGGGGTGTCAACGAGTACGGTAAGAATCGGGTGGAAGCATTTGCATACCCGTACCTGTTAGAAATTGTCCTTACATTTATCCTACCCTTATCCGTACCTTATCCTTACTCGTTATGGTCAAATAACGAAACGGTAGCTGGTAAACTACGAGTAATACTAATATAATAATTATTTTAATTATTTATTAAATAAAACATTAAAACATATACATTCATTTCGCACATGTATAATACTTTATTAAAAAGAAAATTATGATCAGGCTTAGTGCAAGCATACCAATTAAAGTACCATTTTTAATGTTTATTAATATAATATATATTTTTTATATTACCCGATCGGGTAACCGGTACGAAATAGACTTTACTTGTACCCGTACTCGTTTAGATAACGGAAAAAATCTTTACCCTACCCGATAAATTTACAAAAAAGAAAATCTTACCCGTACATGTCTTATTGGATACGGTACGAGTCGGATAAACGGATAAAAGGATGCCATTGACACCTCTAGTCACCTGACACCAATTTTATTTTTTATTTTAATTTATTGTGCAATTTTTTCATATTTGTTAGCATTAACTTGAAATCAAAAATAAAAATCAGTTAAATATGATATTCATGTTTAACCATTTCACGCGCGATCACAGCTTGACCACACATAACATGAACATTCAGCTAACGTAATTGTCATTTACCGTTTTAATCATGCATTACGTGGAAAAAGAATTATATTATATTAAGTCACAATGTGTTAATGACATCAACTTTTTCTCTCACTATTTAAAAAATCAATGTTTCCTCAATTTTGTACAGCACCCTAACAATTTCTACACCAATAACTAGAACAAGAATCACATAAAAATGAATAGCCAAATAATAGATCTAACTAAATTTTTTATTGGGTTAATAGAATAGTGAGTTAAATCACAAGAAAGAAACAAAAAATAGTTGATTACTCTTGATTCAAATAAAGATTAGCTCTATTATTGCTCCAACCAATTGCAAAAAAAAAAAAAAACTATGTGACGACGTCAACAAAGTAACTCGCTACACAGAGTGTGGTATTATAATAAGGGGGAATTTCACATATACCCCTCAAAAACTTCAAAATTACGCATTGCCTCCTCTAAAATTTGAAATTACATATTTCCTCCTCCAAACTTCAAAAACTCACAAATTTACCCATTTTATTGTCTTTTATATTAAAACTCATTCTAAATTTATAAAATACCCATTTTACCCTTTATTAAAAGCATATAAATCTTATCATACTCAAATTTGAATATGAACGGTTCCTCTATAGTCCGAACTGCTTTTATATTTGTACACATAAGATCAGCACGAATCTTGATGCAAAAACACGCATATTGAAGCAACATGCACAAATCTTAATGCGGTACGCGCTAATCGAAATTGCTTTGAGATTCGTATGCATTAGATTATCACGAATATTGAAGCGACGCACATAAATCTTAATGTGATGCGTACGGATCGAACGGTAGAGGAACCATTCACATTCAAATAATTTGAGTCTCATGAGATTTATATATTTTTAATAAAGGGTAAAATTGGTATTTTATAAATTTAGAATGAGTTTTAATATAAAAGACAATAAAATGGATAAATTTGTGAGTTTTTGAAGTTTAGAGGGAGAAATATGTAGATTTAAATTTTAGAGGGGAAAATATGTAATTTTGAAGTTTTTGAGAGGTATATGTGAAATTCCCCGTTATAATAAAGCACAAAGGGTTGATGAAGTACGTGAAACATGAATCTTTTAAAAAAGCCAATAAGAAGGAAGGTGGTAGGAGGAGCCTAGGAGGCAGAGTCAAAAGAGTACTATCAGTGGGAGCTTGAAGTTGCATGGGGAAGATAAGGTTTCTTGGAACTCGTTGAAACCCTAGTCTACATACATCCGAGATCCGACAAAGGCAAATGATACCTTTTGTATTTAGATCTCCTCTTGCGCTTTGCACACGCATAATTACAGATCCAGCAGTTCATAAAATCTCTGGAGACTTGTACCAGGGCAATTTTCGGCTCAAAATGGGCAGATGGCCATGTCAGAAAAAAAAATAAAGAAGATTCACAAATTTCGTTTTGATAATTCTAAGAGGAGTGACCCACTTACATTATTTTTAAATGATACCAGATTATTTTCTACATTATTAAAGTTCAAATAAACTATTCAAATCGTTTAATATAATGAATATATTTAAATGTGCTTGCAGATCAAATTTTATATATATATATATATAGAGAGAGAGAGATGGGCTATTGTACTTCGCGAAGTAAAGCGGGTGCTTTACTTCGCGCTCGTTTGAAATTTTCAAAGTTCAAAACGTCGATCCGAACCGTTCAAGTTGATCTCCATATTGAAATGTGCTTGGAGACCAAATTTTACAATTTTTGGAATTTTTTTGCTATTTATTAAGCCACTTTGAAAATTCCTGATCCAACAGTTTCACTGAACAGTGAAACCGTTGGATCAGGAATTTTCAAAGTGGCTTAATAAATAGCAAAAAAATTCCAAAAATTGTAAAATTTGGTCTCCAAGCACATT
The DNA here is from genome assembly GCA_964058825.1 of Carex arenaria. NCBI lineage: Eukaryota > Viridiplantae > Streptophyta > Magnoliopsida > Poales > Cyperaceae > Carex > Carex arenaria. Next base: position 418,584 of record CAXKVW010000069.1, read on the forward strand.
TCAATATGGAGATCACATCTAACGGTTCGGATCGACGTTTTGAACTTTGAAAATGGAGATACGAGCGCGAAGTAAAGCACCCGCTTTACTTCGCGAAGTACAATAGCCCATCTCTCTCTCTATATATCTATATATATATATATTTACTATTTATTAAGATAGGTACAATAATTTAATAGTCTGAAAATAACAATTTTGTAAAATACTTAATAAATAGTAAAAAAAAAATAAGAAAAATGTAAAATTTGGTCTCCAAGCACATTTTAATATGGAGATCATATTGAACGGTTTGGAGGATCGATTGTTTGGACTTTTATAACTTTCAAAATGTAGGGTGTGATCCAGTATCACCAAAAAATGGTGTAAATGGATCCCTCTTCTAATTTTAAAACATATTATGTCAACAAATATGATGAAATTGTATATGTTTTATCTGACATCATATGACTTAAAATTTCATCAATTAAAAAATACTTAAATTATAATAATATTTTTATAATTAAGCTATTTATATTTCAAATAACAAACTTATAAAATGTATGTTTAATTTTTTTTCTTTAAAAAATTTGTCAAATAATCATAATAACCATTATTAAAGTGTTCCCTCCTCAAAACCAAATATTCGAATAAAATAATTGATCATCAGAAAAAAAAACGCAGCTGCCTTTCAAAGTCAATCAAGCATTCAATTAAGAAACCTAACTTTTTGTTTGGTATTTAAAGGGAGAAAAAATAAAGGTTGAACAGGAGATTGAATGTGCAGCAAAGACAAGGGGGAGCTGCAAAATTTGACAGTGTCAGATGTAATGCACAAAAAAGAAAGAAAAAAAAAACTATAACTGGTAACCTCTCATGGATTTGTATCACCAGACAGAAAAATTAGTTCATCCAACAAAAGCGGAGTGTAACTTTCTGCAAAAGGATGCCACAAATCTTTGCTCTGGATGGAAAATCAATTATGTACGGTGCAGATATTAGATAAACAAATAAAGGTTAAAGTTTGATGATGCAAAAAATTAATTAGATGTGTTTATTTTAGATTTTACAGTATAAACGAAAAAAAAAGACAATCTTAATTAATATATATCCAAATTCAGAATAATAGTGCAAACGAGAGAACATATCGATATGTTCAGAGGCGGAGCTACATTCAAAAAATGAGAGTCAATTGACCTACAATTATTTTGAAAAATTATGTACTTATATGTGATTTTCTATATAGTTTAGAGTAAAATGATATAAATACGGTAATATTGACCTCATTGAAAGCACAAAAATTTTATATAATTGACCATCATAACTTGAAAGTTTGACTTCTCTCCTGCATCTGTCTCATGTTTTATTCCTACAAAAATATACAGTGATGCAAATGGGAAATTTTATAAAATACCCTTCCTTTTCAAATCAACAAACAAAGTATCCCCTTCTCAAAATTATTAACAAAATACCCTTGTGGACCCTACTTTTTCCCTCTCTTTCCCTCCCTTCCACTCTTTTACATTTACTTCACAATTCATTATTCATTATTCATTTTTGGAAATTACAACTATTGCAATGTTTTCATAATTTCTTATTTTAAAAAAAAAATATGTACTAATCCGTACAAAAAGATTTAAAATATATTTTTTAAAGTTTATTTTCTAAAATTGTTTGCATTTGTATCTTTGAAAATATCATTATAATATATGATGTTTGGTTTATTAATTAAAATATTTTTAATTAACATATGAATTTTGTCTATACAAGATTTTATGCTGCTTGAATAAATTGTGCTAATTGCTCAATCGTTTCGTATACTGTTAGCAGCTTCATCAATGTAGTTTTTTTCTCCCTTAGTAAAATAATTAGGACCTTATTATTTATTGCTTAAATTTCGGGGCTCACTTTGTAACCATTAAACAAAAAATAGGGTTTTGAATTTAATCCAACTAAAAAAAAAGTTACAAAACACAGATTAAATAATTCATATATAATAGCAGATGAGTTCAATTAATAGCGAATGAGCTTATTATTATTTTACATTATTTATTTATCATTTTTATTCTTATAATATTAGATATATTATGTTATTTCATTATATACTTTTTATTATTGTTTAATAATTATTAAGTGGTCAAATGGTTGATAACAGTGACGTATCATCATCATTATTATTTCGTTCCTATCTATTTTATATGTCAGAACCAACAACACAATACAAAATTTAGAGATTAAAAAAGCTAAAAAAAATAGCAACGATATTTAAATAATATATACATTTAAACAATTCTAGCAAATAAAATTTTAAAATATTTTATTCTTAATATTTTTGTACGCATTACAACAGCATTGTTATAGAATTTTTTTTTAAAAAAAATTCATGAAAGCATTGCTATAGCTGTAATTTCCAAAAATGAAAATTAAATTGTGGAGTAAATGTAAAAGAGTAGGAGGGGAGGGAAGAGAAGAGAAAAGTAGAGTCCACAAGGACATTTTGTTAATAATTTTGAGAAGGGAGTATTTTGTTTGTTAGTTTGAAAAAGAAGGGTATTTTATAAAATTTCCCGATTCAAATATCAAAAATAACGTAGGCAATTTTCTTAATGTGAATTTTTGCATTGATACTGACATTTTTTTAAAATGTGTTCACTAAACAATCAATTTGTCCCATTTTTTCCTTCATTAAAAACATATTTAATGTTATGCGGGCAATTTTCTTAAGAAAATTAATTCATAATTTTGAATTTGAATTATTACATTGATACTGACATTCAAAAAAAATCTATTCATTAAATATCTTCTGACTCTACATCTCAACGCTAAATTCCTTAATTATTAACCTACCCCCACGTTTGATGTACACACATCTGACATGTAGGGTCATGGACCATGCTTTGATGCCGTTTTGTACAATCATGTCTCACAAATAATTAAACAGTTCCTTAATATAAAAAAAATTAGTAAAGGCTAAATATATCCTTTCCAATTGCCCGGGACCGTTCTTTAACAAAATTATCTATTTGAATATGGCATGCAATGCAACATAAAAGACGAAATGTATAGCCTGGCACTATTTAAAAATATGAAATATTGAAGTCCATGCAAAGTACTGGCACTGAACAATTAATTAATAAGAAACAAGAAAATGCAACCAGTGTTCAGTTTAGATATAATTAAAAAAAAAAAGTGAATTGTCTTTTGTGCAATGGATGTGTCTACATGAAGTATTGCTAGTCTGCTACTGTGTTTAAGTAGAGCACCAAATAAGAGTGGGGTCCGGATTCCCTAATGTAACCCAATTTTTGGGTTCTGCACCGTGACCATCCGATTCTAATCCGTCGCTCATGATCATCTCGGGATCTGAATTCACGTCTCGGGATATGTGCACTAATTACCGGATGGATGGTCTCGGATTTGAATCAGACGGTCCCGATTTAAAACCCAACTTTTGAGTTACCTCACTGGATCTGGATTCCGGTCGAGGTTATGAAGTTTGGTTTAGTGACAAAGTCACATGGTCATGAATTTTAAATTCAGATGAGATTTTTTTTTATTATAATAACAAGAGTATTAAATAGTTAGATAACTTGATTTCTAATTTTATTAGAAAAAAAGAGTGAGGTTACAATAATGGAAATAATTATGTTGTTAATCCGATGGAACATGTTAACAGGAGCTTCCGAATCCAACCATTTCAATTTTTTCATGTGCGAACTCAATCAAGAAGGTTTTTCATTCACAAATATCAACGGTTGAGATTGAAATAACAACAGATTTATTTCCTACGATAATATGCATATTACTCATCAACCTTAAGTAGAGCATCAAATAAGAGTGAGGTTTCTATAATATACATATTACCATAATGTACTTGAAATTGAAACCTTGAAGACTAAACTTTACATTTTTTTTAAAAATTACTATTTTTTAGGTAGAACAGAAAATCACTTAGTATGAATATAGAAATTTATATGAAAATGTATCTAGTGACACTCCACCAAAATAATTATGAATTAACAAGTCACTTTATGAAATAGATCTTCTGGTACCATATTTGGGAAACAGATTTTCTTCCTGGTCAAATAAAACCTTTATTAGAGCCACTCCTGGGGGCCTACTTGATTGACAGCAAATAAATAAAAATATTAAATCTTTCTAAACATACCATAATTGCACTGTACTTCTTGCCCAGAGAATTCTCAAAATACTGGTGAATTCACACAGTAATTTGACGACAAAATTAAAAGGTTTGGCTATGTAGTAAAATAGTATATTTGGAAGTATGTCGTGTTACAGTTTCTATTATGTTGATGCAATTAAATATCATCGTCAAAGTACTGTACGTAGAATCTTACTGCATGCAAACATTAGGCGCGTTCGGTTGTTGCCAAAAACATTACTGTATATGTGAGAAAAAAAAAATCATTCACGGTGCACCTGTTTCACTGGATTTTTTTTTCTCGCATTATCAGTAAAATATAGTTCACTGTGCACCCGTTTCTATTCCTATTTCTATTTTCTAGCGGTGGCCGAACAGGCCCTAACAATCTGTTCGGTTGCAGAGAGAAAACGAAAATGAGTTTGAGTTCGAATCTTAATTTAAATAGTTGAAACACAATATACTTGAAAAAAAAATTCACTCCAAATAAATTTTTCTTTTTTCCACGGATACAGTGTTTTGCTAAACAACCTCTAATAAAAGAAAACATTTTATAACCCTGCGTAGTCTTACGAAAACTTGAAATAAACATCACATTACGCAAGAAATCATCAGATATTAGTGAAATGGAATAGTATTAGTGAAAGATAACTAATAGAAATTTGGAAATTTCATTTGGGTTCTTAGGTGAAAAATATAATTATTCTAAATGAAAAAATTAAAAAAATCTTTCCACTTACAAACACCACTTGTGTTCTTTTTTTTTTTTTCTTTTATCCCTTACTCTGTAATATCTATCTTATTCAATAACAACTACAGTAATATTATAATATATAATGAGGAATCCACTTACACCAATTTTTAGTGACACAAAATTACATCATTTATTTTTAAAATTTTTAAACAGTTGATCCAAATCGTTCAACAACTTTGATATATTAAAATGTACTTAGAGACCAAATTTTATATTTTTTTTGAATTTTTTTGAATTTTTGTATTCATCTTAATAAATAGTAAAAATATTTAAAAAATATAAAATTCGATCGGCAAATACATTTTAATATATCTAACTTGTTGGACGGTTTAAATCAACTATTTAGACTTTGAAAACTTTAAAAATAGATCATGTAATTTTGTGTCACAAAAAAATAATGCAAGTGAATCCTTCCTCATATATAATACTCACAACACTAATAATGCTTTAAAATAATTGTTCATAGCATATTTATAAGTTTATCAGCATTTTTATTTTTGTTTATAAGTTCATAGCATATTTATAAGTTTATCAGCATTTTTATTTTTGTTTATAAGTTCATAGCATATTTATAAGTTTATCAGCATTTTTATTTTTGTTTTCGTCTCATCACTAACATTCATCATCACCTCCACCATCAGCACCAGCACCATAACCATTACTACTGCCAACTGTTATTACGAATATCTTCTGATATATTATGATATATATCTACTTTATATGTCATTCTTATTGTTGTCATCATCACTTGTTATATTATTATTGTTATTGTTATTCGCCAGATACAACAATCATAATTGATAATAAACAACAATTTATTAAAATATTCGAATTAGTAATTTCAATATTTTGTATTTCTCATAATACAATAAAAGATATGATATATTTCACATTAAAAGAAATGATATATGAGAAGGGATCCACTTATTTTTATGACACCAAATTACATCAAACATTTTTAAAGTCTAAACAGTCGATCCAAACTATTTAACATGATCTCCACATTAAAATGTGCTTGGAGACAAAAATTTATATATATATATATATATATATTTTTACTTTTTATTAAGTATTTTACAAAAATATTGTTTTCAGACTATTGAATTTCGGTACCCATCTTAATAAATAGTAAAAAAGTTCAAAACAATATAAAATTTGATCTCCAAGCACATTTTAATATATCCACATGATTTGGATCGACTGTTTGAACTTTGAAAATATAGAGTGTAATTCGGTGTTACCAAAATATAGTGTAAGTTGATCATGATATATTTCACAATAAAAGATATGATATATTCAAATTTGTATTCGCCCGCAAATAATTTTGCTGGTGATTTGTTGAAGGCATAAACTAACCTCACAAATCCGATTAAGCACAATTAATTAGGTTTTTATTTAACAATTTAATGTTGTTCTCCTTTTAAGGTAGGTCATATAGATACGCCCAGAAATGCATCCATAAATTCAAGAAAAAATAGCACTTACATTGAGTTTACTCATCAAATAAATGAATTGGCCAACCTAAGAAATGCTTGCCATTGGAACTTGGAACTGGGTGTAGGAGCTTCCTTTCCCAAAATAATCATCTCTAAACCTGAGCCTTTCAAATAGTACAGTTTCCATTACATTAGATCATCAACAATTGTAATTTGCTTATGAATATATGCTTGTTATAATCACCATATCAACATGTTATGCTATTTGTTCTCAGCAACACTGAAACAGATTTGCAAAAGAAATTGAATATTGAGGTGAATAGTACAAGGCTAAGTGTAAACTATTTAAGGATCAAAAGTTAGGATGAGAAGACCCCAAAATAATAGAAAAGCTAAATTCAATATTCAACTTAATTTTTTTTTTTTTTATAAAAGTGGCAAGCCATCTGTTTCAATAGAAAAATAGAAACATAATAGTTCATGAAAAGCTGATGAAACTAGAAATGATAAAGATCCTCAAAGTGTGAAGCACCAAAAAGATATCTAAGGCTGATGTCTTAAATCATACAGTAATAACATATTGCCAAGATTACTAGATCATATCAAGAAGACTAAGAATAACCACAAAACAAATCACAAACAAAATAATCCTGACAAGTACAGACTAATCAATCCTGATTATAGAACGAGAAATAGAGGCACTAGCAAAAGAAGAACCAGAATCTGCAGTAGATGGATCAGCCGCCATAAAAGCAGCATCAATGGCATCATACTTAGCACGGTCTCGAAGGTAATCAGAAGTATCGGAGCCCTCTAGATCAAGACATGGGTCTTCCTCCGACTGGTTACTTACCCTTTCCTGGATATCGGTATCCGACAAAATTATAATACTGTGTGCCTCAGATAAATGTCTCATGGTTAAGAGGAATTTTGTCTACAACAAATTAAAAGATTGGATAATTTGCAGGACAATAGATCTACAAATTAAAAACATCATGAATTTGTAATAGAAAGTACAGAAAGTATACCTCTGAAAATGCCAATGTTACTCTTGAAGAGAAAAAAAAAAATTCTCTTGAATAAACAAGATTTTAAGAAAAATGCTTTTCTCAGAAAAAAAAATACAAATACTAATGTTTCTACTTGCAGACAAGAAGCATCACCGTGAATCTATCTAATCACACTTAAAATTTGAAAAAAAAAATGTATTACTATAACCAGAGGAGAATTCCTTCCATTGTTTAGATATGAACAGTAATTACAGAGCTACGGTATAAGCGCCAAAACAAGGAAGAGAAGTTCATATGAATTGACAAATAACCTAAGAAATTAATTAAAGAGCACCGATGAACATTAAACAAGGTATAAAAGGAAACAAGGGCAGCCATGTTAGCAAAAAAAACCTAGGAAAGAAGAGGTCATTAATTGTTTGCCAGAAAAGAAAAAAGGTTAAAGAAGGGAGCTCCCTTCAGTCCAAGCATGGACAATATAAGATCGAAGCTTTATCTCCCGCATCATTCATGCATCTACCAAGAACAAACAACACTTTCAAACCCTAATTAGGTTTTGTTTTTTTCACTTAGCAAGTGGATGAATGAGTCGGCAGCTAATTCAACCCTAACACCACCCATTAGTGGGCTGAAGGAAGCTCACTTCCTCTGACCAACTCCATGCTCAAACCAATCCCTAGTAAATCCAAAGACGCTAAATTTATAGTTGAAAAGTGGTAACAACTACTACTAAAAATGGTTTCTGGTAACAACCCTAGCTAACACACTTAGAAAGGTTTCTGAGACTCTGAGAGGCCAGGTGAGGTAACAGGGTCAAGAAAAGATTTAGATCTTTCTGGATTTGCAGAGAGAAAAAGTCGAAGAGAAATTGAAAAGGGAGATAGAGAGGTTAAAATGAATAGTATAAAGGCTTTGATAAAGGAAAGATAGTGAGAGAGCACATGTAGAGACAAGGTGACATCACATCATAAATAAATAAAAAATTATTGGTTACGCGGGTTCCGCGCTTTGTGTTGTTTATACCAATTTTTTAAATTTTTCGTAATTTAAAAAGATACGTTCTGCCCATAATAGGACAATTACTTCCCAAAAGTTTGTTTTTCTAGTGCTGTAATTTAATGAGGATGGCAGTGTTTTTCCAAAAAAAAAAAAATTGGCAGTATATTATGTTCAAAAATCACCGGACATATATATTACCACGAAAAATAAACAAGTGTGCAGGGAACCATAATTAATATACATTTAAGACTCGTGGAAAACGAGTCCGATAAAGTAAAACGGTAAAACCATATATTTTTTTTGAATTGTTTACTATATTTTTAGAATTTTGTAAAATCGTTGTTTTTTTATAATTCAAAATTGTCTGAAAATAATAATTTTTTATACATCTTAATAAATATTAAAAGAATTTCAAAAAGTGTAAAAATAACTTATAATTTTGAACGATTTGAATTGATTGTTTAAACTATAAAATTACATAAATAATTATAAGCATGTGGTGTCAAAATGTGTCACTATGGTGTAATTGAATCCCTCCTCCTGATATAATTACATTATGTGGATAAGATAATTTGACGTTCATAGTAATGTATACGCATATATTTATTATAATTTAAATAACAATATGTATATGCCCTAATCTGGCCTATGGACAAAACATAAACCGGACATCTTAATTTACAATCTTTTATAAATTTTGAGAATAGAATAAATCAATATGTTAATTTTGGTTACGTTTGATCAAATAACGAGTTCTAAAGATCTATCTTTAGAACGGAGAGAATAAAAAATAATTAAGGGTTAGTTCAGCAACAAGAAACATTTTTGAGAATGAGAATTTTTAATATGCAATAAAAATTTCTATTTGTCAAAATTAAAGACATTTAACTTATGAGAAACTTTAGAATATAGGTGTTCGGTAAATGCTTGAGAATTTTGTTAGGATGCTATTTTTTTTTTTTTTTTTTTTATGGAAGTAATACTAAAATTAAACTATATTAAGTGTATCAATACTTATCACTATAATTATATATACCATACACTAAAAAAAATTAAATGAGTGAATTGACGATACATTAATTGCAAAGTGATGTCAGAGTGAATTGACCACTTGGACTGTAAATGTTAATTTGGAAATTGATCCAAATGACATTGTGAATGCATCGGATGGAAATGAAGAGTACGCCAAAGATGTTTAAAAATTTAACAATCAGCGTCAAACAATAATGAAAAAAAGAGATGAAGGTGCTATGTTTATGTGGAATGATTGTGTTAGAGGATTATCTTAGACAGAATATGAACTTAACTTAAAAATTAGTCTTGCGTGGGGAATTTTTTCAGGTGAAAAGGGAATTAAAAAGGGGAATTGATACCAAGTCTTCAAATAGATCACCTGAAAAAATTCCTATTATTCTATTTTTTTTTCCCCTATAATTCCATAGGAACAACTGCCTCTGAACAGACCCTTAAAATGACCACTCTTCACTGTCTTTTTTTTTTTTAACTAGATTACACCTTTAAAGGTATCATTAAGTCCAGATGTTCATAAAATTAGTAAGTTTTTTTAAATTCGATTGCCGGATTCGAAAGAACGATGGATGACAAAATAACTGGTTTCACAGTATTGTTTTACAAAGCGATACAATGCAAAAGAATTAAGCAAAATTAAAGAAATCATAGGATGGTATGATCAGAGGTGGAACTAGAAAATTGAGATTGAGAATACTAGATAATTAAGTATTGTATAATTTCAATTTATGACAAGACTAATAATATAATTTTTGTAATAATTATGAAGTGTCAATTTTACAAAATTTATTTACAAATATGATCCGAATATGTAATCCTATACAACTTACCGTAGTCCCTCCTACGCCATGTGAGTATCCCCACAGATATCACGAGAAGGTCCTGTTCGGCCGTTCCACTGTTCCCACGGGAAAATGAACTGAATTTTTATTTTTCCACATAAACAGTAATTTTTAGTTCAATTCCCATGCTCATACCCATTCCCAATGCATATTCAGAACACTCACGATCCGACCAAAATCAATAGAATACTCACGATCCGACCAAAATCAATTTAATGCATATTCAGAACATAGAACGAATGCTTAAACATTTGTGTCAGATTAAAACAGACGATTGAGTTCTCATTCTACACGGTCAAGTCTTACAGATTGAGAATTCGATTCCTGTCCATAATTTCGCCACCTCTGCACGGGTTTTAAAAAAAACAAAATGAGTAACAAATTAAAACAAATGGTCTGGATCAGTGTTGTAAAAAATGGAGAAAACGGTGGCCAAACCGTTTCGAATACGCTTAACGGATGCCTGTTGGCGGGAAAAAATAATTAATCGGCCGTTTATTCCCGTTTTTTTTCCGTTTATTCCAGTGAAATTTTTTTTTTCACATTGTTTTTTTTTTTCTATAATAGTGTGTGATAACAAGGTTTATAAATCATGTATTGTAGTTTTATTTATGCTTGGATATTCATCCAATATTTTTTATATATGTTTTTTTCTTCTTATTTACTTTGAAATTGATTAATTTTTCTATTATTTATATACCATTATTTTTTTTTACTTACTGATATAATTTTTTCAATTAGTAAGACATGTTTATTTATGAAATTATGTTATTATCATAAATTAAATTTAGTGATTTTATGTTAGAATGTTTTATTTCTTTCAAATAATATGTTATTAGTATTTGAAAAAGCTTAATTCTCAAAAAAAAATTCATTAAATAAATGTGTTACTTACACATGCAAAATACTTACGTGTTACGAAGAAATAAGCATAGTGTTATATTATAATAATAAAACTAACTTAAATTAAGTTTATTTGACAAGTTTAATGAGTTAAATAAATAATTTTTAATAAATTATGATATATATACATAAATTTAATAAAAACGTTAAATTGTCCACATAATTCCGATTAATCGGCCGCATACCGATTAATCACTTGGCGGTATCCTGTCCGTCCGACGACCGCATACCGTTATTTACAAACTGGTCTGGATCTCATCCTTAAGCATCTGAATTCGACGTACTGTTGGAGGAGCAGGATACATATTCATCACCGATACTATGCCCATTTAATACGGTATGAGTCAGGTACTGGTCGCTTTTAGTGTACTACAAACGGAGACTGGAGCAGTCAAAAAAGTTCTGGCGCCATAGGCCAGATGCATCTTCCCAACAGATTCGAAGCAACTGGTATGAAAATAAATCTAATCACAAATAATCACAGGATCCTGTGATTCCAAATCCATCCGTCTATTTTATGAATTGCACGAATGTCAAAAAGAGATGAAGGAATGGATTAGAACAACAGTCTGTGATTTCAAAGAATCACAGCAGATTTATATCAGACTGGAGAGCATGTAAGAAAGTACTGGAGATCTGACGCCTCTCAAGGAATGAATCCATGGCCCCAATTCGAGTTCCCAGGCAGCATAACCAAGAGGAACATCAGGTGGCTAATTTTGGAACGACTCAATTTGCGTTACTAGTTTTACATTTCCTATGTTTGTAATCTAATGTGTAGTTGTGTACTATGTGGTTTTCTCTATCAATGCGATCTCATTAGTGGAGTTAACTGTCAAAAATATAATAATTTTTCAAACCCGGCAAAGGAGGCAGCATGTGTATCCTGAACATCGCTCAAACTCCGCACATGCACTCGGTTTAGAAATTTTTTTTTTTCACAAACCGCAATTAAAAAATAATAATTTTTTGAAACCAATGATTATATTTTTTTCTTTTTTTACAAAAAATTACGAAAATTGAAATGTCATTTCGGTCCGTCATTTTTTTTTATAGATTTTCATACCTGCAGTTACGGAAAATTACACCGGAACGAAATGTCATTTCGGTTCCGGAAAAAAATAACAGACCGAAGTGTCATTTTGGCTCTTATGATTTAAAAAAATATATAATCATGTTGGTTTCAAAAATTTTTTTTGTTAATTATGATTTATAAAACAAATTAATCAGTTTAGTGTATTTATTTTCTTACATACTTACGACGAGTATCTTGTGCGGTACGGCATGGAGTCCAAGTGTCCTACTCATATTTTGAGTCCAGAATCTCGACCATTTAATTAGAATTCAGATCAATTCAGCTCATATCGTAGAGAGTTCTTTTAACATTTGTATCGATATATAAATTAGGGGTGCAAACGGGCCAGATATAATATGTACATACTTAGATCCATTTTCAAAAATTAGATACAAATATATTCGGTGTTCGAATATTAATGCAGATATGGATATTGTTTTAAATTTTAATTATCTGTATTCGAATAGTAAGTATATACCATATAGTTAAATATATATTATGAAAAAAATATGTTATTCATTATCCGATCTGTATTCGTATCTGTCTAATATCTGATCCGTATCCTAAAAATAAAAATATATACGGATATGATTTTATCACTATTCAATCCGTATCTGAACCGTTTGCACCCCTGGTACAGATTGTATGATCCTGATTTATTCTGTAATAGTTTAAAATTTGAATTACTGCGGACATTATGAATTATACTACATGAGATAGAACACTCCCAAACAAACTAATATAAATTTGGTGCCTATTTAAAATATAGAGGTCTTTTCTTAAATTTGTGTAAGATTAAAACGGATAATTCAAATCTCATATACACGGCCAGGTATTGCAGTGGGATTCGACTCCGTTGTTCGTTAAATGGACAAGTAGAATTCTACTTTTACAAATTGATACATCCCGTCCAAGTGTGAATGAGCTGTATAGCTAGACTTTTTTCTTACTAGGCTCGTCCTATCTCGGTGGTGCAGGCTGAGATATAATGGATGGAGTGTTGTGCTGTGCTCAGGATGCGGTGTGTGTGTGCAAGGTATTTAACTCTAACCTATCATACCTCAGTAAGTGTGTTTAAAAGTCTAACCGGTAATAAATGGTGCTTAGCGCCTTAAATAGGCCTCGCTGACCGTACGAGCGGTAATAACACCGTGTTTACTGTTGGGAAAGACAGTTATGGCGAGTGTAAACTGAGGCCGAACTGGGCCTTTCTGGACTGGTGCTAGGCGAGGCCTAGTCCGGACGCATCATTTGGTGGACCTTGTTAAGTTGACATTGGCCGGTCATAGCTCTTTAGCCCGGTCTCTGCATGGGAGCCCTGTCCGAGCAGGTTTCCGGCCCGAGACTGTTTATGATGTTCTTGAGAGTTGGTTTCGGCCTGGCCCGGGTTAGAGGTCTGATGCCGAGCTTATTCATAGTTTGAAACCTGCCTTTGTTATGAACCGTCGGCACATGGCCCTATTACAAATCAAACTGTTAAATTTTTTTTATATACGAAGTTCAAATCAGATTAATAATTTAATTTGAAAATGCAGAATTCTGTTTGTCAATTGGCGAGCAGCGGATTCCGAACCATTGCGCTGGATCTGAATTTGCTTAATCGTTTAATTTTCACTATAAATATACTGAGTACCGAGTGGTGTTCTGTCATATCAAATACAGAGGGAATCTTTGATTTCCAGGACTACGTTGGTTAGATAAATCTGAAATTCCGAACCGTCAAATTTCAATCGGACTGTCAAAACTTAGCAGAGGTCTGACGATCTGAGAAACAGTTAAAACAGTTATATCATGATTAAGATATATATATATATATATATATATATATATTTGAAACGGCCTAATTATTCTGATAAAACTGAAGAGGAGATAAAGTCCTATTTTGATTTCCTGTTCTGATGAAACAAGACGGGAGTACACAGAAAAAGGGAAGAAGTGCCAGAGAAATAGTATGAAATCAGAGGCGAATCAAACATGTGCACTGATTGATTGATTGATTCATCTCTATCTTTGGTCAATTCAAAATGTCCCATCCTTGTTTGCTTGTTCGCACAAGCGAGTGACTTCAAGAATTTTTTTTTTATAAATCAAATTTAAAAAAAAACTAATTTTGTAAAACCTAACATAATTATTTTCTTTTTACAAAAAATTATAAGAAGGAAAATATTATTTTGGTGTGTTATTTTTTTTTTTTAACATCGAAATGATATTTTGGATTGGTGCGATTTATTTTGAAATATAAAAGAGTTTAAATAGTTTCAAAATATAAATTCTTTGAGAAGATATTTACCAGTATGTTCTTACTCTCCTCCACTGTCATAGATTAGGACTTTTGATAACTCCTAGTGCAGTTTGCTGGACACTAAGAAAATATAAAAATGAAGTTATTTTTAATAATGTTAGCCCTAGATCTGCTAGAACATTAATACTGAATATTAAATCTTTGGTTTTATATTTGACAGGTCCAGCTAAGAAAAAAGTGAAACAAGCAACCGCTGGTTGGTTGTCTATTATTGAAGATGCCATTCTTTTGAACTCTATTCCATCAAATATGGAACTGGTGCTTCACAAGGGTGATGGGAATGCAGATGAATGATTTCACTACTACATCTCTAATGGTTAGGATTACTAATCTACTATTAGCTAAATGATTAGTTATAGCATATTACTTATACTTTTGGTTACTAGATTCATCTATGATATGGGACATGATGCTTTTGTCTTGGATATTAGTTGTTGGGTCTTTTGTACCAGCTTATCAGGGTTTCCCCCCTCCTGATATAACTGTTGTCATGTAATTAATATTTTCCTTAATGGAATGAATTTTTGACCTCTTTTAAAAAAAAAAAATTCAAAATATAATTTATTTTGAAATTCTTGATCAATTCGTTTTGCTTGTAGATAACTAAATATCCTGACATTTTAGGCGTTTTTTGTTTTCCTTTTGCACTAAAACAATTATGTCTGTTATACTGACAAGCAAGTTAGGCGTTCTTTGTTTGCTTCAATCTACTACCTACATCAGTAAATAATTTATACGTACATGTTAGAATTTTTAAAAATCAGAAATATTTTTTTTACCAAACTAACTTGATTGGTTTTGTTTTAAGAAAAACTATAAAAACCGAAATAAGGCCTGAACTTTTTTTTTGTACCGAATTGCCATTTCGGCACGTGGTAGTTTTACAAGTTTTCAGTCCGCAGTCACGTGATTTTTTTCAAAAATCTATGAAACTACTTTGGGCTGAAATTACAATTTGGTACGTAAAAAAAGAACTCTTCGAACCGAAATGTCATTTCGGTTCTTATGGTTTTTGTAAAAACAAAATCAATCAAGTTGGTTTGATAATTTTTGTATTTATGATTTAAAAAAAATTCCACATGTTAAGTGTGTTCCAAGTCGCCTTAGATGTCAAATAACAATCATGCCACGTCGCTTAATATTTGGTTAGTTAGGTGTTAGTCGCATTCAGGGAATTGTTTTTTTTTTTAAAAAAGTGCTTTTGAGAAAATATTTATGAAATTGAAAAATAATTTGGGTTGTAAAATTTAATATTTTTCCGCATCTAAAATAAACTTGTCTTATATTTTAAGGTCTCATTAAAATAATTAATTAAAGATGTTTTCATTATTAACATTCTATGACTGGTTGGTAATTAATCTCTAATGATTTTGGCACATCATTTTTTTTTTGTCCGCAGTTAGTTTTGTAAGAAATGCGTTATATGACGGTGTGGAACGTATTTAAGGACTCTCTATTCTTTGAATTCGGATCCCATGAATTAACTCAATTTTTTAGTTTTGATTCAGACCGTCTGAGATGCTCTAACACGAATTTTAAAGGACCCGAATCCTTTATATAATATTGGCCGACACTGGACACGTCTAAACTTAAAATTTGAGTTACTTTAGGAGATCCGGACCCCTATCCTCTACAATATTGTCTATTTATGGTCATCCTCCACAATATCTTAATTTTGAGTTTGAAATTCAGACTGTCCGATCATAAATCCGAGTAAATTTGACATAAGTTTAAATTTTAAGAAACTCTTTAATATTGTGTTAATACTGACTGGACGATTTGAATTCTTTTTTAAATAAGTTGAAAAAATTTATTGCAAAGGTACTAATTTCCCATTCAAGTGTGTTAAATAATGCACGTAACAAGGAGATGGGTTGTGTAATGCACACGAGGTGCTTTAAATATGTGTTTTCACTTGAGATTCATAAAATTGTGCTCCACAAAACTAGTACAGAGAGAAAAGAAAAAGAAGAGAATATAAGAAGCAATGCGCGGGTTCCTCTCGTTACAATGAACACCTCAAATTAGAGGGTATAAATTTTGAAACTTTGTATAGCGCATTCTTCCACATTTTTCTCGCTACAGTATCCACATTTCTTTCTTTTCCTCTCAGATTACCTTCTTCTTAAACAAGTAAACAACATAGATAGACCGTCGTTATACGAAGTTCCTCTTTCTTCTCTTTAATAAAAGAGTTCTCCCTCTCTCTAAAGCACACTCTAAAAAACGGAGAGTGAGGGAGAGAGAGAGAGCATTGGTTGTTTGTTCTAGTCAAATATGTGTTTTTGACTTGGAGATACTTACGACTGTCATTTTTGAATTGTAGGATGCGCAGAATTAATTTCAATAATGAATTTCGAGGATATGCTATGCTGATTGCTGAACGCAGAGATGGACTTAGTCAATGGGGGTCAATTGATCTCCATTTTTAATTTTTTTTTTACTAATATGTAATTTTGTTATATTTTACAATAAAATATCATGAAATGGTAAAAATGACTCCCATTCTCCACGAAAATTTTTATATGATTGATCCCCATAATTCGGAAATCTGGTTCTGCAGGAAAATTTATATGTTTGACACTCATAGTTCGAAAGTCTAGCTCCGCCCCTGGCTGAAAGTGAAATGAGTCACAGCCATTGCGGTATACATCCATTGCATCTTTGGATTCTCACATTAATAATACCCAATATTATCAATAACAAGTATTTGGTTCAGTAACAACAAGAACATGTCTGTGAAAGAAATATCATGAGTTTAAAATTCTTTGTTATAAAGATTGAAATAAATAGTTTTGGGTAGTTTGATTCTCATTGTTCATTTAAAAGAAAAACCCAATAATATTATCAAGTATAATGTTCGAGCATCTGCATCCCTAAAATTCTTGGAGTTTCTAAAATAACTGTTAACAAAATTTTAAAAATTCTAAACTTTCTGAATTTCTAAATCTCTACATCCCTTAAATTAAAATTAGAGTTTTTTAATTGCCATGTTAGTGTTTAATTAAAACATTATTAAAAATTGAGCGAATACGAGTCAATTATTTCGCAACGTCAGAGTTTTGAAACGGTTTCATATTTATAAACTATTGAACAAAATTGCTAAATATTAAATCCATTTATATTTCTAAAATTGGTTTAGAAACTGCCAAATCAGCTTTGAAACTCCAAAATTTTTAGAGATGCAGATGCTCTAATTCTTTTCGATTCAGAATTTATTGACAATGGCTTAACTCTATTGCTTGAAAATGTTATCTTAACTAATTAAATTAAAAGGTTCTAAAATAAAATAAAATATACTCTATATGCTTGTTACTAATATTATAAATTAATTGTTTGTTTGTTAAGTTTCATACAATTTGAGTGTTATTTAACATTTTATGGAAGGTTATTTAACATCGACCCGTATAAATTTTTACTCATTCAATAAACGGTAAAATTATTAAGGCACTTGTGAGAGTAATAATTTGGATGGTTGATGGTTAATAATAAGACACTGACAGTTGATAATCTGGTAATTAGGAGTTGGAACATGGTTAATAAATGTTGTTTATGTAAACAACAGGCAGAATCAGTGCAACACTTATTCAGGCAGTGTCAGTTCACTGTACCGGTAAGAAGATAGCTACAGACAAGAAAACCTGATCTGAGAAAACCCCATGTTTGTCTTTCAAAAAAAAAAAAAAGGAGGTAAAATTAATATCAAATTCAATCATTTTTTATTTATACGAAATCGATAAAGTATATATCACGTTCTATGTGCTGAATTTAAAATTATAATTTATTATGGCCACTCGTTAAAATTGTCAAATCAATCGATTGTCATATCCCACTCACATTTTTATCTCATTATTATCCTTTTGTTAATCGCGTTGCTAAAGTATAAACTTAAACATTCAAAGGCGTTATATATTATACAACAAAAAGAGCAATTAGCAAGCAGGTAATGGGAACCGAATCTTCTGTCTTTCTGTGTACAGAAAATTTATGTCTCTAAAGTCACTGACACGTGAATTTGAAGTAAATTCGGGACAAAACTATATTTAATATTTAAATTCATTCTAAATTCACGTGTCAGTGACTTTGAGGACATGAATTTCCTGTGGACAGCAGGGCAGGTGATCCGGTTCCCAGATAATGGCCTGTCCGGAATAAAATTATATCCAATATTTAAATATTGAAATTCATTTCAGACTCACGTATCAGTGACTTTAGAGACATAAATTTTATGTCCACCGCGAGAGATAAGAGTAGGTCGGATGGGCATCGGACCTATTTTTAGGTTCAATTAACTCTAACATCGTACGATTATCATTGAGATTTGTGCGCACGAAAACTGAAAAATACTTGCACGGATTTTAATGAGTTTGCACGAATCTTGATGCAGATCCGACGGTCATTTCATCCATTGAAAAAGGTACGTCCGATGCGGACCTACTGTCAATTCTCACAGCGGCACAAGTGATCCGGTTCTCAGGTAATGGCCGTCTAGTAATATAAGGTTAGTGCAAATTTTTGTGTAGGCCCTTTAATAAAGTTGTTTTGTTTCATCTTTTCCTTTTTAGAACAAGAAAAGGCCAAGGGCCCATGGACTGGCCTTGATATTCTTTTGTTGAGACTTGTCACAATAGCGTCGTTTCTAAGTACATCTCGCGTGTGATTTTATAGGCCTTTTGTCCTTGGTTGTATTCGCTTTATTTGTTCTAACTTTTCTATCGTCACCTCTTACCTACAGCTGCTTTGCTTGCTCGCTCTTGTTGTCTCTTTGTAAGGTTCTTGCTAATGAACAGGTGAAATGGTTGTATTGTCTCTTCAACTTGGACATGTTTATTCATATTGCATTATGGGTCATATGGGATTTGCTACCATTTTAATTTTAAGGAAAATTATGTTGCTTGCTCTATTTTGTTCATTATATTTTACATTTTATTTGATGGTTTTAAGTCGATATTTAAATTAATTAATTTACCTGAAAAAAAAAATTAGAAAATGAATTCTTGTTTATTGAAAATTGTAAATTTGTAATGGGTTCTATAAGAGGAGTAAGCGTGGAGTTCAGACGTGGTTTAACTTATTTTTCCATTATCTCATCTTATTGATCATCATATTTTTACATCTCGGTTGATAGCTTAAGTGTGATGCACATGTTGTCATAATAATACTGATTTCTCACTACCATATATTAATGAAAGTTCATGGGTCTCGATTTATTTTTAATATTTTTAAGGGAGGAACTTTCTCTTTTTTTGAAAAAAAAAAAGAGAGAGGCGGAAAACCCATTTCATTACTAAAATAGTATAATTACATGCATCAGTTCAGCCAGGAGCTATCCTGATCTTGCTGTTTCACAGTAGCACATTAACAAAAGAGGAGCTTTCTCTTGATTCATCTTATATTGATCAGACGGTCTATATACAATATATAGCACTTTATTGTCGTTCCTTCTATAATAAGGGGAGGGGGTTCGTCCATTCTCCAATATATATAACCTTGAATTTAATTCATGAGCCATATGTTCTATGAATCGTCGATGCAAACAATACTACATTTTGATGAATTAAGGTGTAATTGGATTAAAAGATATTTTGTTTTAATATTGTTTTTTGTACAAATTATTGTTTTCTGCAAATATTTAACTAAAGAAACAAAACAAAAGGGAAAATGAGTAATATTTATTTTATAAAGAGAATCAATTCAATTACAAAATCGTTACATATCATAGTTTTCCTACCCTCTTCTGATCTGTCCTTATAATTACATACCACCTTCCCTTGTATTTTTTTTAATTGTTTAATAAATATATAACAGGTCCTTTGGCTACTATTTTTTTTTTATTCAAAGTCCGTAGGCATATCATATAACTATAACAAGTGAGTTACAAGATTATTGAATACATGCAGTGTGTCAGTTTCCATAAAATCCTAGTGTGTACCCTAGTTTACATTAACTAAAAACAAGACAATGCACAAATACAGAGGACATAACACTTGCAGGTTGCTGCCCCGTGTTATTGGTTGAACAATTAGAAGCCAACATATGATAAGTCTTACTGGCATGCCCAGGTAGCAAGAAGATGGGCCTCAGTGTTATTTCTTCTAGCATAACACAGAGAAGGAAGGACCAGTACTAGTGTTGTAGCATGAGTAGATGGTACCAGTCGCATACCAGTACGTATTCGTAATTTCGAAGCAACCAAAAGGAAGTATCAAATTCAAGAGAAGCCAAAAGAGATCGGTAACAGTCACATATCATTATTCTAGAACTAAACCCAGAGTCAATACCCAGCTAAACATTACTAAGAGAAGGAGAACATGAAGGAGGAGGAAAGGTAGAGAGAGAAGATGAGAGGCAGTTAGGCAGGAGAAGAAAGAAATCAACATCAACATCACTCAAAACACTATTATCATCACCCAAAACAGAACTAAAAAACATAATACCTAAATTACAAAAATTAACAAGAAAGAGGAGTTCCACCCGATCACCATTGCGATGGGAGGCAGAGCGGCAAACGATGGAGTGACAGAGCTGCCGGAGCAACAGGATTAGCAAAGAAGACGGAGGAGGCACAAAGAGAAGATCTCGGAGAAGAAGAGAGGCTTGAGGAGACAGAGGAAAAAAAGGTGGAGGCAGAGTGGACGACAGAGAGGAGGGGTGGTCGGATAAGAAAAAAGTGGAGGGAGTTGGAGGAGGCGATCGGCTAGAGTTTCGTACGACTCTCAAAATAGTGGCGGATAGAAAGATACTTAAAACCTTAGACTTTCGGCTACTACTACTACAATAAAATAAATAAATTTTCTATGCTAAATTAATTCTAAATTAAAAGGTAAATTTCTCAAGCATTTTCAATTATTTCTCGTGAACTTGAGGACACAATTTATTATGAGAAATAGATTAACGATGGTAGAGTGGTAAAAACGTGTCATGCTGTGATTAACACGTCATGATTTTGGTCTCGTGCCTTGATCAAAATGTCAAAGGTGGTTACAGCACATGAGTCACGCCGTGCTCAAACATGCCGTGTCCAAACGTGATCAGACCAAAATGTCAAAGGTGATCACGGTACGCGAGTCACGCCATGCCCAAATGTGCCTGGTCATGTTTGGTCATATTTAACTCTCTTTTTTTTCTTCATAATTTAGGTTAGTTTATTCAAGATTTAACGGTTCTAATTACACATGACTCGTGTGACCACGTGCTGTGTCATGACCAAATTTTTCGCATGACGTGCCGAGCTGTGCCAAATTTTCAAAAGATAACTACGGCACACAACACGCGATTCACTGTACGTAATAGTCACACGTACCATGCCGTTTTGTGACGGAGCCAGCTCTGCCGGACTATTTTTCTCACTCTAGCTAGAGTGTTCTATATTTACCATCCGATAAAAATCTGAGTCTCATTTTTGTATCTTTGGGGTATCATTACATGTAGTTTACATACTGCCATGTGGCCCAAAAAAGGTTAACTAGAAGTATGGGTTTGTTTTGCACTTTTGTTCGTAGAATCTTAGCTTCTTTTTTTACATTAGTGCAGAGCCTCCTGCATCTTTATTCTTTTTATCTTTTTGTCAAGAAATGCTATTCTGTAGCTCCCTCTTCTATTCTATTCTATTTATTATTTTTAAGTTATCTCCGTGGGATATGATTATGTTAAATTGATTCTTGTTCTATTTATCACACGGGACATGCTTTGCTTTGAAGAGTCATAGTCTCTAATACAAATATTTGGTAAATATATTGGCAGCACTAGTTTGACTTCATGAAGCGCATTGACTATATATCCTTTTCAATATGCCTTTATTAGTTGTGTTGTATGAAGTCAAAATAGCTCTGTCAATATCTTATTCTAAAGTAGGGCATCACTTTCTTAATTCCGTAAAAGGTAAAGTAAATCTGAGGCCAGCATCTTGTGTGAGAAACATATTCGTCATCAGGGGCGGACTCAAGCCTATCCGGGGGGGGGGGGGGGGGGGGGGGGGGTGGGGGGGCAGCTATCTCTCTCTGGATTTTGCATTTTAGTGGAAGTTGGGACGTTTCAATCGACTCTGCCTCTCTCTGGAAATTTTTTTGTCCTCCGCTGAATATTTAATTTGCAGTTCGGGTTAAATTTAGAGTTAAAATTAAAGTAAATTTCTTTAATTATGATTAATAATTAGAATTATAGATTGAAATATCAGAAATTACAAGTCAGAGCATTGAAAAGTAGAAATTAAAGCATTATTTTTTATTAAATACTTAATTAGTTAATGGATTTGGACTCGTTTAGTTATTTAAATCCGATTCGATATTTTTTTGCCCCTCCTGACGAAAATCCTGAATCCGCCCCTGTTCGTCGTTGAGGCATAGTGTGACAAATATATGGCTATGCCAAAAAAAAAAAATTAAGTATGATGCATATGTGAGAAACTATTGTTTTTTTGGCTATCAATATCATAATTGTAATCAAGTTTGTAACATTAAATATTTACAAGAGATCATTCAACTACATAATTTTTTGACCCTCTTATATATTAAAATTACACTACATCAGATTTTTCAGTCTTCAATCTCAATTTTCTAATTCTATCCCTCATAAGTATACTTGTTAACGATGTCTAGATTTATTCTAGCGACTCTTCTGTTAGTATAAGAGTATCTCCATCCCACAAAAAGTTTAGAAATTGTAATTTAGTCACGTTACTGAGTTTAGCAATTAGAGATTCATAATTTCTATATCACTCCGTCCCAACAATTAATTTTGTGAAGAAGGGAAAGCGCTATAATTAATTAGCCACGTGTCATTAAGCAAACATTTTCTTTTAAAACAAATTTGCTAATTTAGAAACTGTACTACATCCCAACAATTCTATTAGCAATTAACACATCAGATTAGCAATCCAAAAACAATCACCGTTGTAGATACTCTAAGTATATTTACCGCAAAAGACAAAATCATAGCATTCAGAGGAAACCATAATGGGAATCCTCCTAAGAAGCTTTGTTCCTTATTCTCTCATTTAAAGGATAGATCCTTCTGATATTTACATATAAGTATTATTTACCAGAAAAGACAAAATCATGGCATTTAGAGGAAACCATAATGGAAATCCTCCTAAGAACCTTTGTTCCTTGTTCTCTCATTTAAAGGATAGATAAAATTTATACCTATCTCTATGAGATTCCATAATTTAAATTAATGTGCAAAGTTATGTTGGAAGTTTCTTGCTGATCACCTTACTTCAAGAATCAAGAGAACAAACCAATGATTGTTTTATCCCTTGCAAATGTGCCTTTTTGTTTGGATTTACAATCAGATGGCTAATCTACATCAGGCTGTTATTCCCCTAGCACTTATGCAAACACAATGATTAAGGTTCTTCTTGTTTTTTCTTTGTTTAAGTGCAAAAGAATATTAGTGATAATGACTTAGATTTAATGAAGAGTGTTTCGGAGAAATAAATTTTATTGATGCAAAATATTTATTACAACATTTGGGGGGTAAATTTCATCGGAGTTCACTAAATCTTATTTTTTGTCACAAATTGGTCAGTCGAGTTTGATTTGTTCCTCTATAGTCATTGAACTTTTTATTTGTTTTAATCAAACCACTTTTTTACTTCGTAATTCAAAATTCTAATGTGATATCATCCTACTTTTTTTTTCTGTCAAAAAAACCCTATAAAATATTGAGTTGCATATTTTATTTGTATTTTGGACGAAATAAACATATTCAGTTAGTTTTTGAATGAAAAAGTTACAGATCTGATTGAAACAAATAAAAATTTAATTTTTATAAAAAGACAAATTAAATTTAAATGACTAATTTGTTGTAATATATATTTTGCAACCATAAAAGTTATGGCAGTATGGCACCGAAACACTCTTCATAAAATATATTTTTCATTATCGCTTGTATTATTTTGCACTTAAACAAAGACAATCAAGAAGAACTCTTTTTTTTTGAGGAAAAATAGAGTCAAGTCCATATCTGATTGCTCTGAAACAGTTACATAGGATTTGTAACAAAATTGTGAGAAATGAAAATTGGCTCAAAACAGCTTACACTATCTAAACACAAAATACCAGTACTACAGATTAAAAGTAAAAAAAAAAAAAAAAACAGCATTAACCAAAAGGTCTGCTTTGACAGTAACAACCAATGACTTTGTTTTGTAAAATTTGATCCTCTTACTTTCTTTTCTATTCTTTGATCTGTCAGTATAATGTCCGGTACCAGTACCGGTACCACAGACTGTCTATTTGTGTCTTTTACCCTTCTGCACAGAGCTTGTGTGCAGTCGCAGTCGCCGAACAAATATTTTACCGATTCTGCCCTTGCTCAACACAACACAGCAGTTAACAATGCTCCATGTGTTTGCATCAATGCCCTCACTCAACAATCAAGAAGAACCTTAATCATTGTGTTTGCACAAGTGCTAGGGGAATAACGGCCTGATGTAGATACCCATCTGATTGTAAATCCAAACAGTAGATCTGATATGTTTAATATGATCTCCATAAGAAAATGCAAATGAAAATGTACTTGCAAATTAAATTTTATATTTTTTTTGAAACTTTTTACTAATTTAGAAAGGTTGAAAATCAATATTTTGAATGGTCTATAAATTTAAAAATCAATTAATTTTCTACCTATCTAAATAAGTAGTAAAAGAATTCTAAAAAATATAAATTATGGTCTCCAGGTACGTTTTCTTATAGAGATCTTGTTGAACAGTTTTGATCAACTGTTTGAATTTAAAAGTACAAATATTGATTCATAGTACGGACCAATTTGCGCTATGCATAGTATCATAGCCTCACTCATATTTTAAATCTCAAAACTTTGATTTTAGTTTATTAATGGTCTTTGACTGGGTCAAAATAGCATTCAAAAGATGAATTATGGTTTGACAAATAACCATGCAATCAGGTCTCTCCTTAAAAAACATCATCACATAATTAAGATGGCCTTGTATATGAATTGACATCTGCATCTTAGCCTAGAAACAAAAAGATATTTAATCTAAGATAACAAGCAACTTAACACTTGCCAGAAGGGTTCAAATGCTAACTACAATTTGTCCCCAAGGCAAGCACAGAAAAGAAAGATAGCTATTGTTTCAATGAAAAGTACCAACTAAACTTATCCTGCATCAAATTACTTAACAAACAACCTAAAGAGGATTAATTAATGCACTAACAATCAACCTTTCATATATCATCTAATCTAAGCAACCAACAATGTCCCCCGAAATTCCCCGAGGGGTTGCTATTTAACATAATAGAGACTCCGGTAATGCTGCGGGGTCCAGTTCCCAGCAACCACTCAGATTATGACCTGCCTTATCACTGAGCCGGTACGCTGGTATCTTATGCGAAAACCGAATAAACTCTCCCTTTGGTATCTTCACAGGTGTTTTCTCATGATCCAACTTAAAAACAGCCCTATAACCTGCCACCTTGGCAAGGTACAACACCTCAATCCAGGTACTAGTGACATTAGACACCCGTACCAGGTCATACTGACACTTTTTAGTAATGTCATTCATCGACCAGCCGATTTTCCAGTTACGGTACACAGCCCATGTCTCAGTTTTTACTGGTACAATCTCAAACACATTCTTCTTACCAGGTACCAGCACTGTCAGCACCTCATGAGAGAACACTTCAGTATTATTGTACCTAGTTTTACTGCCAAATGTAAATATACCGCAACCCAACGGGAGATCCAAATCGATCCACCTCTTCTTCTCTCCAACCACACCTTTCCCGTATGGTTCGAGCCACGTTATGTGCACTGTCTTCCCTTCCTGGTCAACCCGTTTCACCACTGCATAGTATTTTGGTAACTTATCGATATCATGATACAATGCCCATGTCTGACCCGGCTCGAACTTTTCAATAGATTTATCCTTTGCAAAACTGTAAAATTCAGACGGCGGCACAGACACATATTTCTGGGAAGGTGACGTGCTCGGGGAGATTTTGTCTGAACTGGCACGGTCTTTTCTTTCTTCTTCCTTCTCTTCTTTAAATTTCTTCATCGATTTTGGATCTAGGTCAATACAAGAAAAGGCATTGTCTAGGTCAGAGGGTGGAGATACAGAGTTCCATTTTCATTTTCACTAGTTCAAAATAACTAATATGAACAAGATGTAAACCTACCTCTTTGTTTCCTCTTACTACAAACTCTTTCTCCAGTCGTGCGCGCTCGAGCAACAATGGTTGAAATCTTGCAAGAAAGTTCATCAGTATCACTACCACCAGAGGATAGAGATATGATCTCTTTCTCAACCTCTCGGTGAGGTGAAGCAATTACTCGTGTTGAACTGTTGTTCGATTCCTCTGACTCTTTCTCCGGCCCCTTGTTCATATTTTTTGCGAAGAAAGAAGCAACTTTTTCGCATCCACTCCGATCAAAGATTAGCACTTTAAAAGATGAATCATCTTTGTATGTAAATACTAAAATATCATTTTCACAAATTTTATTAGCGGTTACAAATTCTTTCCAACCAGATTGCAGAGCAAATGTGTTGTCAAACCTCATCATTTTCACATGCCAAGTATATCCGCTTGGACCTTCAAGTTCAATGTTTTCGCTCAAGATGAACATTTTTGCAAATTTGTTTGGAATATTCTGCATGGAATGGAATTAAAGAGATAAACAGAGCATTTGTCAGTGGCAACGAAACGAAGTAGAACAACTAAAACTCTGAGAATCTGAAAATAAAAATAACAACGAGACAGTATATTTTTTTTGAGTGAAACAACGAGACAGTATAAC
Organism: Carex arenaria; assembly: GCA_964058825.1. Lineage (NCBI taxonomy): Eukaryota > Viridiplantae > Streptophyta > Magnoliopsida > Poales > Cyperaceae > Carex > Carex arenaria. The sequence continues at coordinate 445,834 of CAXKVW010000069.1, forward strand.
TTGCCATTGTATGCATCAAGGAAGAATTTATCTCCACATAAAAATGATTCATTCTTGCACCCAATTTGCCGCCTCCTTTCATGATCTCTGTCTCTCTCTCTCTCTCGTCTCTCGTTCTTCCCTTGGCTGATAGATCTCTTTCACCTCCAAATATCCAAATCTCTACGTATAAATTGAAACACAATCAAGTTTCATTAATTTATTCTTTTCAATTTTCGGGAACCCATTTTTACAGAGCAGTTTTTAGTGCGTACAGAGTTCGAATTTTTGATGGACCAAAATACCCCTACATCAAAGGCAGAAGATTTACTCTGTAAAATTCGAACGCTGATGATCAGAGGTATTTTGGTTCATCAAAAATTCGAACTCTACACGCACTAAAAATTACTCTGTAAAAATGGGTTCCCCAATTTTCCCATCGTTTCAACATCTGCATTTATTATCTACAATCAAATCAAGAGTTGACAGCCACAGGTCTTTGCGTGCTACACTCATTTACTTTACCTTTTCTTCCGCTTTTTCCATAACATTCCTGTAGCGAGTTACTAGTTTACTTACTCACAAGCTACAGTGACAAATGAATAGTTCAGATTTAGTTTTGATGGACTAAAAAATTCGTAATTCGAGTACAATTTGGAAATGATTCAGTGCAAAAAAAATGAAAAAAAAAAACCAAAAAAGCTCCTACAAAAAAAAATCGAGTTTTTTCATATTTTTATTGTGAATAATTCGTAATTCGCATTTTATTTGTATTTTATTGGCGAATAAAATATATTATACGTTTTTTTTTTGCATTTTATTTGGAGTTCGGTTTGGTAATGTAAAAGAAACGAATAATACGCGAATAAAATACGAATTTCTCGTGAGTTTTGTCACTATGATATGAGGTGGGTTTCTCAAAAAGTATTTTAAGTCTTTCTGTAGAGCCTATCCGTCAATGACTTGTATGTAACAGAAGTTGAATTATAAATGTTGCAAGTAATAGTGACAATATACGCGTTTAAGAATGATGATTAAATAAATTATTATACTGTCATTTTTATTTGAGTGAGGCTATGGTATTTTGTAAAGTGAGGGTCAATCTGTGTTTTGAATGTATATCTCTGTTTTTAAAGCTCAAACAGTCGATCTGAATCGCTTAATATAATTTTCATACGAATATATACTTAAGATCAAATTTAATATTTTCTTTTACGAATAGAAAATCATTTGATCTAAAAATTCTGGAGCATCCAAAAAGTAGTGATTTTTTACTTACTTAAAAGAGTAGCAAAAAAAGTTATAAACAAAATTTTTGGTCTCTTAATATATTTTCATATGAAAAAGTTCATATTAACTATTTATTAAAGATATGAAACCATAATATAGACTGATCAAATGCTTAACGCTTTGTCAAGTATAATAGCCGAACATTTTTTATTTAGAAATAAAATGATTATTTTCTCTGAAAAGGGTAGTGATGGAGTTAATTATTAAAAAGTCGATTATACCGCACCAATACTTCGGTGCAAACGTGGGGATATTACTTACACACACCGAGTCCGAACCTGCTGTAATTTTTGGGAATTACAGAATTCTAAAATTTTGAGATCAACAGTTCAAATTTTTTCATATGCGGATCTCGAAAATGTTCTCAGAAAAGTAAGTTTTATGCACGCATCTCGAAAAAGACCAACGGTTAAGATTGGAATTACAAGTTCTTGTTCAGACACACCAAACCCGAAAAATTGCTTGTAATGTTGCAATGATGCAGTGTAAGCAATATCCTCATGTTCGTACCGAAACACCACCAATTTAGTGGAATCAATTTTTCGGAAGAATAACAATAGGAACTCATTCGAAATTGGATCTGCGGCGATTCAATTGTTATGAACAGTAATTCTAAAATTTTTGTTTTTCTAAATTCAACTGTCTAATTATTTATGTGCACGTATCTCAAAACAACTGATTTTTCTGTGTACGAATTTCGAAACAATTCATCAGTTATATTTGAAAAAATAAAGATTGTAGAGTATTATTTATGGATAAAAAAATGACAGCAGATTCGGATCCAAACTTATTCTCGTCTACCTTGTAGACCAGGTCCATGCACTTTTTAGTAGTTCGCTACTAGGTAGACCAGGTCCAGGGAATTTTTTTCATGATTCGGGTGAATAATAATAGGAACTTATTCTTGTCTACGACTTTATACTTGAAAGCTGGTGTTAACAGAATGGAGGGTTATGCGAGCATCTGCCAAATGTAATTTGAAATATCACCATTTTGTGAAACGTTATAGAAATTGACAAAAAGCCTCAAGAAATATTTTTGCTGAATTCTCCATTTTCCATTCCATTTCTTTTTTCAAAGTAGATTTAAAGATTTCACAGAGAAGCTGAGCAAATCTAAGCGCAGATTAATTTTGCATTATACATAGAATTTAACAAAAAGTTTGTGGACATATCAGTTTTTCAGGTATTTTTGTTAAAAAAAATTATTCTTATTCTAACTTTATAAATATTAGTTTATTTTTATTTTTATAATTATTCTTATTCTAACTTCTATAGCTTTTTATAACTTTTTGTCACTCTGATTCGGAAATCCTATTAAATTTTATATGTAGTTTATTTAGACATATGATTGTACTTTTGTTATTTAAATTATTTAAGAAAATATCTTCACCTACTTTATATGAAATATAAATGAGAAAATATAAGAGTCGAGCTTTTTTTTTTTTAAAAATAAAAATTTGTGAATAGTCATTTTATTTTATTTTCACAAAGATAAAAATTGGAGCGACTGTTCCATCCTTATATATCTACAATCATATTCAAGTTTTGAATTTACGACCTCATTTTTAATAAATTTTTTTTAAGATTAATTATTTTCTACTTTTTTTTAATAATATGTGGAACTACAATACATCTTAATACAAGAATATCACTGCTCTCAAGTCTCAACTGTAGATTCGGTGGCACAAAAATATTCGTATTGAAAGCTTGAAAATTGAAATATATGCTATGAAAAGAGTGAATCTTTTAATAAAGAAGATTAATAGTGTTGTTAAGGGGTGAAAACGGAGTGGATAGTGGTAAAATGATATCCATATTTTATTTTTATTTTTTACATACATATACGGAGCGGATATCAGACATATACGAATACGAATCTGGATCAGATCGGATATTTATGAAAATAATATAAAAAATACTAAAATTCATAATATTTATCTAATTATAATGGTGAATAATATATTTTTCATAACATATACTAAAATATACGGTATATATTTATTATTTGAATACGGATAATTAAAATGTAAAACTATATCAGTATTCTTATCTATACGGATATTCAAAATGTCAGATATCCATATTTAATTTTTTAAAAACGGATCAAATATGAACTGAATATTATAGATATGCTTGTGTTTCAATCCTAGTTCCACTCCAGTGCTGTATCTATTATATAGATATGCTTGTGTTCCAATCCTAGTTCCATGTGGTTCAATGCGGATAAAGACAAAAGGTTCCCCACCTTCCATCCGACGGTCCTTGTTAAACAAGGGCCTCTATATAAGCTCCTCACTTTCCTCCTTGGATCACCAAACCACCAAAGTTTGCCCTCTCCTATTCATACTAATATCTAAGATTTCAAGGGTCTAAAGGTAAAAAAAGGGGAGCTCCCTTCGATCCAATATACGAGGGGAAGTTGGGATGAAGTATTATATGTATTTCAAGGGCTACTGGTTCATGGATGCCTTTGTGTGCACCAAAAGAACAAAAGAGTGCACATATATGGTAAGCATGTGCTGGGAGCTTGCATGTATATGTTTAGAGCAGTCTCGGTCCGATGTCCATTGAATTCAAACTAAGTACGATGAGCTCCATAACCATCTAATCTGTTTTAAGATTCATGCGTGTTTCTTTAATATCTGTGCACACTAATTTTAAAGCAGATCGGATGGTTATAGAGCCCATCAAATCCAAATTTAAGTTCGATGGGCATCAGACCCAAACTGCTCTCGTATATGTTGCCTTGCTTCTTCTCATACTTGGATTGAAGGGAGCTCCTCTCTCTCCTTCTCTTTCTCTCTGAATTATTTATTTATTGTTTTTTAAGTTAATTATTTTTGTTTCCCACAAATTTTGACTTATTTTGGACAAGGTTTTCTTTTGGTGTTGCAGGATCTTTGTAGATATTTGGTTGTAGGAGAAATCGGGTGTGTTGATGCAACAGTTTCTGAGATAGAAAGATGGAGATATAACCTTTCAATTTTCATTTAATGTTTATAAGAAATTATTCGAAATTTGAACCTACAATTTTTCACACTGAGAATGTTGTCTTTTGTTGCTAGATTAAAGACTAGTTCTCAGTACAACAGTTGATTGGCTCAATTTTCAGTTAAAATGTTTGTAGAATTTTGTTCCATATTTTTTGTTCATTGTTTTTAACATCTGGACAAAGCAGCTAGATTTCGATTTATATTTGTTGTAATATTAAATTTTTCCTTAATTTAATGGTTCATTGCCATTTGACATATGAAGAAAATCTTTTTCATGTAATTGTTATCTGAGGTGGAGTTAAGTATAATGAATGAGAGTCAATTTTATTTTATTTTTCTTTTAAATTTTTTATATTAGTATATGATTTTCTATGTAATTTAGAGTAAAATATTATAAATATTATAAATTGATTTCATTCTTATTACGAAAAATTATATAATTGATTTTTAATGTGTAATTGACTCTTATAATTTGAAAGTCTGACTTAGACCTGATTGTTACTCTTTGATTATAAAGAAATGTCTCATAATTTACTGTGAATAATCACAATGAACAGTTCTTGATATGGATACATTCTTTGCACATAAAAAACGACTTGAATTCTAATGTGAATTATACTATGCAAAAAATTCAACTCATCTAACTGTCCAAACTTGAAAATTTAGATATGCTGTAGATTTGATTAAGCAGGAAACATTAATTTATTAGATTTGTATTTGAAAATAATGTTGAATAAATTTATGTGAATTAAATTATGAGTTAAAAAAAAAAAGAGGGACGTGCATCTCATTGTTTTAACGCAATTACCGTTTTTCTTGGTACAATTTTCTAGACTTGCAGTCTGATTCGTTACAAATTTGGATAATAGATGTATTTAATATCAGGTTGATGCAATTTAATATTGTTCGTCCAGCAATGAAGAGGATAAAATTTAACCACCAAACTTTTAAATAACTTGGTTAATTATTAATCGATTTTCAAATAATAATCAGAATTTTTATGAAAAAGAATACATTTATAATTTTGTTTTTCAATAATATCGCTGGGCCTTGGTAAGAACATTTCACTTTCCACGATTATATATAATTTGTATTTCAGAGAAAAAATAAATTTGTACACAAAATAATGTTTTCTATCAACTAAATTTTTTGATCGCTTATGAAAACATAAATAAAGGTAAAACCAGAAAAAAAAAAAAAAGATGATGGAAGTGATTAGTATTTAAAGGAAATTCTGCTTATGATATCAGTGCTGAATTAGTGACAATTTTATGATAAAAACAGAATTAGCGCAATATGTCATGCACTCCCCATACAAATAAATAAATGCAATTAACTCCTACCAACAATTTCTCAGGGGTCTGTGGTAAATAAAAAAGAAAAAAATGCACACATTTTACAATTGTTATTGGTAAGTAGAATCATTACATGGCGAAGCTTGAACAGCATCAAATTCATCATGAAACAGAGCCTTGCTAAGAGATCTATTTGGTGTCTTTGTACCACTAGTCGTCTCTTTTGTACCAGTCATGGGTGTCTCACACACCACAAAATTAGCCGAAACCCGTCTTCTCTTTCTCCGAGATGAGTTTGGAGGCCTCAGATCAAGCCCATTTCCCTCAAATTTGGGTTGTTTAAGGGCCCAAACCCTATGCAAATCTGGCATCCAACTCGTGAAGGATTTGAAGCGCCGTTGCCGGTCTATCCTTTCTCTGGCTTTCATTTTTTCCTCCTCCAGCTTTTGTTCATGGATCGACAATTCCTCAATTTTTGGTTCACTTGTGTTGTCTGGATCAGTGTTATTGGAAGAAAAAAATTCTCCATGTTGTTCTGACACGTCAAACTCCATCTGGCTGTATATTTGTTGAACTATATCTGGTACCGAATGGCCGTACCTGTAAAACATAATAATAAGGACATACATGAATACCTGATTCATACAATAATAATCTACATGAAATCCATATATTTGAGTAAATGCAACTCAGCATTAGATTTCCAGTGTTCTCAAAATAAACCCATCTTTTGTGCAATAAATTTGAAATAGTCTGCAGTACTAGTTAGCCTTTATTAAAATTGCAATAAATTATCTATGAGATACTGCTGTAATAAATGAAATCAAATATTCTTCAAAAAATAATAGTTTGTTTTTTTATCCCTTATAGAATGCACCTACAACAATAATTGACCCACTGATTCTTGTTTTCAGTTTATTTTGGAAAAAATAAGAAGCTATACTATATATTAGCTAGCCAATAGAAAGATAAGAAAATAAGTTCTCAATCCCATGCCGACCCAACTAGGTAACTGGTCTACGAGGCTCTGGTGCTTCTAGGTCTGGATCTGATCCAATACATATCCAACCTAACTAGGCTGGTGGTTTACTAGGCGCTGGTGCTTCTAGATCTGGACCAGATTATAAACATATCTGACCCAACTAGGTAGCTGGTCTACTAGGCTCGGGTTGCTTCTAGGTCTGGACCTGATCAATACATATACATGTACTTTGCAAAAGATGATAAGATGGGAGGAATATAACAAATACAATAATCCTTTATCTAGCAGCCTAAAGGGGTAAAGTTGCAGCCTGAACCTGACATGACCTCATTGCCAGCTCTTTTATAACAAGAACCATTATTTTCTAAATTTATCAAAAACAGAATATACCTAGATTTGATGGTCCTTTCAGAAAAATCAAGTATAGAAGCAGCCACACTAGAAGAATTGGTTTGTAAATTCAAATCTATGAATTGCAAAAGCAGACAAATCTCCCTTATCATCCTTTGTTTTCTGGTTTCTTCAATATGTGAGGCAGCCACTGAATTCAGTATCTCCATCCTGAACAAGATCTGTACCTCATGTCTGTATTATGTAAAGGAATACTACTAAGAGAATTACTAAATTAAAAGGCAAATTTAAAATAATGGAGAGAGCAATAGATGTGATTCTTCAGTGAGCAATTCTTGTATATGACCATAATTCAGCAAAGTCGGACACTAGAACAATTCATATTTGCAATTGCAATTAACACCCAGAAACTCTTTTTCGGTCAAAACTGAGCTCAAGCAAGCAAGACGACAAAATTACACCTAACTAATGAAGATAATTCTGATCGAGTACAGATTAAGGTAGCTTTGATTTTTTAATTTACTTGGAACATATGAAAAAAAAAGGTACTAGAGCAAAGGGCAAATTTTTTGCCATTCAATGCAAATGAACTACTCTTTTCCTTATAAATGCACTATGCCCAAATCAAAATAATGATTTAAGAAAAGCAGAAAGGATACTCTTTAAGCTTGTAATTTGTGTTGTAGCTACTTCCTTTGTACTTTGCAAGCAGGTTCTTTGGTTTCTTCAAAATAAGGTTTGCGACCTCTGGACCAACATCTCCATCACCTTCCACTTTTTTAGAAACAGCTTCTATCATCAAATGAACAAAACTCTCAACTGAAATCCTTAAATTGCCGTCCTCCAGCAATAGATCCTTCTCAATTTTCTCTTCTAAGCTACCAAGAAAAGCCTCTGCCTCTTCTACACTAGAAAATGGTGATACCCCCTCCTCATTTGTGTCCATTTTATCCTCAAAAGGAGCCACTTGAGATTGATTTTCTGTTTCTGCCTCAATCTCTCTCTCTTTGGCCATTAAATTGCATTTACCAACACAAGATTCTCTCATTTGACTGGCCCAACACTTAAAAAACTTCAACTTCTTCCATTTTGATGAGAACTTGCGAAAATAGAGATCACAGATGTCTCCAGAAACACCAGCCTCAGAAGAAGACAATGCAATTTCTCGAAAAGAGATAAAATCCTGGGATTCCAGTAAATGCTCCACTACCTGTTTTCTCTTCCTCTTTTCACCTTTAATTTCTGACAAACCACATCTGCATCTCTCTTTCTCAAGAAAACCCTTTTCTAATACATACAGTAATCCGTGGTTAATTGTGAATGGTATAAGAACACCTTCGAAACAAGTACCATTGCTATCTGGTACGGAAACCATGGCTAAATAGCTTCTACTGTATAGGAAAGAAAGGAACAGTTGCCAAATGGGCATTTCTCGTACCAGTTCTCCTTTTTCACTACAGAAGTGCTCGAGGATTTTGTCAGGAAAGAATACTTCAGATCCATTTTGTGTGCTTTCTCCGGGTTTGCTTGAAAACCCATGGATTATAACCATAGATGATGCATTTTTCAGAACCTTCTCAATGTCCCCAATTCTTTTAACTCCTTTAACACAAACTTTAGTGATTTCACGGCCGAAATTTTGGAAGGATGGCCTCATTTTAAGTGACCTTTGATCAATAATTTGCAAATGGAGTGCATCAATTTCACAGCTTTTGCACTCCAAGGGTTTCCCATTCACATCAGAAATCTCCAAAATCAACTCCATTGGTGCACTTGTGCTATTTCTTCCTTGCATATGCGCAATTGAACACCCAATGAATGGGAAAATAAGACCCACTGGGAATATAGAAGAACCAAGAACTATTGCATCAGTAGAAGAAAAACCCCAATGCTGCTCCTTGAAAGCTGCTTCAACCCAATTTGAACCGGTCATCTCCTTGTCAGATGCAATCTCAAAGTCAACTTTAACCCAGCAGAGAGTAATATCCCTCGAATCCAGCCTCTCCTTTACGGGGGAAAAGATTTGCAAGAATTTCTCAGCAAATTCACCAAAACAAATTGGCCCATCCCCAGTAACCTCCAGATCCACAAATTGAGCCAAAAAATTCGCATCTTGTGAAACTGGCGAGAACAATATTATCAAATTCGACCCAAATCTGAGCAATCCATGTTCAGTTTCAGCGTGTCTCTTACCCTCCCACACATACTCATTCTCTAGCTGGAGAAGCGATTTGGCGAGCAAAGATGCCTTAGAGTTTCCATTGATGCGAAAAGTCCCCAGATCCGGGATCAACGAAATCAATTCTAGGGTTTCTGTGAGTGCAATTAGGGTCTGGGGGTGGTGATTAAAGGAGAGGGAATTGGGGCATTTTCCGAGGATTTGGTGAGTTTTTGAACTGGAGGAGATTGGGGATAGGCTGGAGAAGAAGAACTTGAGTGCGGAGAGAGAAGAGGCGAGTTGTGGAGAGGAGAGGATGCGGCGGATCGAAGAGAGGATTGGGGTGAAGTAGGATTTGGGGGTAGAATTATGATTCTGAGGGGAGAAGAGGGGATCGAGGTCGATTAGCAAGGCCACACGCTGTGTCTTTGGGAGGAGTGGATCCATTAGAGAGATGAGAGGCGCGAGACTGAGAATGTAAACGAAGGATTGGAGCGCATTGGGGTTTTCTTCTTCTTCGAAATTTTGGCGGGAAAACATGCCACGGAAAAAATGCGCGATTGCATCTTCCTTTAGTTCGGGTCCGATGCCCATCGGACTTGGATGCCCATCGGACTTAAACTAAAGTTCGATGTTTACATAACCATCTGATCTGCTTTCAGATCTGTACGCGGCACTTTTAATATCTGTGTATGCTTTAATATCCATGTGCATCCACTTTAATATTTGTGCGCTCGTATTTTAAAGCGGATCGGATAGTTATGGAATTCATTAGATACAAATTTAAGTCAATTTGCATCCGATGGGCATCGGACCCAAACTGCTCTCCTTTCTTTAGGGATACAAATCAAATAGTGGTAAAAAATCATATCCGGATCCGTTATCGTATTGAATATCCTTAGATATATACATAAATATTTTCATAATATATATTAACTATTATGATACGGATAATTAAAATTCAAAATTATATCCGTATCTAATTTTCAGATATTGATATGGATATGATCAAATATTATCCAATTGCACCCCTATCTTTCTTTCATGGACCGTTTTATAAAAAAAGACTGGAAAAGAGAGAATAGTGAATAACATAAATTCTTTTATATATATTTTTGCCAAGAAGAAGAAGAATGTAATTTATGGTTGGAACAAGAAGTAATGCGCTTTTATTCAAATATGACTGCCGTATAAATTCCGAAATGTGAATCTTGTATACAAAATTATTATATAAAGTAAGAGTTGGGCTATTGTACTTGACGAAGTAAATTATATATTTTACTTCACGCTCATATTTTTATTTTTGAAGTTCAAAAAATTAATCCAAACAGTTTAACATGCTCTTCCTAAAAATGTGTTTGGAGACAAAATTTTAGATTTTTTGGAAATATTTTACTATTTTTTTTAGATTTTTAACAATTGTTGTTTTCCATAAAATTCTAGACCATAAAAACAGCGATTTTAAAAAATTCTAATGAAACAGTAAAATTTTTTTTAAAAATGTAAAATTTGATCTTCAAGCACAATTTAATATGGAGATCAACTTAAATAGTTTAGATCGATATTTTGAACTTTAAATTGTAAAATATGAATGTGAAGTAAGACACTCGCTTTACTTTATTAAGCACCCTAGCCTAACTCTCTCTCTCTCAATATGAATTTTGTTCATGAAAGTAAACAGTTTCTAACAAATAAATGTGTGCTATCAGAAAAATTGGAAGTGTTATCAGAAAATTTGCGTAAATAAGAGAAAAATATATTCAAATGAAGGGTGTAGTTAGTCCTTGTTAGAGGTGAGTAAATTGCTCATAACTCGTGACTCGCTCATAACTCGTTAACAACTCACTCATTATCAACTCGCTCATTAACAACTCGCTCATTATCGCTCATTAATTTAATGAGCAAGCATGAGCATACTCCAACTTGCTCATAACTCGCTCATTAAGAAACTACCACATCTAATCCTGCTACATTTAATCCCAATTTCTTAAATTAAAATTAAAATTGAATAAATAAAAAAATCTCCTAATCTAAACTTATGCTCCAGATCAAATTTGTTGTTCGATTTTGTTAAATTTGCTTATGGACAATTTTTTTTGTTAAATTATGTAATGTTTTATTAGATTGGATTATGACAATTTGTTAAATTCTATAAATGAAAATTAGTTTTTGAAAATTAGTTTTTTATTTCTTAGCTTGCTAATAATTTGTGACTCACTCAGTTGCTCATAACTCGCTCATTAACAACCCACTCATTAACAACTCGCTCATTATCGCTCATTAACTAAATGAGTTGAGCATGAGCATACCCCAACTCGCTCATTAATCAGCCCTAGTCCTTGTGCACATTGAAAAAAAAATATATATAAGTGTCCCTTTTAAGAACTGGACTAGTCCCTTTTATCCAAGTATTACGGATGTGAATAGATAATATCTAATCATTTAGACCCCTACCAGCCTCTATATAAGCCTTCTTTCCAGTTGGCTGTGGAGGTTCTGATAGAATTCTCTGAGTAGAACTAGGGTATTTCTAAGTTCACCAAATTCCATTGTGAGCTCAACTCTAAAATCTATCGAATTGGCTTCAAACAATGAATTTAAACTGTTGAAATCCTTCTGCCTTACGAGTGATGTGTCTACATGCAAAAAAATTTAAAATTTAAAATTAATTTTGTATAGAGTCAAGTGGTCAAAAAGTGTCCAAAAAATGAATGCATTAAAATTAATTTATAAACCTTATAATTTTGACCACTTAACTTTATACTAAATTAATTCAAATCTTTAAATTTTGTACATATAGACGCATTACTCATAAGGTAGAAGAATTTCAACGATTTAAATTCATCGTTTGAAACTAATACAATAGGTTTTAGAGTTGAGTTCACAAATAGACTAGATGAACTTAAGAACACCCTAGTTCTACTCAAATTCTCTTCTATATATGCCTTCTTTTTAATTGACTTTCACTTTTAAACATGTTCGGATATTCCAAAGACATTGGCATTTTGCTTTTAAACATGGTTTTTCACTTCTAAACTATTTTGTTTTATAAATATTTATGCTGGATATAATTTGACACATAAAACATGTATATAATTTGACACATAAAACATGGATACAAATGGGAGTACACGCATGCAAATCTATAATAGAGAGAAAAGGAAGCAGATCAACTATGCAACAAACAGAAAAGGAATTAAAGAGGGATGGATAAGTTTACTATATTAACACAAAAAAAGAGCCTCAACATATTTTCCCCATTCCAAATTGCAATTATTGACGACTGTAAAAGGAAACAAGTATATCCATCCTGCTAAGCATCAGAAATGTGCTGAACAAGCAGGATTATTTTGTCAAAAAGAATGAACTTACGAACAACAAAAGGTAGAAACAAATAAACAATAAGATCACGCATGTTCATATACTTTTCAGGTACTCAGAAACAAGAAATCAAATAAAACAAAAGTTGCAGTGTTTTGACTGCCCAAGTGTCTTGATCAATCCACAACCTGACTGAACAACCTTCTACGGATCTGCAAAGAAATTATCAAATTTATTTATTTTTTTTCACAGAAATTCAAGGGCTTATTTTCCTGCGAAGTTCACCGATAATTATTGTATTTACAAATGACCCACAACAATTTTCAAATATCACCCAACCTTGTGGTAGTGTGATAGTAAAGAAATCTCTGCTTAAAATAATGGCATATGTTATATGGGTAGGGTCCATAAAGGTATTAATGTGTATCTGCTGCAATACTAATAAAATAGTACAAAAAACATTTCATATAATATACATTACGGTTCTCGTTTTAAATTTTATGCATAACAATATTTTTTTTATAAAGGTCTGGTAATTTATAGTGAAAATTAGGTCATGGTATCTAAGGCAAATATTCCTGCTTTTCCTATAAAATTGGAGCAAACTCTCTTCTACATAAATTTCCTACGTCAATAATTTAATATACTTACACAACCTGTGTATCGTTATTTCTATTCTGGACAGGTTGCAAGTTTGGTGGCAGGGCCGGTCCTGAACATTTTGGGGCCCGGGGCAGGAGAAAAACTTGGGTCCTTTATATATACAATTTTTTTATGAGATCAACTAATACGCTTCTATAAGTACTTCAACACTATATGTTTATAAGTTTTTTTTTGTATTTTCAAAGTTCAAACAATAGATCTGAACCGTTCAATATTATATCCATATTAAAATGTACTTGGAGACTATATTTTACAATTTTTGGAATTTTTTTACTATTTTTTAAGATAGATAGAAAATCCATTGATTCAGAAGATTTTGGACCATAAAAAACAATAATTTTCTGCCTATCTTAAAAAATAGTAAAAAATAAAAAAAAATGGGATAAGGTTTGGTCCAAATGGCTTTGGACCCGACATCGTCCAAAACCTATAAAAATCATACGATTAAAATCCGAACAGTCGATACGAACCTCTCAATATGGTTTTCATATTAAAATGTGCTTAGAGACCAAATTTTTAGTTTTTTGGAAATTTTTTACTATTTTTTTAGATACGTACAAAATCACTATTTTTGGACCATTCAGAAAAGGTGTTGTTGTACGTATCTAAAAAAAATAGTAAACAATTTCCAAAAAATATAAAATTTGGTCTCTGAGGACATTTTAATATGGAAATCATGTTGAGCGATTCGGATCGACTGTTCAGACTTTAATTGTACAATTTTAAGAGGCTTTGGACGGTGTCCAGTCCAAAGCCATTTGGGCCAAATCTTATTCCTTAAAAAATATGTAAATTTGGTCTCCAAGCACATTTTATTATGGATATCATGTTGAACGATTTGAATCAACTATTTGGACTTCTAAAACGCAAAAATGACTTATAAACATATGGTGTTCAAGTACTTATGGAAGTCTATTAGTCAGTCTCATTTTTTTTTTATTGATATGTCAATAGATCATATCTATTTACATGAAATTTGAACCCTTTATATATGAAAAATTCGATCTTTAATGTTTTATTTATTTTTAATATATATAGAATTTTTTTATATATATACAGACTATTATTTTTTTTAGGGGCCCGGGGCGGTCGCCCTGGCTGCCCAGCCCCAAGGCCGCCTATGTTTGGTGGCCTAGCCAGGGTGGATCAAATGATGATACCAATCTGTCGGAGATAACTACAGTGGCTTATTAATTGTTACTATGTATGTATTTGTTGTTTGTGTTTGTTATGACTATCTGAGTGGCTTTGTGTTTTGTGTGGTTTCCCACAATTGGCAGGTAACTAGGACATCTTATTAGTCACTGTGATAATGTGATATGGAACATATGGAAGGAACAAAAGTATAAAATCTTCCATGGTCATGCATCTCTGCCAATACTGCTTAAAGGGAACAAATATAGGGATAGGGAAACATGGGGTCGACATTGTAATTAGACGTAATCTTGGGTTTCAACACTACATCATAGTATCATACTGATGCATCAAGTATTTTTAAATATTTTTCTTTTCATGAAATTAACTAGTAGTTATTGCATACTACTTCAAAAGAGAGAGAGCAGTTGTTATTTGTGAATATGGCACTATGTCATGTTCCATTTGGAAGACATGATGTTTGCTCCCAAAAAGTCTAGACTACTTGAGTGGGGATAAAATATGTAAAAGAAATGTACCTCAGGAAGCTTCTTTCTGAAGACAACATCAAGCCTTGCATCAAGTGTGTTCTCACAAACAATCTTCCCATCTTTGGAGGCCAACACCACCCCACCCGAGCTGTTATTACATTTACTCAATCAGTTAACTATTTCTTCTCTACTGCAAAAAGAAGAAGATTAAAACAAAAAGAAAACAAAGCCCTACCAGAAGAGACCGTGTTCTTGAAAACTGCTAGGAGCTGGTGGTAGAAAGACGTTAGTGTCAATCACAATCTCAGGTGGGAAAACAGATGCCTTTGTGGCATATTCCTTCTTGGCTGAATCAAGAACAGAATCCACAAGGGCATAATCGTCTTTTCGGCACCTAAGAAGTACTGCAGGCTCCTTCAGCCGAAGCAAGCTCTGGAAAGTAAAATAAATGTTAACAAATGAGGACTCTTCAGTATTACGATTTTCCCATATTTTACTAAATTCATCTCCCTGATGTACTTGTATTCCCATTCCCTGATTATTCATTAATGGACCCAAAGCATAGTCTGTGTCTATGACAACACAAATAAAAGAATTAAATTAAATTATAAAAGGAAAAGGAAGACACGCAAACCTGAATAATCAACTCTTTCAGAAGCTTCTTGTACGCTGTTTGGTTCCCGCTGATGAGAAGGAGCTCTTTTCCTGCTGCTTCCCTCATAGAAGTAACCAAATCGTCCTGTGCCTGGAGCACCGTAATTCTTGATGCATTCAGTTGCATAGAGTACTCTCTAATATTAAACAAGAAGCAAAAGAGAAGAACTCAAATGTTAGAACCTTTGTTTTTTTTTTAAGCAAGCAAAAATTAGAACCATTTTTTACCCTTGGAAAGGCCATTTTAGATATTGATTGCTCACTGATCAACTTTTTTACTTGATGTAAGATAAAATTGAGTTTTGTTTATCGATTAAACCCAACATTAGTGACTTTTAACGTCCATAGACTGCCATGAAAAATGGGTTCAAATAACGGGCTTTTGTTCAAAGCAAAATATTTTACTCTTTTGTCAACAATGTTACTTATAGCTTGAATTAATACTATATCCAAAGGGCAATTAGGTTATTTTAGAATTGACCTAACCTTGTCTTTACAAATGGGATTTTATCATTACGGCACCATAAAGAAGGTTATGTACAGCTGCTATGGAATATTAGAAAATTGAGTGCTTTCTAACTTGGGAAAAGGCCCAACGAGAATTTACCATTGTTTTTTTTTTTTTTTTTCTTTTCTTTTAAGGGAACCATAGTTTGATGTTATGAACTAGTTTGTACATTTGCTAAAATATGTTAAGTTCTTAACCTAATCTTCCAGTACGTTTTATGCTATAATCAACAAGGCAGCAAAAATATGTGAATATAAGTGCAGAATCTGTAATATACGCAAGAAAGGAATTTACATTTTCTTTCTAATTTCGACTTGCTTCTCTTTCTTTTCATACTCTTGCCTTATCTTTTTCTTCTCACTTTCAAAGAGCTGTAGTTTCTCTATGTTGAATTCCTGATTCAGACAAAAAGACAACAACATAATTGACAATCCACAAACAGAAAACAATGCAAAATCCCAAAAAACTTTTAAAAATTAATGAATGCAAATGTGACCACTGGATAAACTTAGGATGACTTTCAAACTTACCCAACAAAATTCAAAAACACCCCAATAAACCTTAAAGAAAAAAAGAAGTAAGACCCCCTAAACAACCAACAAAGTTAAGGTATAAGTCTCCATCAGAGACCTTGAACTAGTTTGAGTAACATCACCTTTGTGAGATCGATCTAACAAAGGAATATAAAATTATGTAACTCAATTGACATGCCTATGAATAAGATACAATGGTTTGAGCAGATAATTAAAAATTGATCTAAAACCAAATAAAAAATATACATGCCAAAATCAAATGAGCAACAAATTTAAAGTCAATTTCTACGCCAATGTCCCCAGTCGCAAATCTTACATTCCAAACCATGATAATATCATCAAATTCTACATTACTAAACTTCTAAAAATTGAAACCCAAAACGAGGATTGCATCTGGACCCGCAAATTATGTGAAATTGCAATGGATTACCTCTTCGGCGGAGACGGAGATCTCGCTAGCCTTCTCCTCGGCCTCCTGGCGGATGAAGGCCACCATCTGCGTGATCTGCTTCGAGACATCTGCGTCGTTCATCTTCGGATCGGCGGTTGGGATCTCTTCGCACAAACTATGAAATAAGATCGGACAAGGAAGAGTTGAAAGGAGAGAGTCGTATTCCACGAATACGACGACACAGGTTTTATTACAACGGGTCTATCGTGTCCGGAGTCGGTAGGCTTGGTCCATCGTTAGACATGTGCTCACTTCCACTGACAAATGGGGTCATACAATCTATTTGAAGTGCAGCCCGGGAAAACCGACGAGTTGACCCTGCTTTGCTGTATCCGGAGAGTCTAATTTGATATTCGGAGAACAAGAAAAAAAAGAAAAACAAATATTTATAAAGTTGTTTTTGCCAAATTAGTTATTCAAATTTAATTTGTTCTAATTAAATTATTGAATTTTTTTGTTTGTTTTAATCAAATCACTTTATAATTTTTACGTTCAAAATAATAATGGAATGAACCGTTATTATTTTGGACGGAAAAATTATACAGTGACTTGATTGGAACAAATTAAACTTAAAGTGACCAAAAATCATTCATGACAAAAGACAAAATTTAGTGAAATTTACTCTATTGATTGTGTAGGATTCATGAGTTTTCTTTGATAGTTGTGTGAATTTTGATCGGACGGTCCAGATTCCACCTCAAAATTTGAATTATAGGGAGGAATGGAGAGAAAGAGAGATTGTTGTGGAACGACTCAAGAACCATTATATTTTTTTTTACGGTGCAATCTGGCATATTTAGGAGAGATAGTTCAATTTGTCTTTGATAATTTGTTATATTAATTTCAAAATTCACCTGTTGTAAATTTTAAATTATTTGATAGAATTACAAATTTCCTAAGTTGATCCAAAATTACACGCTATTTAATAATTGAGATAACACGTCTATATTTTTAGTTCATGAGTTTGAATAATATTATTAAAGATATCAAACGAAACAAAGAAAAAATGTATACACTAGAATTATCAAATAAGAAAGCCGCTTTAATGAAAGAAACATATATCCATCACTTTCTTTAGTCCGGGTTCTGGTTTTGTTCATATTCTCAAATCAATCATAAATTATAATGGATCAAATACTACGTGGGATGAAATTTTATTAGTACGAGAAACTTACAAATTAATTTATAATATCATCCTCATAAATATACACGAGAATAATTATGAAAATATACTAAAACAAATGTCCGGTTATGCCATAAAAATAACTGTGCAAAATTCTTATTTGAGAAATATTTTAATGGGAAATTATACTTTTCCTTTTGAAAGATGTATTATCAAGAGTTGAGCTACAATGCTATGTATATAGTGTCATCTCGTGCTATATATATTTTGACTGTTAGATGTGCTTTAAGATCCGTACAAAGTAAATTGGGTTGATAAAAAATTGGGATCTTCACTTCTTATTTTTTTCATCACTATTTTCCATCAAGCGAATTTATTTTGCACAAATCTTAAAATGCATCTAAAGGTCAGAAAATGCATAGCACAAGATAACACTATATATGCATAGCACAGGTTGTATTATCAATACTATTTTTTTTTAATAATAGTTATCAATAATTTTCTTATATAAATTAAAAAGGTATACATTTTATTTGGATGGATAAGAAGATACATAGTAGAACTAGGGTGCTTCTAAGTTCACCAAGTTCTTTGTGAACTCAACTCTAAAAATCTATTGGATTGACTTCAAACGACAAATTCAAATGATTGAAATTCTTCTACCTTACGAGTGATGCGTCTACATGCGAAAAATTTAAAATTTAAAATTAATTTTGTATAGAGTCAGTCAAAAGGTGTCAAAAAAATGAATACATTAAAATTAATTTATAACCCTTTTAATTTTGACCACTTGCTTTATACTAAATTAATTCGAAACTTTAAAATTTCACATGTAGACGCATCACTAATAAGAAAGAAGAATTTCAACAGTTTGGATTCGTTATTAAAAATCAATTCGATAAATTTTAGAATTAAGTTCACAAAGAAACTTGGTAAACTTGAGAGCACCATAGTTCTACTCAAAAATACATCCAATAATTCAATTGTACAACTTCTATGTATACTTGCAAATGTCAAGGGGAGCACCTTAATTAAAGCCCATTCCATTCCACCTTTCTTTGTGGGCTTTGGAAAATTATATTCTTTTTGCTCCTTTTCTCTTGCGGTGGGTTACCAATTCAGGCCCCTTGTCGGCCCAGATGCAACCATCCATAATTTTATTCTCTTTACCCTTGTTACTTGACAAGTTGATATCAATATATAAATGAGGGCATTGACCCACATTTTTTCCTCAAAAAAAAAAAAAAAATTGCAAAAAATCCTGCTAGCTACAAAATCATATAACAATATACAAATTAATTAATTAAAAACTCTAACTAAACCATATGTGCAAGATTTTTAATCCACCAATTCGTTCATACTAGCGGAGCAAACCTGATTTGTATGAATTTGTACCAACTGACACGTACCAGTACTGATATTACACACACTACAGGTTTTTCACCAGAAATATTCGAAAAGGTTAATTAAATCTGAGATCTTAACACTTATCATGCATAGAAACTAGACATTCATTAATAATTTACCAGTACAGTACACCTCTTTTACTCTTTACAACCGAATTAAATACAGTCCGATGTTCGATCCGTGCTGAAATTTGTACGTACAATTAAAACTATAACTGTTAAACTGAGCGCACGAATCTTAGCACAGATCGAACATCAACCCTCTTATCATAACCCTTAATATAGGATCCGAATCTACTGCAATTCTTTAGCTGTGAACGGTACTCTAAAATCTCTGCCTTTTCAAATCCAACTGTTGAATTATTTCGAGAAATTTGTGCACAGAAAAATATTGGACAACTGAATTTAAAAAAAACAGAAATTTTAAAATTACAGTTCCTAAATTCGAATCGCAGCAGATTTATCTCCCTTAATATAACACTAAAAGAAACACATACACACACACAAAAACTACAATTAAAAGCATATAAAGCTTCCCATCATGGCAGGTGGTGCACCGAAATCCGCCAACAGGCACTGGAGTTTCCACTCCGGCATAGCCTCGTCATGTCGGACCGACCGAGCGGGGCCTGTCCGGGCCTTAACGGGTTGCGGGTTCAGCATCGCTGCGGTGGAGCCTCTCTTTTCAGCTGCAGAGGTCTTGTTAGAACTGGCATCCATGTTCTCTTGATCTCTTTCTCTCTTTTTCTCTTTTCTCTTGATCTCTTTCTTATCTGGTGAGGTTAGATGTGATTCTGTGAATGGTTGATTGCTTGAGCATTTAATATAGGGATTGGTTGCTCAAAATGGCGCGCACTGTTCAGTGAACCGTGATGTGATAAATGTGGATAAGATCAAATTGATTTTTAATTTAAAAGTTTTCCAACTGACAGAGACATTTTTTTATTATGTGCAAGGTGTGATTTAAGAATTAAGAATGAATGAGGTGTCAGGAAAAAAGTGGTACCTATCTATTTATTTTGAAAGAGACATTTGTTAATTCTCAGTAATAATTAGAAGAAAGTTAAAATTTGACAATTTTTTGGATCCGAATCTGCTGTGATTCTGTATTCGTGAACAGTATTTTATAATTTTTGTTTTTTTCAAATTTAATTTTTGAATTGTTTCAAAATTCGTGCAAAGAAAAATAAGCTGTTTTGAGATACGTGCACTGAAATTATTGGACGGCTGGATTTAGAAAAACAGAAATTTTAGGATTACTACTCATAACATTCGGATCGCAGCAGATCAAATTCCTAATTTTTTATACGTGCATAATAAAAATGATATAAATTATATCTAATAAATTTATGTTGATATTTAAATTTTCAATCTTAAGTTATTAAAATTTTAAAAATAGAGAATGAAAAGATAAAAAACAAAAATATTTGAACTCTTCTGTTAATAAATACGAAAATCTCTCAGGCCAAATAATTAATATGTTTGTAATATGGTATGGAATTTAATAAAATATCTGGGGTCTACGCAGAGAATGATAATTATTGAGGATAGGGACACATTAGGCTTGAGAAAAATAATATTATCTTTGAAAAAAAATATGGGGTCTCTTATATTCGAACCATTGAGGTTGCTAACCATATTAAAATCATGTATCATGTCAATAAAATAACATACTGTTAGCCGCAGTAATTAGCTAATCAATTTAGTTGGCAGTTTCTAATTCAGTTTCAGAGATGTGGAAGCGTTTCTTATTTAGAAATTATGCATGGAATTTTCTTATTAAAAAACTATTTACAAACTCTACACTGACTAAATAATTAGCTCAAATTATTTCTCTTTTTTAATTTATTGCTGACGTATCTTAATAGAAACTTCAAAATTAATTTCAGAGATGTGAGAGTTAGAAATTTTAGAGAGCTTAATTTTTACAAAATAGTTAACAATTATTTAGAAACTCATTTGAGTTGGTGAAATGTAGATATTTAAATAACAAATAAAATATTCAAAATTCCGTAATTTAATGTTTTTGCTATAATATTTCTTCGGTTCACCTTAATTTATTGCGCATTGGTCAAATTTCTTTGGATGTAATCAAGTGTTGCTTGCACTCAATTCTCTTTCTTTGATTGCTTTTTTCCCTTTCATTATTTTTTAAATAGTCGTCTCTTCAAAAGTACCAGTTTAATTAATGTTAACACCTGTTTTTATCAGCATTTTTTAATTGAAATTTTTTAAGGAGATGAAAGTCAAACATTTAAATTCCATTGTTTGGTGACATCAATGATGTCATTTCTACATAAAAGAAAAAAAAAATCAAGAGAATGAGAATAAAAGTTGTAAATAAAAGTGAAACGAAATAAAATAAAACAGAGAATAACTAATGAATTCTCTGAAAAATTTCCAGCTGAATTGTGCTCAATGTGATGTTTATTTTTTCTCTATTCGAACTGAATACATCAAAAACATAAACATAAAGATTTTTTCTCAACAGCGTACAAAACCCAAGCAAAAAAATGCTTTTTCTTTAAAAAAATAATAAAATTAATTATTTATGTTTTTATCGTCTAAATATGTCATTAAATTAAATCCTATATAGGGATCTTTTAATTAAATGTCAAACTGAAACTGAGGAATTCCATATTTACTAGGGCTGCAACGACAAATGACGACTCCTCAAAAATAAAAAACGCACTGTAGTATGCTGAGTTTTTTGTTTTTGGCTTTTAAGGGGCTGCAACGATAAATAGCGGCTCCATTCTCGTTGCAGCTAACAAATATCTAATTCTCCAAAATTTATGATTTTTTATTTAATTTTTTTTTGAAAATAGTATTAACAAAAATTTCGGTATTAATTGGTCTAATGTAAGGATATGAAGAACTTGAGTCACCTGACTGTTGCGTGTCTCCTTCACATTTAATTAATCGTACAATATTTACCAATAAAAATTCATTTCGTTGTCACGCTTTAATGACCATCTAACAGTTAAATTGTCCTTATAAGGACCTACTTTAGTGTATCACATTTTTTTTAACACTTTGTTTGCTTTTATTTTTTTATTAATACCACCGTAAAAAAATCACAAATTACGGAGAATTAAAAAAATACTAAGACTGCAGATTGAATTTATAGTACTTTTTTTTTTTTCTGAATAGTTGAAAAAAGATTGGTTTGAATGTAAAACCACATAAACAACTACAAAAATAGTGCCACAGATTGAATTTGAAAGTATTTTTCGAATTCTCCAACTTTAGTGGTATTTTGATTTTTTTTTTAAATGATATTAATAAAAAATTTGGCCCAGAGCAAAAGCAACCAAAATTATCTTGTGATAGAATTAGTTTGACCCTACACAATCGATTATATAATAGCAAATGTTTAAATAGCGTTTATCGCGTCATAGCGGAATGGCTGAAAAAACAGCACTATACCCAAATAGCACCACTATAGCACGAAATAGCGCGCTATAGCGCCGATAGCGTCATAGTTTTTATGGTCTGAAAATACTATAACACCGCTATAGCGCGCTATTTAGAACATTGTATAATAGTAAGGGACATAATTATAATTTATTATAAAAAGAAAGGCCAAGGATCGGATATATAGATATGTCTGGTCGGTCAGGGACATAATAAAAAACTGAGTTTAATAAAAAATAATATTTTTAACAAAAATATATTATCAAACTAGACATATCTATTACTTTAATTAAATCAACACTACATTAATAAAGGGACAAATTATATATTAATTTAAAAAATAGTAAATGTTTACATAGTAGAATTTAATTAGCATGTTATGTGAGATCATATGTATGTATTGTGGAATACATTTTACTTCATGTACTAAACCATATAAATTCGTTAATTGCCAATCAAAATTATGCGTATTTATAAAGGATGACACTATGGTAATATGCATATTACGAATTGATTTGTGTTATAAATTTATATTTATATTTTTAAAATTTATGTAATCTATCCAAATTGTTAAACATGATACATCTACATATAAAAATAAACTTGAAGATCAAATTTACCATTTTTTAAAATAGAAAATCGCGACCTTTAATGCAACCATCTATAATTTTGTTCTCTTTACATTTAAACAAAAATTTGATCTCATCTTTCTTTATTCTTTCCGGGGAGATCTAAAACTATGAAACAATATTAATCGTATTTTTAGTAAATTTAAAATAATATCATGTACCTTAGGTGCTACAAACCTTATTTTATACATCGATGAACTTTCTTTTAATAAAACTTTCGACGTGACTGTCAAATATAATTTTCATTTATTGAATATAAATTATATTTATTATTCTTCATTCACATCAAACTACATCTACATCTAAAAATATTAGCATGTAAACATTAACATATAACATTACAATCAACTAAAATAACAAAATAAACAAATTCTCTTCTTCTTTAGTAGATACCAACGACTTTCAATATCAGCTGGTCAGCGACCAGAAAAAATGAGACATTTTTTTTTTTTTTTCCGATTAGGGTTGCAGATAGAGGAGGCCAACATGAACCTCGGCCTCCCCTGCCTTATTTAGAATTTTGTATAGTGACTTTAGAGGTGGGTGAGAGGAGAATAAGAGGGCAGAGGGATGTGGGATTGAAATCTGCTGCGATCCAAAAAAGGTGAACAGTAACTCTAAAATCCCTGCTTTCCCAAATCTGACCGTCCAATAATTTCGTGCACGTATCTCAAAGCAGCTGATTTTTCCTTACACGAATCTCGAAACAATTCAATAGTTGGATTTGGAAAAGCAGGAATCGCAGGTCACTGTTCATGAGCGAGAATCGCAGCAGATGCGGATCCGAGGGATGTGGGGGTTGTGGGTTAGAGGGTGGGGATGCTAGAAAATAGAATGGTTGACAGTTAGGATTATTGTTGCCAATTTTCTCTGATTCTTTCGACTGAGTTGAAATTAAGAGAACGATAAGATGCCGGAAGACGAGAAATCTTGTAGCTAGAACTATTGTCACTCTCTCTTCTCTGTTTAGACGGGGTAGAAGACAGTAGGGAGGCAGCTAGAATTTTCCTCATAACCGAATCTCCTCTCCCAAAATCAATTGTTAATCTACGCCGATAAACTTATTAGTATATATATCTAACAAACAATCATAAATTAAGTTGTGTATCATTCAAAGACATAATCTAACAAGAGTAGAACTAGAGTGTTCCTTAGTTCACCAAGTTTCTTTATGAACTCAATTTTAAAATTTATCGAATTGACTTAAACGACGAATCTGAACCGTTGAAATCCTTCTATCTTATAAGTGATGCATCTACATATGAAAATTTTAAAGTTTGGGATTAATTTAGTATACAGTCAAATGGTCAAAATTAGAAGGTTTACAAATTAATTTTAATGCTTTCATTTTTTTGACGCATTTTGACCACTTGACTCTATACAAAATTAAATTAAAATTTTAAAATTTTCCCATATAGACGCATCACTCATAAGGTAGAAGGATTTCAACGGTTTAAAATTGTCGTTTGAAGTCAATTCAATAAATTTTAGAGTTAAGTTTACAAAGAAACTTGGTGAACTTAGGAACACCTAGTTCTACTCATCTAACAATACAAAACAAACAAATATGTCAAGTCAAACCAATGAGGTATACATTCTATAAAAAAAAATTGCTAACAATATAACAAACATGTCAGGTTAAACCAATGAGGTATATATTCAATAAAAAAATAGCATAATCACAATAATAAACAAACAATTATGTCAGGTTAAACCAATGAGGTATACATTCAATAAAAAAAATATCACAATCACAATAATAAACAAACATATATGTCAGGTTAAACCAATGAGGTATACATTAGATAAAAAAAAAAGCATAATCACAATAATAAACAAACAAATATGTAAGGTCAAACCAGTGAGGTATACATTCAATCAAATAAAAAGTAGCATAATCGCAATAATAAACAAACAAATATGTCAGGTTAAACCAATGAGGTATATATCCGATTAAAAAGTAGCATAATCGCAATAATAAACAAACATATATGTCATGTTAAACCAATGAGGTATACATTCAATCAAAAAAAAAGTAGCATAATCGCAATAATAAACATTCGATAAAAAAAAATAGCATAATCGCAATAATAAACAAACAAATAGTTAAGTTAAACCAATGAGGTATACATTCGATAAAAAAAATAGCATAATCGCAATAATAAACAAACAAATAGTTAAGTTAAACCAATGAGGTATACATTCGATAAAAAAAATAGCATATTCGTAATAATAAACAAACAAGTATGTCAGGTTAAACAAATGAGGTATACATTCGATAAAAAAAATAGCATAATCGCAATTATAAACAAACAGATATGTCAAAGGGAAAACTCTAAGCAAATTAAGTACAGTATACTCAGTAGCAGTCCCAAAAAAAAAATTGGACGGTATGAAAAGTATTGTTTCCAAAATAAAATAAAAATCTTGATGGGATGAACAATAGCGTTTCAAAAAGAAATCTGGATCGACGGAGTGAATTATTGAGATTATGCTATTTTTTACCTGATTTTTATTTTTTATTTTTTTAATACTATTAATAAAAAAAATGGGAGCAACCTAATATAACAGTTGTCGAACTAAAGGGGTTGCTAAGTGCTAATCATGTTTGAAAAAAAACACACACACATATGTGTGTGTATAAATACAGAGAGGGACTAATATGTTTTCGGAAGCATAGAGGACGAAATACATCTAATTCATTTTTCAATTTTTCAAGTCCAACTCATTTTTCAATTTTCCAAGCATATTTCAATACGGAGAACATGTTGAGTAGTTCAGATTGGCTATTTGGACTTGAAAAATTAAAAAATGAGTTGGATGTATTTCGCTCTCTATACTTCCGAAAGTATATTAATCTCTCTATCTCTATATGTGTGTGTATAGCTGATCAATTTATTATGACATTCAAATTAACTTATTTTAAATGACAAAAATACGAAATTAGAATTACTATGGCCATGTATACAACTTATTGCCCATCGGTCAATATTAGAAGATAGAATTGAGAGTAGGTCCGATGGGCATCGGACCTACCTTTTTCGATGGGTGAAATGACCATCAGATCTGCATCAAGATTCGTGCGAACTCATTAAAATCCGTGCAAGTATTTTTCAGTTTTCTTGCGCACAAATCTCAATAATAATCGTACGGTGTTAGAGCTAATTGAACCTAAAAGTAGGTCTGATGTCCATCGACCTACTCCTATCTCTAGAAGATAACTGATTTATTATAAAATTATTAACTCAAATTTCTTTGGTTGTAATCAAGTGTTGCTTGCACTCAATTGTCTTTCTTTCAATTTTCAAAGAAAGCCGTCCTTTCAAAAATACTAATTTAATTTATTAACACCTGTTTTTATCATCATTTTTTTTTTCTTGATTTCCATTTTCTGGACAAGTGTTAGGAAAAAGGGTCCCTCTAAGGACATAGTTAGGCATTAATTTTTGGACACATGCCAATTACAAACCACCTCGTGATCACATTATTGGGACCCTCGAACAATTAAATTGTCGTTATAAGAACTTACTAGAAGGCGGGAACAAAATCATTTTTCTTAAAGAATTACGCCTAACTATATGAAACTTGACCATAATAAAATGCAGAGGATCCGTAAAATTCAATATTAAGTCATCAGTGTTGGGCCCCACATGAAAGAGAATTACCTTGTATACAGGGTGCGTATCCTCTGAGATATCTCAATTTTTGCGTGACCGACGTGTCCGGTGCTTATTCGGGGGGACATAGGGGACAGTATTATTTGATATTTGAGATTCGTGCAGAACGTATTAGAACGATTGAGATATTCCAAAAAAGCCACGCAAAGTTTGAGATATCTCAGAGGATGCGAATTCTTGTATACAGTATACATGGATGTTACCCGAATTCCCGGCTGTTGTCTAAAGTACATGCCAACCAAAAGATAAAGATTGGGCTCTACTCCAATTATGCGCTGCTTCCAAACAGATCTAGACCACTCACTTTAGAACAAATGGTACATATTGAATCTGACACATTGGTTCTAAAAGTTGTCGACAGCATGACATGTTACTGTCAAGTGATGCCATCAGATCAAATCTGAACTATCCATGAATCTGCTCAGTTGGAACGGGTGCGTATCCTCTGAGATATCTCAATTTTTGCGTGACCGACGTGTCCGGTGCCTATTCGGAGGAATGTAGGGGGCTAGTATTATTTGAGCTTTGAGATTCGCACAGGACTTATTGAGATATTCCAAAAAGTCACGCAAAGTTTGAGATATCTCAGAGAATGTGAATTCAGTTGGAACTTATCCGAGCCCCAAAAGCAACGGGTGCGTATCCTCTGAGATATCTCAATTTTTGCGTGACCGACGTGTCCGGTGCCTATTCGGGGAAACATAGGGGGCCAGTATTAATTGAGCTTGGAGATTCGTGCAGAACGTATTTGAACGATTGAGATATTCCAAAAAATCACGCAAAGTTTGAGATATCTCAGAGGATGCGAATTCAAAAAGCAACTAGGATTCAGCCATTCAGGGGTTGAATGCGTATCTTGTGAGATATCTCAACTTTTGCGTGACCTATTCGGCCGACATCCGAATATTTTTATTAATATCCAATGTTAAATATAAAATATCAAATATATCCGGCTTAATTAGCTATTTTTAAAAATACTCAAACCAGCCAACCTGATTTTTATTCAAACCGGTTATTTTTGGCCGGTCAAGTATATACATATATTTTTTTGAATTTTTGCTATTTCGGACACTAAATTATACTAATTAAACATTAAACCCTAAATTATGCTAATTATACTAAATTACACTAATTAAACACTAAACCCTAAATTATGCTAATTATACTAAATTTCGGATCCAATAGCACTGTACTAATTTCCTTCTCTTTTTTACGGCTCCTATGCCATCTAAATTTCACTATACTCATTATAATAGTCCATAATTTATATTTAATTTCTATAAATAAAAAATTCTGAAAGTTTGAGACCTGATCCTGACTGTCTGAACTCAAATGGCCGATACAAATCTCCAGTTGAACTTAAAATAGGAGCAGCTTTTTTATGAAGGATACCAGATATGAAGCAATTCATATCATCTGCAATAACTCAAAATTTTGAACTACTGCAGAAAAGATTCAGATCGATTGACAGCATTGGCATGAATATTAAAGGAGCCCCTGAATTTCCAACTTGCCAAATTGATCCAGATTCTGATCGAACAGTCTAGATCCTAAACTCAAACTTTGAGGTAATGTAGAGAATACGAACTCCGGCCTGAAACCAATACAACAAATTAATTGACAGTACTCTGATCTGATCCATCTACTTGAACCAATCAAAACAATCAATTTTTGAATGCACTGCTCTTAATTTTCTACTACCATGATTCTCCATGTTATGTTACATGATCAGAAAGCCATACCAGCGAGTTACTGTGCAAGTACCTGGCCACCCGGCACAGTAAATAACTGGTTAAGATCACACCATGCCTGTTTCCTAACAGATCAAACTTTCACTAGACCTTAGATAACCAAAACACACAAGTAAAGAAGCTAATAAAGAACCTAACCTACTACTTCTATACATAACCCTTTAACGGGTGCGTAACTGATGCAAAAACTACAAACCGAATATATGGTCATTCGAGCTAAAAATGGTGGTGCTAAAACGGTCAAGCCACTGGGTTGGTGCTATGTTCTCTGTCTCCTCAACCCAGTCAGAAGTCATGTCAATGTCTTCCTTCTCAATCGGGTCGGACTCAGAAGCCTTCCCCTTTGACCTGAGCTTGAGATTGGAATGGACATAAAGGAGATCGGTTAGGGTTTCTTTGTCAAGGCGGTTGCGCTTGTCAGAATGAATCTGTTGGATTGTGTTCCAGTTTCGATCGAAGCTCCATGTGCTGCATACCTGGCTGAGTATTCTCACTGCTGCTCGTTGTAGGCCCGGTGCGGTGTCGCCGTACTGTTCCCACCACATCCCTTTTAAAGATTTTAGATATGACAACTGTTAGCCTTGGCTTTGAAGAATAAAAACATCAGTTCCTTTTTTAGTATAAGATTTTTACTACTTATGTGGATTGGTTGAGATTTTGTGAACACCGGCCTGTGCATGGTTCATGTCAGTTGGTACCAAGCAACATTGTTTTAATCAAGGATTGATATTGGAATTTTTGTAGTTTCTGGTCCTTCGTTAGTTTATATTGGTATCAAACCTGAAAAAATACCTTTGGAGAAGGAAGTGATTAAAATATGACCTACTGCAACTGAAAAAAACTCCACTGTGCACAAATCAAACAAGAAACATAAGACCAGTAGAAACCTGAACACACCAGTACCAGACCCCAAATCACAACTTTAACCAAAGTTGAATTGCAAACATTGCATTTAAAAAAAAAGTATAATGGAAAAAAATACGTTGACCCAACTCTGAGTGCCAATAACTTGAGTAGGTTACCTAATTTGAATTGATATAACGCAATTCAACCAGAAAAGGGCAAACACATCATCACATGAAACACAATAAAGCCAGCAAAGGATAAAACTAAATTAAATTCTAAAAAGGAGCTTCAATACTCACAAGGGGATGTAGAATTTCGAGCCTCTTTCGCCAGATTTGACCCAAACATCCCTTGTGCCTTACGAAAGGTATAAATCTGACTCGTTATATCCTTCATAAGCTCAGGCATCCGTAACACCTTATCGAGCACCACATGTAGTTCTTCCTTAACCATCCCAAGAAACTTCACCTCCTGGTTGTACTGTATACTTGGATTTAGGTACGCGGCCGCTGCATGCAGTGATGAGTGTAAATCAAGTCGCCATTTGGCATCGATAATATCTAAGAAGGTTTTGCATTTTCCCTCATCCATTATGTAGTAGGTGCGGATTGAATCCTTGGCCTTGGTCATGGACTCATATATACTACCGATCCCCGATTTGCCCCCGGAAACATCCCTCAGGATTTTTAACAAGGGTTCTGACACTGCTGCAATTTCCTCCACCGACCTCCATAGTTCGGTATCGTCAAGTGTGTCAATGCAGGTGATGCTATGTGCCCTACCAGCATAGGGAGAGGTTGTGTACTCTGGGCTGGTGAACATGTGCTTTAATCTTGGTCGGTGATTTAACATCGATTGTAGAGTGAGAAAGTCAGAAACAGGTTTTGTGATACCAGTCCTTACCAGTTCTTGACCGCCAGTAAATTTTTTCATCATCTCTAGTATCATTTCATGGTTGTAAATAAATTTAGTTATACACTGGGCTTGAACTATACATCTATTAACCCAATCGATTTTAGAAAATTCATCCAAAATAGAGTTAACACAACGAGCAGCACAAGGGGACCAAAATATGGTGCTATAGTTTTGCATTATCTGGTGACCCACATTGCCATAGTTGAAACCATTATCGGTTATAATTTGCACCACATTTTCAGGCCCAAAATCTTGAATAACAGAATCGAATAATTCATACAGGCACTTTGAGTTTTTGTTTATGAAGTAAGTCGACGCATCAACTGACTTGTGGAAAAAGGTGCCAAGCGGGGAAGAGATGGAGAAGCTTATCAGAGCTCGGGTTTTGTTGTCAGTCCATGTGTCAGCCAAAATAGTACATCCAGTAGTACCCCAATCCTCTCTTATTTCTTCAATCCAAGCATTTATCTCTTCTTTAAACTTAGGTAACCACACAGTTTTTAAATCTTCTCTTGACGGGCCTTTAAACCCAGGCCCACCAATAGCCTCTAGCATGAGTTGGTATGAACTTGAACTCGTCATGGTAAAATCCAAATTATTTTCGAAAAAGAACTCAGCAATGCACCTCTCTGCATCCAATGGAGCACGTTGCTGGGGAAGAGATAAAACTTGACTTGTACTAAGTGGGCTCATGAAAGGTAGTTTTGCGGGAGGTAGAGTAGCAATGAGAGTCCGGGCCTCAGCTAGGCGTTGTTTTTTCACACTGGAGGCTGCTTTTGTTTCGTCTTTCATAGCAAGAATTGCATTCACCTTTTCAGTTACGTCGTCTCTTACCTTGCCGCATGGGTGCACCCCTTTTGCCGGGATGCGTGACAGGTGATATTTCAAACGGCTGATACCGCCATTCAAAATTTTGAGACAAAACTTGCATCTGACCTTATTTCCTTCAAGCTTTTCGCAATATTCCCAGCAGGCATCCTTTTCTCGTACCACTGGAGTTGAAAAGAAACTTTCAGAACTTTATTCAATCTTTATTTTTTGCACAGCTTCTGTGCACTATATTTACATAGATGTTTTTTTGTTGTAATTTCTTGACATCAATGCGGTAAACTGGCACTTGTAGATGTACATGGCTACAAACTTGTCAGGTTTTATACTTTACCAACTGGTTCTTAACCTGTATCAAGTATGCGTATATTGGGCTTAATTAAGGCAACAAATTTTAATTCTGACCAAAAAATGCAGAAGGGAATGACCAGAGGATGAAACTGTCACTAAATGCATTGGTACAAGAAAAAAAAATTAGTAAATTCGAGAATGTACCAATTAAAAAGAGTATCTTACTTATTAGTAGGAGGTAGTTCTATCATGCAACTTATGAATAAGCACCTGTATAAAATAAACACTGTATCAGCCAATTAAGGTCAATTGTTAACAGTTTGATCCAACCGGTACCATCTGGCACACATGACCAGAAGTATCGTAGTCGTTAGTGTCACAAGAAAAGCGCGCTCTATGTCTCTCTCTAGATCTAATAAACTGAAATTAACTAAAAAGGTTGAGAATTTCTCAGCATATACACTTTAATTTGTACACATAATATACATTTATCGATTATCCATTTTTATTACAGTTGACCAACCAAAATACACTTTCGCTAAGAAGTAATAATCTTCACATTAGATACTTATCGCCAATTTCTCCTCAAGCAATAATCAAGTTTTTAGCCTCAAAGGGAAGGAAAAATCAGAAACTGAGAGAAGAAACTCTCTGATAGAGACTGAACTTGTAAGAATTTGGGACTGATGACAGAGCTCGGCTTTTTTTTTATTTCGATAAAACGAAGAGAAATTCGAGCTCGAAAAGAAAAGAAAGGTTAGAAAAATACGCACCTTATAAATTGGCTAAATTTATCGTTTGCTTCGGGCAATAAAAGGGAAATTAAAACAGATATCGCGAGACGAGATCTCGCCGCCTAGGGTTTGTTTCTCTTGCTTTTTGGTTTTTAATTCATTTTAACTTTGGGCTTTGGTTGTAAAATAATATCGCCTAAAGTAACTCAAATTTTGAGTTTAGATCTCGACCGTCATCTGTTTAGACACGAATATTGAAGGACCCCGTACATTCTACTTCAGATCGAATGATCCAGATCTAAAACACAAAATTTGATGTACTACAGAGAATTTGAATTCAAGTATAAAACTACGAGATCTCGGCAATATGGAGGGACACGTGTACGACACTGATAACACGCTGTGGGTTTTAATTTTTTTTGTACGATAATACTAGCTCACGATACGACAAGGAAAAAAGAGAAATTTTATTCTGATCTTCTGTGGCGCATGTTCTGACAACGATGGTGGATATTGGATTTATCGTCGACTTATTGAATGTAGAAACTGCATTATCTTTTGTGGTTTTAAGTCCGAGTATATGTCTCCAGATGCAAATCTTTCCGATTTTTTTATTAATAGAAAAAATAAAATAAAAATAGGGAAATGATTTCGGTGAATTTCGAAATCTAAGAAGAACGTTATGGTTTATAATGTTCATGACACTGTAGCTGGACTTTATAAACTATAACATCTAGTTAATCTGATTAAATAATCGCTAATTAACTAAAAAAATACTGTAGCCGGACGTTATAGTCCATAACGTTCAGTATAGTGTTTTTTTTACTTCAATTCTATAACATTATGGTCGAAAAGAAATACTGTAGATGGACGTTATGGACCATAACGTGCCGCTACAGTATGTTGTTGATTAATTAGCAATTATCCAATCAGATTAACTGAACGCAATAATTTATAACATCCAGCTACAGTGTTTTGGACATTATAAACCATAACGGTCTTCTTTTGTTCCAAAATTGCCGAGTTTGGCACAACATTAATTGCTTGGCCGATATTTTTTCTTTTGATATTAAGTAGGTTTCGTCTACCCTTTAAGTTTTATTAAATATTAATGGTAATAATAACAAATAATAAGAGTACAATTAGGGCATTCTTAAGCTTACCAAACTATTTGATGATTTTAACTTCAAAATTTATCGGTTAACTTCAAATAACAAATTCAAATCGTTAAAATCAATCTAACTCTGAAATTTTCTTTTAGTTTTCTATTAGTAAAAAGTTCGGATGGGAGAAAGGGAAGAAAAAAAAAAGTGGGACAGCTCATAGAAACATTTTATTAATAATTTGTAATAGATATTTTGTTTGATGGTTTGAAAAAACCATTTTATAAAATTTCCATTCTAGGCGATCTCAATAATTTGGTTTGCAACTGCAAAGATAAACGGTTCAACTTTTGACATCTCTTTGAAAAAATAAAGGAACGCCTTGACTTACTGACGACTATGTTTTTCAAATTACTTTTTCCTTCTTTTTTCTCGATCCACCAACCACCAGTCACCAGTCAAGGAGATAACAGGAACCAGGCATTCATTCAACCGTATTTATTTGTTTTTCAAATTACTTTGTTCCTTTACTTGTCTTATTATAGAAGTGAGACATCTCTGTCTGTGTAGAGAAAAAGCTAGTGTGGGATTTCTCACACACACAATCCTTTGGTTTTGATTAAAGAAGAACAGATAACTAGAGATGAAAAACTTGCCGATGACACTTTTCATTTTAGCCATCATCATCTTCATCATGGGGAGTCGTCTCTGTACTGCCGGTGACACCCTCCAACAAGGTCAGACTCTTTCTGGTAACCAAACCTTAGTTTCCAAAGATAGTATATATGAACTTGGCCTTTTCGTTGATTATCTTGGATCCAAAAGCTACTTTATGGGGATTTGGCATGTAAACTTTTCTGATAATGTGTTGTGGGTTGCGAATAGAGGCAATCCTATTCAAGATCCTGAATTGCATATTTCTTCTACTGGAAATTTAGTACTGAGCCAATCTCAGAAATTAATCTGGTCAACAGATCTTATAACAAGGTCGGATGAAACAACATCTAGCATTGCAGTTTTGCTTGATACCGGTAATCTTGTACTAAAGGAAGAGAATAACATTTCTAGAATAGTATGGCAGAGTTTTGATCACCCAACTGATACTTGGTTCCCGGGAGCACCGCTTGGATTTAACACAGCCACGGGAAAGAATGTTTACCTCACATCTTCTGGAAAGAATGTTTACCTCAATTTTCCGGGTTATCCGGGTTATTTTTATGATTCTTTTAGTTCCAGTTTGGAGTTGGATCCAAGTAGATCCAGTGGGTTTATTATCAGGCAATTATCTAATAATAATGGTACATATCATGGTATTTTCCCACAATTAATTAAGATAGTAGATGATGGCAATGGTTTAGCAACATATAATGTTACCAACAAAAACCAAGCATTCATGCAATTAAACAACGGGTTCATTGCAATTTATTATTGGGTTAATGATTCATCCAATTTTAATCCACATTGGTTTGGTCCAAATAACATGTGCGACTTTGATTCATTTTGCGGTCCGTCTAGCTTCTGCTCAAGTGGCAGTTTATGCTCTTGTCCTGATGGTTTCAATTATGCATATCCAGAATACTGGGAAAATGGAAATTACAGTGCCGGTTGTTCAAGAAATATATCACTCAATTGTCAAAGTAGAATGTCCTTTTCTGATGATGTATTCCACCAAATAATTAACATAAATAAGTATCCTGATGATCCCCGATTGCTTGTGCTAAAAGATGAAACTGAGTGTGCTGCAGCATGTCTCGGTAATTGCTCTTGTAATGCTTATTCTTATCAGAATAAATGTAGCCTATGGTTTGGAAAACTACAAAATACTGTCCTAAGAAGTGACGGCCTGAACGGATATAAAATGAACATTAAGTTAGCAGGCGCATCAATTTATCAAATGCCAGCTCACAAACTTAGTTGGCGGACACGTGGATTTATCATTATGTCAGCCTTAGGGTTTGCAGCCTTATTGGTTGTTGGGTTATTGGTTTTTTGGAAGCGCAAAGCAATTTTCTTCAACCAAAAGGATGAAGATGGGAACCAACTGGTAGCATATTCATATTCACAAACAAAAAACATCACCAAGAATTTCTTTCACAAGCTTGGAGAAGGAGGCTTTGGTAGTGTTTTCAAGGGATCATTACCAAATTCAACTGTTGTCGCTGTTAAGAGAATGAAAAATGCTTGCTCAGAAGAGAAGCAGTTCAGAACGGAGGTGCAAACAATAGGGATGATTCAGCACATAAACCTTGTCAAACTTCTTGGATTTTGTTCCGAAGGGACTAGACGGTTGTTGGTGTATGAGTACATGCCAAATGGTTCATTAGATTCTAATCTCTTTTCAAATCATTGTGATGGTTTAAACTGGAACACCCGTTATGAAATAATGGTTGGAATTGCCAGAGGTTTAACTTATTTGCATGAGGAATGTAGATACTGCATTATTCATTGTGACATTAAGCCGGAGAATATACTTCTCGATGTCAACTTTTGTCCTAAAATTGCCGATTTTGGGATGGCAAAACTACTGGGCAGAGATTTCAGCAGAGCATTAACAACATTTAGAGGAACAATAGGCTATCTTGGTCCCGAATGGATCTCTGGGCAACCAATTACAAAAAAAGCTGATGTCTATAGTTTCGGCATGATGCTTTTTGAAATCATATCCGGGAAGAGAAATACAGAGAAATTTAAAAATCCGGAATGCACTTACTTCCCTCTTTATTCTGCTATGAAAACTAGACAAGGAGAGATTGTGGGCCTGTTAGATGACAGGTTGCAGGGAAATGCAGAAGTGGGGGAACTAAACATAGCTTGTAAGGTTGCTTGTTGGTGCATTCAAGAGAACGAAACAGATAGACCATCGATGCGAGAAGTTGTTCAAATGTTGGAGGGTGTTGTTGAAGTTTTGATGC
This sequence comes from Carex arenaria, assembly GCA_964058825.1. NCBI lineage: Eukaryota > Viridiplantae > Streptophyta > Magnoliopsida > Poales > Cyperaceae > Carex > Carex arenaria. Next base: position 482,271 of record CAXKVW010000069.1, read on the forward strand.
CTCCGATTCCGAGTTTTCTCCAAAGGCTTGTGGATCTTGAGAATGATTCCACGTACTCTGTAGCTGGTTGAGGTTAAATTTTTCATTATACTGTTCAAGTATGTTTCCCATTTCTTCTTGTTTTGGTTTCATATTTCTGATTTATGTAGCTGCATCAAGTTATGCACTGCTGCTACTTAATTAAGAACCTCGTTATTTATATTGTTGAAATTGGATGGTAAATTATTGTTGGCCTGTAAGCTATAGTGTGTTAACAGTTTTACTAGTCCTAATTACTGCTTGTATAATGTTTTAAGCTTTTTCTTAATTAAATTGAATTTTTGGTGTGCACTTGCTTGGCAGTATATATACATTGTTCCAATCAAAGATTACCTTATAGACGCTTCTTAGGTCCAAACAAAGATATTGTTGACACACCATGTATCAATTTATTTTTCCTGTTATTTTTTTGCTACAACTAGATTTCGAAAGTCTTAATCATGTTATTCTCAACACGAAAATAGTAAGTGTGTTTCATTAAGACCTTTAGAATACCTTATTTATACGAATCCAGCAAATCCCGGTGCAGATTGGTTTTGTGCGAATTCTAATTGGTGCTGCTTTAGATAGGAATGGGCGTTTTTTTTTTGGAAAAAAAATATATATATATTTCTATAGGATATAGCAATATCAGTCTGCATGTGAATATTTGTACTCTGAAGCAATTTGAAGTGACCCAAGCTGGTCGTGAAGTATATTAGCAACAGCAAACACAATATAGTTGTTGGTGGCTGTGTTGCTTTCATTATTTTTTGTCCTTGTTTTTATCTTCGTACTGTGCCATTTAAATAGATAAATTGGTACAACATTATGATGTTTTGCATGTTTGATTTAAATAATACATTAATTTATAGTTTTATTAGTTTGTACATCAAAATAAATGACTTTTCAGTTTACTGTATTTCACAGACTAGTTATAAGTTGCAGTATATATATACAATGCGACAAAATGACTACAAACAAATACGCAGAGAGAAAATAATTATTGAGTAATAAGATGAAATTGTTGGGAACATGCACAAGTGGCATTCTTAAGACCTTGATTGCAGGAAGCTTTTTTTTTTTTTTACTTTGAATTGAGATTTAAATAATTAACATAAAAACCAATAATACCTTGGGTAGTTCAGTTTCAAAATGTGTATACAAAAAATTGCGTACAAATTGCTGTGAACACTAGGGTATTCTTAAGCTCAGGGGCGGATTCATAAGTTTTGTAAGGGGAGACCAAAATATCGAATCAGATTCAAATATCTGACCGGATTTAAACCCATTAGCTAATTGGGTATTCGATAAAAAAAATAATACTTTAACTTATACTTTACAATGGTTTGACTTGTAATTTCTGATGTTTTAACTTATAATTATAATTACCAATCATAATTCAAGAAATTTATTTTAATTTTAACCCTAAATTTAACCCAAATTACCAATTAAACATCCAAGGCAAAAAAAAAATTCGAGAGGGGAGGAGCTAATGGGGACCAATAGATCTCCACTAAAACTCAAAATCTAGAGAGGGCGATACATTTACTAAAGCTTGTCAAGCTATGGACTTAACTCCAAAAATTATTAAGTTTACTTCAAATGATGAAGTTAACCCGTTAAAATTGATCTACTTAGCAATCAATACATTTACTATTATTATTATTATTGCTGCTGTTGTTAATGTTGCTACTATAATATAATCTTAAGCGAATCAATCAATTGCATAGCTTAGATCATCTAGTGGGTCTCCTAAGTCAAAAGTGAAAAAAAAAAAAAAACTAACCACAATTTCTTCCCACACGGAGAAGACGCCGGACTCCACAATTTATGAGTGGACACCATAGTCAATGATGTCCGAGCTGGTCTCCATACACTATGGCGTCTGTCTTATTTTATTTTTATAATTTTCTTGGTTGCTGGTCGGACTCCATAAATTATGGTGCCCACCCAGACGCTATAATTATGGTGTTTTTTCTTATCTTTTGAGATATTCAATTTTTGTTCTGACCTTTTAATTTATTTATTATTTAGTTTTCTATTAATAAAATGTTCGGATGGAAGAAAGGGGAGAAAAAAAAAATGGGGCTGATAGAAATATTTTATTAATAATTTGAAGAGAAATTTAGATAGTTATCCATCATAACTTCATCATTTAAATATTTATCAATTAAAACTTTAAAATTAGTTATTTACTCATTAAAATTTACTTAATTTATTTATATTCCCATCTACAAATTTAATCAATTAAAAATACTAATTGATATTGATAAAAAAAATAATAATAAATAAAATGACATTTTTATTATTATTCTCAAAAACCATCATGTCCTCTCTCCTTCCCTTTACTGATTACAAGTTCTCTCATTTCTTCGAGAGTAGCATGCTCGTAGACAAACCGCTTCAAAATTGGAATACCAAAAGAAGCAAAAAAAAAAATTGTCATTCAGAACCCTTTCAATTCCGAACTAAGAATTGTGTTCTGGATATGCAAAATTATTGTGAAATATATTGAGAATTAGTCTTTAGTGTAGTTGTAAAGACAATGCTTTCTGTATGAAAGTTTTCAAGTTCGAAATTTCAATAGAGAAATTTCTTATAGATATTAAATAGTTGAATAATTATTTTGATACCCACATCTGAGTACCCACAAAATCCCCGCACACTTTCCAACTCTGTTAACTTTCCAATTTAACCATCATCGCTAACAACTTACTAAACTAGACTCTCTCTTTCCCATTAGCGATATAAATCAGATCCGCTTCCAGAGAAAATAGAAAAATCTCCGATCGTGACGGCGGCCTCCGCCACTTGAACCACCCCCCCCCCCCCCCCACCTCACTGGCCTCCGCCTACGCCCTTCCTCTACTCGCCACCTCTTTTTTACCAGGTACAAAACCCAGATCTGATCTGCCTGTATCAGTTTTCAACTTTCCAGCCTGAGCGAGAAGCGAGAAACGCAAGACAAAGTTCAAGGTGAGTGCCGATAGTCGTCTCCGATCTGATGAGGTGCCCTCCAAGCGACGTGTATACAGCTAGATCAGCTTTCAACATCCCAGCCTGGGCGAGAAGCGTAGAGGAATACAAGGTGGAGTTCAAGGTGAACGTGGAGCACTGTCTCCAACCGATGAGGTGACCTCCAGGTGACGTGTGTACAACTGGAGCGAGTTTCATAAGCACTCTGGACTACTCGAGCAGTTTAACGAAGAAACACGAGGTTCTTATGAAGATTATGTTACAAATTGCTTTGGTCTTCACATTAGCTGTCGTTTAGAGAAGTTAAACAAATTTCCTTTAACTAGTGTGCAAGATGGATTTATTGGCATGAATTAATTTTTCTCTGATACGACATTATGAATTTTATTGAATTGAATTGTTTAAGCTTTATTGAATAGCGATTTATATGTTACAAGGCTTGATAACCTTTAGAATCAAGAATTGATTACATTATATTGTTAAAAGGTTCATTATTTATTCAAATTTAGATAGACATATGAGCTGGTAGAAGTATTTAATGAATCCCTGTTAATGCGTTCTATGATAATTCATGGAAGTTTAAAAAAAATCTAAAAAGTTGATCTGATCTGATCGCTTCAGACGCTGCAGTTGTAAAGGTACTGGTAAGGTTGCTGACAGGTGAGACCCGGCAAACAACAATAATAGTTGTGGGGTTACCATAGCAATTCAGCTATGCTTAACCCCTATTTTTTTGGTGGCGTGCACTACTGCATGCTGACAACATGCTCTCATTTCAGGAATCTTGCATACTCATGAATCAGCTCACAATGGTGCCTTACTGGTACACACTGCTGCTCTGAATCACAACAACTTTGCTCCCAGTTGATAATCAAATGCTTGCTGTATACTAGTATTGAAGGAATGAGCAACATCGAGTTAGTATGAATGTAAACCTGCACCTGTACTATTAATCTGTAATAAGTGAGTGCCTACAGGCTTAAGCGCCACTAAAGAAAGAAATAATGATAAGTTAAGCACCAATTAGCAAATTGCCTATATAGGTCTTATTTCAAGTAAATTACATTTTTACTGTTCCACATAAATTGGAACCCAACATTTTAGTTATGCTTGCCATGTCATTATAAATATATTTTGTAATGTTTGATGGTGTTTGCTGCACAAAATTTCTATTTTGCAAGATTTTAGCTTTTCGTTTTGTACTGATTGATGTACGAATGTTGTATGATTGCTAGTAAGAATTCTATGTTATCTAGGCTAATACAATGATATGTTCTATTTGAATATTTGAAAGCATGGCTTGTTTTCTGATATATTAGTGTCATCGCTTAATGTCCAAGTCAATTGTAATTTTAATTCTATTTTTTTTGTTTTCTGAGTTTAATTATATTAAATAAAAAATACTTTTTAAATCGATTGCAATTAAATTTGGAACAATTACTATCGAGTGTTGTCTATTGAAATATAAATACTTGTAATACAATATATAAATACTTACAATATTTGACATTAATATATTAATACGTCATTAGGTGTTATATGGAAAAAAAATTAAATTTTATAGAATATGTTAGATACAAATACTTAATACATGAACTATTTACACTTGCATAATAAGGTATAAATACTTGCAAAATTTTATATTAATAATTTCAGACGTCATTCAGTGTCATATGGAAGAAAAAAAGTTGATATAATATGTTAAGTATAAATACATTAACTATTTACACTAACATGACGAGATATAAATACTTGTAATTATTGATATTAATGTTTTCAGACGCCATCCAGTATCATATGGGGAAAAAAATTGGTATAAAATGTTAGATACAAATATTTGACACATGAACTATTCACACTTACATGACGAGGTATATATATTTGCAATATTTGATATTAATACTTTCGAACGTTATCCAATACCATAATGAAAAAAAATTGATATAATATGTTAGATACAAATACTTGTACACTTACATGACGAGGTATGAACACTTGCAATACTTGATATTAATATTTTCAGACAACATCCAACGTCATACGTAAAATTTTTTTTTGATAGAATCTGGTATATACAAACAGTTAATATATAAACTATTCACACTTGTATGACGAGGTATGAATACTTACAATATTTGATATTAATATTGAATAATTATTAGTCTTCGTTTGATATGATTACTCCATTTTTCAGTCTCCAATGGTCCCCACGTCAATCTTTATCAAATGAAGTAGTAGGGACTCCGCATCTCTGCATCAACCTTCTCCAATCGTCTCCGCGTCAACCTTCTTCTAACAAACATAGTTGACCATATAGATGTAAATACTTCAGTGCATAGATATAAATTCTTGTATTACTTGATATTAATACTTTCAGATATTATCTAGTGTAATACATTTATATGTAAAAAGCACCTGCAACATTTCTCTAACAAAAATAGTTGATCACATAAGTATAAATACTACAACACATAGGTATAAATACTTGGAACACTTGATATTAATACTTTCAGATATCATCCAGTGTCATATGTAATAAATACTGCAAGTGTATGTATAAATACTTGTGTGACGATGAGCTCGAAAGTTCGAACATAGTTGACTACATAGATGTAAATACTTCCATTCATAGATATAAATCCTTGTATTAATTGATATTAATACTTTCAGATGTTATCTAGTGTAATATATTCATATGTAAAAGGTACTTGCAACATTTTTCTAACAAAAATAGTTGACCACATAGGTATAAATAGTACAATACATAGGTATAAATACTTGGAATACTTGATATTAATACTTTCAGATATCATCTAGTGTCATATGTAAAAAATATTGCAAGTGTAGGTATAAATACTTGTGTGACGACGAGCTTGGAAGTACGTCATTATGGATCTCATTTGAAAGAGAAAATTACGTAGAAGACGTTAGTGGTTTTAGATTTGCAAAATTCCTCATAGATCGTCAAAAATATGGACAGAAATAAACGGAGAAAAAAAACTCACCTCTAAAAACGTGTATGGTCCCCCATCTAGTTTGAGTGGTCCCCACTATGCATTTATTGTGTGGGTACTTTTGAGAAATTTAGATAGAGAAATAATTATTTACGTAATAATTGTTCATCTCATAGATATAAATACTTCCGTGCATAGGTATAAATACTTCCGTGTATAGATATTAATACTTTGGAAAAAAAATTCATTCCTGGAGTTTTTGCGGTCCCCCAAGTTGTTATGACAGTTATGGAAGTTATGGTGCGGGTACAGTGCGGGTACTGTAGCGCGGGTACTGATATCAGCTTCCTAAATAGTTAGGTGGTCTAATCTTGATTTTTACTCAAAAAAAAAAAATGCTCATGTCATTCACTTGATGAGATTGGTATTGATCAATAAGATTTGTGTGAATGAGCACGTACTTTTTTTGTTTAGAAACACATTACAATTCACAACTTCAAAAAACATGACATAACGGGATATCGTACGTTGAACTTGTGCTTAATACTACTAAATCTAATCTAGAAATATATGTCAGATATAATAGAACTAACTATCTTTACATAGGTAGAAATTATCTAATTTCAATACGGAGAAGAAGAAGAAGAAGAAGAAAACATGTGCGAGTTCTTCCCTTTTTAGACTTATAAAAAAAAAATTCCTTTTTGCGTGAAATGCCCGTAGGGAATTTAGATTGATGGGAAGCTGGAGCAGGGGACGAGAAAGAAAGGCGAAGGGGCACGAGCCAGTTCAGAATAAGGGCAAAGGTATCAATTTATTGATCTGTCAATATTTATTCATTATTTTAAATCAAATGAGGGTGTGACCGTCGTTTCTTCTTAAAAAAAATTCATTATTTTAATTGATTAAATTAATAGATGAGGATATGAATAATATTAGTATTGTAAATAACGATATGTGGTTGTCAGACGGATAGGATACTGCCAAATGATTAATCGAGAATAATCGAAAATAATCGGCTGATTAGTTAGAAAAATCTGCGACGGTTTGATCACCACTGACGACTAATTAGCCAATTAATTAGTCTAAACAGATGTTTTTTTTACAATAATATAAGTGACTTTGGATGGGATATAACTAATTTGAAATTTTTGATGAGTAAATATCTAATTGATGAAATTATGATGGGTATATATCTAAATTTCTCAATAGATATTTTGTTTGATGATTTTAGGAAAACAAATTATAAAATTTCCCACTCTAGGTGATCTCAATAATTTGACTTGCAACTGCAAAGGTAAACGGTCAAACTTTTGACACGTCTCTATGGTAACATATCGATTAATAAAGGAACAGCTTGACTTGACTAACCACTACCAAGAAAATGACACACAGGAATTTTCTCTTGATAACCTCACCTTGTAATTAAACTATAAGAAAAATCTAATTCTTTTGTGAAAAATAGATTTTGTAGTCGTCCCAATTATGTTCCTAAAGAGTGGCCTTCTCTTATTGTAGGAGAAAAAGTGTGTGTTTTTTTACTTTGAGAGAAACAAAGAATGCTTAATTTATCCCTTTCAGGTTAATTTTGATCAAAGAAGAACTCACAGAGAGAGAAAAAACCTTGGCCGATGACACTTCTCATTTTAGCTATCATCATCTTCATCATGGGGAGTCGTCTCTGCACAGCCGGCAACACCCTCCTTCCAGGTCAGACTCTTTCTGGAAACCAAACCTTAGTTTCCAAAAATGGTATCTTTGAACTCGGCCTTTTCGTTGATTATTATGCCAGGCTTTAAAGCTACTTTCTTGGGATTTGGATTGTAAACTCTTCTGATACTGTGTTGTGGGTTGTCAATCGGGAAAATCCTCTTCAAAATTCTCTTACGTCTGAATTGAATTTTATTTCTACTGGCAATTTAGTACTGACGCAATCTCAGAAACTGACCTGGTCAACAAATCTGACAAGCTCAGTGGAAACAAGCCCTACCATTGCAGTTCTCCTTGATACCGGAAATCTTGTACTAAAGGAAGATAATAACATTTCTAGAATAGTATGGCAGAGTTTTGATCACCCAACTGATACTTGGTTCGCGGGAGCACCGCTTGGATTTAATGCGGCCACCGGAAAGAATGTTTACCTCACGTATGCGGATCGTGTTTCTGGTTCAATTACGTTCAGGTTGGAGTTATATCCACGTAGAGCTAGTGGGTTTATTATCAGATATTTATCTAGTAATGCTACATATTATGGTAAATTTCCGCATAAAATTGATATAGTAGATGATAGCAATGGCTTAGTAACATTTAATGCTCCCAACAAAAATCATACATTCATACAATTTTATGGAGACGAGATGAGGGCTTACTGGGTTAATGATCTGCCCAATATAAATATTATTTGGCTTGATAAATATCTTTTGTGCGACATTAATTCATTTTGTGGCCCATATGGCTTGTGCTCATATTCTGGAACATGCATTTGTCCTAATGATTTTCATCCTGCATATCCAGAAGACTGGGCAAAGGGCAACTACAGTACCGGATGTTCAAGAAATATACCACTCAATTGTCAAATTAGTGGAAGTTCCCGTCCTGATGATGTATTTTTCCTAATGGATGACATAAAAAAGTATCCTGATGATCCCCAATTGCGGGTGCTAAAAAACGAAACGGAGTGTGCCGCAGCATGTCTCACTATTTGCTCTTGTACTGCTTATTTTTATCAGATTGGCTGTAGCCTATGGTTTGGAGAACTACAAAATACTGTCCTAACAAGTAACAGCACGAATGGGGGTAAAATGAATATTCGCATTCAAATCCCAACTCGCAACCTTAGTTGGCGGACACGTCGATTTATCATTATGTTATCCTTAGGGGTTGCAGCCTTATTGGTTGTTGGGTTATTGGTTTTTTGGAAGAGCAATGCAATTTTCTTCAACCAAAAGCATGAAGTTGGGGACCAACTGGTAGCATATTCATATGCACAAACAAAAAACATCACCAAGAATTTCTTTCACAAGCTTGGAGAAGGAGGTTTTGGTAGTGTTTTCAAGGGGTCATTACCAAATTCAACTGTTGTGGCTGTTAAGAGAATGAAAAATGCTTGCTCAGAAGAGAAGCAGTTCAGAACAGAGGTGCAAACAATAGGGATGATCCAGCACATAAACCTTGTCAAACTTCTTGGATTTTGTTCGGAAGGAACTAGACGGTTGTTGGTGTATGAGTACATGTCAAATGGTTCATTAGATTCTAATCTCTTTTCAAATCATTGTGATGGTTTAAACTGGAACACCCGTTATGAAATAATGGTTGGAATTGCCAGAGGTTTAACTTATTTGCATGAGGAATGTAGAGACTGCATTATTCATTGTGACATTAAGCCGGAGAATATACTTCTCGATGTCAACTTTTGTCCTAAAATTGCCGATTTTGGGATGGCAAAACTACTGGGCAGAGATTTTAGCAGAGCATTAACAACATTTAGAGGAACAATCGGCTATCTTGGTCCCGAATGGATCTCTGGGCAGCCGATTACAAAAAAAGTCGATGTATATAGTTTCGGCATGATGCTTTTTGATATCATATCAGGGAAGAGAAATACAGAGAAATTTAAAAATCCGGAATGCACTTACTTCCCTCTTTACGCTTCTATGAAAATTAGACTAGGAGAGATTGCATGCCTGTTAGATGACAGGTTACAGGGAAATGCAGACATGGGGGAGCTAAACATAGCTTGTAAGGTTGCCTGTTGGTGCATTCAAGAGATCGAAACTGATAGACCATCGATGCGAGAAGTTGTTCAAATGTTGGAGGGTGTTGTTGAAGTTTTGATGCCTCCGATTCCGAGTTTTCTCCAAAGGCTTGTGGATCTTGAGAATGATTCCACATACTCTGTAGTTGGTTGAGGTCTACACTAGAATTAGGTGCCAGTTAAATTTTTCATTATACTGTTAAGTTTGTTTCCAATTTTCTTGTTGTTTTAGTTTCCTATTTCTGGTTTATGTAGTTGTATTGAGTTATGCACTGCTGCTACTTAATTAAGAATTTCATTATTTCTATTGTTGAATCTGAATTGGATGTTAAATTATTGTTGACCGGTAGGCTGTAGTGTGTTTACCAGTTTTCCTAGTGAAAAGTAGTACTACTACTTATTGCATGTGTCAAATTTTAAGTTTATTCTTAATTAAATTGAATTTTTGGTTTGAACTTGTTTGGCAGTATACATTGGTCCAATTAAAGGTTACCTTATAGAAGCTTCTTAGAGGTACAAGCAAAGATATTGTTGATACTCCCAAGAATCAATTTATTTTTTTGTGTTTCTTTTTGCGACGACTTGATTTCTAGTATCTTAATTAATCATGTCAGTCTCAACACACAAAAAAAGATAAAAACAAGGAAGGAGTTTTATTGAGACCTTTAGAATACCTGATTGTTATCAGTCCATCAAATCCCAGTGCAGTCCATTGGCTTTGTGTGAATTCTAATCGGTGCTGAGCATCTGAACTGAGATTTAGATAATTAACAAAAAATTCGGCGCTAAACTTACCCGTATGATAGAATTTAGGTCCATTCGTGCTTGCTGTCTTGTATACAAAATATTTTTTAAATTATTGTGGAAAGGTTTATTATACAGACTTATTTATGCATGTACATCTATATATACAATTGCAAATGACGGTTCTTGGGCATATCTATATATTTTTTTTATTAAAGATATGTAGATCAAATTATTAATATTCACAGGAAATTTCTCATTTGAATTTCGAACTTTCAAGTTTCAACCACACATCTACAAGTTTAGGATTATGTCTTAAACAATGTCCAATCATTGTCATGACAGTAAGTGCTGTTAAATAACTGATAATTATTTTGTATTTTTATAATTGATTGTAAAAATCATATAAGTATTTGTAATTAATTTGCATTTGTGATGCGCATGCACCTGATATCGCTAAACCAATTACTTTTCTTCAAAAAGGGTATTCCGGATCGCATTCTTTTTAAGCAAGGTGATTTCCGCCGAAATTTTTATTCATATCCTCCTTTAAATAAAAATTTCACAAATACCCTCATTTAAAAAAAAATGCCCCATCAACCTAGAATCTGAGTGATTCTACTGTAGCTACAGTCAGTGTGTGTATTTTTGAAGATGTGACGTCCATATGAACAATTATTATTAGTTACTTTCAATCTATAATGGTATGTCTTGTTAACTTTTGAGGCACCTGGTTTACTCGGATTGAGCTGTTTCAAACTTTATTCTGGTTTTCACTAAGTAACACATAATCTGCCTAGAAATAATTGGAGAGGACAAAATTGCCAAGGTTTCATGCTTGACAGCATCCCTTGGTGATCTAATCTTCTCATAGTCTTCACATGGCGCAAAAAAAGGAATAATAAATATTATATTGTATGTATGTTTAACAGGGAATCAGGGATCATTTTGCATTTATGTTTGTTAGAGGACAGTCAGGGTTTGATGCTTGACATATCCCCTGACAGAAAATCTCTTGGGCATATGCTAAGGGATATAATATTGAAGAGAGCTTGATAGCCTCTAGTAAATTTTCTGAACCTAGGGACCTATCTGCATAATGGGAGGAGTGAGGCTATGTATGATATATAGAGCACTGAATCATTGGATTAGTGAGCAAATATGAAAAGGCCTGTGATCTCCTCATGACCTTAATACTATATCCACTGTTTCAAGTTGAAACTAGTGAGAAAGGTAATTAGACAAACATGCAAGGTCCTTGTTGTAAATTGTCTCATGTTCTGAGCCTCTGACAAGGGTGTCAAATTAATTGACAGCTCTTTGTTGAGCTGAATAAGTGATTTTGATAATTTTCTTTGTTGATCATTACTTGATCCATGGTTCAGATCTAACCAGACTTACACAAATATCATGTATCACCCATGTATATGCATATCAACCTAGGTCAGGTATTGAACCAATGTTGAACACAAGGAAAACCAAACAAGTACTATACTGGTACTGTGCCGCCCCAAAATGACCTCTAATTGTAATAAAATGAAAAACACAAGTTCTGAGTTGAATTTGTCAAAACTGTTGTATGGGTATATAAAGGACATTCATATGAATATACATGAACAAAAATTTCCATGTTTGGAATTTCCTACAATTTATAGTGGCTGTTTGATTTTCATATTTTGAAATGAGTCAAACACACAAAAACAGAATCTCAGCCTGCTCAGCCATTCACTAAACACCCTATTCATCCTAGTTGCCGGCCACCTAAAAATTTGAAATTAAATGAGTGTAATGTTCAGGTGTTGCTAGATATCTTACCCCTGAGATACTAGTGCGAAGGATTTAAAATGAATGAAGTCTTTGGTTGAAGTTTTGTTGAAGCTTAGTTTGCTTATATTTTCTTTCATTTCGTTTCAGTTTTTAACTGGTAAGATGTAGTGTAGGGCGGTGAAAGTTATAAATACCCTCTGTTTTGTAAGACGAACTATGTAATGTGCGTTTTGTGCATTCTGTTAAATGAAACAACACCTGACAGCTTCTGTCATGGCATTTACAAAAAAAACAAAAAAATTCTTATTTGACCCAGCCAATCAATCACAGTGAAAAAGACAAACCAACAAGGCAGCAAGAGGCAATCTAGGCAGCACAGTTGATACACACAGTCAAATTACTAAAAAGCATATGTGCAAAAACATATATTACAACATTCTAAGGATATTCTTGCAATATAAACATCATGTAAAAAATCACCAAGAAACATGGTAAAAAAACCATAAGCTGTAGTATAAGAGGCAGATGTGTGTAAGTTAAACTGTTTTCTTCAATGAAAATGGGATTAGGCCTTTTAATAAAAATAAAAATAAAATAACAGGCAGATGTGCTATGTATTGAAGCCCAATATTAACAGGACATACCATTATTAGATTGAAGTGAACCCCATTTTCTGGACAGTTGGGGCATTTAAAAAAAAAAAATTGAGGATATTTATAGAATTTTTTATTTAACGGAGGATAAGAATACAAATTTCGGTGATTTCCGTCTTAAAATGAGTCTCTCTAATTAAAATGTACTTGGTGATCCAAATTTATAATTTTTTGGATTTCCTTTTACTATTTTCTAGATAGGTACAAAATCTTTATTTTTTTCAGAAGATTATGAACCATAAAACCAGTAATTTTGTACATATTTAAAGAATTAGTAAACAAATTCTAAAAAATGTAAAATTTGGTATTCAAGCAAATCTTAATGTAGAGATCATGTTGAACAGTTAAGATCAACTATGGACTTTAAAAATAAATATAAGAATGTGCGGCATGATTGAAAAACAAAATCAATAGAGCATTTTAACCCTATTCGTAAACTTTCGAGTTTTTTTAAAGAAGCTAAAAAAACCAATTGTTTACTATAATTTATTTGCATCGTTGATTTTTTTATTCTTTGTTCTTCTACCAAATAAAATCATTTTTTTATTTTTCATATGATTGCATTGCATTAAAAATAATAACAGTACCCATTTATACCGTTGTTTGGTGAACTAACTCCTGATATTGAATTGCAAATTCAAAATCCCTATGTGCATACTTTGATGACAATTAGCAAATAATCGTATTTTTTTCTGAGAAAATACGTGTAGGACCCATGATTTAGATCGTATGTGGGGCCCACTACGTAACGATCGAACGTTTGCAATAAACACGGCAAGTTGTTTTATTAATTTAATCTACAAGAATTGATTAGTGCGATTGCTACCTGATTGCCACATTGGGAAACCGCGCACCACAGAATTTCGGAAATTAAGTCGAAATTCGAAAAAAAGAAATATAACAGATAAAAATCGATAAAGATAGAGAACTTGAAAATATAGAGTTTGGCTCAATTTTCATGAGAGGGCCAAAACTAGTTTAATATACGAGTGAACTCGGGTGTTTTTAAGCTCATCAATCATTTAATCAATCGAATCACGAACTACGAATTTTTAGTAGCCACCGATAGTTTATGCATTAATTTTCTTGATGCGGAATAAAATTCACGCAGTTTTCTTTTAGCTTTTACCTTTCACGAATTCACACTGATAGATTATAGACTAGTCCAAAATTCTCTTACTTTTATGTTGCTGGATTGATTAAAATCACATCATGGACCTAATCAAATGAAACTTATTTCATTATTAATTTCTTACGCTACTAAAGCATTTTCCTATTATAAGTTATCATTATATTAACAATTTTGGGTTTTGATAAAAGTTTGGTTCATGCATTATTAAAGATTGATGGTTGAAGCCATTAGTTGCATTATTTGAGATTCGAACCTAAATAGTTTGCGAAATAATTTCGAATGAACTATACCTAGTTTGAGTTTGAGTTTAAATAAGATTCAAACCGAATTGGTTTGATTTGTTTCAGAACAAACTAATTTCAAATCAAATTAATTACAAACTTTTTCAAATCGAACTCAATCGAATTACGAACTAGAAACTTTTTGTGCAGCCCTACTAACGACTATGTTTTTCAAATTACTTGTTCCTTCTTTTTTCTTTATCCACCAAGTACCAGTCAAAGGAGATAACAGGAACCAGACATTCATTCAACAGTATTTATTTGTTTTTCAAATTATTTGATCCTTTACTTGTCTTATTATAGATGTTACTTGTGAGACATCTCTGTGTAGAGAAAAAACTAGTGTGGGATTTCTCGTCTTGTAGGAGAAAGATTGTGCGTGTCTCGCACCTTCCCACACACACAATCCTTTGGTTAATTTTGATTAAAGAAGAACAGATAACTAGAGATGAAAAACTTGCCAATGACACTTTTCATTTTAGCCATCATCATCTTCATGATCACGAGGAGTCATCTCTGTACTGCCGACGACACCCTCCTTCCAGGTCAGACTCTTTCGGGAAACCAAACATTAGTTTCCAAAAATGGTATCTATGAACTTGGTCTTTTCCCTTATTATTTTTATGATAATAGTAGCTACTACATGGGAATTCGTCTTGCAAACAACTTTTCTGGTTACGTGTTGTGGGTTGCCAATAGAGGCAATCCTATTCAAGATCCTTTTCCGTCTGAACTGAATATTTCTTCTACTGGTAATTTAGTATTGAGCCAATCTCAGGAATTAATCTGGTCAACAGATCTTACAAAATCGGATGAAACAACATCTACCATTGCAGTCTTGCTTGATACCGGCAATCTTGTACTAAAGGAAGAGAATAACATTTCTAGAATAGTATGGCAGAGTTTTTATCATCCAACTGATACTTGGTTCCCGGGAGCACCCCTTGGATTTAACACAGCCACGGGAAAGAATATTTACCTCACACATATGAATTATTTTTCAGGTCCTATTATTTCCAGTTTCGAGTTAGATCCAAGTAGATCCAGTGGGTTTATTATCAGGCAATTATTTAATAATAATGCTACATATCATGGTATTTTCCCGCAATTAATTGATATAGTGGATGATGGCAATGGTTTAGTAACATTTAATGTTACCAACAAAAACCATACATTCATTAAATTAGGTTACAACGGGTTCATTGGAATTTATTATTGGGTTAAAGATTCTTCCGAATTTAATACACTTTTGTTTGGTCCAAATAATATGTGCGACTTTGATTCATTTTGCGGTCCGTCTAGCTTGTGCTCAAGTGACAGTTTATGCTCTTGTCCTTATGGTTTCCATCCTGCATATCCAGAAGACTGGGAAAATGGAAATTACAGTGCCGGTTGTTCAAGAAATATATCACTCAATTGTCAAAATAGAAGGTCCTTTTCTGATGATGTATTCCTCCAAATAATTAACATAAATAAGTATCCTGATGATCCCCAATTGCTTGTACTAAAAGACGAAACTGAGTGTGCCGCAGCATGTCTCGGTAATTGCTCATGTAATGCTTACTCTTATCAGAATAAATGTAGCCTATGGTTTGGAAAACTACAAAATACTGTCCTAACAAGTGACGGCCTGAGCGGATATAAAATGAACATTAAGTTAGCGGGCACATCAATTTATCAAATCCCAGCTCACAAACTTAGTTGGCGGACACGTGGATTTATCATTATGTCAGCCTTAGGGGTTGCAGCCTTATTGGTTGTTGGGTTATTGGTTTTATGGAAGGGAAAAGCAATTTTCTTCAACCAAAGGGATGAAGATGGGGACCAACTAGTCGCATATTCATATGCACAAACAAAAAGCATCACCAAGAATTTCTTTCACAAGCTTGGAGAAGGAGGCTTTGGTAGTGTTTTCAAGGGATCATTACCAAATTCAACTGTTGTGGCTGTTAAGAGAATGAAAAATGCTTGCTCAGAAGAAAAGCAGTTCAGAACGGAGGTGCAAACAATAGGGATGATCCAGCACGTAAACCTTGTCAAACTTCTTGGATTTTGTTCCGAAGGGACTAGACGGTTGTTGGTGTATGAGTACATGCCAAATGGTTCATTAGATTCTAATCTATTTTCAAATCATTGTGATGGATTAAACTGGAACACCCGTTATGAAATAATGGTTGGAATTGCCAGAGGTTTAACTTATTTGCATGAGGAATGTAGAGACTGCATTATTCATTGTGACATTAAGCCGGAGAATATACTTCTCGATGTCAACTTTTGTCCTAAAATCGCTGATTTTGGTATGGCAAAACTACTGGGCAGAGATTTTAGCAGAGCATTAACAACATTTAGAGGAACAATCGGCTATCTTGGTCCCGAATGGATCTCTGGGCAGCCGATTACAAAAAAAGCCGATGTATATAGTTTCGGCATGATGCTTTTCGAGATCATATCAGGGAAGAGAAATACAGAGAAATTTAAAAATCCGGAATGCACTTACTTCCCTCTTTATGCTTCTATGAAATTTAGACAAGGAGAGATTGTGTGCCTGTTAGATGACAGGTTGCAGGGAAATGCAGACATGGGGGAACTAAACATAGCTTGTAAGGTTGCCTGTTGGTGCATTCAAGAGATCGAAACTGATAGACCATCGATGCGAGAAGTTGTTCAAATGTTGGAGGGTGTTGTTGAAGTTTTGATGCCTCCGATTCCGAGTTTTCTCCAAAGGCTTGTGGATCTTGAGAATGATTCCACATACTCTGTATTTGGTTGAGGTCTACACCAGAATTAGTTTCCAGTTGAATTTTCATTAAACTGTTAAGTTTGTTTCCAATTTTCTTGTTGTTTTAGTTTCCTATTTCTGGTTTATGTAGTTCAGTAGTTGTATTAAGTTATGCACTGCTGCTACTTAGTTTAGAACCTCGTTATTTATATTGTTGAATCTGAGTTGGATGGTAAACTATTGTTGGCTGGTAGGCTATAGCGTTTTTAATTACCAGTTTTACTGATACTGCATGTGTTACGTTTTAATTGTTTCCTTGATTAAATTGAATTTTTGGTTTGCACTTGCTTGGCAGTATACATTGTTCCAATTAAAGGTTACCTTATAGACACTTCTTAGAGGTCCAAACAAAGATATTATTGATACATCATGTATCAATTTATTGTTTTGTGTTATTTTTTGCTACAACTTGATTTCTAATATCTTAATCATGTCTTTCTCAACATAAAATAAAATAGATAAAAAAAAAGTGTTTTTTATTAAAAACCTTTACAATACCTGACTGGTATCAGTACAGCAAATCCCGGTGCAGACCAGGATTGGTTTTGAACAAATTCTAATTGGTGCTGGCTAAGATAGGAATGGGGTTTTTTTTTTTTTTTTAAAAAAAAACTATTTTTATAGCAATGTGGGCCTTGATGTGAACATTTGTGCTTCGTTGCTTTCTGTGAAGCAAATTTTATATGACCCAAGCAGCACGCAAAGTACAATACCAACAGCAGACCCAATTTAGTTGTAGGTGGCTGTGTTGCTTAAATAATTTCGTTATATTTGTCCTTGTTTTTATCTACGTACTGTGGCATATACAAGTAGATAAATTGGTACAACATTATGATGTTTTATATTTGATTTAAATAATACATTACATTATAGTTTTTCTTAGTTTGCGCACATTAAATAATATATGACTTGTCAGTTTACTGTATTTCACAGACTAGTTATAAGGTGCAATATATACAGTACTAACCACAGTATATACGATGTGAAAAAATGACGACAAACAAATAAGCAGAGAGAAAATAATTATGGAGTAATAAGATGAAATTGTTGGGAATATGCACAAGTGGCATTCTTAAGACCTTGATTGCAGGAAGCTTTTTTTTACTTCTGAACTGAGATTTAGATAATTAACATAAAACCAATAGTACTTTGGGTAGTTCAGTTTCCAAATGTATAAACAAAAAATTGCGTTAGGTTCAATCAGCACTCCACCAAATTGCTTTGAAGATTGAACACAAGGCCCAGAAGACATCCTCTTAAAATAGGAACACTTTTCTTTTTAATTGCCCGTGTCAGAGAGGGAAATGACGATTGAACCTGTAAAGTCATAATATCAAACAAAGTAAATTTCTCAAAAAGGAGTCCCATAGCAGAGAATAATAAATGTAAATCAGTACTCTTTTAAATTTGTGTCTAAGCAAGCACATAGAACTCAACCACAACACCCAAATTAAGCTGTTTTTGGAATAACATCTGAAACCTGAAACCCAGAACCAACTCAATCTGAACCCAAACTACCAGAGACCAGAACCAACCAGAAATTACACAGGAACAGGCCTCATTCTAATCAAACCTTGACGAAGACATATTTGAGACCTTTAATCAACAGAGAACTTACTATCAGTGCCAGTACTACCTGATATCAGGCAGCCTTAGACCTCAGTTGATAACATGCACAGCCTACAAATTAATTTTTTATACTGACTGAACATCTAGCTCCTGATACATGACAAATTTATAAATCAATGCTATTTAGCCCTTACTATATAGTATTAACTTTCTAAATTATCAACCTAATAGTACTCCTAAATATTCAATAGAAGCTGATCAATTCAAAGTGCTCATTCCTTAATACTCAAGTAGGTTCTATGAAAATTCAAGTTGTTATTCCACTCCTATATACTTTTGGAAATATGAAAAAAAAAACAAGCAGGTTTACAAAGGAAAAAGGAAACATCATACCTCCAAATAATGGCTTCAATACAAGAGATGTCGTCAATGGCACAAAGAGCAGAGAATCAGTTCTGTAAGCCAAAAATCATGCAGGCTTATAGATCCTCTGTGCACTTCCTACAATTTAATTGAACAAGATATCAGACGTACTCCTGCAGCTTCATCATCATACTTTATTATCAATCACCAAATATATTTTTGGTTTCTAATGAAATCAGTGGGCCTTTGAGCTCATTTTTATCAAAAAAAATCACCAAATATATTTCTGATTTTAAGAGTGCATAAAAGATTTAAGAATCCCACTAAGCAAAGAGGATAGAAGTCGAATGAACACATGAAATTTGAATCTGGACACTGCAAAAGATCATAAATTGAGTTTTTAAGTTTGTACCAGCTTTATACATTCATGAAGCTATGGGGGATGACGGACCTGATGGCAAGCTCTCATGTGCCTTTTGAACTGCTCCCTAAATTGAGGATCACAAAAGCCACATCGGTAATCAGTAAGAGATGTAGGAAGGCCATTGTCCGGCAGCGACCTTACCTTGGGGCAGTTCATTACTTTCAGATAATTGAGAGAAGTGAGACCATGCAACCATGGGGGCAGCCCTTCAAGATTTTCACAATCAGAGAATGATAGCTTTTTTAGCGAGTTGAGGTTATGCAACGTGGCCTGATGGTCTCCACTAAACAACGAAACTTCTGTTGACCCTTCTATTTCAAGCGTTTGCAAGGAAGACAAGGCACTTCTCAATGATGGAAATTTGAGAAGAGAAGTGTCACTAATCACCATAAATTCAAGATGTGATCTACTGCTTCCCCCTTGTCCACTATTATGAATCAATAAATCCACTTGTGACAACTTTGGGCATCTCACAATACATAGTTTCTTCAAAAGAAGTGGATTAGGTAAACTACCAATGATACTTAGCTCTTCACATTCCCTGATGGATAATACCTGAAGTGCATTGAGCTGATTGAGTGCTTCACTCCCAAGGGATGTTATGTGGGGACACTTCTCAATTCTCAACTGGGCAAGATTTGTAAGGTTTCTCAGGCAATTTGGGAGTGACATGTCAAGGTTACCACACAATTGCATCACTAGTTTTTGGATCGAGGATGATAGCACAAGCTCTCTTGAGCAAGTTAGCTTGGGGCAATTAGATACCTCTAACTCTTGGAGGAAGGCAAAGCCGTTAAAATTTTCAACAGGTACTGATTTTAGCTCCTTACAATCAACTAGAAATATTTTCTTGATGACTGGCAGTTGCTCTGGCAGTAGGCATTCTTCGACACTAATTAAGCTGTGACACCTTTCGATCGTTAGCTCAGACAGCGAAGAAGGCAAATTTCGTACTATATTGAGATTTGCACATCCGACAATCCCGAGGTCACTCAAGTGACAGAATCCTACATGCAGCCAAGAAGGTAATTTCAGACCCCCAAAATAATAAATATAAAACACCCTGAGATTCTGATGAGGTTGGAGGGAATCAAACACTTCTTCATCGAGTCCATGGTTTATGTTTCTATTTTCAGTCCAAGCTAGGATTAATATATCAATATATCTCTTGTTAGAAAGCATAGCTAGAGCAGCTTCCTCCTTGCCCTCTATATTTTCCAAATCATAAAGATGAAGCTTTCTCAACAGCTGTGTCATATGTTGCAACTCTCCAATTCTGTGCCCATCTTTTCTCTGGACTTGGTATTCGTTCAAGTCTTGAAGAGATGTTAGCTTCCCAATCCCACTTATCATAGGTAAAGTTCTGTGATTGATGCGAAGCTTCCTCAAGCTAATTAACTTAGTAAACCCCTTCGGAAATTTCTCCAGTGGGTTCCTAGTAAGGTCCAAAAATTGTAAATTATAAAGCTGACCTATGGATTCGGGCAACTCTTCAATTTTGTTGCCAGAGAGATCGAGGTATCTTAGGTGCTTCAAGTTGCCAAAACTCGCTGGCAATTCTTTTATACCACAATTATTTAGATTAAACATACGCAAATAGAAGAACTCACTGAGCAAGAAACTACACGAAGAATTCAAACCATGAAAAGGTCGATAAGCTGTAAAACATGCAAGTGACCGTAGCTTGTTGTATTTGTCTGACCTTATCACCTCAACAATATCCTTTGCTACTGACAAGTGACGAACAGACTCAGGAGCTCTCTGTTCAGATTCACTCGTTTGAATGTAAAAACATTCATCCTTTGAAATTAACTGCGCTAGATCATGCATCAAATCATGAATCATAAATGTCTCCAAACCCGGACCATATTTGTAAAATAATGATCTGCTTATCAAATCTTCAAAGTACATAGCCCCTCGTTGTTCCAACAGCTCGTCTCCTTGAGACGTTACAAAACCATGTGCCACCCACATGCTCGCCAATAGTTCTTTTCTAAACCAGGAACCTTTTGGGAACATGCAACAAAAAGAGAAACATCGCTTTATCTCAGGAGGTAAATTCAAATAGCTCAATCGAAGGGCCGGGAGAATTCCACCGTCCCCTTGCTTCAGCTGCCAAAATTCACTATTCAAGATATCCCTCCAATGCCTCGCATCTAACTTTGTTCTTAACAATCCTCCTAAAGTTTTGGCAGCTAATGGAGACCCCATCAACTTGGCACGAATTTTCTCAGCAATGGTCCCCAACTCTGGATAGTCTTTAGGGTCTTCCAGCCCAAAAGCACACTTGTTAAACAAATTGGCATATGGCTCTTCTAGTAATTCCTTGATAAATATCGGGTCTAATGTTCCAGAAATTTCAGCAACAACTTTAGAGCGGGTGGTCAGCATAATCATGCTTCCTTCAACCCCATGGTATAAAGGCTTGTAAAACTCATCCCAATCTAAATGATCTTCATTCCAAACATCGTCCAAAACGAGCAGAAATTTCTTTGAAAGTACCTCCTCTTTTAGTGCGGTATAGACAGAATCCAATGTGGGGAAACTATTCTCTTGCATACCTGTGGCGTATTTCACAATCTCCTTTGTCAGATGTTTTACATCAAACTGATCGGAAACATATACCCAAATTTTCAGTGGGAAGTGATCTTGTACCCTTTTATCATTGTAAACCATCTGAGCGAGAGTAGTCTTACCCAACCCTCCCATCCCTACAATTGGTAAAACCGATACATTCCTCATTTTTCTTCTCTTTTTTCGCACCAATGTCGTATCTTTTGCATCTCCACTACCACTTGCTACTGCACTATCTCCAATTTGCACAAGAATTTTAATCAGAGCCTCCTTCTCTGAGTCTCGGCCAATTATATCTGGCTCGAGAACTGCCGAGCTTGTTTCTCTTCTAGCATACACATTGCCTACTATTTCAGGCTTTTTTGAATCTAACAACTCAATTGCTTGCTTTAAACAATTAGCAACCTGGTCCAATCTATCCTGGACATCCTTCACTGTACTTGGTTTACCACTTAAGACCTCTCCCACAAAGCTAGAAGCCCTACTGAAGATACGGCGTGCCCGGCTACTGCTTTCCCCACCTTCGACCTTCATTTTCAACTCCTGATGTGAGGAAATAATAATCAGACTAATAATTTATTAGGTAAAATTGCTGTATGGTAGAACTATAGTCTCCAAAAAAATTAATGCATATGCATATTTTAGTCCTTTTGTATTCAAGGACGGACCCAGGTGTATCCAGGGGGGGGCAGCTGCCCCCCCTGGATTTTGCGTTTTAGTGGAAGTCGGGACGTTTCGATCGGCTCTGCCCCTCCCTGGAAATTTTTTTGTCCCCCGCTGAATGTTTAATTTGGAGTTCGGGTTAAATTTAGTGTTAAAATTAAAGTAAATTTCTTCAATTATGATTAATAATTAGAATTATAGATTAAAATATCAGAAATTACAAGTTAGAGCATTGAAAAGTACAAATTAAAGCATTATTTTTTATTAAGTACTTAATTAGTTAATGGATTTGAACCCAATTAGTTATTTAAACCCGATTCGATATTTTCTTGTCTCCCCTGACGAAAATCCTGGATCCGCCCCTGAAATTGTATTCATATTTAAGATTCAAATAAGGCATAAGTGAGTATGAATTCTCAAATTAAGCAATTGAGAAACATGAATTGACAACATCATTGCATTAAAAAATTGGACAACTGGTAAGAAATTTGAGTGGTCTAGATTAATAGAACGAAAAAGTACATATGTACAGGATCCGGTCAACAGTAGTCAATATTGCAAAATTTGTCAAGCTTATATCCCATCGATTGGGAATTGGGATTGGTCACGTAGTCTAATAATCAATGAATCTGATCTTAAATCAAAATGCAATCAATTTACCCTTAGGGTCAGAAACAAATCACACCTGGATAATAACAAGAGATGGTAAAAAGGATCAGTACAAACCTGGTAATCAAAGTCGTCGATTACTTCCTCGGCGTCGTACTTGGCATCCCTGAGCTGAGCGAGCAGCTTATCCACGTTGTCATTTCTGAAACGCCACCACTCAGCCTGATCGGCGAGGATGTTGATGTTGAGCAGGCTGAGTCGCAGCTTCTCTATATCGCCCCCAACACCCCATGCATCCGTCACTCTCGAGGTTGCTCTCGACAGTACTTCTGATTGCGCCCAATCCATTCTTCTTCCAATCGACCGAGAGAGAGAGAGAGAGTAGAAATGTGATAACGAGTGGAGCACACACACAGTATGAGGTATTTCTGTATTTAGCGGAAATAAATCTGCTGTGATTCTAATGGAATAATAGGGTTATGTTATTCCGATTCCAACCATTTAATTTCATTGAGATTCGTGTACGAAAAGTTTATTTATTGAGATTCGCGCATGGAAAACTTTGAATGGTTGAGATTGTAATAACAGGACCCTGTTGTTCCATTGGAATCACAGCAGATTTATTTCTGTGGATTTCACTTGTTTTGTTTGGAAGAACGCGAGTGAGTCAACTACGAATTTTGATTCTCTAAAATTTGAGTTTGGATCCGGCCGTGCGATCTGCTCCAAATCGATTTTAAAGGACCCGTGCATTCTACATGGGCCGGATTAGCCCGAATTTTTTTATCGAACGGTCCGGAACTAAACTCAAAATGGGCCTACTGTAGAGGATATTTAGGAGGAATTATGTTGAACTTACATTGATTTCATGTAGATTTAAGATCAGATTCATTGATTATTAGACTACTTGTCCAATTCCAATTCCCAATCGATAGGAAATGAGCTTGACAAATTTTGCAATATATATAGACTACTGTTGACCTGATCATCCAATTTCTTACCAGTTGTCCAATTTTTTAATGCAACGATATTGTCAATTTATGTTTCTCAATTGCTTAATTTGAGAATTCATACTCAATTATTCCTTAATTGAGTATTAAATATGAATACAAAAAGACTGAAATATACATGTGCATTAATTGTTTTGGAGACTATAATTCTACCATACAGCAATTTTAACCTCATAAATTATAAGTCTGATTATTATTTCCTCACATCAGGAGTTGAAAATAGTGTGTTGACATTTGGTTCTTACTCGGTATGCGGAAGGCCACTGCATACACGGTATGCGGCTACATATACGGATTTTTATTCGGATTTATATATATGGATTTTAAATGAGAATTTGTATATATAAACAAGTATACGGTAATATGTGGCATGACTCACTGTTAATATACTATAAACCTGTAATATGTGGTATAAATCACTGTTAATATACTTTAAACCAGTATTTTAGCACTATCAATATACTCTAAACTGGTAACATGCTCTAAACTTCATATTCAGACCGAATATAGATTTTCTATTCGGATTGCAACCGAATAGGAATATTCGGCCGAATAGACCAAATTTTAAAACACTAGTTGAAAATGAAGGTCGAAGGTGGGGAAGGCAGTAGCAGGTCACACCGTATCTTCAGTACGGTTTCTAGCTTTGTGGGAGGAATTCAGAGTAGGTCCGATCTGCATTAAAATTCATGCAAACTAATTAAAATCTGTGCATGTGTTTCAATTTCCGTGAGCACAGATCTTAATGCTAATTGTAGGTCAAGCCACCCAACTATTCAATACATTTGTTATTACAAATTATTTCTCTCATCTGAATTTCAAACTCATAACCGCTAACAGCCTAACATATATAGAGACCATATACCTTATTCCACTAGACCAAAGACTTATGCAAGAAATTCTTCTTGCATATATAACTTTAAACCAATGTTGTAAATAACGGTATGCGGTCGTCAGATGGACGAGGTGCCGCCAAGCGATTAATCGGAATTATGCAGACAATTTAACGTTTTTATTAAATGTATGTATATATATCATAATTTATTAAAAATAATTTATTTAACTCATTAAACTTATCAAATAAACTTAATTTAAGTAAGTTTTATTATTATAACATGACACTACGCTTATTTTTTCTTAAGACATAAGCATTTTGCATGTGTAAGTAACACATTTATTTAATGAAAAATAAATTTGAGAATTAAGTTTTTTCAAATACTAATAACATATTATTTGAAAGAAAGGAAACATTCCAACATAAAATCACTAAATTTAATTTATGATAATAACTTAATTTTATAAATAAACATCTCGTACTAATTGAAAAAATTACATCAGTAAGTAAAAAAAATATATGGTATATAAATAATAGAAGAATTAATTAATTTCAAAGTAAGTAAGAAGAAAAAAAACATATATAAAAAATATTGAATGTATATTCAAGCACAAATAAAACTACAATACATGATTTATAAAGCTTATTATCACACACTATTATAAAAAAAATAAACAATGTGAAAAATAAATATTCACTGGAATAAACAGAAAAAACGGGAATAAACAGGAATAAACGGATGATTAAACGGTAAAACGGCTGATTAATCGTTTTTATCCGCTAACAAGTATCTGTTAAGCATATTTGTAACAGTTTGACCGCCGGATCGGAAACGGCCGTTTAATCGGCCGTTAACACCGTTTTTTACAACACATATTTAAACATGTGCATTGTCCGGTTCATGATATCTGCAATTAATTGAGGGGACTGTTGCGTGTCCAACCAAACTGACAACACCATGTGTGCATTCAAGTGTATTTTTTTATTTACTCGTCATTACATTTTTTTGGTACCGATCAACAACTCAATGTTCGTACCAACTTCTGTTCTCGAACGTTATACATGTGCGCACAAATACAAACATGCACAATGACGGCCCGGTTTTAGGAGGGCATGGAAAAAATTAATTCAGGCCCCTGCCGCTCATGTGCTCGTGAGTCGTGTGCCGTAGTTTTTTTTCTTTTTCTTTTTCTTTTTGACAGCTTGGTAATGTACCATTGTTATTGGGTGTTAATGCACACAGATAGGATTGCGTATCACATCCAGTGTTTTATTAATATTCGATTTGTATATGGTATTCAGACTGTATATTAAATATGCCATATGCAGTTGCATATGCAGATTTTTATGTGGACTTATATATACAGATTTTAAATAAAAATTCGTATATATAACAAGCATACGGCAATATGTGATATGACTCACTGTTAATATACTCTAAATCGGTATTTTTATCACTGTTAATATACTATAAACCGGTAATATACTCCAAACTTTATATTATGAGTGAATATAGATTTTCTATTCGGATTGCAACCGAATAGAAATATTCGGCTGATCAAATAGACCAAATTTTACTACACTATCACATCTTATATTTTGCATGACCGACGCGTCCGGCGCTTATTCGGGGATAGCGCAGGGCAGTATTATATATTTGATCTTTGAGATTCGTGAAGACATTCTTGAACGGTTGATATTTTCCCAAAAAAAAAACGCAAAATATGAGATATATCTGCCCCCCCCCCCCCCCCCCCCCCCACGTACCTTTAAAAAACGGACGGTACAGATTAATTCCAGCAAAATCAAATTGAATTCGGTGTCTAATGAGACCAGAGAAAATAAAATTTCAGATTTATCACTTGTACCTCAGATACCTGGGGAGATACGGATTATTCCATTGATAAGAATGAGGCGATTGATGAACAACAGGTCGGAATCGTTCAATCCGAATTAAGATTCATACGCACTTAATCGTCAAGAAGATTGAAAATGTTCGGGTGAACCTTTATGCGGATCGAACGGCTCCGACCAGGTCACCAAACATCGATTAGACTAATAAATTTGATCCAATAGTCATCAGACCGCCTCCGATTTCTTTTTGATAATATGATTTAGAATGGCAGGACAGATTTGCTGTAAATAATTTTGAAATCAAATAAGTATTAATTAAATTGCTTTTTAAATAATTGTTTTTTAAAACTTTAAATGACAGAATGAATTGATTGGATCAGTATGCAACAGAAAAATTATGGGTATCAATTTTTTTGAATATTTAATCCTCTCTCTTAATGGCTAATCAAATAAAATCAAATTTCGATCATTTTTTTTATATACATGTAATAGAGATGATATAAAACAAATTTGACGGCTTAAATTTATTAATTTAAGCGCCAATAAAAAAAATACATCGTTTGACATCAATAACCATCACTATTAAACTATTAGTTGAATCACTCCTCAATACTAATTTTTACTATTTTTGGAAAAAAAAATTACAATTTTTATGATTGATGAAATCTGACAAAAAAAAATGACTTAAAAACAAAATAAAATTGCACATTTTTTATCATCTTTCATAAATCATAAAAAATAATAAAAAAAGTTCCAAAAAATATAAAAATTAGTATTCTAAAAGTTCATTATATAGTAAATTTACTGAGCGGCTTAGATAAAAGTTTGAAATTTATATAATTAATTTTTGAGACTATAGCACAAAAGCCTTATGCTATTTACCAAAGCCTTGCCCAATTTTAAAATAATTGACTGTAAATCTAACAAACGGAAATGGAAACGCCATGTGTGCATTCAAGTGTATTATTTTATTTACATTTAATTGAATGTAAATCTACCGATTACAACTTAAATGTACAACTCATCTGTTCCTCAAAATTACACATGTGCACAAAAGTAAACATGCACAATTACGGCTCTTCTGCTACTGTTGATTATCTGATTTAGAAAGAGAGAAGATATTTAATGCAAATAATTAATTTGAATAGTGCACAAATTAATTGTCTTTGGTCCAAAAGTAAATTAGAAATGTATCCAAATTTAACTAGAGTAGTACAAAAATTAATTAGAATAGTGCCCAAAAATTAATTGTATTTGGTCCAAAATTAATTTCTGGAATAGGGGCATAAATAATTACAGACTTGTAGTTGTTCTTACGTATTGTTAAATGGAAAAGAAGAAGAAACAGACTTCTAAATAATGACCAAATCAGCTCTCATTGATTTTTAACAAAGGACAAAGTCTGCAAAACAAAAGCAAATTAGTAAAACAAATATTTGCAAACTTCTTAGTTTCTAAAATTTGCAATTTCGGATTTCATTTTCCTCGCTTATGCTTTTTAATTAAAAGAAAAAAAAAAAAAAAAGGTATATTGTCAGCATTACAGACTTTGGTGCGACCAGATCCAAAGAGTAATCGATGTTGCCCAAATTTTATTTATATTCTCAGAAAAAAATTCTAAAGGTGCCCTCCATTTAAAAAAATAAAAATAAAAAAATGCTCCCGACTGCTGGAAAGATTCAGTCTCCAGGCTCTAAACAACATTCTTTTTGCAATTTTGATTCATTTGACGTCCAATGGCTTATGCCTCAAACTCCAAGCTCTCTGTCTCTTCAGAGCTTTCCAATTGTCATCAAACACTCAAATTGGATTTTTTTTTTTTTTATCAAAATTTATGGTCATTTAAAGTTTGGAACAACGTACCGGTATTTTATTGCAAAAACATCGATGACATCGGTGTTTTATATCCTGGTTAATTCCAGTCCAAGTGTATTGATGTTTTATCATTCAAAAAAATTAATTGATGAATAAATTTCACTCCTTAATTAATCTCCCACCTATATAGATGTTATTTGTTTGAGAATTTTCTTCAATAAAAAAAAAAAAAGGACAACAGCTATGTTACGATTCACTATGCATACGATGCAACAGTTCAATCAATGCAATTAATTAAATATTCAAAATGCACAATGAGTTATGATTTAATTTCTAGTCATGAATCTCAGACTAATTCAATAACTCCGCACCTGATATTGTAGGACAACAGGTGAGATCACCATCAGTCTGTTCTTTATGAACACTCTGTCTCATCTTTCTTTTCCATAATTATGCCTATATCAGAATAATATATATTCTGATCAATATTTATAATAATTAAGTATAACAGAACAATCTAAGGATTTTAATATTTAAATCTCAATTATTATTTTATTTCAATCCACTAGTTCTAAACCAAGTCCAATCCAATTCATTTTCATTCTAAGTCTAATAGTTCAAGTCCACCAGTCATTTTAAATTTTTCACTATTGATTTTCAATCTGAATAAATTATCAATTTAAGGAATTTCTCAATTTTATTCTTTATATAATATTTTTCTTGTATATAAATCTCTATGTCACACTCCAGATTTTATCATCATTGCACATTTCATTGGTCCGTCAACCTACATTGCCAACAGAAAAAAAAAAATAACAAAATGGAGTCAACTACAAAGCTCACTAATCAGTTAGTTAATGACGCGCTTATCTATAATTTGCTCAATTTAACAAACATTCAAACAAACCGGATTAATCCACACAAATATTTATCAAATTATGCATGCATATTTAACCGGTGATAGCACGTTGGTCTAGGTTATCCATCAAACAAGTCAAATTATTTTCAATTATCGAACCAAACTGCGACTAGCATTCTCCGCATATCGGTCCCGACCATGACTAGCAACCCCGTGTAATTAATTTTGGACCAAAGACATTATCCAAATCTAACGCCTATTCCAGAAGTTATGCTCCTATTCCCATCTTATTCCAGCTTGTAAAAAAAAGGTCTTTATTCTTTTCTACTCTAGAATAAACTCTCTATTCCACTATATTCCAGATCTATTTCTCTTTATTCCCTTTATCCCTTTCTATTCCTACAAATCACTTCCTATTCCTTCTATTTTCCCCATTCCTGCTACCCTCCTTATTCTCCCCTATTCCACATCTTCCCTCTCCAAACAGATCGGAGAAACTGCTTCTAGATCCGCATACCTCACTTGCTCCGGCGAGCACCTTTTCGACCGCGCCACTAGCCTCTGTTCTCTCAGCTTCTTGTGTCAGCAGCAGCAACACAAGCTACGTCGAGCATCTGCTCAGATCGAGCACCGTACCAGTTGCCTCCGACTTGCACCAGCCCGCGCCGAACACCTGATTAGATCGAGAGAAGATGGATATAAGGTTTGTCAGAGAGATCGTGCAAGATATCAAGACGGATCTGAGGTTTCGGAGCTCAGCCGTAGCACTCCTCTTGACGAGCTCAAATGGGGCAAATCGATGGAAATCGGTGCCAGACGTCCAGCGATATTGTTCCGAAGCTCAGTTCGACCTCCACTACTGCTCACTCATCACGCCTCCAGAATTATGCCACCGGTGCTTTCTCCATTTTCAATGGCGTAGTCGTGAAGGTTTTAGCGACAAAGAAAGGTTAATGGGTCAATTTTGCGGAGCTGTGCAACTAAACCAAATCCAAATCCAATTAGGTCAACCGAACCTATCTGATGATTTCTTTCTTTTATTTGGGCTGACGTTGTAAGCCCACATCAAAATCTAATTTCTTTAGTCTTTTTTTTTTTCAAAGCCCAAGTACAATTTCATTTTAGCTTTGCCTCTTTTCCTAATCCTCTCCAACTGCAGCTCCAACAGAACATGCTGCTCAGACTTCCTGACTCATGTCTATCCAAGCCGAACTAATACTGGATCCCTTTTATCTTTTTTTTCTCTCTCTACTTCTATCTCCATAATGCTTCTCAAAATGAGACAAGAGAGCTAAAAAGTTTCTTGAAACCATGTACTTGTTACCAGGGGCGGAGGCAGGAATTTATGGAATGGGGGTCAAAAAAAATTTTTTTAATAAGAATGGTGAGTGAGAGAGAGATAATATAAAAAAGAAGTGTCACATGTGAGATTTTGATTTTTTTTTTTTATTAAAAAAAGTTCAAAAATGCTAGAAATTCCTCAAATTATACACAATTTTTTTATTTTTTAAAGAATGGAGGTCAATAGTATAAAATTTCATAAAAAATATGGGGGTCAATTTCTTGTACCTCTAGCATTTTACTATAATTTATATACAAAAATAAATTTTTAGTAGTATGTTTTGAAAAAAAATGGGGGTCAATTGACCCCCATTCTTCAATATTAGATCCGCCTCTGCTTGTTACAAAGCCATGAGCTATTGAATTTTTTTCTTTCTTTTTGTTTTTATTTTTCAAAGAGGACTCAAACGACATCTCAAGTACATGGAAGCATTCTCGAGCAAAAAGAGCTCATTCTTCTCTCTCTACCTTCTTCTTTCTTCATGGGGCACCGATTGGCGATTCAAATTGCAAGAATAATGGCATTGAGATATTAGCATCGACCTTCGATCTTCTTTTCGGAGCAAGCTCAATATTGCTACTGCACGTCATGTTTCGCTTGACGGGGCGTAATAGAGCATAAACCTCAACAGCTCCAACAGAACTAATAGAAGAGGCATTAACCGAATTAGTTAGCAAGGTTGTTAAGGAAGTTAGTTAGGCAAGTTTGTTAAGCTTAACAGCAATTGTAATAATGATTAGGAGGTTAGAACTATGGTTAAGAATAATCTAACCATGATTAGCTATTGTATCATTCTTCCTATAAATAGGAGTATCATGTACTGTACAAAGAATACAAGGAAATACAATTCATTTCTCTTTCTCAAAATCCTTTAGATTGCCACCGAATAGAAATATTCGGCCGATCAAATAGACCAAATTTTACTACACTGTCACATCTTATATTTTGCGTGACCGACGCGTCCGGCGCTTATTCGGGGGTAGCGCAGGGCAGTATTATATATTTGATCTTTGAGTTCGTGAAGACGTTCTTGAACAGTTGATACTTTCCCAAAAAGAATACACAAAATATGAGATATATCTGCGCCCCCCCCCCGCCCCCCCCCCCCCCCCCCCCCCCCCCATCCCCACACGTACCTTTAAAAAACGGACGGTACAAATTAATTCCAGCAAAATGAAATTGAAGTCGGTGTCTAATGAGACTAGAGAAAATAAAAATTCAGATTTATCACTTGTACCTCAGATACCTGAGGTGATACGGATCATTCCGTTGATAAGAATGAGGTGATTGATGGACAACGGGTCGGAATAGTTCAATCCGAATTAAGATTCATACGCACTTGATCGTCAAGAAGATTGAAATGTTCGGGTGAACCTTTATGCGGATCGAACAGCTCTGACCAGGTCACAAAACATCGATTAGACTAATAAATTTGATCCAACAGTCATCAGACCGCCTCCGATTCCTTTTTGATAATATGATTTAGAATGGTAGGACTAGGGCTGTAAATGAGCTAGCTCGGGCCGAGCTGGGCCTTAGCACAGCTCGTTAATTCTGGACCGAGCTGTTAGTGATCCAGCTCATTAACAGCTCGAGAGCTAAAATCTCAGCTCAAACTCGTGACGAGCCAGCTCTCGAGCCACGAGCTGGCTCACTGGGTTTGGTTGGACCTTGTTTTAAGAAGAAAATAAATTTTAAAAACATTTTTGGACCGAGCTGGACCAAACTTGACAGTATAAAATACACACAAATTCATACAAATTCACAAATTGATGCCTAGCTGGGCTAAGCCCCAACCCAAACTCGTTAATTTTGGCCTAAGCTGTTACCGATCAAGCCAGATGTGAGTCACGAGCGAGCCACGAGCTACGAACTTTTTTGACAGCCCTAGGTAGGACAGATTTGCTGTAAATAATTTTGAAATCAAATCAGTATTAATTAAATTGTTTTTTAAAACTTTAAATGACAGAATGAATTAATTGGATCAGTATGCAACAGATAAATTATGGGTATCAAATTTTTTTTACAATTTAATCCTCTCTTAATGGCTAATCAAATAAAATCAAATTTCGATTATTTTTTTATATACATGTAATAGAGATGATATAAAACAAATTTGACGGCTTAAATTTATTCATTTAAGCGCCAATAAAAAAAATTACATCGTTTGACATTAGGGCTGATTAATGAGCGAGCATGGGCGAGTTGGGGTATGCTCATGCTCGGCTCATTTAGTTAATGAGCGATAATGAGGGAGTTGTTAATGAGCGAGTTATTAATGAGCGAGTTGATAATGAGCGGGTTGTTAATGAGTGAGTTATGAGCAATTAAGCGACGAATTATTAGCAAGCTAAGAAATAAAAAATT
This sequence comes from Carex arenaria, assembly GCA_964058825.1. Classification (NCBI taxonomy): domain Eukaryota; kingdom Viridiplantae; phylum Streptophyta; class Magnoliopsida; order Poales; family Cyperaceae; genus Carex; species Carex arenaria. The sequence continues at coordinate 515,616 of CAXKVW010000069.1, forward strand.
AATTTTCAAAAACTAATTTTCATTTATAGAATTTAACAAATTGTCATAATCCAATATAATTAAACATTACATAATTTAACAAAAAATTGTCCATAAGCAAATTTAACAAAATCAAACAGCAAATTTGATCTGAAACGCAAGTTGAAGTTAGGAGATTTTTTATTTATTCAATTTTAATTTAATTTAAGGAATTGGGATTAAATGTGGCAGGATTAGATGTGACAGTTTCTTAATGAGCGAGTTGGGGGTATGCTCATGCTCGGCTCATTAAGTTAATGAGTGATGATGAGCGAGTTGTTAATGAGTTTTTAGTGAGCAAGCTATGAGCAATTTACTCACCCCTATTTGACATCAATAACCATATGTATTAAACTATTAATTGAATCACTCCTCAATGCCAATTTTTACTATTTTTGGAAAAAAAATTTACTATTTTTATGATTTATGAAATCCCACAAAAAATGACTTAAAAATAAAATAAAATTGTGCACTTTTTTGCCATCTTTCATAAATTATAAAAAATAGTAAAAAAGTTCTAAAAATATAAAAATTAGTATTCTACAAGTTCATTATATAGCAAATTTATTGAGCGACTTAGATTGAAATTTGAAATTTATATAATTAATTTTTGAGACTATAGCACGGAAGCCTTATGCTATCTATCCATATTACCAAAGCCTTGCCCAATTTTAAAATAATTGACTGTAAATCTAACAAACGGAAATGGAAACGCCATGTGTGCATTCAAGTGTATTATTTTATTTACATTTAATTGACTGTAAATCTACCGATTACAACTTAAATGTACAACTCATCTGGTCCTCAAAATTACACATGTGCACAAAAGTAAACATGCACAATTACGGCTCTTCTGCTACTGTTGATTATCTGATTTAGAAAGAGAGAAGATATTTAATGAAAATAATTAATTTGAATAGTGCACAAATTAATTGTCTTTGGTCCAAAAGTAAATTAGAAATGTATCCAAATTTAACTAGAGTAGTACAAAAATTAATTAGAATAGTGCCCAAAAATTAATTGTATTTGGTCCAAAATTAATTTAGTTGTTTTGTCAGATACTATGATCTAGGAGGAGTAGGGGATTCGGGAACAAGAAGCAGAAGACGGTGTTTAGTCCAGCCTCGTAGGTTCACAGCTATACTTCTTTAGTTGTTTTGTCAGATACTGTTAGGGGTGTAAACGGAGCGGATAATGGCAATACTATATCCGTATCCGTTTTTCAACGAGCGGATACGAATACGGATACGGATAATAAACGGATATCAAATTAAAAACCATATCCGTCTTAGACAGATACGAATACAGAACGGATAATCCACGGATATTGAGTAATTCTACTAAATTTCATAATTTTAAATTACCTAATTTGATTACTTAAATTGACAAAAATTTAATGGACTTTTTAAGTTTGCACAGTGACAATTATGCATGACTAATTGCTTATTGGTTCAGATAACCAATCCATTACTTTAATAGATTATATGATTTTCCTACCAAAATTCTTGGACTTAAACAAATATGTATGTTTTTTTTTTACTTTATTCCTAGGGTGAATGAATTGAAAACTGCTGAAAGATTAAATTTTGGATCCGGATATATACGGACATCCGCTCCGTTTCTATCCTCACGGAATTATCCGTATCTGTATCCGTATTATTTTTTCATATAATAAATTATCTGTATCCGTATCCGCAAGTATCTGTATCTGTTTAATCTGGATACGGATAATAAGCATATTCGAAGCGGATTATCCGCGGATAATCCGTATCCATTTACACCCCTAGATACTGATACATTTATTTATTTTTCTATTTTGTTATTTATTGCATTTATTGCATTTGTTGTTTTGTTATTTATTTATTTTGGTCATTACATCATTATTTCTTAGTTGACAAATGACATTTCAATCACACAATATATTCAAAATTTTGGTTTGACAAATGAACGATATTTTCAAAATAACTGACATTTAAAACAAGATAACAATTAAACATAATATATAAACTATATAACGAAATAAAAAAAAACTATAAAAAGTAAATAAAAAACATAATATATAACTTAATATCAAAAATTAATTTATGTTTTAAAAAAAAAATGGCAGACTCCTATCTTTGAGTCAGCCAAATCAATTGGCGGACGTTGTAGATTTTTAATTCTCCAGTAAAGTGGTTAATTGGTTTATTTTTGTTAATATGGTATACATAAAAATTTTGGGAGGCTATGGTAATATGCATATTATGGTTCGGCTTGTATATATGATGGATCTATATATTTATTTTTAAAGTTCAAACCATTGAACACCATCCAAAATAATAATGAACTCGTATACTAAATTTTATATGTTTTTAAAATCTTTACTATTTTTTAAATAGATAGAAAATCACTTGATCTAAAATTCTGAACTATCTGAAAGAAAATTGATTTTCTACCTTTAAAAAAATACTATAAGGCTTCTATAAATTGTAAAATTTGATATTCAAGTATTTTTTTCAGACGGATATGATGTTTAATGGGATATTATATTTAATGGTTCGAATCGATTGCCTGAACTTTAAAAATAGATATATAGATCCATAGCACATGTCAGTCCATAATATGCATATTATCGTAACCTCACTCTATAAATAATTTGAATCATTTGATTGACCATTAGTGTTGGATCAACTAGTAATGCACCATATTTCGTAACTACGGAACAATAAGCTTCAAGGTGAAGATTGATTAAAATTAGTGCTAGTATCTGCACTTCACGGTATTTCCACATAGAGTTGGGAGTTGGGACCTATCATATTTATAGGAATTAAAGAACTAATTATTCAGCATAATTAAGTGAATTTAATTAATCGGTCCCGATCCCGTATCCTACTCATTAATTTCACCATCTACGTTCAGGTCGACATGTAGAGATCAAATTGGATCGATATATACAAGTCAGTTAAAAAATTGACATCTTAAGATAGTCGGGAAAGAGAGAGTGGAGAGAAAGAGATACATCTTACTACAAAGTTATAATTGTAGAAAGTGAAAGAAGGCAAGAGAAATTATCGATTCATTTTTTTTTAATACTGATTTCCCCTTTATTTAAATGACAAGAAGTTCAACTTTTTTTCTCTTTAGTTTTTTTTTTTTTTAATTGAAAGATGAATAATATTTGGTCTACCAACTTTCATTAATGTTTATAAAGAGCTGCTCATCTCGAACTCACGATTTTTCAAATAAAGAATGTTATCCTTTACTGCTAAAATAAAGACTGATTTTTAACATTCTCTTTAGTTGTTTCTCTCTTTTAATTTTTCTTTTCTTAACTCAAAAGCAGACTCCAAATGTCTAATGGGGGAGCAATTTGGGTCTGATGCTCATCATACTCAATTTGAATCCAATTGATTCCTCGTTCGTCCGATTCACTTTAAAATTTGTGCATACCGTCTCAATATGTATGTGCATCCATTTTAATATTCACACATACGAATCTTAAAACGGATCAGACAGATGAGGAATCCATCAAACTCAAATATTATGTGCTTCAGACTCAAATTTTTATGTTTAATGGTTAGATGGCTGTTTGGATATGAATTCATAGCACGGATCAGTTTTTAATATGCATATTACTCTCTTTTTTTAAAAAGGCCTAAGCCTGCTTCATTGCCTTAAAACAAAAGTTTTACAAACTAAAAGAAAGTAAGCGTTAAACATTAGCTAATTTCAACACGCAAATTAGCAAGCAACAAAGTGCTTAAGTAACACTAAGGAGCAAAATATAAGGAAAGACAGTTCCTTCAAAGATAGTAATATAAGTAGACAGAAGTAATCAGTCCGATGGCTCTTCTATCCAGCTGAGGACCCGTTCTGTTTCAGGTTGCGCCACCTGTAACGGCACTTCATCTACATCCGTTGGCATCCATTCCTGCACAGATTCCTTGATGTCTTCAGATAGATGTCCTATCCAGTAAACAATGATGGAGATGATTGTTAGAATGACATATCTACACGAATGAACAACTGAATTTTGAAAGCACAAGTCATTTTGTTGTTTCCATATACACCAGATTATAGCACAGACAACTATTAAAAACCCAGTTCTTTTAAGTTTGGAGAGTTGTAGAGCAAAATGGATCACATCTGCCATACAATGCCAAGTCAGACTACCATTCTGACAATCCCCCATATAGAACCAAATCGATTTAGCAAAGTAACAGCCAAAAAACAAATGATCAGCATCTTCCTGAGAAGAACAAAATTGGCAAGTGAGATCCCCTTGCCATCCTTTTTTCTTCAATTTAAGATTAGTGAGAATTTTATTTTTGGACATTAACCACATGAAGGCCCTAATCTTAGGTAGGACTGGCAATTTCCACCAGAGAAAAGGTTTAAGGACTTGTATACCAGGGAAATTGAAGAAAAGATACATGGATTTCACTGTATAAAACCTTTTAACATCCCAATGCCAAGCCAATCTATCTAAATCATGTGTAAATGAAGTGTTGCTAATGATGGACAACACTTGTTGCCATTCTTGGAACAAAATTTCTCCAAGAATTCTTCTGAACCTCAAGCATTGCCCCTGTGAAGCAACTACCTCCTGTACAGAGACATGAGGGGTATGACAAACATCAAAAAGCTGAGGGAAAGCAATTTTCAAGGGACATTCTTGATACCAAGTATCAGTCCAGAATTTCACATTGCCAACAATGCCAGGAGTAACAGACATACCAAGTTGACACAAATGAGAAACATGCAGTATGGCTTTCCAGAAAGGAGAGATAGGAATGTTTAAAGAAAGGTTAGCATGTAGTATAGATTTCCAGAGAGTTTTTTGGGTGGGGTCTTTAAACCTCCACCACTATTTAGCTAACAAGACTTGATTCATCTGTTCTAGGTCTAGAATCCCCATTCCCCCAAACTGTTTAGCAACACACATCTCTTGCCAATTCATCAAAGCATACTTTCTTTTAGATTGGGTCCCTTGCCACAGGAACAGCCTTCTAATTTTATTAATCTCATCCATGACTTTTTGGGGTGGTTTATATAAGGACAATGTATATAGAGGGACAGCAGATAATACTGAATTCAATAGTGTAATTCTCCCTCCCAAAGACAAGGAATGGCCTTTCCAACCTTGAAGTTTATTTCTAAACTTATCAATGAGGAATCCCCAATCTTTGCCCCTAAGCGGAGAATCAGTCAAAGGCACCCCTAGATATTTAAAAGGGAATTTAGACAAATGACATTTAAATGTAGAAACCAAGGAAGAAGCCTCCTCCTTAGTCAAATTTATGGGATACATGTCTGTTTTGTTTAAATTCATCTTGATACCTGAGACAGCTTCAAAGAACATCATGGTCCACCATGCCCTTTCAACATTACTAGTATTAGCTTGTAAAAACAAAATAGTGTCATCTGCATAGTGACAATTGGTCACAGCATGTTGCTGGTCATAGGGGGGGCCAAACCAACAATAGAATAAGTGGATCTCCCAATTTGGAACATTTTACTGAGAGAATCAGCAGCCAGGTTATAAAGATAGGGAGATAAAGGATCTCCCTGTCTGACACATGTTTTACAAAAGAAATATTATGTCAGGTCACCATTAATGCTCACAAAAGATTGAGAGCTCACCAACCATGTGGCCATCCAAGAAACCCACTTATCACAAAATCCTCTATCTGTCATGATTTTGAGGAGGTAGTTCCAATTGATTTTGTCATAGGCTTTCTCAAAATCAAATTTAACTACCACTCCTTTTTGATGTGTATGTTTACATTGGTGTATGATTTCATGACTAAGGACTACATTATCTAAAATATACCTGCCTTTAAGAAAAGCAGATTGGTGATGATCAATTAGCCGTTGTAAAATAGGTTCAACTCTAGTAGCCAGCATTTTGGATAAAATCTTAAAACTACAATTTACAAGGCTAATTGGTCTGAATTTTTTGATAACATGTGCATCAGGTTCTTTGGGTATCAGGCAAATGATTAACTTGTTGATAAACTGCAAGTCCAGAGTACCACAATGAAATTGATGACATAGGTTAAGCAAATCTCCCTTAACTGTATCCCAAAAGAATTGGTAAGATTTAAATGTGAGACCATCAGGGCCAGGTGCCCCCATAGGATCAGACTCAAAGACTGTAGCATGAAGTTCAGATTCTGAAAATGATTGAAGTAACAGATCATTTTCAGAAGCTGAGACCTTTTCCTCATCAGACTAAATAGTGGCCTCTAATTGTCCAAACTGACAACCAGGGGTGCCCAACAGATCTTTGTAGTATCTCTGTATATGTTGATGTATAGTGGAAGTGTTATTAGTCAGGTGATCATCCACCATGAGAGACAGAATTTTATTCTTCCTTTGCCTAGTATTAGCTACCCTATGAAAGTATTTGGTGTTATGATCACCTTCATGTAATCATTGTTGCCTAGATCTAAGTTGCTAATACCTTTCTTCCTCTAAATATAGTTCATCTAGCTGAGCCTTAAGATGGAGCCATAAATGTTGTTCATCAACATCCCACTCCCAATCATCTCTAATATCTTCTAATGTTTTAATTTGATCTAGAATGTTCTTTTTAAATTTCTTTTTGGCACCATAAAAATTACAAGCCCAACCTTGGATTTTTTTTCCTAATGTATTTGGTCTTATTGTGCCAAGACAAGCCCAAATTACAAGTATGGAGAGGAAATTCATTCCACCATTTAATAAGCAGTTGCACAAAGTCAGAATCTTTGAGTCATTCTGGATCAAATTTAAACTATTTTTTAGAAGAGGAGGAGCACCCAGTGGAAAGTAGCAAAGAATTATGATCGGACCCATATGAACTCAAATGTTGAACGATAACATCAGAGAAATGATCTAACCAATCTACAGTAACAAAATATCTATCTAATAATGCTCTATTTCTACCACTATCCCACGTAAATTTTTTGTTAGGCAATTTGAGTTCAATGAGGTGAAAGTCATTTACAAAATCATTAAACTTTCCACTAAGCTTCACATCAAAATTAGAGCCAGATTTTTCATGTCTTGCTATAATTGCATTAAAGTCACCACACAGTAACCATTTGTCATGCCTGTTAATCCTACTTTGTCGCAATTCCTCCCAAAACTCAGCCTTAAGCTGCCTATCAATGAGGGCATATACTACTGTAAACATCCAAGTACATTGATCATTTCGATTTTGAATAAACATGTCCATTGAGAAAGTATGTACTCTAGAATTAAGCAAAGTAAGATTGTCACTGTCACAGCCAAATAAAATCCCCCCAGCTCTACCAACAGAAGGAACCCATACCCATTGATCAAATTTTCCAGAAATAGACCTAAGAAATCGAAGAGTGAAAGATTCTTTTTTTGTTTCTTGAATTGCTATAATGTCAATATGATGTTCAAGAATCAAATCTTTAAGAATTCTTCTATTTTTGGGTGCATTAAGCCCCCTGGCATTCCAATTGAGGACTATCATTTAACAACTAAAATACCATTGTCATTTCTAGTAATTACTAGTCCATGTTCTAATCCTTGGGATCGCAACACAGCAAATGCTTGCAAAATGAGATTATCAAAATATTTCCTATCTAAAGACTACAATGCCAAGACAATAGCTTGAGCATCACGAGCACCACAACCTAAAGTAATACTATAGGCCTTAAACAGATCAGCAATCTCATCAACAGTTAACCTAGAATAAGGAAAGCCAGTTAAAATGGAATTACCTTTTCCACCACTACGAAGGTTATAACAAGACTGCACCCGATCAATAGCTTTCTCCAGAGCAGTGCCAGTGTCCCCACCTTGACTATGAACACAAACACTCCTGCGGGGTGAGATAATCAGTCCACGGAAGCGGGGTCTCTTGGGGCAGGAACAACTAGGAGCTCCCTCCAGCACCGCAGGAGTAGTGGTCTCTACACCAGGCAGAGTAGCAGTAGGAGACTGCATAGGGTTTGCCAGCAATGGGGTCACCAGGTGGGACATGAGGTTAGCAATAACTGTAATGGCATGAAGGGTTTCGGCTGCTTTGTCACAAGGAGAGGGGAAAGTGGGGATATGATCCGTAAGCATCTGTAACACCTGGGAATTAGGGCATTGAAATGTCCCTTGGGGGGGAATTAAGAAGGAGCTCCCTATTATGTAATTTAGAGTAGGTCACATGAGGTATAAGACCAAAACCCTCAACATTTCTCCATTGAGTATCAGTCTCACTGGCTGGGGGATGAGGAGGAGGAGAAGCCTGTGCAGGAGAAGGAGGATCCTCAGTATTGGAAGGAATAGGAATAAGGACAGGGGAAGGTGTGGAAAGATGGTAACTGAAGGTGAAGTTGCTTGTTGGGGTACAGGAGATTGAGACTCAAGTAGGTCGGCATCAATCTCTTCAAAAGAACCAATATTTCACCAAAGTAAGGAGAATAGGAAGATGTATTGCGCCCAGAACCAGGACCATATGCAGCTAGCCATGGCGGAAAATGAGAAGGCTCCCCCCTGTCAGTAGGATCCACACCATCAATAATGCCATACGCAACAAGGAGCTCTGTATCCGAATCAGAAGTAGGTACCTCTTCCGCATGGGCAGGATCTTTGCCCTTGTCCTTCCTAGTTGGACCAGATGTGGTTTTCTGAGAAGCCTGAGATGTGGAACCCGGTTGGGCAGCGATATGAATACCTTTCTGGCCTGAGGAAGACTGAACAGGATCCTTACCTTGTTTCTTTTTTGCCCAAGCCCCAGGTCCAGCGTTCTTAGGTTGTTCCAGCTCAAAAATCAGATCGAACCTGGATAAGTAACCACCAGAGTCACGATGCATCACCCAGTGAGTAGCTGGGAGGAGCATCGGATCACACATACCCAATCTGAGGCGAGCAACCTGACGATCTCGTCTTGATCTGGTAGCAGGATCAAGTTCTAGTACCGTCGCCCCAAAGTCGGAAAAGATTTTTTTCAAACTCTTCCCATTGCTAGAACTTAGCAGGGAATCCTCGAACCCTAATCCATTGAGGTATCATGTGTAAACCTTCACTGTAACGTGGATCCCAAGGCACAACGCAGAACTAGATATTGTTGAGGAGAACGTGACCGCGGGCCAGAGTAGATTCCAGCCACTGTGGAGAAGGGGCCTCAATGAGAAAGCGGTTGTTGTCAAACTTACTAGCAAACCACTGGAAATTAGGGAGGAGCTTGTGAAGGCCTTGTTCAACCTTCATCGCACCCCAGCCAAGGTGATCCGTAAAAAAAAAGCTGCGATGGAAGGCTTGCTCTTCAGCATCACTGGCTTCAGTGGAATACAGTGTATGAATCGGCGCACGCATAGCAAGAGAACTCATTTTGCCGGGTGGCATCTAGGGATGTTGATCGAGCACCGTAGATCGGAGTGGGGGATCAGCCGCCTTAGTAGAGATCGGAGGTCGTTTTGGCTTTTTAGGCGACAGTGGTTGAGTCGCCGATCGATACTCCCTCGATCGATGACCTAACCGATTGCAGAGGAAGCACAAGACCACACTGCGACACGAATTCGCAGTATGACCTTTCTCTGTACACTTGAAACAAATGGGGCGAGAAGGAGATGAAGAGGCATGAAGCTTCTCCAGTTTAGCTCGAACTAGACCACCTCTCGTGAGAACAGTAGTATCACCTTTTGGGATCCAATACGAAATAGATCCTGTAGATTGTGCACGAATCGGATCAATTGGATGGAGGAGCTTGTCCTTATAGGTGGGACCATCACCCGCCATTGGAGGATCTACAACAGCACGTAATCGAGCATCCAACAGTCCAGAGGAGCACTGTGGATCAAGTGTAGACAACGGAGAGAATGGATTGGCGCTCATCTCAAGGCAACAAGAGATTTTTGTTTTTGTTTTTTCAATTTTGTGGAATTTTCCAAGTTTTTTTTTTTTTTCGTGATCACCTATTTTATCGCCATTTGATCCTTTATCCGTTTTTTTTATCAGGTCACACACCTTGCACCATAAGATTCATATACTATAAGACAGCTTTATCAATATGCATATTACTATATTACTCTTCTATTTAATTTGAAATATCTGAGACTGACAATTGCATATAACTCTCAAATGAATTCTACTAGCGAAACCTCGAGGACCAACTAGATTATAAGATGGGTTCTTAATGGGTCCACTTCTTCCTCAATATTACAAGAGGAATTTTGGATGGTTTCGTCGTCTAAGATGTTAGATATCAGGACCGGTCCTGAATATTTTGGGGTTCGGGGTGGGAGAAAAATTTGGATCATTTATATATACAATTTTTTTATGAGACCGGCTAATACACTTCTGTAAATACTTCAACACTATATGCTTATAACTTATAAGTCATTTTTTTATTTTCAAAATCCAAACAGTCGATCTGAACTGTTCAATATGATAGCCATATTAAAACGTACTTGTAGACCAAATTTTACAATATTTGGAACTTTTTTACTAATTTTTATGATAGATATAAAATTCACTGATTCAGAAGATTCAAAGACCATAAAAAATAATTATTTTCTACCTACATTAAAAAAATAGTAAAATAATTCAAAAATACGTAAAATTTGGTCTCCAGGCATGTTTTAATATGAATATCATGTTGAACAGTTTGGATTGACTATTTGGACTTTTAAAACGCAAAAACGACTTGTAAGTATATGGTGTTGAAATACTTATATAAACATATTAGCTGGTCTCATTTTTTATTGATATACCAATAGATCACACTTATTTATAAAAAAAAGTTTGGACCTTTCATGTATACAAAATTTGAGCTCTAATATTTTGTTTATTTTTAATATATACAGATTTTTTTTTTCTTTACATATATACAAACTAAATTTTTCTTGGGGCTCCATGGATCTTGAGGCCTGGGGTGGTCGCCCTGGCTACCCTACCTTAGGGCCGGTCATGTTAGATATGACCGTTCATAGTAAAGCAAATGGTCAGTATCATATCTAATTTTATTTTCTGATGATATATGTAATAAGATTTGGTCCCAAAGGCTTTGGATCGGACAATGTCCAAAGTCCCCAAACATCATATAATTAAAGTCCGAACAGTCGATCCAAACTGCTTAACATGATTTTCATATTAAAATGTGCTCAAAGATCAAATTTTATATTTTTTTTGAAAATTATTTACTATTTTTTTAAAAACATACAACATCATTGTTTCTGAACGGTCCAAAAACAGTGATTTTGTACGTATTTAAAAAATAGTAAAAAAATTTCAAAAAATATAAAATTTGGTCTTTGAGGACATTTTAACATGAAAATCATATTGAGTGGTTCCGATCCACTGTTTGAACTTTAATTGTATGATTTTTAGAAGCTTTGGACATCCGGCCCAAAGCCATTGGACCAAACCTCATCCCAATCAAGTAATGGGGAACGTTACCATATATTCATCATATCAATTTATAATTGACATGGGCCATGCAATTAAAATTAATAATAAATGGCTGGTGTCTAGTCGGGACCATAATTGGTAATAATCCGGTGTGTGGTAATTAACTGGTAAATACACTACTTCATTCTTCCCATTTTTAGTAACGAAGCTTTCTATTTCAGCACATGCAGCATGCTTATAAATACAACTTCATTTCTGCACATGCAGCTCTATTTTGTTATTTATTGCATTTGTTGTTTTGTTATTTATTTATTTTGGTCATCACATGATTATTTCTTAGTTGACAAATGACATTTCAATCACATAATATATTCAAATTTTTGATTTGATAAACGAACGATATTTTCAAAATAACCAACATTTAAAACAAGATAACAATTAAACATAATATACAAACTATATAACAAAATAAATAAAATATACAAAATAAATAAAAAAACATAATATATAACTTAATATCAAAAATTAATTTATGTTTTTTTTTTTTAAAAGGCAGACTCCTATCTTTGAGTCAGCCTATTCAATTGGCGGACGTGGTAGATTTTTATTTCTCCATTAAAGTAGTTAATTGGTTTATTTTTTGAATATGGTATAAATAAAATATTTGGGAGGCTAAGGCAATATGCATATTACGGTTCGGCTTTTATATATCATGGATCTATATATTTATTTTTAAAGTTCAAACCGTTAAACACCATCCAAAATAATAATGAACTCGTAGACTAAATTTTATATGTTTTTAAAATCTTTACTATTTTTTAAATAGGTAGAAAATCACTTGATCTAAAATTCTGAACTATCTGAAAGTATATTGATTTTCTAACTTTAAAAAAATACTAAAAGGCTTCTATAAATTGTAAAATTTAATATTCAAGTATTTTTTTCAAACGGGTATTATGTTTAATGGATTGATTCGACTGCCTAAACTTTGAAAATAGATAAATAGATCCATAGCACACGTCAATCCATAATATGCATATTATCATAACCTCACTCTATAAATAATTTGAATCATTTGATTGACCATTAGTGTTGGATCAACTAGTAATGCACCATATTTCGTAACTACGGAACAATAAGCTTCAAGGTGAAGATTGATTAAAATTAGTGCTAGTATCTGCACTTCACGGTATTTCCACATAGAGTTGGGAGTTGGGACCTATCATATTTATAGGAATTAAAGCACTAATTATTCAGCATAATTAAGTGAATTTAATTAGGGTCCGCCTAGCTGTCCCTCGGGAAACGTCCTCCGTTTCGTCCTCCGGATAAAAACCGTTAATCACACTAAACGACAAAAAAAATGCGTAAACGGCTAAGAAAACACGTTAATCGCGCAAAAAAAGATGCGGATCATAAAATCGTTCGATAGTATTCATTTGTAACATAAATGTATTCATCATAAAATAAAAAAGTATTCAACTAATTTTTGCACATTAAGACAAAAGAAACTTGACACATCACTCACCATCTTTTACACGTTTTTAGAGGTGGTTTGATTTTTTTCCGTTCAATCTAACCAATATTTCTGACGATCTGTAAAGATTTTGCAAATCTAAAACCACAGACGTCTTCTATATAATTTTCTCTTTCAAATGAGATCCATGATGACATACTTTCGAATTGTCGGTTGCGCAAGTATTCATCCTTGTCATGTAAGTATTCATATATAATACATCAAGTATTCATCATCATTGTGTATGTATTCATTCTTAGGATCTGCCTAATTGTCCCGCTAATCAATCCCCCATTTTGTCTTCTAGTCAATAACTATATGAATAACTACTAACTAACTGGGAGACCATTTAATATTTAAGGACCGCCTAATATTTGAAAGATTTTACAACTATCGCACGCAAGTATTCATCTCTAATACATCAAGTATTCATCATAAGATATCAAGTATTTAAAAAAAAAACTGGATACATCACTCACCCATCTTTTACACGTTTTTAGTTGTCGGTTGCACAAGTATTCATCATCGTCATGCAAGTATTCATCTCTCATCGAGTAAGTATTCGTCCTCGCCGTGTAAGTGTAAATATGTATCAAGAGTATTACAAGCATAGGGATTGATTAGCAGGACAACTAGGCAGAATACTTACACAACCAGGATGAATACTTGATGTATTATGTATGAATACTTACATAACGATGATGAATACTTCTGCAACTGATAACTTGAAAGTATGTCATCATGGATCTCATTTGAAAGATAAAATTATTTAGAAGAAGTTCGTGGTTTTAGATTTGAAAATTTTCTTATAGATCGTCAGAAATATTAGTTACATTGAACGGAGAAAAAATCACCCAACTCTAAAAAAGTATAAAAGATTATAAGTGATGTGTCTATTTTTTTTGTCTTAATGTGCAGATCTTAGTTGAATATTTTTTTGTTTTAGGATTAATACATTTGTGTTCCAAATGAATACTATTAGACAGTTTTGTGTTCCGTATAAAAATTACTATTTTTATGATTTATGAAAAATGGCAAAAAATGACTTAAAAATAAAATAAAATTGCCAATATTTTAGACATTTTTTGTCATCTTTCATAAATCATAAAAAAAATAGTAAAAAAATGCTCCAAAAATTGTAAAAATTGTAAAAATTGGCATTCTACAAGTTCATTATATAACAAATTTACTAAGCGACTTAGATCGAAATTTAAAATTTATACAATTAATTTTTGAGGCTATAGCATGGAAGCCTTATGCTATCTATCCATATAGTACCTAAGCCTTGACCAATTTTAAAATAATTGACTGTAAATCTACCAAACGGAAATGGAAACGCCATGTGTGCATTCAAGTGTATTATTTTATTTACATTTAATTGACTGTAAATCTACCGATTACAACTTAAATGTACAACTCATCTGTTCCTCAAAATTACACGTGCACAAAAGTAAACATGCACCATTACGGCTCTTCTGCTACTGTTGATTATCTGATTTAGAAAGAGAGAAGATATTTAATGTAAATAATTAATTTTAATAGTGCACAAATTAATTGTCTTTGGTCCAAATTTAACTAGAGTAGTAAAAAAAAATTAATTAGAATAGTGCCCAAGTTTTGGTCCAAAATTAATTTAGTTGTTTTGTTATATACTGTGATCCAGGAGGAGTAGGGGATTCAGGAAGAAGAAGCAGAAGGCAGTGCTTAGTCCAGCCCCATAGGTTTACAGCTGTACTTCTTTAGTTATTTTGTCAGATACTGTGATATATTTATTTATTTTGCTATTTTGTTATTTATTGCATTTGTTGTTTTGTTATTTATTTAGTTTGGTCATTACATCATTATTTCTTAGTTGACAAACGACATTTCAATCACACAATATATTCATAATTTGGTCGGACAAACGAACAATATTTTGAAAGTAACTAACATTTAAAACAAGATAATAATTAAACATAATATATCAATTATATAACAAAATAAAAAAAACTATACAAAATAAATAAGAAACATAATATATAACTTAATATCAAAAAATTAATTTATGTTTTAAAAAAAAAAGGGCAGACCCCCTATCTTCCAAAATTTTTATAAATATACAAAACATCAAATTAATTTAACAATCTATACAAATTTTGATCGGAATTCAAAAATTACCTACCTCGATGACAAGCTCATCGGTTTTGAGTGCCACAACCGATGGCATAATAATCGGTTTCAAAGCCGCTAGCAAAATAAACCCACCCAGAACCTGATTATATAAGCATCCGGATCGTGATTATATAAGCATTTTCACATCTTTCATTGGCCCGTCAACCTACGTCGCCAACAGAAAGAAAAACAAAATAACAAAACGGAGTCAGCTTCAAAGCTCAGTAACCGGTTATTTAACGACGCGCTTCTCTATAATTGGCTTAATTTAACAACTATTCAAACAGGCCAGATTAATCCACACAAATACACATAAAATTATGCACACATATTTAACCAGCGATAGCACGTCGGTCTAGGATATCCGTAAAACAAGTCAAATCATTTTCCACCATCGAACCCGACTGCGACTAGCAATCCCTGCATATCGGTCCCGACCACGACTAGCAACCCCGTGTATCGGAGAAATCAAATTCCAATCTCAGACCCGCTATTCCGTTAAATATGTCATCATAATCCAATATGAAATACCAATATCCAAATCAACCATACAAAACGAAAACATAGATTATAGAGAAGTCCGGTTACCTTATAGCAGGATATTCGGATTTCAAATCGGATTGCAACGATAGTTTAGAACCACTGCGACATAGCCGGAATTCAAATCGAACATTGATAATTGATGTTCAAACTTTAACAAAATATTTCTTCTATTTTCCTCCCGTTTCAATTTTGTTTTCTCGGATAAGAAATTGAGAGAGAAGGGATGTGTCTCGGATGTAAAAAGGCAAGCCTATCAATTATGATGTTTTAATATGTATATATAATGAAAGTAGAAATGGTGCGTTAATTGGAGAGGTGCATTAATCAAGACTTAAAATTGCTCTGAATAAGTCTCTTTCTGGCGCCTCTTAAATTTTTATTTTTAATTAACGGTTATCCTAAGAAATATGGTGAAAAGACTTAATTAGATATTATAATTCTTATATCAATCTTTAACTTCCTAAAACGTACATAAAAAAATAGATTTAAAATTTCTAATTCGGTTCAATCTATTTTAAATAATTTATATATCATATTTATATTTCTATGAAATATTACCAAAATATTTATAAGTTTTATTATATTATAAATAGGTTTTATATGTATAACTAATAATTGCTCAAATTTTCGGGATGTTATAGAACCGATGACATTGTCATCGGTTCCAGCCCCTGGAATTGATGACAATGTCATCGGTTCTGGGTATGCCCTATAAATACGACCCCATCCCCTCCCATTCCCCCCCCCCCCCCCCCGTGAGGTCCCCCCCCCCCCCCCCGGAAGACCCTCTTGCTCCCTTCTCCCAGGTAATTTTTTTTAATTTTTTATTAAATTTTTTTAATTTTAGATAAATTAGAAAATTTTGTTTAAATTTTAAGTAAATTAGAAAATATCATTTAAATTTTAGGTAAATTAGAAGTTGTTAAAATAATTTTAGATAAATTGGAAAATGTCAAACAAAAAAATTAAGTAGTGGTAAAAACCACCGATTTACTATTATTAAGAAAACCATACAATAGAGCTGTTCGGTATTGAGAATACCATTGTACCATTATCTAAGCAAAGACCAACAGAGCCCTCTAAGATTTAGACATACTATTCCACAAAACACCAATACCACAACAAAATCAGTTTACTACCTGATACAAAACTTGCTATACTAAGCATAGGAAAGAAACACATGGAAAATGTCAAAATAATTTTAGATAAATTAGAAAATACCAAAATAATTTTAGAAAAAATAGAAAATGTCAAAATAATTTTAGGTAAATTAGAAAATGCTAAAATAATTTTAGAAAAAATAGAAAATGTCAAAATAATTTTAGTTAAATTGGAAAATGACAAAATAAATCATAAAAAATAGTAAAATAATATTCCAAAAATTGTAAAAATTGGCATTCTACAAGTTTATTATATAACAAATTTACTGAGTGACTTAGATCGAAATTTGAAATTTATATAATTAATTTTTGAGACTATAGCACGGAAGCCTTATGCTATCTATCCATAGTACCTAAGCCTTGCCCAATTTTAAAATAATTGACTGTAAATCTACCAAACGGAAATGGAAGCACCATGTGTGCATTCAAGTGTATTATTTTATTTACGTTTAATTAGGGGTGTCAACGGGTACGATACGGGTAGGGTGAAAGCATTTTCATACCCATACTCACTAAGAGTTAACCTTACCCATACTCTATCCTTATCCGTTAAGAATTTGTCTTACCCTACCCTACCCGTACCCGTTAAGATTAGTGGGTAACGAAACGGTAGTGGGTAAAGAATAACGAATAATACTAATATAATGATTTTATTATTTTACAAATAAACCATCAAAATTCATCATGTCATATATATGCAATCACAATTACTAATATAAAAATCAAAATACAAATATGTAATCAATTCTAACTGATAATTTTTTTTATAAAAAAATGAAAAATATAAATATCTCTTCTAACAAATTCAATTTGTTAACTAAATAATAAAACATTCAAATAAAAAAGTAATATGTTTAATATAATATTCTTCTTACAACAAAATACATACATTTTCTCATGAATTAACATTGATACAGTGATATGAGAAACGTAAAATTGAATATAATATTTATATATCTATATGTACTTTATTTTATATAATTACCCGTTACCTAATGGGTACGAAATAGCTTTTACCTGTACCCATACCCATTTAGCTAACGAAAAAAATTCCTACCCATGCCCATACCTAATAAGCTAACGAAAAAAAATCTTACCCATATCTGTCTTATCGAATACGATACGGATAGGGTAAATGGGTAAACGGTTTTCATTGACACCCCTACGTTTAATTGACTGTAAATCTACCGATCACAACTTAAATGTACAACTCATATGTTCCTCAAAATTACACACGTGCACAGAAGTAAACATGCACAATTACGGCTCTTCTGCTACTGTTGATTATCTGATTTAGAAAGAGACAAGATATTTAATGCAAATAATTAATTTGAATAGTGCACAAATTAATTGGGGTAGGCATATTGACACCACAAAACTTTATATTAACACAACATCTTAAAAAAAATTAAATATATGGACAATTTTAACCTTCATTTTATATCTTTTCAACTATCACTATCCATAATGTAATTAATATTGTGATTATTTGTTAATGATTTTATTTCCAAAATTTGATAATATGATTCACACCCTTTAATCAATAATGCTATCCAAATCAAATATATTGTTTAATTTGTATATAATTTTCTCTTACTTTGATACTTATAATCTATATGTTATTTTAATTAAAATTGTTAGGACAAAATTTTAGTTGATGTTTTGTACTTAATTTATATTTATTAATTGAATAATGGAAAAACAATCTCCTAATCAACAGGAAGAAAATTTGGAAAATAATAATAAAAAAAAAGAAACTTCTTAATTTGAAGTTTGAAAACCGTGATGATTGTTCTTGTTGTTCGTGAAACAATTTATTAATTTTAGCAACATGATTGATGTAATTTTTTTATTGTAGTGTTAAGTTGTACTATTATTTTAACTTTTTAATCATAAATTACACTCAATATTCATGATCATTTGCACTTAGTATGTTTTTATGATTAATATATATAAATAATCATTTCATTTTCTATAGTGTCTTTTGTAAAATTAAAGATAAAAATGTTAATTGCTAAAATATTTTTTAAGTAAATTGTCAATAAAATCTGTAGGGTTGGTAAAATAAATTGATATATACAATGTTGCTAGATTTTCATAACAGAATAAAATCTGTCACTATTGTATTTTCTTTTTTAAACCTTAAAATGTGATGAAAAGAAATAATGAAAATAACATACTATTTACTAATTGATATATACGATGTTGCTAGATTTTCATAATAGAATAAAATATTTCACTATTGTATTTTCTTTTTTAAATCTTAAAATGTGATGAAAACAAATAATGAAAATGACATACTATTTACAAATTTAATAATCTAATTTTTAAGGAAAAATCGTATAATAATTTGTGAGAGAAATCGTCATAATTTTTAAGGAAAGAAAATTTGTGAGAGAAAATTTTTAAGGAAAAAAATCACATATTTTATCAACATAATTTTTAAGGAAAGAAAATTTTATGATAAGATATGAGAGAGAATAAGTTATTAAAAGAAATACATAATGAAGGGTAAAATTGTATATATAAAAAAATATTTAGATAATGTTGTGTTAGTAAAAAAATAACTAGTGTCAATATCATCACCCATTAATTGTCTTTGGCCTAAAATTAAATTAGGAATGTACCCACATTTAACTAGAGTAGTACAAAAATTAATTAGAATAGTGCCCAAATTAATTGTCTTTGGTCCAAAATTAATTTAGCTGTTTTGTGAGATATTGTGATTAGGGCTGTAAATGAGCTGGCTCGGGCCGAGCTAGGCCTTAGCTCAGCTCGTTAATTCTAGACCGAGCTGTTAGCGAGTTAGCTCGGTAATAGCTCGCGAGCTAAAATCTCAGCTCAAACTCGTGACGAGCCAGCTGACGAGCTGGCTCACTGAGTTTGGTTGGACCTTGTTTTAAGAATAAAATAAATTTTACAAATCTTTTTTGACCGAGCTAGACCAAACTTGATAGTATAAAATACACACAGATTTATACAAATTCACAAATTGATGCCTAGCCGAGCTAGGCCCCAGCTCAGCTCATTAATTTTGGCCTGAGCTGTTAGTGAGCCAGCTCGTTAACAGCTCGATCCACTATCGAACGAGCTGTTACCGATCGAGCCAGATGTGAATCACGAGCGAGCCACGAACTACGAGCTTTTTTGACAGCCCTAAATGTGATCCAGGAGGAGTAGGGGATTCAGGAAGAAGAAGCAGAAGACAGTGTTTAATCCAGTCCCAGAGGTTTACAGCTGTACTTCTTTAGTTGTTTTGTCAGATACTGTGATATATTTATTTATTTAGCTCTTTTGTTAATTATTACATTTGTTGTTTTGATATTTATTTATTTTGGTCATTACATCATTATTTCTTAGTTGACAAATGACATTTCAATCACACAATATATTCAAAATTTTGGTCTGACAAAAGAACAATATTTTCAAAATAACTAACATTTGAAACAAGATAACAATCAAAAATAATATATAAACTATATGACAAAATAAAAAAAACATAATATATAACTTAATTAATATCAAAAAATAATTTATGTTTTAAAAAAAAAGGGGCAGACCCCTATATCTTTGAGTCAGCCAATTCTATTGGCGGACGTGGTAAATATTTAATATGGTATACATAAAAAAACTTGGGAGGCTATGGTAATACGCATATTATGGTTCAGCTTGTATATATCATGGATCTATATATTTATTTTTAAAGTTCAAACTATCAAACACCATCCAAAATAATAATGAACTCGTACACTAAATTTTATATGTTTTTAAAATCTTTACTATTTTTTAGATAGGTAGAAAATCACTTGATCTAAAATTTTGAACTACCTGAAAGAAAATTGATTTTCTACCTATAAAAAAATACTAAAAGGCTTCTATGAATTGTAAAATTTGATATTCAAGTATTTTTGTCAGACATATATTATGTTTAATGGGATATTATATTTAATGGTTCGAATCGACTGTCTGAACTTTAAAAATAGATATATAGATCCATAGCACATGTCAATCCATAATATGCATATTATCATAACCTCACTCTATAAATAATTTGAATCATTTGATTGATAATTAGTGTTGGATCAACTAGTAATGTACAATATTTCGTAACTAAAGCAGGAACAAGCTTCAAGGTGAAGATTGATTAAAACTAATGCTAGTATCTGCACTTCACGGTATTTCCACATAGAGTTGGCAGTTGGGACCTATCATATTTATAGGAATTAAAGCACTAATTATTCAGCATAATTGAGTGAATTTAATTAATCGGGCCCAATCCCGTATCCTACCCATTAATTTGACCGGAATAAGATTTGGTCCAAATGACTTTGGACTGAACGCCGTCCAAAGCCTCTAAAAAACATACGATTAAAGTCTGAACAGTTGATCCGAACTGCTCAACATAATTTCCATATTAAAATGTGCTCAGAAACCAAATTTTATATTTTTTGGAAATTGTTTACTATTTTTTTAGATACGTACAACATCACTGTTTCTGAACGGTCCAAAATAGTGATTTTGTACGTATCTAAAAAAATAGTAAAAAATTTAAAAAAATATAAAATTTGGTCTCTAACCACATTTTAATATGAAAATCATATTGAGCAGTTCGGATCGACTGTAATTCGGATTTAATCGTACGATTTTTAGGGACTTTAAAAGGTGTCGGGTCCAAAGCCATTTGGATCAAACCTTATCCTAATTTGACCATCTACGTTCGGGTCGACCTGTAGAGATCAAATTGGATCGATCTATACAAGTCAGGTAAAAAATTGACATCTTAAGATAGGAGGGAAAGAGAGAGTGGAGAGAGAGTGGAGAGAGAGATACATCTTACTACAAAGTTATAATTGTAGAAAGTAAAGAAGGCAAGAGAAATTATCTATTCATTTTTATTTTTTTTTGAGGTAGATCTATTCATTTTTTAATACTGATTTTCCCTTAATTTAAATGACAAGAAGTTCAACTTTCTCTTTAGTTTTTTTTTTTTAGTTTTTTTTTTATTGAAAGATGAATCATGTTTGGTCTATCAATTTCCATTGATGTTTATAAAGAGCTTCTCATCTCGAACTCACGACTTTTCAAATAAATAATGTTGTCCTTTACCACTAAAATAAAGACCGATTCTTAACATCCTCTTTAGTTGTTTTTCTCTTTTAGTTTTTCTTTTCTTAACTCAAAAGCAGACTCCAAATGTCCAACAGGAGAGCAATTTGGGTCAGATGCTCATCAGACTCAATTTGAATTCGATTGATTCCTCATTCGTCTGATTCACTTTAAGATTCATGCATACCGCCTCAATATGTATGTGCATCAATTTTAATATTCACACATACGAATCTTAAAACGGATCAGATAGACGAGGAATCCATCAAACTCAAATTTGATGTGCTTCGATCAGGCCCAAATTGCTACCTTTAGAGTGAGCCTTAATTTCATAATATGCATATTACACAGTTGCCAGTGATATATAAACTCATATATTTGTTTTTAAAGTCCAAACACTTGATATGAACTATTCAACGTGATCTTCATATGAAATTATATTTGAAGATCAAATTTTATATTTTTCTTTATTATTTTTGCTATGTTTTCAATGAGGAAGAAAATAATTTGATTCGAAAATTGGATCATTTTAAAAGCAATAATTTTCTATCTATTTAAAAACTAGTAAAAAATTCTAAAAAGTGTAAACTGTACGAGTACATTTCCATACGAAGATTATGTCGAATGCTTAGATCGACTGTTTGGATATAGATTCATAGCACGGATTAATTCTTAATATGCATATTACTATAGCGTTACTCTTCTATTTAATTTGAAATAATTGAGACTGACAATTGCATATAACTCTCAAATGAATTCTATGAGCAAAACCTCGGGGACCAACTAGGGGTGTCAATGGGTACGGTACGAATCAGATGGAGGAATTTTCATAACCATACCCATTAAAATCGACCTTACCCATATCCTACCCTTACCCATTAAGAATTAACCTTATCCTATCCTACAGTTACTCGTTAATATTATCAGGTAACGAAATGGTAGTAGGTGAATAACGGATAATACTAATATAATAATTAATTTTATAATATTTTATAAATGAAAAATAAAAAACTCATTATTTTTTACAAATTATATTTTAGTATTTTACTCATTATATAAGATAACTATTTAAATTATTTTTTCACTCGTTATAATTTTTTAATTACAAAAATTTCAAATTTGAAAATAAAATTGAGTGACAGTCACTATGAAAATTGAAGTGGAAATATGACTGTGAGTCAGATCCTTACAAAATTTATATTACATTTTTATGATTGAGTAAAAAGGCAAAAAAATGAAGAGGGAATAAAAAATATCTCAAACATACACTAAGTGTGCGCTCCAATAAAAAGACACAATTTAAGGCACTAAAATAGAGGAGCAAATTTAGGTGCACTAGAAGTTGAATTGAATATATATAATTTTAAAATTTATAATTACCTTATAGGGTAACGGATACGAAATAGTCATTACCCATACCCTTACCCAGTTATTTAACTAAAAAAAATTCTTACCCATACTCATATTCAATAAGTTAACGAAAAAAAAATCTGATCTATATTCGCCTTATCGAATACGATACAGGTCAAGTAAACGGCTAAAAATGTACCGTTGACACCCCTAGGACCAACTGCTTAATTATTGATGGTTCTTCACTTCTTCCTCAATTATATTATAAGAGGAATTTTGGATGGTTTCGTCTAAGATGTTAGATATTACCGTTCATAGTATAGCAAACGGTCAATATCATATCTAATTTTCTTTTCTGGTGAAATCAGGTAGTGGGAAACGTTGCCATATATTCGTCATATCAATTTATAAAATTATAATTGACATGGGCCGTGCAATTAAAATTAATAATGAATGGCTGTTGTCTAGTTGGGACCATAATTGGTAATACGTACGGTGTGTGATAATTAACTGGTAAATATACAACTTCATTCTTCCCATTTTTAGCTAGTAACGAAGTGTTCTATTTCTGCATGCAGCATGCTTATAAATAAATGACTGGTGTCTAGTTGGGACCATAATTAATTGGTAATACGGTATGTGGTAATTGATTGGTAAATATATAACTTTATTCTTCCATATTTTTAGCTAGTAACGAAGTGTTCTATTTCTGCATGCAGCATGCTTATAAATAAATGGCTGCTGTCTAGTTGGGACCATAATTGGTAATACGTACGGTGTGTGGTAATTAACTGGCAAATATACAACTTCATTCTTCCCATTTTTAGCTAGTAACGAAGTGTTCTATTTCTGCATTCAGCATTCTTATAAATAAATGGCTGGTGTCTAGTTGGGACCATAATAAATTGGTAATACGGTATGTGGTAATTGATTGGTAAATATATAACTTTATTCTTCCATATTTTTAGCTAGTAACGAAGTGTTCTATTTCTGCATGCAGCATGCTTATAAATAAATGGCTGTTGTCTAGTTGGGACCATAATTGGTAATACGTACGGTGTGTGGTAATTAACTGGTAAATATACAACTTCATTCGATCCCATTTTTAGCTAGTAACGAAGTGTTCTATTTCTGCATGCAGCATGCTTATAAATACAACTTCATTCTTCCCATGAAACACAACAAAAAACATTTCTCTAATGGCATCCATGAAAAGCACAAACAGAAGAGTCCTTACAGTAACTCTACTGTTCCTTCTAGGGTTAACAATTTGTTCCGGCAGTAGAAACCTTCAAGGTGACCAACAAACAACTGGCGGTGTTTACACAAAGCAAGATGCACAAGGTAGCGGTTCTGGTAGTGGCATTGGCAGTGGGTCTGGATCAGGCACAGGACCTGGTTCGTCTGGCAGTGGTGATGGCATAGGAGCTGGCGGTGGTGGTGGTCAGGCTTCTAGTGGTGGAAGTTCCGCTAGTGGCTCCGGAAGTGGTGTCGGTATTGGCTCGGGATCTGGTAAAGGTGGAAAATCTAGTGGGAGTGGTAGTGGAGCTGGAGGCGGCGGTGGCGGAGGCAGTGTAAGTACTCCTGTTGTTCCTCCTTCCCGTCCTCCTGTTATTGCTCCTCGAACAACTGGCGGTGTTTACACTAAGCAAGATGCACAAGGGAGCGGTTCTGGTAGTGGCACCGGCAGCGGGTCTGGATCAGGCACAGGACCTGGTTCATCTGCCAGTGGTGGTGGCATAGGAGCTGGCGGTGGTGATGGTGGGGCTTCTAGTGGTGGAAGTTCCGCTAGTGGCTCCG
Source organism: Carex arenaria (assembly GCA_964058825.1). Taxonomy (NCBI): domain Eukaryota; kingdom Viridiplantae; phylum Streptophyta; class Magnoliopsida; order Poales; family Cyperaceae; genus Carex; species Carex arenaria. The sequence continues at coordinate 540,600 of CAXKVW010000069.1, forward strand.
GAAATGGTGTCGGTACTGGCTCGGGATCTGGTAAAGGTGGCAATGCTAGTGGGAGCGGTAGTGGAGCTGGTGGTGGTGGTGGCGGAGGCAGTGTAATTACTGGCCCTGAACATGTAGCTCCTGTTGTTCCTCCTGTCCATCCTCCTCCTGTTGCTCCTATTGTTGCTCCTGTTAATCCTCCTGTTGTTGCTCCAGTTAAACCTCCTGTTGTTGCTCCTATTGTTGCTCCAGTTAAACCTCCTATTGTTGCTCCTATTAAACCTCCTATTGTTGCTCCAGTTAAACCTCCTGTTGTTGCTCCTATTGTTGCTCCAGTTAAACCTCCTATTGTTGCTCCTATTAAACCTCCTGTTGTTTCTCCAGTTAAACCTCCCGTCCGTGCTCCAATTAAAGCTCCAGTAGTCCGTGGTGGTGTCAAAGAGGTTGTTGTTCCTGTTTTGGCTGTTGAGGATCCTGTCAGTGTCAGCGGTGGGATCTTGGCCCCTGCTATAAGCCCTGCTGGGGAGGGTCTTGCACCAACCAGCAACGAATTTTAAATATTTTTTAGTCTCGAAAATAATGTAGGGCGCCATTTTTTTAGAAACTTGGTGCTGTTTGTTTATGAATGAATAAGTGCCGCGCGCTAAGTTATTAGCAAGTAGGCATGCATGTAGGCTGTAGCGTCCGTACTATATAAAATTGAGTACTTCTTATGTGTAAACAATTAATGGAGGTCAGTATATCTCCAATTTATGAATGAATCGCAATTCCCTCGGCCTCGGGTCGAATTTCGAACCAGTTGGAAATTAAGCAATCTATTGAACTGTGCTTTGAGTTGTATAGTGTCTCTACCATCTCATCAAGACTTCCGAATTTATCATTTTTAGTTTTTGGAATTTTTCTTTGGTCGGATGGAAGAATGGGACAATATTAATTACTATTTTAAGTTTTGACCAAATATTTGCCGAAATTTTTATTTATATACAAAACAAATAATAAATTTAACAATCTATACAATTTTTTTATAAAATTCACAATCTATCCAAACCAGTGATATTGTCATCGGTTTTAGAAGCTAGAACCGATGACGCACGATTTTTTAGGCTTTCTGCACACTTTTTGAAACAATGAACGACTCAGATTCAAACAAAAAATGTAATCATTACATAGTTGCACAAACAAAAAATGTCATCGGTTGCACGATTTTTTATGCTTTCTGCACATTTTCTGAAACAACGAACGACTCAGATTCAAACAAAAAATATAATCATTACATAAGTGCGCAGACTTTCATCAAATTAGATATTTTTAATTTAAAATAATTTTTCATTTATTTTTTATTTAATTAGAAAATTTTATAATTTATTTATTTTTTATTAAAATATTAGAAATTTTTTTATTTTTTTATATTTTTTTTAAAATTAGATAGAATACCATATAATTTAATTTATTAGAAAGACTTAAACAAATATATTTTTTATATTTTTTTTACATTTTATAAGATCAATATTTTTCAGATCGGATTTTTCATGGCTGTAAGAAAAATTAAAATATTTCTTTGTGTGTTATTAGAAAAAAATAAAAATACTTCGAATCTGAATTATTCATCCTGGTTCAAAAGTCACTTCTAGGTAAATACAGAAAATATTATGGTCTTTCTATTTTTGAAAAAATAAAAATTTAACAAAAATATCTAATTTCGATGAAACTTTGCGCAACTTTGTAATCTTACAAACAGTGTTTTAATCTGAGTCGTTCGTTGTTTCAAAAAGTGCGCAGAAAGCATCAAAAATTGTGCTTGGCTTAAACCGATGACAGTGTCATCGGTTCTAGCTTTCCGAAACCGATGACAATGTCATCGGTTTTAGCTTCTGAAATCGATGACTTTGTCATCGGTTTGGATAGATTGTGAATTTCATAAAAAAAATTGTATAGATTGTTAAATTTATTATTTGTTTTGTATATAAATAAAAATTTCGGAAATATTTGATGCAAATTATTTGTGCACTTCAATTAATCAAAACTACTAATTAACATGCATGGATGCCAATGGATATTTGTATTATCAATAATATTGATGTTTTCATGTAAAGATAAATTCTAACAATTTGAATGAATATATTTCAAATTTTACCTATAGCTAATAAATTTATGACATGTCGCATGAGCAATAAATTCAATTTCTTACTCAACAATACACATCAGTTAATATATATGTGATATCCCGAAAATTTGATTTATTACTATTATTAAGATTATTTTTTTAAATAATATAATAAAGGATCTATGGTGTAAATAAAACTTAAAATTTGAATATAGAATTTCATTTGACCCATCTGGTTATTTTGTTTAAAAATTTATTTGGCTACTTAAAATATTGTTTGGTTATTTATTTATTTTCAATATTATTATAGTTTGACAAAAAAGACAATGTTAACAGTTTATTGTTATCCATTAATATTAATTACACTCTACTATTAGGGGTGTCAATGAGTACGATACGGGTAGGGTGGAAGCATTTTCATACCCATACCTACTAAGAGTTGACCTTACCCATACTCTACCCTTATCCCTTAAGAATTTGTCTTACCCTATCATACCCATACTCGTTAAGATTAGTAGTAACGAAACGGTAGCGGATGAATAATGAATAATACTAATATAATGGTTTTATTATTTTTATAGATATACCATCAAAACTCATCATGTCATACATATGCAATCACAATTACTAATATAAAAATCAAAATACAAATATGCAATCAATTCTAACTAATATTTTTTATAAAGAAAAAAAATACAAATATATCTTCTAACAAATTCAAAATTCAATTTGTTAACTAAATAATAAAACATTCAAATAAAAAGGTAATATGTTTAGTAATATTCTTCTTACAACAAAATGCATATATTTTCTCATGGATTAACCTTGATACAATGATATGAGAAACATAAAATTAAATAAATTGAATATAATATTTATATATCTATATGTAATTTATTTTATATAATTACCCGTTATCCAATGAATATGAAATAACTTTTATCTGTACCCATATCTGTTTAGCTAATGAAAAAAAATACTTACCCATATCCATACTCAATAAGCTAACGAAAAAAAACCTTACCTATACCCATTTTATCGAATACGATATGCATAAAATAAACGGGTAAACATTTTCATTGACACCCTGCTCTTTATATACTCATTTTCTTTTTCTGACAACAGTTCGAACATTAAGTCATATAAATAAAATTAAAATTATTAATTTATAATTAGATATACATTAACTGACATCCTTTCGCTGCAAATAGATGTTGCAAATAGATGTGCATTAACTGATCATATATAACCGTCCCTTTTTAATAAATTCCTTGCCGTAACTCCTCCTCTGTTTTGTCCGAAACCAAATATCCCCTTGTATTATTTCAATTCTCTGCCACGCTCATAATGACAATTATTTTGATGATCGATTTCAATATCCGATTCGAATTCTGACTACGCCGCCATCATTATAATATATCATTGCAATCCGATTTGAAATTCCGAATATCTCGCTATCAGATAACCAGACTTCTATGTAATCTGTGTTTTCATTTTGTATGATTGATTTGAATATTGGTATTGCATATTGGATTATGATGGCATATTTAATGGTATAGCGGGTCCGATGTTGGAATTTGATTTATGATTGTAGCCTCCCACTGTTAGTTGGTATGCGATCTTGAATTTAGAATATAGAGGTAGAGAGAAGATAGAGACAGATCTAGAGAGAGAGCTAATGAAAATGAATCTTTGTTTATTGATGATTACCCTTCTCAATTACAGTAGGTCTATATAAAGGAAAGATATACAAGAATCTGTTATCAGTAACTAACTCATCCTAACTAATTCTGTTAAGTACAAACTACTTCTCTAACAGTAATTAGTTACATGTCCATTGACTTGTTGACTGGTACTGTTATTACCCCCCGCAAGCAGAGCATTCGGAGCAGAGATGTGAAGCTTGTTTCTGAGAGTGGCAAGTCTGGGTGCTGGCAGAGCCTTTGTGAAAATATCAGCAAGCTGGTCAGCTGAACAAATGAACCGAACTTCAAGTTCTTTGGATACCACCTTCTCTCGAACAAAGTGGAAATCTATCTTGATATGTTTCGTTCTTGCATGAAATACGGGGTTAGAGGCAAGAAATGTAGCCCCAAGGTTGTCGCACCAAAGCACCGGAGGAGTAGTGAGAGGCAGATGAAGTTCCTGAATTAAATGTTGAAGCCACATGAGCTCCATACAGGCAACCGCCATGCTGCGGTACTCAGCTTCTGTACTGGACCGTGAAACAGTGTGCTATTTTTTTGAGCTCCAAGATAGCAAGTTAGTACCTAAAAAGATACAAAATCCAGAAGTTGACCGTCGGTCATCAGGACAACCGGCCCAATCGGAGTCCGTGTAAGCATGCAATTGAAGTGGAGATCTTTTGTCAATTGTGATGCCATGAGTAAGTGTGCCTTTTAGATATCACAATATGCGCTTCACAAGCTCCCAATGCTCTTCAGTAGGTGAATGCATAAACTGAGAGGCCTTATTTACGGCAAATGTAATATCAGGCCTTGTGATCGTGGCATATTGAAGAGCACCAACCGTACTCCTATAAAGAAGAGGATCCTTCATGGGCACACCATGGTGTTTAGAAAGAGAGGACCCGGATGAGATTGGGGAAGAGCAAGGCTTGGCACCATCCATTTTGGAACGAACAAGGAGATTGTGAATGTAAGTCGGTTGAGAGAGGTGGAGGCCGCAAGGTATGGAGGTGACTTGAATCCCTAGAAAGTAATGCAAGGGACCAAGGTCTTTGAGAGAGAAGAGAGATGCAAGCGATGTGATTAGGGAAGAGGTGTTCGTCGACATGGAACTTGTAACGATGATATCATCAACATATATAAGAACCAATGTGATAGAAGTGGTTGTGGCACAAATGAAGAGTGATGGATCGGATTGGGAAGGTTTGAACCCAAGAGAAGTAAGTGTGGAAGCAAGCTTGTGAAACCAAGCCCTAGGAGCTTGCTTGAGGCCATATAACGACTTCTTTAATCGACATACATGAGAGGGATAAAGAGGATCCGTAAATCCTGGTGGTTGGGTCATGTAAACGCATTTGTCAAGGTCACCATGAAGAAACGCGTTGTTAACGTCAAGTTGACGCATATCCCATCCATGAGTAACAGCAAGAGATAGAATTAAGAGAATGGTGGTTGGTTTTACAACGGGACTAAATGTCTCATGGTAATCCACACCTTCTTCTTGCGTATAGCCTTTTGCCACAAGTCGTGCCTTAAACCGCTCAATGGACCCATCCGATTTCTTTTTAATCTTGTAAATCCACTTGCATCCAATAACATGTCGATCAGAAGGGAGAGGAACAAGATCCCATGTATGATTTTGTGCCAAGGCGCTAAGTTCATCGGCCATTGCTTTGCGCCATTCAGGTTGCTTATTTGTCATGGTAAAACAAGTCGGTTCTAGAAGAGAAGAAAAAGGCAAGGGGAGTTTGGTAGAAAGAAAGGTGACATGTTCTGGGAATTGTTTTGGATGAGTAGAGTTGGTTTTAAGTCTGGTCAACATAGGATGACTATTGACTGGAGCAGGAGTGGAAGGTTCGGGCTCAGGTGCCTAGTTCTGAGGAGATATAGAAATTGGGTCCAACTGGGACTGATTTTCGCTGGCTGGAGAAGGCGCAGCCTGGATTGGAGCTACTGGGCCAACAGAAGAAGGAGAGCGGTCTATTGGGCCGTGAGTTGAAGAAAGAGGCGTTGCATCATGGGTCTGAGAAAGAGGTGATATCTCAGAGGCCCGAAAATGAGGAGGTGTAACTGGGCCATCTCTGGTGGACTTAGAAGAAGCAGGCTGAGAGTGGGAGCAAGGCAGGCCAGAAGAGGTTTGTGAATTTGGAGGCACCAGCACCAAAATATGAGGCAGAGAGCAACCTGAATCAATATCAGAAACAGGAGAAGCAGGGCTAGAAGAAAAAGGATAAGTATTCTCATCAAACCTGACATTACGGCTTACATAGATTCATCCCGTAGGAATATGAAGACATTTATAGCCCTTTTGAGTTTGACAATAACCCAAAAATACACACGGTAGAGATCGGAATTGTAACTTGTGAGAATTATAGGGTCTAAGTAGGGGAAAGCAAAGGCAACCAATAACCCGCAAAAATCGATAATCGGGTTCTCTTTTGAAAAGAGTGGTGTATGGTGATTTGGAAGGAGAAGAGGTAGGAGGGAGGCGGTTGATCAAGAAGACAACGCTTTGAAAAACATGGTCCCATAAATCAAGTGGTAAAGACGCATGCGAAATGATGGAGAGGCTAAGTTCAACAATGTGTCTATGCTTTCGTTTGGCTATCCCATTCTGTTGCGGCGTATGCGGACACGCGGTTTGGTGCACGAGTTGAGGGAAGAGATGAGTGAGTGGTTTGAACTCGGTTCCCTCGTCGGTTTGAAGTGTCTTGATGGTGGTGTTGAACAAATTCTCCACTTGAAGTTTGAACTTAGAAAAAATGGGCACAACCTCATCTTTGGTCTTTAAAAAATAGATCCAAGAAAATCTAGAAAACTCATCAATAAAATGCACATAATATCTATAACCATTTTTTGATACAACGGGAGAGGGACCCCACAAGTCGGAGTGAATCACCTCTAATGGTAAAGATACAAAAGAAGAAGAAGAAGAAGAAAAAGGCAAAACATGTGCCTTAGCTTTATTACAATGCTCACAATTATTCAATTTTTGAGATAAAAGAGGAAAATTATGTGTCTTGATAATGGTTCGGGTTGTAGTAGGAGATGGATGCCCCAACCTTGCATGCCACAAGTCGGCCGAGGCACGTTCACCAACAAAGACCCGAGGTGAAGTTGAGAAATGATAGAGTCCATTATTTATTGGAGCTTGTAGAACCGGTGTCATAGTGTGGTGGTCCTTAATAATGCAACATGAAAAAGAAAATTCCATTAGTATATCATTGTCACGAGTAAGTTTTGAAATACTAATGAGATTTTTTGTAATAGAGGGCACATGTAATACATCATTGAGGTATAAGTTACCACCACCTATAGATATGGTACACCGACCAATGTGACAAATGGGTAAGGAATTGCCATTACCTACAAGGAGCTGATCATGGCAGGGAGAAAAAGAGGATAGGGCATTGATGTCGGAGGTCACATGATGCGTGGCGCCCGAATCGAGAAACCACCCTTCATTGGGGGAGGTGGTGGCAGTGTTCACCAAGGCTTGAATTTGAGGAGAAGGCTCAGTTGGATACCTACCCAGTTCAGTTCTGTGCCAGCAGTTTAGAGCACTGTGACCCCATTTGTTGCAAATCTGACAGACCGGTTTCTCTTCACTGGTAGTTGTGGCCTGTGAATTGGGCGAATAATAGCCTCCTCTGCCTTGAGAAGGCTTCCCTTGAGCTCCAGTACCTCCTCTGCCACGGCCTGGTGTAGGGAGTAAAGGCCCAAATTGAGGATTTGGGCTGGGCCGCCTCTGCCTCTCCCATGTGAGCTCCTTCCTCTACCACGTCCTGAGACATAATACGCAGCAGGATCGGATGTAGGCAGCGGCTGAGTGTGCTGTGAGAGAAGAAGAGACTCGTAAGTAAGGAGAAAACTGTGGAGCTCCTCCAGAGAAACAAGATGCGATCTTGTGGTGATAGCAACCACGAACGAATTGAATTCGGGCCCCAACCCGTTAAGGACATAGCGGATCAGATCCGAATCAGTGACTGGTTCTCCCACTGCTGCCAGTTGATCAGCAATGCCACGCATGGATTCGAAGTACTCATTGCATCCTCGACCACCTCTGGTGGTAGTCTGAAGTAGGCGACGCAGCTCCATGATACGAGCATTAGAAATTGCTTAGTAGACTCGATGCAAAGCACTCCACAAAGAAGCAGCTGTCTGACAGTTCACATACTGTGTCAGTACAGTTCCGAAGATAGTCGACCGAAGCCACCCCAGAAGCATCCGATCTTGCATGTGCCAGGTGGTGAACTCCGGATTGGCTATAGTAAGGTCCCCTGATGTAATTTGACGGGAAGGAAGAGGAAGAGAAGAATCAGGATGTGTAGAGAGTCCGTAGCCATCGACAATTGGCTCGATCTGAGATCTCCAGGTGTGAAAATTGGTGCAATCGAGCTTGGTAGACACCGGAATAGAGATGTGAACCACAGGAGAGGGAGAAGCAGGGAGGGAAGGAGTCACAGTAGACTCACTGGAGGCTGATGTCGCCATCAGAGAAAAGATACAGAGTTGGAGGCCTGATCAAGGCTCTGATACCATATGCGATCTTGAATTTAGAATATAGAGATAGAGAGAAGATAGAGACAGAGAGAGAGCTAATGAAAATGAATCTTTGTTTATTGATGATTACCCTTCTCAATTACAGTAGGTCTATATAAAGGAAAGATATACAAGAATCTATTATCAGTAACTAACTCATCCTAACTAATTCTGTTAAGTACAAACTACTTCTCTAACAGTAATTAGTTACATGTCCATTGACTTGTTGACTGGCACTGTTATTAGTTGGATTTCCCAGTGGGTTGGCGGCCTTCCAATAGTGGATGGATTTTCCATTGGATTGGCGGTAATTAAAGGAATTGTGTTATGAGAATATGGGAATCGCCTGTGGCAGGGATTACGCACGTGTGAATATGATGTAACTTGTTAATTTTATGAATAACCTAGACCGACATGCTATTATCGATTAAATATGTATGCATAATTTTATGTGTATTTGTATGGATTAATTCGGTCTGTTTGAATAATTGTTAAATTAAGCCAATTATAGAGAAGTGCATCGTTAAATAATCTGTTACTGAGCTTTGTAGCTGATTCTGTTTTGTTGTTTTGTTTTTCTTTTTGTTGGCGATGTAGGTTGACGGGTCAAGAAAAAGTGCGATGATGAAGTTATAATCACGCTCTAAATGGTCAAAATTTGAAGTGTGACAATATAAGAACAATTCTAGTGCGCCTTCAAGTTTTTAGGCAAATCATGTCCTAAGGTACATCTTGAATATAATTATAGCCGTTACTATTTCAAGGACAATATAATTTCCAACAATGATATTTACTGTAGTTGTTAAAGGACAAAAAAGTAAATATTCAACACTTAAGTATCTATAAATAGGGCTGTAAATGAGCTAGCTCGGGCCGAGCTGAGCCTCAGTTCAGCTCGTTATTTCTGGACCGAGTTGTTAGTGAGCCAGCTCATTAACAGCTCGCGAGCTAAAATCTCAGCTCAAACTCGTGACGAGCCAGCTCGCGAGCCACGAGCTGGCTCACTGGGTTTGGTTGGACCATGTTTTAAGAAGAAAATAAATTTTACAAATCTTTTTGGACCGAGCTGGACCGAGCTTGACAGTATAAAATACACACAAATTCATACAAATTCACAAATTGATGCCTAGCCGAGCTAGCGAGTGAGCTAGCGAGCGAGCTAAGGCCTTACCTTAGCTCGTTAATTTTAGCCTGAGCTGCTAGCCAGCCAGCTCGTTAACAGCTTGGTTCACTATCGAACGAGCTGTTACCGATCGAGCCAGATGTGAGTCACGAGCGAACCAAGAGCTACAAGCTTTTTTGACAGTCCTATCTATAAATAAGATTGTTTCATATAGTTTTTTTTATCTATAGATGTACTTAATCCAAACGTTCTTTCAATATAATAATCAAGTAACTCAGGAATATACTTTTTTTAAAGAAAAATAAAATATGCGACTATATTTTTCAAGTTTGAATTTGAACCCTAAATATATGTTAATTTTTTTATGTAAATAGAAATTTTATTTTACATAAAACGAATTAAAAAATTATAGTAACATACATGGATATATTATCATGAAGGAAGACATCAACAATTCTACAATATGAACAGTATATATATATATATATATATATATATATATATATATATATATATATATATATATATATAGATAGAGAGAGAGAGAGAGAGATGGGCTATTGTACTTCGCGAAGTAAAGCGCCCGCATTACTTCGCGCTTGTATCTCCATTTTCAAAGTTCAAAACGTCAATCCGAACCGTTAGATGTGATCTCCATATTGAAATGTGCTTGGAGACCAAATTTTACAATTTTTGGAATTTTTTTGCTATTTATTAAGCCACTTTGAAAATTCCTGATCCAACGGTTTCACTGTTCAAACAGTGAAACCGTTGGATCAGGAATTTTCAAAGTGGCTTAATAAATAGCAAAAAAATTCCAAAAATTGTAAAATTTGGTCTCCAAGTACATTTCAATATGGAGATCAACTTGAACGGTTCGGATCGACGTTTTGAACTTTGAAAATCTCAAACGAGCGCGAAGTAATGCGCCCGCTTTACTTCGCGAAGTACAATAGCCCATCTCTATATATATATATATATATTTTTGGATCTCTTGATCTTATAAAATGGAGACTCAACAAATGGCACAATATATTCTATGTGCTGGACAAACCACTTGTAAAGAACAACTAGATTAATAGTTCAAATTTATTGTATAAATTTCCAATTTATAAATATGAAGTTTCAAAAAGGTTGTGGCAACCCTGACATAAAAGTGGTTTACCAAACATGGCATACAAGTAAAATGATGAATTCATGATTTAATTTATTAATATGAGAAATAATTTGGTTACATTAATTCCATGAAATTCAGATTTTGGCAACTAATTTAATGTAGACAAGGCAATATGACCTATTGATGCATTATAGTAAGGCTTCTGTTGATTAGAGGTCTCAAAAATGTCTTCGTCAAGGTTTGATTAGAAGGAGGCCTGTTCCTGTGTAATTTCTGGTTGGTTCAGGTCTCTGGTAGTTCGGGTTCAGGTTGAGTTGGTTCTGGGTTTCAGGTTTCACATGTTATTCCAAAAGCAACTTAATTTGGTAGTTGTGGTTGAGTTCTATGTGCTTGCTTAGACACAAATTTAAAAGAGTACTGATTTACATTTATTATTCTCTGCTATGGGACTCCTTTTTGAGAAATTTACTTTGTTTGATATTATGACTTTACAGGTTCAACGTCATTTCCCGATTTTTTTTTTAATTTAGAAATTAAACTCTAAAAATCAACTAAACCAACTAAAGGGTGTTTAAATCAATAAAAATAGCCTCCACCGGGTTTGGAAACCGGTGGAGATTTATTGCTCCTTTCTCCACCGGATTGGCAATCCGGTGGAGCAATTAACAGTTCTGCCACTGCCACACAGCACGCAGTGCCACACGGGATTTTTTTCCACACCGGTTTTGCAATGCGGTGGAGAGATTTGTTTTCTATTCCACTGATACCCCGCGATTCCTTCTTCCCTATCCCCATTCCAACTCTCTGTCTGCTCTCTGTCTCTCGTTTTTCTCTTCTTCTTTTTTTCCATATTTTCCATCATTTTAAATCAAGTTTGAAGAGTTGTTATATGAATAGATCGCCACCGCCATTGTGCTCAGCAGCTTCTTCTGATCATTACTGTAAGTTTTTTTTTATACTTAGATTGATATTTAGTGTTGTAAAATTAAAAAATAGTTTTGAGTTGATTTAGTGTTGTAAAATTAAAAAATTAGTCTGAGTTGATTTTAGTGTTTATTTTTGTTCAGCAGAATGTCTCTGTTATTGATAAATGTGTATTATGGTGGTAACCTCCAAAGCACTCCAACCGGTGTTGGTTATGACATAGGGGCTGCATTTACGTTTACCATTTCCGATTCTACTAGTTTTGCTGTTGTAAAACGGCAAATATATGTTGGACTTGAATTGCTTCCGAGTCGAGTCAAATTGACAATCAGGGCACGTTTGAATATAGGACCACCCGGATTTTACCATTTCTCTCTATTTCGAATAGAAAATGAGGAAACTTGGGATGCCATTAAACAAACTGCACCTCAAGTAGCCGGATTTAAGGTTATAGAATTGGTAGCTGAGGCACAGCAGCGTACAAACCAAACCAGTTATGATCCGTGCCCAAATAGTTTGCCTGGAGGGAGCAACACACCGTCGGTTCAGACCGACTTTGATCCTTACTCGGGCAGTGTACCCGAAACCACAGACACACCTGTAGTTCAGATCGGTGATGACCCTAATGAGCAATCAGACCCAAATGGATGTTCTGATACAAGTTCTTTTGATAATGATGATTCGGCTGAAGGGGAAGACTCAGATATGGACGAATATGAGGCTGAAATGAATGCCCAAGAAATATTGAAAGAGTGGCACAAGTCGATCCCATTCATCAATCGTGGTCTTAGGCATCCATGTTCCTCATTCCACGATGATGTGCCGATGCCATACGCAGATCGTGCATTTCTTAAGGAACCCCCCAGATTAGATGAAAAATTTGCTGAAGTTGTCCCACTCTGGGGGAGGCTGCGCACCTGGAGGGCGATGATAACACTGATCAGGGTAATCATCACTCAAATCAATTTGGTCCAAGTCTGAGTCTATCCCAGCACTTTCGAGTATACCCCGAAATACGTGGCTCTGATCAATATCTTCCATAACATTACGAGAATGCTCGAGCATAAGCTTGCCATATGCTATTTGTCCCGGGGTTCTCACCATGCTTATTGCTTGCGTCGTAAACTGTATCTCTCGAGCAATCTACATAATACAATTAAAGTAAAACATATTGCACATGAATATTGAAAAAAATATAGTTCAAGCTAAAAAAAATAATGTACTTACCACACGAGAATGCCTATGACCGTGGGGAACGTATGCCAGTGTCGCGACATCTCCTGTCCGCGGGGGAGCCCGGAATTGTAGATCTTGTGGATTGTTATCTGATATATAAACTGATCTCATACCACAAAAATGGAACCAATGCATATACCGATGATGCATCGTCATGTCGTACGCTCTACGCTCTTTAATGAGTATCGGAGGCTTCTCTATGAACTCTTCATGAGTAACCGCCCAACAAGCATCCTTTGTTGAATTGCCATCGTGATGCCACGTTTCTCGTAGATAAGAAATATCATCATATGCTAAAGGAGGAGGAGGCGGGACCGCCTGGTTCTTTCCAAACTGACGCATGACCCTATCCGCATGCTGATACTCCACCATCCAAAAATGAATCAAGTAGGTGCAGCTCATCCAATACCTCTTTTGTTGCCGAACATGTCGAGGTAACTGATAGTAGTATTCACCGTAAGGTTGCCAATTAACCGTATCATCAGCTAATTTATCGAGCGCATCTCTGTATGTGGCTGTACCTCCTGTGCAAAAAAAAAAGAAAAATAATTACAAAAAAAGAGGTATCATAATTTAATCGTACTGTGCTCGCATTATAAACCACAATTATTATTTTTACCTAAGTGAGGGTTTGCTGTCCACACATGGAAAGTGGTCCACTTCACACCGAATGGATTCCTCGTATCCTCGTCGTCACCGCCGAAGGAAGGTGGCTCTAACCGGGGCATAGGTCGACCAACAGTAAATCGAGTCCATGACCAAATTTGTAACAGCAACATCGGCCCCGCTATTGTTTCCACCCCAGCGAGGCAAGCACGTGACAACTCTCGATAAAGATGTGCAAGTACAGCACGTCCCCAATTGTATGACCGTGGAGTATCCAGATCGGTCAGGAATTGCAAGTACATCATAGGGATTCCGTCTGCACTCGAATCTGGAAACATAACCGACCCGAATAAATCCATACAAAATCCTCGGGTGTACTGTGCAACTCTCTCATTATCGGCTTCATCTCCTAATTGAGCCGCAAATTTGGTTCGTAACCATCTCAGTCTAATAGAATAAGCAGAGACTCGCAACACCTCTTCAGGAGTGTTAGGATGATACCACCTATATTTATATGGCATTGACTCATCCAGGTTATTGTAAAAATCCGCAGGATCAGCTCCTAGATCATCCTCTAAGTATGGGTTCCAATCAGTATCGCTAGTGCCAGTAATTGGGTCGCCTGCAAATTAAAAGAATTATACAATCAACAATTCATTTCTTAAAATAATTAATTAAAATAACCGATAAACAATTTTAGATAGTTAATTACCTTGAATCGGTAAGCCCCATAAACATGCAACATCTTCCAATGTAACTGTCATTTCACCTACTGGTAGATGAAATGTATTGGTCTCCGGCCTCCACCTCTCAACCAGAGCAGTAATCAAACACGGGTCAATTTTGCAATCATTAAGACGAGCAATTTGGTACAATCCTAAGTTCTTCAGAGCATTGTCCATTCGACTGTTGTAAGCAATAGTAGGACGATGCCTATTTATCTGGAGTGCTTTTACATTAGGCTGCCAAAAATAATTAAATCATTATAACCCCTTCAAATACTTCATATAATGTTTATTTCAAACAAATAATTAATAAATTTAACAAAAATTACCGTATCACGAACTCTCCATGCTCTGTGGTACTGTGGTGGTAATTTTAACAACTCTGGATAATCCGGATTATCCATTCACCCTGTTAGAAAATTTATCACAAATTATACTAAATTATACAACATAGCACAAATTACACAAATTATACTAAATTATACTAAATTATACTAAATTACACAAATTATACCAAATTACACAAATTACATTAAATTCTACTAAATTACACAAATTACACTAAATTACAAGTATATTACACAAATTACACAATTACACTAAATTATACTAAATTACACAAATTACATTAAATTATACTAAATTATACTAAACTACACAAATTACACTAAATTACACAAATTATACTAAATTATACTAAATTACACAAACTAATACTAAATTATACTACATAACACAAATAACACTAATTATACTAAATGTCACAAATTACACTAAATTATACTAAATTACACAATTACACTAAATTATACTAAATTACACAAATTACACTAAATTATACTAAATTATATTAAATTATACTAAATTACACAAATTACACTAAATTACACAAATTATACTAAATTATACTAAATTACACAAACTAATACTAAATTATACTACATAACACAAATAACACTAATTATACTAAATGTCACAAATTACACTAAATTACACAAATTAATACTACATATACACTACATTGAGACCAATTGCTAATTCAACACTAAATTACACAAAAAACACTAAATATACTAAACACACTCAATTAAATAAATTATTCAATTTAATTCGGTCAAAATTAAAAATTATAAAAGAAACTGATTTTTACCTTGTTAAAATCGTAGATCGAAGAAGTTTCTACCTCTCTTGGACGATCCAAGAATTTTGAAACAATTAAATGAAAAAATAGTGAACTATTTGGAGAGGATAAAAGGAAAAAAAAAAAAAAATGAGAGGAGTTCGGAAGGAAAGGAAGAAAGGAAGAAAGGTAGAGGGTGGGGAGGAAAGGAGACAGACGGGTTCAAATTTAGAAATCAAGCCTGCACCGGTTTGCCAATCCGGTGCAGTGTTTTTTTGGGATTTTCTGTGGCGGGTGCGCTGCCTGGTTGGGAAATGGGTAAACCGGGTTAAAAAACGTCTCCACCGGTTTCCGAGTCCGGTGCAGAAGAAACCTTTAATTCCACACCGGTTTCCAAAACCGGTGGAGGCTATTTTTGATACTTTTTTTCCGGGTATGCTGCTTTGGTTAAGAAATGAGTTCTAATTTCTAAATAAAAAAAAAATTCTCATTTCCCTTTCTGAGATGGGCAATTAAAAAGAAAAGTGCTCCTATTGTAAGAGGATATCTTCTGGTGCTTATGTTCAAACTTCAAAGCAATTTGTTGGAGTGCTGATTGAACCTAACGCAATTTTTTGTATATACATTTTGAAACTGAACTACCCAAGGTACTATTGGTTTAATGTTAATTATCTAAATCTCAGTTCAGAAGTAAAAAAAGCTTCCTGCAATCAAGGTCTTAAGAATGCCACTCGTGCATATTCCCAACAATTTCATCTTATTACTCAATAATTATTCTCTCTGCATATTTGTTTGTAGTCATTTTTTGGCATTATATACTGCGGATAGTTCTGTATACATTGCACCTTATAACTAATCTGTGAAATACAGTAAACTGACAAGTCATATATTATTTAATGTACACAAACTAAGAAAAAATATAATTTAATGTATTATTTAAATCAAACATGCAAAACATCATAATGTTGTACCAATTTA
The DNA here is from genome assembly GCA_964058825.1 of Carex arenaria. Classification (NCBI taxonomy): domain Eukaryota; kingdom Viridiplantae; phylum Streptophyta; class Magnoliopsida; order Poales; family Cyperaceae; genus Carex; species Carex arenaria. The sequence continues at coordinate 556,742 of CAXKVW010000069.1, forward strand.
TCTACTTGCATGGCACAGTACAAAGATAAAAACAACGACAAAAATAATGAAAGCAACACAGCCACCTACAACTAAATATATTGTGTTTGCTGTTGCTAATATATTTCACGACCAGCTTGGGTCATTTCAAATTGATTCAGAGTACAAATATTCACATGCAGACTGATATTGCTATATCCTATAGAAATATTTCTTTTTTCTTAAAAAAAACGCCCATTCCTATCTAATGCAGCACCAATTAGAATTCGTACAAAACCAATCTGCACTGGGATTTGCTGGATTCGTATAAATAAGGTATTCTAAAGGTCTTAATGAAACACATTTATTATTTTTGTGTTGAGAATAACATGATTAAGGCTTTCGAAATCAAGTTGTAGCAAAAAAAAATAATAATAACAGGAGAAAAATAAATTGATACATGGTGTGTCAACAATATCTTTGTTTGTACCTAAGAAGTGTCTATAAGGTAATTAAGCTTTGATTGGAACAATGTATATATACTGCCAAGCAAGTGCAAACCAAAAATTCAATTTAATTAAGAAAAAACTTAAAACATTATACATGCAGTAATTAGTACTGGTAAATGTAGGAATTTCGGTAGGTTATTTGTGCAACAATTCGATTCAGTCCATAATTTGTTTAATATCTTAAAATCAGAATTCATGTATAAAATTAATTCCAAAATTAATATAGAGTTTACCACTAGACGCGCAGCAGAAACATCAAGCTCTAGCAGTAACTTTCTTCGCTTCATACACCTCGTGTCAGATCCATGCAACAGCAACCGCAGCCATATCTCTACCGATATCCACACGAACAGATTGACAAACTACCGTAATTCAGTATGCTAGTACCTAACTGACAGTCCATTTCTTTTCTCTCTTTGTCTCTCTCATTTTCTGAAATAAAATGAACAAAAATGGTTAACCGAAAACTGAACTGTTGTTGCATATTTATAACAGTATTCACTAGTTCATTTGTGCCTTTTCATAAGATCTTATTCTGATGGAACATATCAGATTAGAGCAGAAATTTGGGCCCAACCCAATAAAACTTGATCCATATTATAACTTTATAATTAACTATTAACATGATCCAAATATTTTAAACCGTAGGACACATTTCTAACAGTAAAATTGTTAGCACACTATAGCTTACAGGCTAACAATAATTTACCATCTAACTCAGATTCAACAATATAAATATAAATAACATCCCCTGGGATTGAAGCATTCAATCACCTCAATGCACTTCAGGTGTTACTATAACACTGAATTACATAGTACGTTTGGATGCACTCTAAAATAGCTAGAATAGCTACTATTTAGAATAGTAGATAAAAATAGTGATTTTCAGAATAATGTAAAAATGGTGCTATTCGGAATAATAGAAATGTTACTTTGGTGTGCAAATATTAGTTCAGGCAAGCTAGGTGATTTACAACATGCATATATTTTAGTTCTTTAAATAAATTAAGATTATTTATGCTTTAATTTACAGTAGAAGTTCCTGGCCGGGTTCAAATACTGCCTAACTCAACTCGGCTCATTTACAGTCCTACTTGAGCTGCATATTACATTATGCTAATGAGAAGGTGTCACCGGATTTTGACCATCTATGTAGACCCGTGTTGTAAATAACGGTATACGGTCGTTGGACGGACAGGGTATTGTCAAGCAATTAATCGGAAATAATCAGTTATAACTGATCGATTAGTCGAAAAAAATCCATAACGGTTTAATCACCATTAACGACTAATCGGCCTAAACGGACGTTTTTTTACAACACTGATGCATAAACCTATTTTCATTCATTTACTTTTATTTAATATTTAATTCCTCAAGTTTCCTTTTTGGACAAATTTATTCTAGCAAATTTGACGGCTTAAATTTATTAATTTAAGCGCCAATAGAAAAATACATCGTTTGACATCAATAACCATCAGTATTAAACTATTAATTGAATCACTCCTCAATACTAATTTTTACTATTTTTGGAAAAAAAAAATTACCATTTTTATGATTGATGAAATCTGACAAAAAAAAATGACTTAAAAATAAAATAAAATTGCATATTTTTTGTCATCTTTCATAAATCATAAAAATAGTAAAAAATGTTCCAAAAATATAAAAATTAGTATTCTACAAGTTCATTATATAGCAAATTTACTGAGCGACTTAGATCGAAATTTGAAATTTATACAATTAATTTTTGAGACTATAACACGGAAGCCTTATATTATCTATCCATATTACCCGAGCCTTGCCCAATTTTAAAATAATTGACTGTAAATCTACCAAACGAAAATGGAAACGCCATGTGTGCATTCAAGTGTATTATTTTATTTACATTTAATTGACTGTAAATCTACCACTCACAACTTAAATGTACAACCTCATCCGTTCCTGAAAATTACACATGGGCACAAAAGTAAACATGCACAATTGCGGATATTCTGCTACTGTTGATTATTTGATTTAGAAAGAGAGAAGATATTTAATGTAAATAATTAATTTGAATAGTGCACAAATTAATTGTCTTTGGTCCAAAATTAAATTAGGAATCTACCCAAATTTAACTATAGTAAAAAAAATTAATTAGAATAGTGCCCAAATTAATTGTCTTTGGTCCAAAATTAATTTGTTGTTTTGTTATATACTGTGATCCAGGAGGAGTAGGGGATTCAGGAAGAAGAAGCAGAAGGCGGTGTTTAGTCCAGCCCCATAGGTTTATAGCTGTACTTCTTTAGTTATTTTGTCAGATACTGTGATATATTTATTTATTTTGCTATTTTGTTATTTATTGCATTTGTTGTTTTGTTATTTATTTAGTTTGGTCATTACATCATTATTTTTTAGTTGACAAACAACATTTCAATCACACAATATATTCAAAATTTTGGTCTGACAAACGAACAATATTTTCAAAATAACTAACATTTAAAACAAGATAACAATTAAACATAATATATAAACTATATAACAAAATAAATAAATAAACTATAAAAAATAAATAAATAAACATAATATATAACTTAATATCAAAAATTAATTTATGTTTTAAAAAAAAGGCAGACCCCTATATCTTTGAGTCAACCAATTCTATTGGCGGACGTGGTAAATTTTTAATATGGTATACATAAAAATTTTGGGAGGCTATGGTAATATGCATATTACGGTTCGGCTTGTATATATCATGGATCTATATATTTATTTTTAAAGTTCAAACTGTTGAACACCATCCAAAATAATAATGAACTCGTACACTAAATTTTATATGTTTTTAAAATCTTTACTATTTTTTAGATAGGTAGAAAATCACTTGATCTAAAATTTTGAACTACCTGAAAGAAAATTGATTTTGTACCTTTAAAAAAATGCTAAAAGGCTTCTATAAATTGTAAAATTTGATATTCAAGTATTTTTTTCAGACGGATATTATGTTTAATGGATCGAATCGACTGCCTAAATTTTGAAAATAGATATATAGATCCATAGCACATGTCAATCCATAATATGCATATTATCATAACCTCACTCTACAAATAATTTGAATCATTTGATTGACCATTAGTGTTGGATCAACTAGTAATGCACAATATTTCGTAACTAAAGCAGGAACAAGCTTCAAGGTGAAGATTGATTAAAATTAATGCTAGTATCTGTACTTCACGGTATTTCCACATAGAGTTGGGAGTTGGGACCTATCATATTTATAGGAATTAAAGCACTAATTATTCAGCATAATTGAGTGAATTTAATTAATCGGGCCCAATCCCGTATCCTACCCATTAATTTGACCGGAATAAGATTTGGTCCAAATGACTTTGGACCGGATGCCGTCCAAAGCCTCTAAAAATTGTACGATTAAAGTCTGAACAATTGATCTAGACCGCTCAACATGATTTTCATATTAAAATGTGCTCAGAGACCAAATTTTATATTTTTTTTAAATTATTTACTATTTTTTTAGATACGTACAACATCATTGTTTCTGAATGGTCCAAAATAGTGATTTTGTACGACGTATCAAAAAAAATAGTAAAATATTTCCAAAAAATATAAAATTTGGTCTCTAACCACATTTTAATATAAAAATCATGTTGAGCAATTCGGATCAACTGTTCGGATTTTAATCGTACGGTTTTTAGATGCTTTGGAAGGTGTCGGGTCCAAAGCTATTTGGACCAAACCTTATCCCAATTTGACCATCTACGTTCGGGTCGACCTGTTGAGATCAAATTAGATCGATCTATACAAGTCAGTTAAAAAATTGACATCTTAAGATATATAGGAGGGAAAGAGAGAGTGGAGAGAAAGAGATACATCTTACTACAAAGTTATAATTGTACAAAGTGAAAGAAGGCAAGAGAAATTATCTATTCATTTTTTTTAATACTGATTTCTCCTTAATTTAAATGACAAGAAGTTCAACTTTCTCTTTAGTTTTTATTTTTTTATTGAAAAATGAAAAATGTTTGGTCTATCAACTTTCATTGATGTTTATAAGGAGCTTCTCATCTCGAACTCACGATTATTCAAATAAAGAATGTTGCCCTTTACCACTAAAATAAAGACTGATTTTTAACATCTTATTTAGTTGTTTCTCTCTTTTAATTATTCTTTTCTTAACTCAGAAGAAGACTCCAAATGTCCAATGGGGGAGCAATTTAGGTCTGATGCTCATCAGACTCAATTTGAATCTGATTGATTCCTTGTTTGCTTGATTCACTTTAAGATTCATGCATACCGCCTCAATATGTATGTGCATCCATTTTAATATTCACACATATGAATCTTAAAACGGATCAGACAGATGAGGAATCCATCAAACTCAAATTTGATGTGCTTCAGGCCCAAATTGCTCCCTTTAGAGTGAGGCTTAATTTCATAATAAGCATATTACACAGTTGCCAATGATATATAAACTCATATATTTGTTTTTAAAGTCCAAACACTTGATATGAACTATTCAAGGTGATCTTCATATGAAATTCTATTTGAAGATCAAATTTTATATTTTTCTTTATTATTTTTGCTATGTTTTCAGTGAGGAAGAAAATAATTTTATTCAAAAATTGGATCATTTTAAAAACAATGATTTTCTATCTATTTAAAAACTAGTAAAAAAATTCTAAAAAGTGTAAACTGTACGAGTACATTTTCATATGAAGATTATGTTGAATGGTTAGATCAACTGTTTGGATATAGATTCATAGCACGAATTACTATAGCATTACTCTTCAATTTAATTTGAAATAATTGAGACTGACAATTGCATATAACTCTCAAATAAATTCTACGAGCAAAACCTCGGGGACCAACTAGGGGTGTCAATGGGTATGGTACGGATCGGATGGAGGATTTTTTATACCCATACCCATTAAAATTGACCTTATCCATATCCTACCCATACCCATTGAGAATTAACCTTACCCTACCCTACCCTTACCCGTTAATATTATCGGGTAACGAAATGGTAGTGGGTGAATAACGGATAATACTAATATAATAATTAATTTTATAATATTTTATAAATGAAAAATAAAAAAACTCATTATTTTTTACAAATTATATTTTAGTATTTTACTCATTATATAAGATAACTATTTAAATTATTTTTTCACTCATTATAATTTTTTAATTACAAAAATTTCAAATTTGAAAATAAAATTAAGTCACAGTCACTATGAAAATTGAAGTGGAAAATTGACTGTGAGTCAGATCCTTACAAAATTTACATTACATTCTTACGATTGAGCAAAAAGCAAGAAAATGAAGAGGGAATAAAAAATATATCAAACATACACTAAGTGTGCGCTCGAATAGAAAGACGCAGTTTAAGGCACTAAAATAGAAGAGTAAATTTAGGTGCACTAGAAATAGAATTGAATATATATAATTTTAAATTTTATAATTACTTTGTAGGGTAATGGGTACGAAATAGTCATTACCCATACCCTTACCCAATTATTTAACTAAAAAAAATTCTTACTCATACTTAGACTCAATAAGTTACCAAAAAAAAAAATCTTATCCATATCTGCCTTATCGAATAAGATACAGATCTGGTAAACAGCTAAAAAAGTACCATTGACACCCCTAGGACCAACTGCTTAATTATTGATGGGTTCTTCACTTCTTCCTCAATTATATTATAAGAGGAATTTTGGATGGTTTCGTCTAAGATGTTAGATATGACCGTTCATAGTAAAGCAAACGGTCAATATCATATCTAATTTTCTTTTCTGGTGAAATCAGGTAATGGGGAATGTTACCATATATTCGTCATATCAATTTATAAAATTATAATTGACATGGGCCGTGCAATTAAAATTAATAATAAATGGCTGCTCTCTAGTTGGGACCATAATTGGTAATAAGGTGTGTGGTAATTAACTGGTAAATATACAACATCATTCTTCCCATTTTTATCTAGTAACGAATTGTTCTATTTCTGCATGCAGCATGCTTATAAATAAATGACTGCTGTCTAGTTGGGACCATAATTGGTAATAAGGTGTGTGGTAATTAACTGGTAAATATACAGCATTCTTCCCATTTTTAGCTAGTAATGAAGTCTTCTATTTCGGCATGCAGCATGCTTATAAATAAATGGCTGCTGTCTAGTTGGGACCATTATTGGTAATAAGGTGTGTGGTAATTAACTGGTAAATATACAACTTCATGCTTCCCATTTTTAGCTAGTAACGAAGTCTTCTATTTCTGCATGCAGCATGCTTATAAATAAATGGCTGCTGTCTAGTAACTCTAGTTGGGACCATAATAGCCAATTGCACCTGCCTTGTGAGACATAGGGGCATGCATATTGACCAGAGTTGTGTGTGCTGTAACAACTGTCCAGTCGAATCGTTGGCGCACCTAATCTTCTTATGCCCTTTTGCGACGGAAGTGTGGTTTCATATACAGAGGACTCTGGAAAAACCAATTATGAAAATTGCAGGGACATTTGTGCAAATTTGGGAGGACTCCTGCAATTTAATCAAAAACCAGGGGCTAATGTGCAAAAGAGAGTGGGTGTGCAGATTCATCTGCACAATGTGGAACATCTGGAAGAATAGGAATCATATCATTTTCAGACAGCAGCCCTTGAGTGCTAAAATACTGGCACAGAGAATTCTGTTGGAGATGAATTTTTGGTTGGAAAATGGTTGATTATGTAAATTTTAGTGTGGCGAACGGGCAGTTGTTAAAATCCGGAGTAGCATAGCTTACTTTCCGAACCTTATCCAGTTATGAAATGTAACTCTGAATTCTGTTAAGTCAAATGGCAGCTCCTGTCAGATTTTTCAAAAAAAAAAAAAAAAAATAGAGGGAAAGAGAGAGTGGAGAGAAAGAGATGCATCTTACTACAAAGTTATAATTGTAGAAAGTGAAAGAAGGCAAGAGAAATTATCTATTCATTTTTTTTTTAATACTGATTTTCCCTTAATTTAAATGACAAGAAGTTCAACTTTCTCTTTAGTTTTTATTTTTTTATTTATTTTTTTATTGAAAGATGAATAATCTTTGGTCTATCAACTTTCATTAATGTTTATAAAGAGATTCTCATCTCGAACTCACGACTTTTCAAATAAAAAATGTTGTCCTTTACCACTAAAATAAAGACTGATTTTTAACATCCTCTTTAGTTGATTCTCCCTTTTAATTTTTTTTTTCTTAACTCAAAAGCAGACTCCAAATGTCCAATGGGGTAGCAATTTGGGTCTGATGCTCATCAGACTCAATTTGAATCCGATTGATTCCTCGTTCGTCCAATCACTTTAAGATTCATGCATACCGTCTCAATATGTATGTGCATCCATTTTAATATTCACACATACGAATCTTAAAACAGATCAGACAGACGAGGAATCCATCAAACTCAAATTTGATGTGCTTCAGGCCCAAATTGCTCCCTTTAGAGTGAGGCTTGATTTCATAATATGCATATTACACAGTTGCCAGTGATATATAAACTCATATATTTATTTTTAAAGTCCATACACTTGATATGAACTATTCAACGTGATTTTCATATGAAATTCTATTTGAAGATCAAAGTTTATATTTTTCTTTATGCTATGTTTTTAGTGAGGAAAAAAATAATTTGATTCGAAAATTGGATCATTTTAAAAATAGTGATTTTCTATCTATTTAAAAACTAGTAAAAAAATTCTAAAAAAGTGTAAATTGTACGAGTATATTTTCATACAAAAATTATGTTTAATGGTTAGATCGACTGTTTGGATATGGATTCATAGCACAAATCTGTTCTTAATATGCATATTACTATAGCATTACTCAATTATATTATAAGAGGGGGTAGGCATATTGACACCACAAACATTTATATTAACACAACATCTTTAATAAAATTTAATGTAGAGACAATTTTGACCTTCTTTAAATGCTTTGCTAATTACCATATTTTTCTATAATGTAATTAATATCTTGATCATGTATTAAATTATTTGATTTCTATAATTGCTAGATTTTTATTTCCATTTTTATTACCATATTTTCCATTTTCTATTATTTGATCATGTATTAAATTATCTCGATTAGCAGCATTACTGGAGAAAATAAATTAATGAGCTATCATCAATTTGGATGGACTTTTTTTCAATATGATATTGAGAATTTTTGGAATATTTTATAAATTTAAATTTAATGCAAACAATTTATTAGTTTTAGCATGCATGATTGATGTAAATTTTTATTGTGGTGTTTCATTGTACTTTTAATTTATTATTTTAATCATAAGTTGAATGTTAACATTAATCATAATAATTTAAACTCAATATATTTTAAAATTAGTAAACATGTTGTTTTTTTAGTGTTTTTTTGCGCAAAAAAATGAATAAATGTTAAGTGACAAAACAATTTTTTTTTATAGTAGATTGTGAAAAAAAATTCATGAAGTTGGATAAAATAAATCAATATACATAATGATGATAGATTTTAAAAATATAATATAATCATTCACTGTTGTAGTTCTCTTTAAAAAATCTGAAATATTCAATTAATGAAAACAAATAAAGAATATTTATTACATTAATCTAACTTTTAAGGAAATAAATCATATAATAGCATCAGAGAAAAATTTTTTGATAAAAAAATAATTTTTAAGGAAAAAATAATGGTGTAATAGAGGGAGAGAGAATCAGTTTTTAAAGGAATCAATTAATGAACGGCAAAATTGTCTATATTATAAAATATATTGATAATGTTGTGTTAATAAATTTTGTTGTTGTTTTAATATCATCACCCAATTTTGGATGGTTTCGTCTAAGATGTTAGATATGACCGTTCATATATAGTAAAGCAAACGGTCAATATCATATCTAATTTTCTTTTCTGGTGAAATCATGTAATGGGGAACGTTACCATATATTCATCATATCAATTTTTAATTGACATGGGCCGTGCAATTAAAATTAATAATAAATGGCTGGTGTCTATAGTTGGGACCATAATTGGTAATAATACGGTGTGTGGTAATTAACTGGTAAATACAACTTCATTCTTCCCATTTTTAGCAACGAAGATCTTCTATTTCTGCATGCAGCATGCTTATAAATACAACTTCATTCTTCCCATGAAACACAACAAAAAACATTTCTCTAGTGGCAACCATGAAAAGCACAAACAGAAGAGTCCTTTCAGTAGCTCTACTGTTCCTTCTAGGGTTAACAATTTGTTCCGGCAGTAGAAACCTTCGAGGTGACCAACAAACAACTGGCGGTGTTTATACTAAGCAAGATGCACAAGGTAGCGGTTCTGGTAGTGGCAACGGCAGCGGGTCTGGATCAGGCACAGGACCTGGTTCGTCTGGCAGTGGTCTTGGCATAGGAGCTGGCGGTGGTGGTGGTGGGGCTTCTAGTGGTGGAAGTTCCGCTAGTGGCTCCGGAAATGGTGTCGGTATTGGCTCGGGATCTGGTAAAGGTGGCAATGCTAGTGGGAGCGGTAGTGGAGCTGGTGGTGGTGGTGGCGGAGGCAGTGTAATTACTGGCCCTGAACATGTAGCTCCTGTTGTTCCTCCTGTTCATCCTCCTCCTGTTGCTCCTATTGTTGCTCCTGTTAATCCTCCTGTTTTTGCTCCTATTGTTGCTCCAGTTAATCCTCCTATTGTTGCTCCTGTTAAACCTCCTGTTGTTGCTCCTATTGTTGCTCCAGTTAATCCTCCTATTGTTGCTCCTGTTAAACCTCCTGTTGTTACTCCTATTGTTGCTCCAGTTAAACCTCCTATTGTTGCTCCTATTAAACCTCCTGTTGTTGCTCCAGTTAAACCTCCTGTTGTTGCTCCTATTAAACCTCCTGTTGTTGCTCCAGTTAAACCTCCTGTTGTTGCTCCAGTTAAACCTCCTGTTGTTGCTCCTATTAAACCTCCTGTTGTTGCTCCAGTTAAACCTCCTGTTGTTGCTCCGGTTAAACCTCCTGTTGTTGCTCCTATTAAACCTCCTGTTAAACCTCCTGTTAAACCTCCAGTTAAACCTCCTGTCCGTGCTCCAATTAAAGCTCCAGGAGTCCGTGGTGGTGTCAAAGAGGTTGTTGTTCCTGTTTTGGCTGTTGAGGATCCTGTCAGTGTCAGCGGTGGGATCTTGGCCCCTGCTATAAGCCCTGCTGGGGAGGGTCTTGCACCAACCAGCAACGAATTTTAAATATTTTTTAGTCTCGAAAATAATGTAGGGCGCCATTTTTTTAGAAACTTGGTGCTGTTTGTTTATGAATGAATAAGTGCCGCGCACTAAGTTATTAGCGATGTGGGCATGCATGTAGGCTGTAGCGTACGTACTTTATAAATTGAGTACTGCTTATGTGTAAACCATTAATGGAGGTCAGTATATCTCCAATTTATGAATGAATTGCAATTCCCTCGGCCTCGGGTCGAATTTCGAACCAGTTGGAAATTAAGCAATCTATTGAACTGTGCTTTGAGTTGTATACCATCTCATCAAGACTTCCGAATTTATCATTTTTATTTTTTGGATTTTTTTCTTTAGTCGGATGGAAGAAATGCATGGGACAATATTAATTACCATTTTAAGTTTTGACCAAATATTTGATGCAAATTATTTGTGCACTTCAATTAATCAAAACTACTAATTAACATGCATGGATGCCAATGGATATTTGTATTATCAATAATATTGATGTTTTCATGAGAAGATAAATTCTAACAATTTGAATGAATATATTTCAAATTTTACCTATAGCTAATAAATTTATGACATGTCGCATAAGCAATAAATTCAATTTCTTACTCAACAATACACATCAGTTAATATATATGTAATATCCCGAAAATTTGAGTTATTACTATTATTGCTAAGATTATTTTTTTAAATAATATAATAAAGGATCTATGGTGTAAATAAAACTTAAAATTTTAATATAGAATTACATTTGACCCGTCTGGTTATTTTGGTTAAAAATTTATTTGGCTACTTAAAATCGTGTTTGGTTATTTCTTTTTTTCAATTTTATTATAATTTGGAAAAAAACAATGTTAACAGTTTATTCTTATCCATTAATATTAATTTACACTCTTTATATATTCCTTTTCTGACCACCGTTCAAACATTAAGCCATATAAATAAAGTTAAAATTATTAATTTGTAATTAGATATACATTAACTGATATCCTTTCGCTGCAATTAGATGTGCATTAACTGATCATAACCGTCCCTTTTTAATAAAGTCCTTGCCGAAAACAAATATCCCCTTATATTATTTAATTCTCTGCCACGCTTATGATGACAATTATTTTGATGATCGATTTCAATATCTGATTCGAATTCTGACTACACTGCGATGATTATAATATACCATTGCAATCTGATTTGAAATTCTGAACATCTCGCTATCAGATAACCGAACTTCTCTATAATCTGTGTTTTCGTTTTGTATGAATATTGATTTGAATATTGGTATTGCATATTGGACTATAATAGCATATTTAACGGTATAGTGGGTCCGAAGTTGGAATTTGATTTGTGATTATAGCCTCCCACTGTTGGTTAGACTTCCCAGTGAGTTGGCGGCTTTCCAATATTGGATGAATTTCCCATTGGATTGGCGGTAATTAAAGGAATTGTGTTATGAGAATGTGAAAATCACCTGTGGCAGGGATTACACACGTGTGAATATGATGTGACTTGTTAATTTGATGGATAACCTAGACCGACATACTATCATCGGTTAAATATGTATGCATATTTTTATGTGTCTTTGTATGGATTAATTCGGTCTGTTTGAGTAGTTGTTAAATTAAGTCAATTATAGAGAAGTGCATCGTTAAATAATATGTTACTGAGCCTTGTAGCTGATTCTGTTTTGTTATTTTGTTTTTCTTTCTGTTGGTGACGTAGGTTGACGGATCAATAAAAAGTACGATGATAATGTTATAATCACACTCCATATGGTCAAAATTTGAGGTGCGACAATATATGAACAATTCTAGTGCGCCTTCAAGTTTTTAGGCAAATCATGTCCTAAGATACATCTACAATAATTATAGCCGTTAATATTTCAAGGACAATATAATTTCCAACAATGATATTTACTGTAGTTGTTAAAGGACAAAAAAGTAAATATTCAACAATTGAGTATCTATAAATAAGATTGTTTCATATGGTTTTTTATCTCTAGATCTATACATTTAATCCAAACGTTCTTTCAATCTAATAATCAAGTAACTCAGGAATATACTTTTTTTAAAGAAAAAGAAAATAAGCTACTATATTTTTCATGTTTGAATTTGAACCCTAAATATATGTTAATTTTTTTATGTAAATAGAAATTTTATTTTACATAAAACGAATTAAAAAAATTATAGTAACATACATGGATATATTATCATGAAGGAAGACATCAACAATTCTACAATATGAACAGTATATCTCCATTCTTATATAATGCACGTAGTTGTCCTGATCCACCAACGGCTAAGATTAAAATATGAATTTTCAGATTTAATATCAGCCCTCCAATCACATAATCTGTCTTCTTTTGATTAAATACATATATTTTATGTGTAGAAGTCTAAATTTAGTTAAAAATATACTCGCCACACATACTGCTATATAGTTTGTCATAATTAAGAATGGATCTCTAGCGATCTGTTTCCTTATTTCTTCTTAAATCTATTTTTGATTCATGTAATTAAATTATTTCCTTATTTCTTCATTTCTCTTATTCATGAATTTATAGCATATCGTATGAAATAAATGGATTTATTGAACCTGCAAGTTCTAAAAATATTGTACAGAGAATGAAAATTTTCAAGAAAAAAAAATATATGATTTTATGAGACATGCATATAGTAGAGTATTCATAAATATGAGAGGATATGGAAAATATTGTATTTTTTTATTATTAGTTAAGAGGATATAGGAAATATTGACCTTCTAGTCCAGAAAAGATGCAGCTTAATTAATTATTTTTTTAGCAGGTTAACTAAATTCGTTTATTATTCTAAATGAAGATTATCAACTTTTTATCGAATTATTGCCCTCTTTAGTTTTATATGATTTGAGTAATATCCCAACAACATAATTCTTTGGCAGATTTTTTTTTAAAGGCAGAGATTGCCATTATTTGGTTGGTTAAAACTAAGAAAATACTTTATGCTTGTTGTTTTAATGTGTGCATTTTCATAAATATTGTTCATTTTTTTGTTTTTTAATTAATATACTACTTTTCGTATTTGTTTGTTCATTTTCATAAATGTTACATTATAATGAAGAGGATCACACTGACAATGATACTTCAAGAACTTTTTTCAAGTTATATTTGATCTATTTTTTCCATTTGTTGTTATTTCATTGTTATTTATTATTTGAATTTCTATTTTTTTTTGTGTGCCTTCTATTTTTATTTTTCTTAATTTTGTGTAAATGTCAAACAAAAAGATATCTTCATATTATATTCAATTTTATAATATGTTTTCGTTGCAACGCACGGGCACAATACTAGTGTGTGTGTGTGTATATATATATATATATATATATATATATTGGGATCTCTTGATCTTATAAATTAAATGGAGACTCAACAAATGGTACAAAATATTTTATGTGCTGGACAAACCACTTGTAAAGAACAACTAGATTAATAGTTCAAATTTATTGTATAAATTTCCAATTTATAAATATGAAGTTTTAAAAAGGTTGTGGCAACCCTGACATAAAAGTGGTTTACTAAACATGGCATACAAGTAAAATGATGATTTCATGATTTAATTTATTAATATGAGAAATAATTTGGTTACATTAATTCCATGAAATTCGTATTTTGGCAACTAATTTAATGTAGACAAGGCAATATGACCTATTGATGCATTATAGTAAGGCATCTGTTGATTAGAGGTCTCAAAAATGTCTTCGTCAAGGTTTGATTAGAAGGAGGCCTGTTCCTGTGTAATTTCTGGTTGGTTCAGGTCTCTGGTAGTTCGGGTTCAGGTTGAGTTGGTTCTGGGTTTCAGGTTTCAGATGTTATTCCAAAAACAACTTAATTTGGTAGTTGTGGTTGAGTTCTATGTGCTTGCTTAGACACAAATTTAGAGTACTGATTTACATTTATTATTCTATGCTATGGTTCTCCTTTTTGAGAAATTTACTGTGTTTGATATTATGACTTTACAGGTTCAACGTCATTTCCCTTTCTGGCATGGGCAATTAAAAAGAAAAGTGCTCCTATTGTAAGAGGATATCTTCTGGGCCTTGTGTTCAAACTTCAAAGCAATTTGTTGAAGTGCTGATTGAACCTAACGCAATTTTTTGTATATACATTTTGAAACTGAATTATCAAGGTACTATTGGTTTTATGTTAATTATCTATTGCTCAATAATTATTTTCTCGCTGCATATTTGTTTGTGGTCATTTTTTCGCATTATATACTGCGGATAGTTCTAAATACATTGCACCTTATAACTAGTCTGTGAAATACAGTAAACTGACAAGTCATATATTATTTAATGTACACAAACTAAGAAAAAAATATAATTTAATGTATTATTTAAATCAAACATGCAAAACATCATAATGTTGTACCAATTTATCTACTTGCATGGCACAGTACGAAGATAAAAACAAGGACAAAAATATGAAAGCAACACAGCCACCTATAAATATTCACATGCAGACTATATTTCTATATTCTATTGAAATATAATTTTTTTCTTAAAAAACTTCCATTCCTATCTAAGGCACTGCACCAATTAGAATTCATACAAAACCAATCTGCACCGGGATTTTGCTGGATTAGCATAAATAAGGTATTCTAAAGGTCTTAATGAAACACATTAATTATTTTTGTATTGAGAATAACATGATTAAGGCTTTCGAAATCGAGTTGTAGCAAAAAAAATAACATGAAAAATAAATTGATACATGGTGTGTCAACAATATCTTTGTTTGTACCTGAGAAGCGTCTATAAGGTAAGCTTTGATTGGAACAATGTATATATACTGCCAAGCAAGTGTAAAACAAAAATTCAATTTAATTAAGAAAAAGCTTAAAACATTATACATGAAGTAATTAGTACTAGTAAATGTAGGAATTTCGGGTATGTTATTTGTGCAACAATTCGATTCAGTTCATAATTTTTTCACTATCTAAAAATCATAATTCATGTATAAAACTAATTTCGAGATCAATATAGATTTTACCACTAGATGCGTAGCGGAAACTTCAAGCCCTAGCAGTAACTTTCTTCGCTTCATACACTTCGTGTCGGATCCACGCAATCACATCTCTACCAGTATCCACACGAACAGATTGAAAAACTATTATAACTTTATAATTAAATATTAACATGGCTCAGCCCAATAAGACTATTATTATCGTGATGGAACAGATCAAATCAGAGCAGAAATTTGGGCCGAGCCCAATAAAACTTGATCCGTATTATAACTTTATAAACTATTAACATGAACCAAATATTCTAACATGTAGGACACATTTCTAACAGTAAAACTGTTAACACACTATATATATAGCTTACAGGCCAACAATAATTTACCATCTAACTCAGATTCAACAATATAAATAACATCCCCTGGGATTGAAGCACTCAATCAGCTCAATAATGCACTTCAGGTGTTACTATAACACTAAATTACAAGTTGCTTTGGTGTGCAAATATTAGCTCAGGCAAGCTTGGTGATTTACAGCATGCATATATTTTAGTCTTTAAATAAATTAAGATTAATTATGCTTTAATTTACAGTAGAAGTTCCTGGCCGAGTTCAAACTCTGTCTAACTCAACTCGGCTCATTTACAGTCCTACTTGAGCTGCATATTACATTAAGCTAATGAGAAGGCGTCACTGGATTTTGACCATCTATGTAGACCAGTGTTGCAAATAACGGTATGCGGTCGTTGGACGGACAGAGTATTGTCAAGCAATTAATCGAGAATAATCAGTTATAACCGACCGATTAGTCGAAAAAATCCATAACGGTTTAATCACCGTTAACGACTAATCAGTTTAATGAGAAGGTGTCACTGGATTTTCATTCATTTACTTTTATTTAATTCCTCAAGTTTCCTTTTTGGACAAATTTATTCTAGCAGTCCTCTCATGCTAATAAATGAGATGGTAGTTAATAAATCAAGGTATGGGCCTTGTTTTTTAAACTAAAAAGCAACTGATTCTCCAATTGGGCTTCATTATGGTTTATGGGTCCCCATATTACTACTCTTCATTTTTTATACCGTTGGTAACAGTCAGACTGGTTTCTTTTTTCTTTTTCTTTTAAAGTTAGCATAGCCAGATGTCTACTAACAAATTCATTAAAAATGACAAAAGAATTTACAGTCTCAAATCACCAGATAGCCTTTACTGTTGTGAAAAAATATCTAAGATAACAATGATTGTTCAAAATGAATTTTATGGTAGAGAGAAAAAAAACAAAAGACTAAATATCTGAAGTGAATTAATGAGATGATCGCTGTCACATTCAATCATTCCATCTAATTAAGTATAAAGAAAGGAAGGCTTTAATTATGGCTAGTTACTTGCTTTTTTTTATTATAGGGTGGAGAAAAAGATTTTTTTCATATAAGAACCAACAAATTAAATCTCTATTAACATCTAGAAAATAGCGAACCAGTGTATTTTTTTTTTTAAACCAAAACATCAAACCAATTTAAAGGAAATCAGTAATTATTCAGATATTTTATTTAAAATAAGGTCTTGCAAATTCTTTTTTTTTTAAAACAAGGCAGAAGCTGGTTGGTAATTCCTTAACCCATTTCCTTTTAGATCGATATTTCATTATTTATTATGAAAACTCAACAACATGTGTCTCTCCACAGAGAGAAGAGATCCATCGCCATCCATATTAAATGTAAGTTCTATATCATTTGAATATTAAATAAACGTCGATTTCAGATATATTGAAGGAATCGACATATGATAATTAAGTGTCAATCTACCAGTGAATATAAACATTTGTTAACATGTTAGAACGGTATAGACAGTTTGTAGTGTCAGTAGTATTTGTAGGAGATTGAGTTTGAATTCATACCGTCGGATTCAGGGGCGTTGACAGAATTTTAATATATGGGGGTCAATATATACATAGAGATTGATAGTACTAAAAAAAATTTCTTTAAAAGATGTATGGGGGTAAAGGTTAAAAATAAATTGGGTTAAATTTAGCATACATATAGGATGTTTGGATGAAATAAGGAATAGAACAAGAATAAAGCTAAGTTCAAGTTTGAGAGTTCATTTGAGTAGTTTGATTTTGGATAGTTTTGTGATTTGATTTCTTGGAAAGGTGTTGTGGTTGTATTTTTTGTTATGTATTTTGTTCTTATGGTAGGGTACTTGATGTATGCTTTTGATTTGATTTTTGGTTGTAATAACAGGATCGGTACCAGTTGTTTGGTACCGAATCCTGGAATAGTTGGTTCTAGTAATAGAATCGGTGAACTAGCTATGCTCACTTTTATCAAAAAAAAAAAAAAAAAAGAATAGTAGCTAATTCAATAAAATGTTGGGTTAGTAGAATAGTGAGAAATTCCATAAAAAACAAACAAACAATAATCTATATTTGCTAATCTAAACACACCCAAACGAAGAATAGTGGTGTGGAATAGTGCTAATTCGGATTAGTGACTATTCTTCACCCATCCAAATATACCATAGTAATTTTATCTTTCATATTATAATTTATAGTACAAATTAAAGGAATTTTATAATAAATGGGGTCGATTGACTCTCATTTGGCTAAAGTAAATCCTGACTAATTCAGTCAAAGATGAAATGCACGAAATCCCTTTAATATTTGTGCAAAAGCAGATCGGACGGTCTGGATGACAATTAGCATTTCCTTCGATGAGCTTGGCTGCTTGAGTATCCATCATAATTAGGCATGGGGCTTGCGTTAAAAAGTCAAATCCAATTCATTGGTATAATGGTATGGACCCAACTGGTGGAATTGGAGCATGAACTTTGACCCTGAAAATAAAATTAAATATGAATTTGAATGCCTTAGTTTTAACTTTTAAGACATACAAAAACCATGAACCACTCAAGGTAGGAAATAAATATGCTGTGATTCCAATGGAATAACAGAAGTCCTGTTATTCTTATTCCAACTATTAAATTTCGTTGAGAATTTGTGTATGAAAAAGTTTTTTTATTGAGATTCGCAAATGAAAAACTTTGAATGGTTGAGATCGCCCTGTTATTCTATTGGAATCACAGCAGATCTATTTCCCTCAATATAATGGATCCGACTCCGGTGCTTTTCTCTAAGAAAAGCACGGAGCTGCTTTTCCGATCCCAACCATTCAAATTCGTCGAGATTTGTGCATGAAAAAGTTTCTTTATCGAGATACGCAAATTTAAAAATTTGAATGGTTGGGATCGGAAAAGCAGCTCCGTGCTTTTCTCTAAAAAAAGCACCGGAGTCGGATCCCAATATAATGTTATATTCTCTTCATTCTAATTTTGTTAATGGAACTTTCGGTGTCTTATGCTTCAATAATTTATTACATAGGATTGTAGGAAAACGACATTGCTGTCATTATATGAGCTACTCCAGTCTTTGGTCAAGGAGCATTATCATGATATATGTTCATTTTGCAAGACAGATGATGAGATCATTTGCTGCTCTGCACAAAAGTCAGAATTTCTTCATTGTCAGCTAAAAAGGGAATGGGAAGTAGCTTTCTGTTCAGTTTCCTTTTTCTCTCCAACTCCCTTTCTCTGGAGTCATACCATGTGAGTTGACATAATATTTCTGTTTTAGATCGAGACCGTCTGATTAGAATCTGATCCGAGATAGAATGCAGAGCAGGGGCGGACTCACATGGTTCCAAGGGGAAGGGAGCAGCTGTATCTTTGTGAATTTTGAGTTTTAGTAGATATCTATCGGTCCCAACTGACTTTACCTTTTTCTGAAGAAAAAAAATCGCCCTCTTTTAGATGTTTGATTTGTAATTCGGATTAAAATTAAAATAAATTTGTTGAATTTTGATTGGTAATTATAATTATAAGTTAGAGTATCATAAATTACAAGTCAAAGTATTGAAAAGTATAAATTAAAGTATTATTTTTTATCGAATATTCAATTAGTTAATAGGTTTAAACCTGATTAGCTATTTAAACTCGATTCGATATTTTTCTACTTCCTGATGAAAATCCTGAATCCGCTCCTAATGCATGGAGTCCCTTTGTTATTCTTGCAAATTCTGATCAGACGGTCGGGATCTAGTCAGAAATATCATGTTGGCTTAAGTGGTATGAATTTCTGTCTGTGTACCAACTACCAAGTGCATATCGTATCATTTCATTTCAAAGTCTTAAACCTAATACAATATTATATAATTAATCCACGCCGTCCATCCATTAGATAGAGTTAATGAGCGAAATATAAAGTCTTCTCTGGGGAACTTGCTGAGTATTTGCAGTTATGCTCTGATGGCCTGAGACCTTTGACCCAGCTTTTTTTGCTTCTTTTAATTGAGCATTTGACCAATCATTACAACTTACAAGAGAAAATCATTAAATCAGTGCTCAATATATCTATCGAAGAAGGAATCAGGAATAAAAGAATCTACAAAGGTTGATAGAGGAGCAGAGAAAGGTTACTCTTTATTATAGAGTCTGGTTAGTATGATATCAGTGTCATTTCAGTTTATATAACACTAATTTCAAAATCTATCAAATCGATTTCAAACGGTGAATCCAAATCGTTCAAACTGATATACTTCATTAGTTGTGCATTTACATGCAAATTTTATAATTTTTCGAATTTATTTAGTATCAAGTCAAGCGGTCAAATGTGTGAGTTTTTAAGTTAATTTTAATGCATTCGTTTTTCAACATTTTTGACCGCTTGATTTGATACTAAAATAAAATAATTTGAAAATATCAAAATATAAAAAATTTGCATGTAAACGCATCACTCAAAAATTAAATCGGTTTGAATTAGTCATTTGAAGTCTATCCAATCAATTTGGAGGTGGTGTTATATGACACCGATGTCATACTGCCCGGACTCTTTATGAGTAGAACTAGGGTGTTCCTAAGTTCATCATCAAGTTTTTTTGTGAACTTGACTCTAAAACCTATTGAATTGGCTTCAAATAACAAATCTAAACTGTTAAAATACTTCTACCTTATGAATGATGCGTCTACATGTTAAAAATTTAAAATTAATGTTGTATATAGTCAAGTTGTCAAAAAGCATCCAAAAAATAATATATTAAAATTAATTTATAAACCTTCTAATTCTGACTGATTGACTTTATACTAAATTAAATAAATTAACAGTTTGCATAATCGAACATAAAAATATACTAAACATAACTATTGATTTCATTATTTAAAATAATATATATTATTAATCATATAAGACGTTATAACAGGTTGAAAATATTTTATGAATCAATTTTGTCATAAATTACTAGTTTAAAAGCTACATAAATTGTTCTGTAAATCAATTTTGTCACACTTTATTAGATAAAAAAACTACGAAATGTTGTATAAATCAATTTAATTATAATAATAAAAATTAATTATGGCATATAATTTTATAATTGTCAATGATAAGAGTATTAAATATAAAATACTCTTATATGTATTCTTATTCAATAACAAATGAAAAAAACAAATCTTATCTATACTCTGCTATATCTGTTTTACTGAATACAGAACAATTGGAATAAATAAATAAAAAAAAGGTTTCATTAGCACCCTAAGCTAAGCCCTACTTGTCACAACTTTCATATCACATGAAGGGATATAAATTTGCTGTTATTCCAAAGTGATCACAGGACCCAGCTGTTATTCCTATCTAAACTGTTTAAAGTTTTTCATACACGAATCTCAAGAAAAAAATTCGTATCCAAAGATTCCAAAGTACCTTATTACTATTCTACAACAGAATAGTAGTCCTGTTTGTTCCTTTGAAGTACCTTATTACTATTCTACAAATACTTGACATTGTTGATTAAAAAAATTAATTGTTGGAATTTGTTTATTAGCGGTATGCTCATCCATAGAAAGCAAAAAAAAACAGAGAGAGATAAACAGAAAGAGTATATTATTTTTTCAATTGGTAGAAAAATTAATAGAGTATTACCGATTCAAACTAGTTTGATTTTTTCCTTAAACTTTTTTTAGTAAAATATAAAAAGATTTTACAAAAATAAATAAAGTATCTTAAAATTTAGAAATAATAGTAACATTCCATCTATTTTGTAAAAAACTTTTCATATTTTACTAAAAATTAATATAATAATTTTCTCTACCTATACATCAGATTTAGAGAAAAAAAATTGGATCAATAAAATTTCTACAACTTCAAACTTTTTAATTTTTAGAATCAGTAGAAATCTTACCGTTTTATTGATATACTTTTTCAGTAGAAATCTTACCGTTTTATTGATATACTTTTTCCGTTTCTTTCTCTTCTTTTATTTTAATTTCTACTGATAAAAAATTCCTCTTATACTACCTTAGAAGGAAGGGAGTCAAAGATTGACTTTTTATAGAATTGTTTTTGGGAGTTGGGACATGCTGTAGCACTGTAGCCTACTTCAAAGAATTTTGTTTAAAATCTATCACCTCTGCTAATTAAGTAATTAATTAGTCCGTTCAAGTGTTTTTTTTTTTAACTAAACTCCCAACTCATTGAATTGACCCTTCAAATTTATGTGTAGTTCTCCGTTAATGCATCAATTTATATTCAATTCTTCACCTGTTACAACTATTTTTGGAATTGATGAATCTCAAAGAGCAACTAAATGGTTTGTTTTTATTGTGATTTTGATGACATACGGTCCAAATTTTATTTTCACAATTAAATTAGATGTGTAATATTATTTCAAATTTCGAAATAAAAGAGTTTCTATTTTTTTAATCTCCATTGTGTTTTTAGTTTTAAAACTTTAATAGCTGAGAATTAAGAATTTGAAAGTCAAAATAAAGCCATTTGATACAATAATTTATATTATTTTCTCTATTTCAATTTTATTTTGATAAGAACTTACAAAAATAACCGATGTGGACAATTTTTGGACTCAATTTTCCAACTTATTAATTTATATAAATACAAATTTAAAGTTATACTTTTTTAATTTACATATAAAAAATAATATACATTACATCTAATAAATTTATTTTGACGTTTAAATTTTAAAATATTTGTTATTAAAAATTAAATATAAAGATATAATAAAAACAAACAAGTATTTATATCCGACGAGGGATCCCGGTTTACACTCTACATTTTTAAAGTTCAATATGACGATATATTAAAATGTGCTTGCAGATCAAATTTTACGTTTTTTTTTTTTTATTTTGTTACTATTTACTAAGATGAGTATAAAAATTTAATGGTCTAAAAATAATGATTTTGTAAAATAGTAAAATAATATAAAATTTGATTTGCAAGCACATTTTAATACATTCATCTTGTTGAATAGTTTAAATAGACTATTTAGACTTAAATTTTTTTTTAAATATCAGATGTAATTCAGTATCATCCAAAAAATAGTGGAAGTATCTCCTTTATTTTAAAATTACTGTAGAGGATAATTCTTTTCTGAAAAAGTTTTTAACTTTTTTGGCTAGTAGCTCGGTGACAAAGGAGACCCAAACAAATGCACAATGCCGACACCAAAAATCCAACAAGTCACATCCTCCTCCCTGTACCAAACACCACCAAATAAATCTGCTAAGCAATTATGGTGCGAAATGGCCGGTACTGTGCCAGCTCCTCAGCATTTAATGTCCGAATGTGGCTCCACACTTCTCCATTTTTACCCTAAACTGGAGATGTCCTTTACTATTTCTCGTTTAATTTACAACTACGTGTGACGATTTTATTTATGATACATCTTATCTCGAAGAGAGTAGGATGTGTGTTAAAAGGTTTGAGGATTGGACTCGTTTTGTCTCGGAGTCAGGCTGAGATGTGATTGGGTATGAAAACAGAATGAGGATTGGAGATATTCGAACTTTGACCTATGCGATATCTCTCTTAATGTGAGCTAAGTAAAAACTTTAATCCCGTTCAATGGATCTTTCTGTCTTATATAAGTCATTTCTTAACCACCATCTTGCGTTGGCACGGCAGTTTAAGAGAAACTGTGGGCGCGGTTACGTTCATGTGGGAACAGTTATCCCACATAAGGGGGTGTGAGCCTATATCGATTCAGAACCGTATTATCTGTAACTGTAAGGCCACATAAGGGGGTGTAAGCCTATGTAGCTTTTAACGTGTCCTGGATGTTTTGTATTGATTCCGCCCTGGTCCTCCAAGGAGTTCTGAATCTCAGTATTTTTTTCGTAGTCTGAAAATGTTTAAGTGAGGGTCTTGAAAACATGATCCTCTCATAATATTTGTTAGATAATTGGTTTTTATTTTGATTCAACAATAAACCCTACAGGTTTCTCATAAATTAATTAAAATTATTTTGATAGATTTTAACAAACAAATAAACAGGTTCATCCAAGAATTATACAGGTATCCAGTTTTCAGGCAATGGAGGCAATGCACACAGTTGTAACAGGCACTATCAGCAGCAAGTTTTAGTTGATGAATTGGACGTCTCAGATTGTGACACGTAGGTAAGCGTGAATTTATTGGTCAGATCTGATGAAATTCTTTTGTACGGAAGCAAACAAAGGCTGCAGGTTCTATTTCTATGCCTCTCATTTGTGTAGTATTAGGACCACATGTTACATGCATGCATACAGCCATACAGCTAAAGTTGGATAAATAAATAAACCAAGGATGAAGAAACAGATCAAATAATAAAGTTGAGCAGCATGTGTTAATCCCTTGTCCCTTTTGACTATTGAATCCAAATTATTTTTCTCTATCTTGGAATGAGAATCTTTAACATGTTAAGGACGATGCAGGGCTGATTAAGGTGTTGTTATTGTGTGCTCTTTTTTTTTTTAGTAATTTTTATTGATTTTGTGTAGTATCTATTGGAACATAAAAGTTTCCGAAACTTTTATTAATACCTAAAGAAAAATATGAATTCTACACTCTGTTTGATAAAATTTTGAAAAATGCTCAAATTGCAGTTTTATTTCACGGTTTTAGACCAAAATAAATTTGTGGATTTCTTTATGAGTGCTGAGTTAATTTGTATTGGAACATAAAAGTTTTCACGATTTGTTAGTTCTGCAGGGCAGATAAACAATTAATGCCTTACAAATTTGCCAAATTTCAAAAATCAAACCTCTACTCTGGGATTTTTTTTAGTTAATTAATTTTTGGTTTTAATTATTTTTCGGGTGCACCTAATGGAAGAATAGTCACAAGATTCGCGAATAATTTATTTTTTGGGTGATGCCGAATCGAATGCCAAATTATTCCGTTGACTGAACTTTGACCGAATTATTCGCGAATATTTCACGAATTTTACGAGTTTTCCCAATTTTATGAATTATTCACTAATTTTTCCTAAATTTTTCCCATAACTTTTTTTTTGCTCTCTTGCAAGACTAAGATCTCTGATCCGGATAATTCCAAATCATTTCTGAATTATACCATAATTATTTCCATATCACGAATTTTTGACCATGCCAAACCGAACCCAAATAATTCATTTGTCACTATGAGCGGAAGGAGGTAGAGTGCTCTGTAAAATAAAAAATAAAATTTTGTTATTTAAAATTTCTAATTTTTACAAGAATTAATATTGTTATATTATACTTATATATTTCAATTCTCAATTTTAACTTTTTAATTCTGGCTCTTCAGAGCCTATTTTTTTTCACATACAACATATTGCTTTAATCAATTAAGTCATGCATGGCTTTTTATTATTTTTTTTGTTTCTTCGTGCATGGATTTCTCACTCAAAATTTAAATTATCGGTGGATATCTTGAAGGATGTGTCACTGAAGTATTTGAATCAACAAATGAAAAAAAAAATCAATAAGTGCCTGTTCGGCTGCCATCCCGCGTGTTACTGTTCACGCGGAAAAAAAAATTCAGTTCTTTTTTCCCCGCATGAACAGTAACCCCACTGTTTACTATTCACCCGTTCCTGTGTCCATTCCCGTTCCTGGGCTGCAGCCGAACAGGACCTAAAAATGTTTTACTTGCCCTAGTTCTTCCTATTTCATCATTCAGTCTGTAAAAATATGACCTGTCATTAATTTCATAATTTAATTGAATAATAAAAAATAACCATGAATGAAATAATATAGCAAAATAACTTTTAGGTCCTGTTCGGCTCAGTTATTGTGCGCGTGCAAAAAAAAAAAGCATAGTAAAAATCAGTTCAAAACTCAAACTCATTCATATTCCCCACTATCCACCGAACAGAGTCTTAAGAATGATATTTAACCGTCTCATATTCAAATTATAATTCCGTTGTTAATTTAACGCATACGAGGTCAAGTAAATAACAAACCACAGTATAAAATTAGGTAAGTTTGATGTCTATCAGATCTATTTTTGAATTTGATGAGCTTTAGAACCATCCAATCCATTTTAAGATATATGCACACAAATATTAAAACAGAGAATATAAATGTTAAAACAAATCGTTCTTAAAACTCCTAAAATCTAGCACAAATCCGATGCTCATCTGACCTATTTCGCTCTAAATATCGAACTTATTTAGCGTGATATCAAAATAATTATTTATTCTAATTCGGAAATAAGTACAGTAGAATCACTGCATGAGTCATGAGTCATGACTGCACGAGAATAATATTGCCAGTCTCATATGACTGTTCAATGTTGATTTTTGAAATAAAAGGGAAATCCAAATGATTCACTCTATAAAAATTTGTTGACTCCGATAAATACTTCTTTTTTTGACATAGATTATTTTTGTACTTTTTAACTATAGAATTTTTTTAAATCATTAAAATATCACATATTATAAAACTGATGTAGTATCGCTAGGGGTGAAACGGAGCGGATAGTGGTAAAATTATATCCATATATTTTTTATATTTTTTCAGATACAGATACAAAGTAGATATCAGACATAAGATACGGATACGGATCTGAATCAGATCGGATATTTATTAAAATAATATTAAAAATATTAAAAATATTAAAGTGCAAAATATTTATCTAATTATAATGATAAATAACATAATTTTTTCATAATATATATTTAAATATATGATATATATCTACTACTCAGATACAAATAATTAAAACGTAAAATCATACTAATATACTTTTCCACACAGATATTCAAATATTGAATATCCACATTCAAATTTTTAAATACAGATCAAAACCGTTTTCACCCTTAAATTTGAACCGTTCGGAAGTCAGCTCATTCTTTTGACTTTGACAAGTTTTACCTCTCAGGTCTCATCTTTTCCAATTTCCAGTCAGGTTTAGTTAGATTTTGGATCAATTTCGGTTGATTCATGATTTCTTGAAACAAATTTGAAAGACATTGTCATCAAATTAATAAAAAAAGTTGCATTAAGTTCTTCTTCCGTCTTGCCCAATCAATCAATCGATTAACAGCTTTGTTCTGTGATTGACTTTTAATTATTTGTGTCGACCTCCCCTAGGGCCCATAGTGTAACGAGTCATAAAAAATACCAATTCAACTCATAATCTTTACTACTGCATAGTACAATTGCCTATTTAAGCCACACAGAATCCTTCCAAAAGACAATGGCAGTTTTAACTTTAGACGTCACATCTAACTTTGCCAAGTGAGATTTGAATTCGCATCCTGTGAGATATCTCAAACTTTGAGTGTTTTTATGGAAAATATAAACCGTCCAGATACGATCTGCACGAATCTCAACGCAAAAATAATACGGGCCCCTGCACTATCCCCGAATAGGCACCGTACACGTCGGTCACGGTAAAGTTGAGATATATCAGAGGATACGTACTCGTGAAATTTGAACACAGTTCAAAGCCCGCGAATCAATTTTTTTCAGAGAAATTAAAAGAAAAAGTTCAAAAGAACAAAAGGATCAATTTAATCTCTTTTCCATGATCCTCTCTCGCGTGTACGATACCAGTTTATATCTATCTTTATCATCTAATTTATTCTCTTCCCGCCTAGATTGTCAGTTCTATCTCTCAATTTTTTAGCAAAATGGAGATGTCCATTTCTGGAAGAGAGCAAATTAATCAAATTAAATTGCATGCATTATTAATAAGCCGTTCACTTTATATCTGTCGCGTATTTAATTTTGAATCAAAGTAGTTTCATAAACAAAAAAAAAATCGAAAATTGGAGCGGACATGAATTATGTATTCATGTGTTTTCTTGTCTCCCCATTAATGCACATGCACAAGTAAATAATTGGTTTGATTTTTGTTTGTAAAAAAGGAATGCAAATAATACAACTCTTTTGTATTATTTCTGTTTCAAGCACTGTCCGTTTAACTAGGCTTCCATTTCTCGCTTCAAACCGGGCCCCACCAATCCATATAAAAACAAGACAGTAAAAAAAAAAAGCAAAAAATACAGGAAAAAATAAAGCTGTTTCGCACCACAACCGCCACCTTCCAAATAATAATGAACAGCGCGTTACGACCACGATTCAATGAATGAAACTGCGTAACAAGTGTTTATCAAGCAATAAAGTAATTCGCTACAGAGATAACTACAAAAGAAGTGATACAGGGAGGTTTCAACTACTTATTAAACTCCATCTTAATTCCCTTAAAAAAACGGTCACGTCCTGGAATTTAAACCGCGCCAACCGAACCTCTCCATTGGTCCCATAAGTCATTGTAATAAGTCCATTGAACCAAGTCTTTGTAATTTGATCTTCTCTCACATGCAACTCCCTCTAAACCCGGATTTAACTATTCTACCCTCCCTTAAGCCGCCATTTTCGCTCCAGTATTAATTCTCTCTCTTTCTTCCTAGAGTTTACTTCTCTGATGCTCTTCTCACAAGCAAAACCCACTGCTCCCTTCTTCCCCACTTCTTCTCCCTCTTTTATCCCATTTCCATTCTTTAAATTCCAAAAGAGAAAAAAATTCCATATCCACCTCTAAATTCAAAAAGAGAATGTTGAAAACGAAGATGCCTTTGTCGGCATTATTCCTCCTCGTTCTCTCCTTCTTCACCTTAATTTCGTGCGAACCAGTCGAAGACAAGTTCGCGCTGCTCGATTTCCTTGCTCAGGCACCGCACTCACGTGACCTCAACTGGGACCCAGCCACGCCCGTGTGCAACAGTTGGACAGGTATCAAGTGCTCCGCCGATGGATCTAGCATCGTGGCCGTTCGACTCCCGGCGCTCGGATTTAACGGTCAGATTCCTCCGAACACTCTCAGCCGACTATCCTCCCTTCAGATCCTCAGTCTTCGTGCTAACGGGTTCACGGGTCCGTTTCCTTCCGACTTCGTCAACCTCACTTCCCTTACCGGGTTACATCTCCAACTCAACTCCTTCTCAGGCTCTCTACCGTTGGATTTCTCCACCTGGAAGAATCTAACAGTGCTCGATCTTTCGTTTAATAACTTCACTGGAAACATCCCAGTGTCTATTTCGAATCTGACGCAACTGGTGGCGTTGAATCTCTCGAATAATTCTCTTTCCGGCGAGATACCGGATCTCCAGTTGCCGAATTTGCAGTTTCTCAACCTGTCGAACAATGAGCTCAATGGAACTGTGCCTAGGTCACTAAAGAGATTTCCCAAATCCGATTTTTCTGGTAATAATTTGTTGCCGGATACTCTGTTGCCACCAGCCATTTCTCCTTCGGTGGCACCTTCTATTGGGCATACTACCCCTGCCAAAAAGCATAAGCTTAGTGAGGCAACCATTTTGGGAATTATTTTAGGAGGAAGCGCTTTGCTCTTTGCCATAATTGCGTTGTTGCTTGTGCTAATTTGGGGCAGGAGAGACAATGCCGCTTCAGAAAAGGTAAGTGTGAAATTTTTTGTTTGGTTGATCGTAGTGTTATAGACATAGTTGGTTATTTGGTTTTGCTACACAATAATAGATGCTCGGCATTTGTTTCTTGGACATTTCATATATTTGCAATTGGGATCCTGTCACATATTGATTTAATAAAGGTCACTTCAAACAAACGTAACTCCATTGCCTTGTATTATTGTGAACGCGAACAATTTAAATCATTATCCAAGTGACATGTTTTTAGGTCAATTGTGCTCGATTCAATATAATTGAGGGCAAAACCGTCCATTTAATGGAAAAATAGAGCTATGACACCATGCTGATCACATTATTTGAAGCATTTCAATATATTGGTTTTTTGCTGCAAAACTATGGACATTAGAAATGCCTGTTGTCATTTTTTAAAATACTTCTGCTATTTTATAATTTATAAAAATAGTTTACTCTCATGCTAAGTCTATTTTGACTGTAGGGCACATCAAAGGGGGGCCGATTGAGATCTCCTGAAAAGCCCCCATTAGGGAGGCATGAAGAAGGCAATAAAATAGTCTTCTTTGAGGGGTGCACCCTCGCTTTTGACCTTGAAGATCTCTTGCGTGCCTCAGCTGAGGTTTTAGGCAAGGGCACTTTTGGTACTACATACCGTGCAGTTTTGGAGGATGCAACAACAGTTGTTGTGAAGCGGCTGAAGGATGTTGGTGCCGGGAGGAAGGATTTTGAACAGCAGATGGAGACGATCGGGAGAATAAAGCATGAGAATGTGGCAGAGTTGAGAGCATATTATTTTTCCAAGGATGAGAAGTTGATTGTTTACGACCATTTCAGTAGCGGGAGCGTGTCTAGTCTGCTGCATGGTATGATTTCTAATATTCATCTTTCGTTCATCTTTTGATTATAGATATTCATTTTGTAATCATGCATATCCTGCGAATGATATTAGTTAATTAGCATAAGTTGGTATGCATGTCCATTTAACATACTATTAAAATCATAGTTAGTTAGTAATGATGGATGTCTGATAATATATTTTTATGCATGTCCAATTAACAAATAATTATATCATAGTTAGTTAATAATGATGGATGTCGTATGATTGATTTTTATTCTTTTGTCTTTATTAGTTGTAAACTTGTTATCATTCTAACTACTTTGCCTCATTAGACATTCTGTTTAATTTATTGTACTTGTTGGTCTATTAGAAAGCTTGCTGTTAAGGTTCTGAGGCATGATTATAATCAGTGGACACTAAATTATATTATCAATATTTTATTTTGTAAGATAGAAGAATGATTATTTAACATTTTAATCACCAACATTTTTCAGGTAGAAGAGGAGAGGATAGAGTACCACTTGATTGGGAGACTCGTATCAAAATCGCCCTTGGAGCCGCAAGGGGTCTTGCTCGAATCCACACAGAAAACAATGGAAAATTTGTGCACGGCAACATAAAATCATCTAATATCTTCCTAAACCCAGCCCGGTTCGGGTGCATATCTGACATCGGCCTGGCCCCACTCATGAACCCAATAGTTGTGCCTGTGACCCGCACCCCGGGCTACCGTGCACCCGAGCTAGTTGATACAAGAAAAGCTACGCAGGCGTGTGATGTATACAGTTTTGGAGTGTTACTTTTAGAGCTTTTAACTGGAAAGTCGCCAGTACAGGTGATAGGTGGTGGAGGTGATGAAGTGGGGCATTTGGTGAGGTGGGTCAATTCGGTTGTCAGGGAAGAATGGACAGCCGAAGTTTTTGACCTAGAGCTGATGAGGTATGTCAAGTGTGACAGTTTCGTCTGAATGAGAATTGGTCAACTTGTCAGCATATAGTTTAAAAAAAGGGAATTAAAAATAATGCTAATCTTAACACTCACCAGAATTTAATTAGTATAAATTGGGACACTTAGTTCAAACTGCTATAATGATACTGGACCAAATTACACCAATGCTGTCATTTTTTTCTCTTTTGAAGTATTTAGACAATAAATTCCCAGTAAAAGTAAAGGAAAATTTTAACAAATGGGTGCGTTAGCCACCCGTCTGTACCTGTCTTGTCAAAATTCAATAACAGTTGGGATCTTAGCGCTTGGTCTATATATATGTTTAAACAAATTACAGAAGAAAAGAAAAGATGTTGTTTTGTTAACTAAGACAAAAGGTTTTGATTTACCATTCTAGCTATTCTAACCCAACTAAAACACCGAATAGCCTATTCTCAATCCAACCAAACATACCCATAGTGCATAATTGAAAATGGTTAAAATTGACAGGTACCCAAACATAGAGGAAGAGATGGTGGAGATGCTCCAGATAGCTATGACTTGCGTGGCAAGAATGCCAGAGCAGAGACCAAAAATGGCTGATGCGGCACGAATGATACAAGAGGTCAAGCAATCTTATAGTGAAACCCGACTTTCAGTTGAAGAAGGCGGGCCCTCTGCTTCAAGTTAAGAGATCCCTTATTCATGCGATTCTTTGTGTATTATTAGTTGTTGCTGCAGCGACAAATTTATAGGATAGCTATCTGAGGATAGGTTGCGTTGTCTCATTTTTATTATGTCAATTATCTCAATTGTTAGGAATTGCAACTGGGAGGGATATTAGCTTTTTGATATCGTTTTGGTCTAGTTTTGTTTGTCTAATTTGAACATAGTTCGTTTTAATGTGTTTGTAACCGGCTGATGCAATTTTTGAAGTCGTTTTATCAGTTTCTAAGTAAAGTTTGTAAATGTCTTGTATACTTAAATCTCTTAATATTGCTTTCTTGTAACATGCCAGACAATCTCTTAATATACGTCGTATTTTGCAGGCGTTTCACAATTCATATCATCATACAAGTCAATTCAATTCATTGTACAATTTACAGGTGGCTCTTAATGTTACCTCCTTTTGATTTAATCTAATTGTTTCACTTTGGTGGTTTGAATTCTAATGTCTTCCTGACCTATAAAGCAGTGCAAAATACAGGAGATAGCATAGTGACAAATTAATTATTCGGGTTCGGTGAGGTGAGGTCAAAAATTCATGATTTGGGAATAATTCAAGTATAATTCAGGAATGATTCGGAATTTTCCGGACCAGAGATCTTAGTCTTGCAAGATATAAAAAAAAAAAAAAAAATCTAAGAATAATTCAGGCAAAGTTCGGAAAAAATTCTTAAAATTCGCAAATAATTCTATCAAAATTCAGTCATCCGAATAATTCGGTGTTCGAGGCATCACCAAAAAAATGAATTATTTGCCAATCTTGTGAGTTGTGACTATGCTTGGTACAGGTAGATAAAAAAAATAAAGTTTGTTAGTAGAATAAGCATGAGAATAAAGTGTGCTGAGAGTGATTGAGACCTTGTAATCAGTTCATATCTATCACATGCTATTACTATTCCCAGAAAAAAAAAAAGTTTGTTACTTCCCGATTATGTCTATTGCGCATGCTGTTGTTGTTTGATTTTTTTTAAAGCTTGACAGAAGCTGTCAAGGCTGTTGTTGTTTGATTATATCGGTGTAATTGACTTTAAATTATATTAAAAAAATGTTACCTATATACGAGGATTTTATGTACCTTGGCCTGTCGGTAAATATAACTAACTATACCAATCAGTGAAAAATGTTTACAAAAATAAAATGAACCCACCAGTGAAAGAAGGCCCTAACAGGCCCAAAACTGAGAAAATGTAATACTTAACGCCTCTACCAGATTGAAACACAAGATCTAAGCAGTAACCTAAAGCATTCGGCCAGTAATTAGGAAAAAAATAAAAAAAAATTGTAACATGCAATTTACACAATATGGCAATCAGCTATCTCAAAAGATTAAAAAAAAATTGAATCTTTTCAACCTTCTTCACACTAATATTCTGCTATTGGTTTGTCTTGTTTAAAAATCTTGTCTTGATGCCTCCTGCAACAAATGAGAAAAAAAGAGAGATACTGACAGGATCTGTAATTTGTTCAAATTAAAGGATATGAAATCTATATATATTAAAGAATGTTATATCAGTAAATTATTATGAGCACCTTCAACTTCCTCAAATTGAATTATTTTTGGTGCATTTGCAGCAGAACGATATTCAAATCTGCAATTTAAAACAATGAAAAACTACATAATTAGAACCTGAAAGAATTACAATTATTACATCAGATGTACTATAATATCCAACAAATTATTACCTATTAGAGAAAACCACACCGATTTCATATGACGGTTTGATCTTAGTTGCCTCAACCAAAATCGAAACAATTTCGGTTTTTCTTGTGCTTGCCATTAAGCTATCGTACTCGGTCGGAATGATGAGAGCAAAGAAGTTATCCTTCAGCTTGCTCAAGCATATCCTATCGATCGATGCAAGCGAGATTCTTCGTCTTAGTGCGCATGAATCCATGTCGGCTAAGTATATAGCACGGTCGGTTATCATCATGGCACGCTGCTTTATTTTCCCCGATCCGGTTAATTTGATTATTCTATCAGCAAACAAGAGCTTCTGATCACCTAAATGTTGTGAAAACAATGTCACCTAAACAACAATGAGAACTAAAAAAGATATCTAACTTATTAATTTACCTCGCTTGGATAAGATATCCGAGAGAAAGGAATTCGATTCTATGTCGAGATAATCACCCTTTTCCGCCGTGTGAAATGAAGCTAACCGGCGAGCCTTAACACCCATGAACGGCTTCGGCAACATCCCCTCGTTTCGGCCATTGCCTTCTCCTTCCTCCTTCTCTTGTTGGTGGTTTTGAGATAGTAGTTTAGCCCGGTCCATGGATGAGAAATTAGAGAGATTGATTGTTGTGCCGTGTGTAGGTGGATAAGATAGTAATTAAAATTAAATTTATGTGGTGTTTGAATTGGAGACAGTAGCTGTCTCTATTGCGTATGATGCAACTTTGATGGTTTTGAGAAAAAAAGGAAAAGGTAAAAGAGAGGAATGTTGCTGGTGGTATCATTAGTGAATAGTGTGCATCTTAGTGGAGTCTGACTAGGATCCTTTAAATATATATATATATATATATATATATATATATATATATATATATATATATATATATATATATATATATATATATATATATATATATATTTGGGGGTGCAACTTTTATTTTTTTTAAAAGATATGTGGATAATTATTTAATTTTTTCTTTAAAATAAAAGTTGAGGTAAGTCCGTAAGTCTCTCATTTTTAGAATATTTATAAAAAAAATTAGAGTGAGTCTATGTTACTATGCATAGTAAAACGGATTAATATTCTCTTTTTTAAAATTCTAACAGTTAATCCGAACCGTTCAACATGATTTTCATATGCATATATATTTACAGACCTAATTTTATATTTTTTTAGAATTTTATTATTATTTTAAAAGATAAGTAGAAAATTACTATTTTTTTATGGTCCAAATTTTCAGATCAAGTAATTTTCTATCTATTTTAAAAACTAGTAAAAAAATTCTAAGAACATAAAATTTGGTTTGGAAGTACATATTCATATGGGGATCATAATTTTTTTTTACTGCTAAGAATTTTAAAACGAAAATATTAATCTGTATTACAAACTAACTCGTAATATGTATAGTACCATAGACTCACTCAAAAATTTATATTTGAATTTCAAACTTATGATCACTTATATAGTGAATATTTTTTTTTGTTGATGAAGAAATGTTGAAATCAAATCATCAAACTATCTTTTATTTACAAAAATTTCCATTTCAGTTTCAAGGCTCATGTAAACAAAATTGTTTTTGTCTAATAAACTCTCTACTATTTACAAAATATCTACTTCTGAGTTTGAACCAATTATCTCTATGAGAAAAAATAATATTTTTTATCACTATATCAAATATTAGTTTTTGAAAGCATTTTATAGTTATTATTGTATTCAAATACCGACGTGATATAAAACAACACGTAATAATATTAATTGGTGTGGGGGACATAAAGAAAGAGAAATGAAAAAAAAAATTTGTCTGTTATTTTAGTCAGTCCAATGTGGTCAATTGTTGGCTCCATCTGCCTGGTGAACATGATTGAGCCTAACATGCTTGTGGTGGGTTAGGTTCCGACCCATTAGGCCGTGCTTCAGAGGAGGGGAAGAGTGTTATACTGTTATTAAAGGAAAGAAAAGAAAAGAAAGAGGAAGTGAAGAGCGATCAGACCGTCAGGTGTTCGAGTTCTTTCATCTGCTTCACAAAGGGAAAATCTAAGAGGAAGCGGAGGAAAGCGGAAGAGAGCGGACACTGTGCGGAGGTGACGACGCTTTGTATTTTACTGAAATTTGTTACTCACAAATCGGAGTGTACAAAATACTCTGCGGAGGTGAGCGGCACGCTGAACACCTTCTTCTTTGTTCCTTCCTCTTCCTTTACACTCACTGTTTGTGGAGCACGGAACTAATCAATTTTCTGTAGAAACAAGGTTTCAAAAAAATATCATTTGTATTATATTCATATTATTTTTTTTCGGCGCTTTTTTAAATTATTTCAAATTTTGCTGAATTGTAAGACAACGCACTATTTATTTGATAAAGTTAATAAAATTTTCAAAATTTATTATTTTGATATAATATTTGTATAATAAAAAAGAATTATTTGTAATTCATATTATATTCAAAATTATAAAATTCAAATCTTGCCTAATTATTCTCAAATCACAAAATGAACCATTTCATGCTCCATACTGAATCTAACTAAATAGTGCCTAATACTTTGTTGTGGTGTATCCGTATATTTTAACAATATCAGATCCGGAGTAGGGTTAAAAAAAATATATAGGTTTTGTGTTCTATTCATACTTCATATTATTTTTTTTCAAAATCCAAACAGTCAATCCGAACTGCTTTCATATTAAAATGTTAAATGAAAATGTGCCTGGAGATCAAATTTATATCCTTAGATTTTTTTTTATTGTTATTGTAGAGAGGTACAAAAATATTGTTTACATAAGATTCTGAAGTCTAGACTATTTAATACAATGATTTTGTACCTATATAAAAAAAGTAAAAAGTTCAAAAAATATAAATTTGATTTCCAGGTACATTTTTATACAAAAATCATGTTGAGCTGCTAGGATTTTAAAAACAGAGATAAAGATGTAGATCTTGATTGGCTCACAAAACCAATGATACATTTTAATCCAACTCTTAGATTTATCTGATTTGAAATTGGCATTTTGATTTTATTCACAATCATTCAAGAAGCCAAATTTTGTAAGATTATTAATGAATAGTTTAAGTAATAATATTAATCTTGAAGTAATTAGCAAAAGACTTCAAGTCATACTCTTTTAAATATCATTAAACCCAAAAGAGAACATAATTTTCTTCTAATAAATTAATAATACCAGAATGGAGCTTATTCAATAATAAACAATGAGCAGAACTAGGGTGCTCTTAGGAGTACAAGTTTATTTGTACTCTTAACTCTAAAATATATTGAATTAACTTCGAACGACGAATCCAAACCGTTAAAATTCTTCTACCTTACGAGTGATGCATCTACATGTGAAAATTTTAAAGTTTCGAATTAATTTAGTATAAAGTCAAGTGGTCAAAATTAGAAGGTTTCTAAATTAATTTTAATGCATTTATTTTTTGGAAGCCTTTTGACCACTTGACTTTATATAAATTAATTCGAAACTTTAAAATTTTCACATTTAGACGAATCACTCATAAGGTAGAAGGATTTCAATAGTTTGAATTCGTCGTTCGAAATTAATCCAATAAGTTTTAGAATTAAGAGTACAAAGAAGCTTGATACTCCTAGGAGCACCCTAGTTCTACTCATAAACAATAACATTAAAAACTATAATACTTCTGATTCTTTGTTGAACTGGCAATCTAAGTTCTGATTTAAATATAGCAAATAGAAAAGTTTAAAACCCACCAAAATTATTTTGATCCAACGCTGATACAACTCATTCTGTCCATACCAGAATCCAGCGTAGGCGAATATGATACCAGACTTGATTGGTAAGGTCACCGCAATCCAAAAGGTGTTGTTGCTTCATATCTTGGCCTGAGTGGATAATAAGGGAACTAATCTCTTGATTCAGGGAAATAACAGAGGGAGAACTAATATCAGTATCATTGGAGTCTATATAACACCAACTTCAAAATCTAACGAATCGGATCTACTTCATTAGTTGTGCGTTTACATACAAATTTTATAATTTTTCGAATTTATTTAGTATTAAGTCAAGCGGTCAAATGTCTTGAGTTTTTAAGTTAATTTTAATGCATTAAATTTTCAACATTTTTGACCGCTTGATTTGATACTAAAATAATTCGAAAATATAAAAAATTTGCATGTAAACGTATTACTCATAAAGTAAATCAGTTTGAATGGTTTGAAGTTGGTGTTATTTGACACCGATGTCTTACTAGCCGGACTCACTAATCTCTGATTCAAGATTATAAATTCTGATTATAAATTTCGATGGAGGTCACTGAACTTTGTCATTTGTCACGAACTAGTCACTCGACTTTATCATTTATCTCAATCAAGTCACTATATATTTTTCCATTCAAAATCTTAATGGAATATTCCCATTCCGTCCAAAATATTAGCAGAATATACTCATTCCGTCCAAAAATACTAACGGAATGAGCATATTCCATTAACGTTTTAGACGGTAAAATATAGAATAACTTAATTGGAACAAATAATAAAGTTGAGTGACTAAAAATAAACAAATCAAACTTAAGTGACAAATTCGTAACAAATGACAAAGTTCAGTTACCTCCAGTGAAATTTACTCTAGTTATTTTCGAAAATTTAAACACAATTATTACAATTTACAGGGCTACCAAATTAAAATGGATAGAAAGACGTGTACGGCTGCCACTCAATGGTCAAACTAATTTTTGCTAATTAATATGACACCGACGTTTACCATGTCGTTATATGTGCGTGCTATGGTTAACGTCTCCATGATGTAAGATAAAATCAAATTTACGATATTTTCAATTTTCAAACTTTGCTTTGCTTCTTTCATATTATCCTATCCTCAAGATATTTTTCAGGGGTGAAAACGGTACGGATAATATGATAATATCTAATCTATATTCGATCAGTATTCGAAAACTTAGATGTAGATATTTAATATCCGAATCTGTGTGAATATGAATACTGATATAGTTTTACGTTTCAATTATTTGTATTCGAATAGTAGATATATATCATATATTTCAATATATATTATGAAAAATTTATGTTATTCACT
This sequence comes from Carex arenaria, assembly GCA_964058825.1. Taxonomy (NCBI): domain Eukaryota; kingdom Viridiplantae; phylum Streptophyta; class Magnoliopsida; order Poales; family Cyperaceae; genus Carex; species Carex arenaria. Next base: position 595,316 of record CAXKVW010000069.1, read on the forward strand.
ATTATAATTAGATAAATATTATGAACTTTAATATATTTTATTTTATTTTAATAAATATCCAATCTGATTCGGATCCGTATCAATATCCGTTTGGATAATAAGAAAATGAAAAAAGAGCTACATGTATGATTTTATCACTATCCGTTCCGTTTTCACCCCCTACCTGAAGAGTAACTAGGATAAGAAATCACTATTTACTGAGAATAAAACAATTTGATAATTTATAAAGATATTCGAATTTTAATATTTTAAAATTATGACAAGTTATCAATTATTTTTAATTGCTGGGCATATAATTTATTATTATTAATTTAAAAATATGGATAAATATTATTTAAACTTTTTACTTGTAAATATTTATCACTATGTGAGATATTCATAATTTAACATATGAAATTGATTATTTGATCATCAATTAAAATTTTCATATAATTTTTGGTATTGTATTTGTTTAAAGAATTTCTCTTAATGAAAATTAAATTCATTCTCCAACACATATTTAATGAAATTTAGTATGATTTAATTAATTGAGATCAAGCAATTTATGAAAAAAATATTGGAAAGTTAGTCTTAAAGAATAATTATTTTGAACTTACAATTGAATAATTCAAATACCGATGTTTTGATTGATATATATTTAATTTCGCATTAAATAATGTATAACTGAGTTCTTATTTCCTTAAATATCTCACGGTTTGAAACAGTCAAATGCTGAATTCAAAACATTCAACTATTTTAAATTAAGCATCTTCATACTTTAATCGGAAAGTTTCATCAAGAAAACATGAAATGGAATTAGAATTCCAAACGCAAAGCTAATTGTAAGCTACTATTTCAACCATAGATCAATTCAACACTACTATTTCAAATCACGCGCGGTGAGATTTCAATTGGGGGATCAAAATTTCTCTTTTACCACTTCTTTGTATCACAGTGACAAATGAATAATTCGAGTTCGGTTTGGCGAGATCAAAAATTCGTGATTCGGGTATAATTCGATAATGATTCGGTATCACAAAAAAGCAAAAAAAAAAAAGTATATGTACTTATTTTAATTTTTGAAATTTTCAACTTTTTTTAATTAAAAATTAGAGGAAAAAAATGTTGAAGAACTGTCTAACAATTTACAAAATCTTATGTACTGTATGAATGAAATAGAATTAGTTAATTAAAAAATTAATTTAAATCAAAATGGGACCACTAGTGGAGTCCACTTATGACTTTCAAAATTCAAAAAAGTGCCTCAGCTTCACGTCTTCATCTGCATGGTGGGTCCTGAGCGAATTCACCGTGCATAACTTGTATCATTTTATTCATCGTGCATAGGTTATATAATTGCGCCGAGTTTTTTGAATAAAACGCGAATAATTCGTAAAAATTGTTTTATTCATGTTTTATTCGTGAATAAATTGATCAAAATTTGATCAACCGTTTTATTGTTGTTCGATTCGAAAACTATAAAAAAAAATTATTCACACTTTATTCGAAAATTCGCGAAATATGGTACTATGCTATATATAGTTTCCATCCGACGAGAGTTAGTTTCGATCACAGCCTTAGAAATTATGGGCGGTTCGCACAACTCAGTCATCTTCGGTAAACTATGGTCAACGTAACTGAAGAGGTTGGATTTTGTTCAAAGCTATGTCTTTAGCCTGATCTAGACCGTTTGATACGTGCCAAATTCCCATGAACGGTTTAGATTTACGAGACTATTTTAAATCATCAAGTTCTAAATCCGTTACCACGACTTTGAGGGGTGCGTATCCTCTGAGATATCACAGTTTTTGCGTGACCGACGTGTCCGGTGCCTATTCGGGGCACAGTGGTGGGCCAGTATTATTTGAGCTTTGAGATTCGTGTAGAACGCATTTGAACGATTGAGATGTTCCAAAAAGTCACGCAAAGTTTGAGATATCACAGAGGATGCGAATTCGCAAACGCCGAAATGGTCACAAATCGACGCTTCTGGAAGCCCAGCTTGCTATTAAACTCGAGTCCGACTCCGCTGCTCACCAAAAAGGTTTTGGAGAGCAGGACCCTGGTATTCAAATATTAACCGTTGAATTATTTTATACACGACTCTGAACACAGGTGAACGATTGAGATTTGAATAGCAGGGACCTGCTCTCCTTTTAGGAGAGCAGCGGAGCCGGCTCCATTAAACTCCACAGAATCTTACTAGCCTAGTCTCAGACTAGTCAGACTCCTGTTATGCGTGTTCATACTTTTTAACATAGGGGGAATTTCATGTGTACCCCTCAAAAACTTCAAAATTACGTATTTCCCCCTCTAAAGTTTGAAATTACGTATTTCCCCCTCAAAACTTAAAAAACTCACAAATTTACCCATTTTATTATCTTTTATATTAAAACTCATTCTAAATTTATCAAATACCCATTTTACCCTTTATTAGAAGCATGTAAATTCCATCGACTCAAATTTGAATATGAACAGTTCCTCTCCCGTCCGAACTGCTTTTAGATTTGTGCACGCAAGATCAGCACGAATCTTGATGCAAAAATGCACACATACTGAAGCGACACGCACAGATCTTAATGCGGTACATGCTGATCAGAATTGCTGTAAGATTCGTGCACATTAGATCTACACAAATATTGAAGTGATGCACGCAAATCTTAACACGATGCGCTCGGATCAGACGATAGTGGAACACTTCAGATTCAAATTTGAGTCCGATGTGTTTTATATGATTTTAATAAAGGGCAAAATGGGTATTTTAAAAATTTAGAATGAGTTTTATTATAAAAAACAATAAAATGGGTAAATTTGTGATTTTTCAAAATTTAGAGGGGAAAATATGTAATTTCAAACTTTAGAGGGGGAAATACGTAATTTTGAAGTTTTTGAGGGGTATACATGAAATTCCCCCTTTAACATAATATCTACTACGAATACGTGGCATGGAATTTATACGGAAGGATCCATTCCAACTCCGTCAAATGTTCCACTTAGAATTGACCACGTCAGTTATTTCGTACAATTCGTAAGGTATTGGCGTCAGTGTAAACTTAATGCTTTCAAAATAGTTTTTGTTTGTTAAGACTTAAGATACACCTACGGACATGCCGAACTTCACTGACGTGTGGGGTGTAATTAAATGGATCCCACTGTCAGTGATGTGTGGTGCAAACTCCAAATTCAAACTAACAATTGGAGTATATTTAGCTAAAGAGAATAATTGATGGATTAAACATTATCTACGCGCGTACGCATCGTATAATAGGGCACCTCACCTCTTCCTTACCCTTTCCTTTTTTCCTCTTTCGCATTTCTTCGATTCTTCTTCAAACCGTGTGGTGTGCGCTATATATCTCCGATTCGATCAATCTTTAGGTATTATTACGATTTCTAGCTTGTCGTTCTGTTTCTCTGACTCGATTTCTCTCTTGATTGATCTGCTTCTCTCGAAGATAATAGATTTATTGTTTCAGATCTAGCGCAACCTTGGTGTTTTCGCCATGGCATCCAAGCGTATTTTGAAGGAGCTCAAGGATCTGCAAAAGGACCCCCCCACTTCGTGCAGTGCTGGTATTTTTCTCTGTTTTTTTTTTCTTTCGATCTAGATTGAAATTATAGTTGAAAATCTGTTCGGCACCGCTTAGATCTGGATTGTTTCTGATTATTAGTTGTTAAAATCTCTTTAATACGTTAAATTTTTGGATTTTACTCAGTAATATCCATTTCCGTTGTCATAAGGAGCTACAACGTTGTCACACGAGTGTATTGTTTTCTTTTATTTTATAACTGAAACTTATTTGCCTCGTCTCTCTACAGAGAACGCAGGCATCTGAAAAGAATTATGTCTCTGTTAACGGCAGCCCTTGTTTAAAAAAAAGAATGAAAGAAAACTAAATCTTATTTAGTATTGTAGGACTGGGGAACTTTTGGTTGAATATTTTTGTGGCACGTAATGTTAGTTACATATTTTGGTGTGTTTAAAAGACGTGTGTATGATTCTGTCTCCTAGTTGTATTTCAAGATTGCATAGTGTAGTTTTATATTTCAATTAATTATTCGAAGTTAGTAAATTCGTTCTTTGCCAGGATTGAAGCTACATCAGTATGAGGTGGTGAAATGCAATGTGTGATGTCTAAAAATTTGTTTCTGTCACTTGTATATTAAGTTTCCTAACATTAATTACTGCAGACATCTACTAAAAAGTTAACTTATAAGGTTGATATAAATGGTTAATGTTGAAGTAAGAATGGGGTAATAATCATTCATTTATACTTTTTATAGGCTTAGCTAAACTTCTGTCAATAATTGTAGAGATCATATTCATTCCACATTATGGTTCAAAAGCGTATTTTTAACTTTCATCATTGGATGTTGTTTTGATATATGTTTATGTGTTAATTGTGAAACATCTATAATGGTTATTACATCTCTAGTTCAATAGGGAACTTTTGCAGTGTAAATAAGCAGTAAAGAAAATATATAACAGAGCTAATGAAATTAAATGTAACGATACAAAAGTGGATGCAATGACAAGTCAAAAAAGGCAACTCACAATTGATTGCTATTAATGATAATGTGGGCACCACCTCTTATAGTATAGCTACTTAGTGGTATTTTGTGCTAGAAAATGTGGGTGTACTGGATCCTTTTTCTTCCAAAATAATATTTTTTATTAGACTTGATTGCAGTTCTGGAACTATAGTATCTTCAGGCATGAACTAGCTTGCTACTTGCTAGACACTATAAAATAAGTTCTCAATTTACATCGAGCTTCTGTATATTTAATTATGCATTTTGTTTTTCTGCTTCTTTTAAATACAAGGGTTTCTTTTCTTTTCCCTGTGGTTTTTGCTTTTGTGAAGTTTGAATATTTAATGCAACCAAAAAATCAGAAGAATCGAATGAATGAACATTTTTAATAACTAGTTGTAGAATGTTTCTGCCTTAACTCAATTTTGTCTTTGCCAGTGTCACCTTTTTTCCCCTCAATCTATGAGTAGGCGGCCCGAACTCCTATATTCGCCAATTGTCCTTCAAATCTTGTTTTCATTGCGTCACTGACAGTTATTTTTATTGGAAATGTGAAGGTCCGGTCGCAGAGGACATGTTTCACTGGCAAGCCACGATCATGGGTCCACCCGATAGCCCCTATGCTGGTGGTGTTTTCCTCGTCTCAATCCACTTCCCGCCTGACTACCCATTTAAGCCACCAAAGGTAATTTGAAAAATTAGACAACTTTTCTATCTAAATATTTCTCTTATCTTGCTTAGCATTATGAAATAGCAAAATAGGAATTGTTAAAATAACTACTTAGGTTTTACATGCTGCTCTTCTTCTTCTGGTAAGGTAAAAATATGTTTGATTAAATCACACCAAGAAGGTTGTACTACTTTCACAGTAGCTTTAAAAAATGCGGCTCGATATATGCTCGGTTAGGGCTGTTCTTGGAGATTTGTTTGATTTTTCTATGTTTATAATGTGCCTTTCTATGACAGGCAAAGATGATTGATTTTGTTTTGGAATGAACTACAAGATAAAATCCAAATCATTCACCCTTGCTCCCATTTTCCAATATCATGAGGTGAATAGAAATTAATGAAAAAAAATGGGGGTGAATTACTTTATATGGATTTTTTAAGGTTATTCTCCTCAATTTTTCTGTGTAACCAAATTATTCACTCTCATTCCTTTTCCTTCTTTCCTCAAAACTTTGGAGCATGCCCTAATGTTTGCTAGCAGTTAAATTGGTAGAAGATTGGGTATGTTCTGACCCAGTTATACTTGTTGCTGGATTTAAAAAATAGAAAGACAACTGAAATAAATTTCTATCGAGCTATAGCTACAAGAGCGCTATAGCCTTGATTATAGGTTCTTTTACTATCAAGAAAGTGCTTATGGTTAAATTTTTGGGTTTATATTGGCAAAAGCCAAATGTAATTTGAATCGGGTTCTAATTTGGTGATGGGGACAAAGTGTATTGCTGCTGCTACCTTGAAATGTTTTCTGTGGGTGAAAGTTCAATTATTTCATAGATTGCAATTGCATCAAGTTAAAGACTTCCTATATTTCTAATATCATTCAACATTGAGAATACTATAGTAATTTGCAACCAGTACCCAAATGTCAAAGATGGGTGCTGCTGAATGTTGACATTTTTCTAATTCTTGTATCGTTATCTTTGATTTATCGAAATCCATCCTGAGCTGTAGTTGAATTATAAGATTTATATGTTGGATATTGAGTTTATGTACCTGTAACAAAGTTATTTAATTAAAGTTAAGATTCGGTAAGGTAGACGGTTTTGCCAATATTTGTTTCTAACTCTGTTATTTGTGAAGTTTATGAAAATATTTTTGGTGCTGGTATAAGAAAATTTAGTTTCTTTTTGCATTGTGGCTAAAATTTAGAGTATTTGCGCAACAATAAATCCAATTTTGAAATGGGTTCTCTGTTGAGTGTTGCAACCAAAGTGCTGCCAATTTTGTAGCTTTTTATATGTTGAAGGTAATTTAAAATAAATGTAGTGGTGAAAATATTTTTTTCAAGTACTATTTTTTTTTAAAGAAATTATAACAAGAGACATTTCTCATTTGCTTCTAGGTTTCGTTCAAGACAAAAGTGTTTCACCCAAATATCAACAGCAATGGCAGTATTTGCCTTGACATCTTGAAGGAACAGTGGAGCCCTGCTCTCACCATTTCTAAGGTAATTTCCCTTTTACCTCCTTTTTCTTCTCCTATACTGCACCCTTCAAGTGCTATGCCAAATTACCTGCGCATGTTATGCTATTTAAATTTAATGGGGCTGCTTTAAAATCTGACTACTGCAATATTTACCTGTATCTAGTGAGGAGTTTAGATACTAGGAACCCAAAACCATAAACCTGACCAGTAATCCTGCATATGCAGTTTAGAAATGAAGAAGTTAGATCCTAAACCACTTAAATTTTCACCTGGGTAAATTAAAAAGTTAAAACTTAATAGTTCATAAAAGTATCACAATACTTGCATGTTGTGATACTAAAATATTTAGATGATGACGAATGCCACCAACTATTTCAGGTTTTTTTATGATAATTATTTTCATAATGGATATTTTAGGCAATTCTTACTTAGCATCTCAATCTGACTGCAAAGTTGCAAACCCCAAGTACCTATGTTGAGTTGTTACTTGTTAGTGTTAAACTATCAATCATTGCTAATGGGTTTGAAATTTTTCAAATTGAAAAATATTTGGTCTGAACTGAGCTCCTATTAGTACATGTTAACTAATTTCTGTTTCCATTTCTAGGTGCTGCTTTCAATTTGCTCATTGCTAACGGATCCAAACCCAGACGACCCCTTAGTGCCTGAAATTGCACACATGTACAAAACGGACCGTACCAAATACGAGACCACCGCCCGAAGCTGGACCCAGAAATATGCCATGGGCTAAAATATATTCTCATTAAAATTCAAGCAAACTAGAATCTGTCGTGACCTTTTTAGTGCCCCTCTATGTTATCTATTTTTTTAAAGTTTGACGAATGTTCTGTGTGAAATGTGATTTGGAAATTGCTCTGTGATATCAAGGTATTTGAGAAGAGAATTAAAACTGAAAAGGCCCATGTTCTCAGTGAAAGTAAAAGAAAGAAAAAATCTAAAATTTGGTGCTTTAGTATAGAATGCACTGAAACTTCGATATTTTTAGTCTTCACCGTTTGTTTTTCTACTCCAAGTGGAAATTAAAATAAAAGAAAACGGTGATTTGATAGTTGTACAACGACAAAATAACAGCTATAGATGTCGTATTGAAGCAATTCTTTGGACAAAATAATAATAGAAATGGCCACCTATTGAATACAAACAGATGCAAGTGTGAACGAACTGATGCTATAGAAAATTAATTTCTTATCTCACATCAATCATATAACGAAATTTGAATTTTAACTTGTTGATATTTCGCCTTTTGATGGGAAGATTATAAAATTGAATTTACATCTATTATAAAGTGGGAGGAGGCCAGAGGATATGGGCCTCCTTTTATGTTGTTATTCTTGTGCTCTGTACCTTTTGCTTTCTTGTGCTTTTCATGAAAGGCGCATATGAAATTTTCTTTTTTGGTCTTCAAAATTTATTCATGCGAAAGGATTTTCAATATGTTGAAATCGTACACATGCTTATATTTTTGTTTTTCCCATTTTAACCATTTTTTTAAAGGTACCAGAGGGCATCAAATTAAAATTCATGTCAAAACGAAAGACATTGAAAACAGATACAACAATCAATTGGGATTCATATTTATTTACAACTAAAACATCTGTTTCCATTTCAAAAGAATCCGGGCCCATTATTGGGCTTAAGATATCCTCTGTTTTTTTTTTTTTTGGACATTTCCAAGGAGCCCAAAATCCTGCATTTTGAACTTTGTAATTAACAAATCCTACCTTAGTGTGTGGGGATGCCTATCATGTCAGCTTGTTTCTTGGTTCTAACAAAAATTCTAGTTGGCCACTTGAATGCACCATGATTGCCAATTTGCTATGGATGAGCAAAAAGCATTTACACTTGTCTTTGGATATTTTTACTTGGGAGAAGTGCTTTTACACATCACTTCTTCATTTAGATATTCTATTTAAAAATAATAAGAGATAAAAAAAAAAGGAAAAGAGGAGGAAATGAAACAAAAAATTACTATATTAAAATAATGTTTGAATCTTACTAATATTAGGCTTGTAAAAATAAAAAAATATATATATATATATTTCAAGGATGATCCACTATGCAATAATGGGTGAATTTTTTATCTATAGAAATTAGTGAAAAATAAGAAAGAGGAATAAAAAGAGTATCCTAGTTGTTACATTCATAGAAAGATCGGAGACACTGAATCCGATCCAAAAAAAATTGATTTTTACTTCTACATTTTTAAATTGTTATTATTGATTCTGATTCAAATTTTGGATCGGAATCAATGTCTCCGATCTTTCTATGAATGTAACAACTAGGATACTCTATTTATTTCTCTTTCTTATTTTTTTACTAATTTATATTGATAAAAAATTCTCTAATAATGGGACCTTTAGAAAACCAACCATTGAATATTTGCTGAGTAAATTTTCCTTACTAAAAAAATATAAGATCTGCAATCAAATTGCTTCAGGTATCTGATCTTCTATTTCAGAATAACATAATTAGTTCAAACGATGAGGGAACTCAAATTTTCATAGCCTATATATTAATAATATTATCTACAAAAAAAAAGTACATTATTTGTTTTTTCAATTATGGACACTATGAAACCAAACATATAATAAAGCCCCTTCTGACACAAATATGTCCAATTATACCTCACTAAATTCAAATCCATAAAAAAAAAAAAGATCTACAAGCAATCCTGTTTTTATTTTTCTTCCTATTCATTTGAATGTGTAATCGTGCATTCTGATTCTGATTCTTATCACAAATAAATAAATGTCTGACTTTGAAACAAAATGAATCAATAAATTGGGGCCAGTGCTTCATTAATTTGTCTGTAGCTTCTTACATAAGTCCAAATTGAGCAAATGTAGAATTCAACCAAATTGATTCAAATAGTATTTGACTTTCCTTTATTATTTTTTGCTCTCTATTTCTTTTCTCCTGTTTTGAGATGTGTTAGTGTATGCGCATTATTATGTCTGTCTTTGAAATTAATGTCTAATGACAAGTGGTACTTATAAACTTATATTCTCCCAAGCATTTAATGCCAGGGGCCGTGCAAAGCTAGCTGACCTTTATTTTTATTTTTTTTGTCAAATTTCATTAATTGGTGATATGATTTTAGTTTCCATTTCATTTTAAGGTAATTATTTTTGGAACTAGATCATCTGCCTACAAGGGCAGAAAATTTCTATCCCTAAAGTCGCTGTCAGGTGGATCCGAAATGAATTTTGACATTTAAATATTTAATAGAATTTTGTTCCGGATCCATCTCAGACCCACCCGATAGTTACTTTAGGAGCAAGAATTTTCTACCGGGGGCAGGAGATTCGGCTCCATTATTTTCAGTAGCAGAAAAATAAAAATAAAAAATTCATCCCAAATCCAACCTTTTTCTTCTTACAAATTTCTTCCAACTTTATTTACAATAAATCATAGTACATCTTTTTATATAGAATGATTTGTTTAATTTGTGCAATAATAGCAGTTACCAGTTTAGTATTATTCTTTTTAACTTTGCTTATCTAGGTATGTGTTGGCAAAGGACTAATGTAATTCCTCATAATTTCTGATGTATTTAGTGTTAATCATGTGCCTATAATTATTAATACACTTTTGTTGGAACTCAACTATGCTTTACTGTTGTTTAATTTATCATATTATTTGTAGCATTTGACCTCCATAATTGCTAATAAATAATAATAATATACCCCTTGTAATGGTATAACATTTTACAACACATTGATTAGTTCAATTATTCAATTCTTCAGGAGTTCTGCAAGTACAAAAATTATATAAAAAAAAACACAAGTCTGTACTTCTATTTTATTTAATATAGTTCTAAAAATAAAATATTCCCTATATACAGGGCCAGTAAATATTTAAGTAAACCAATCAGTAATTATCCTACTTGCAAGTGGTATCATATCAAAAACCAAATTTACAAGCATAATGAAAAAAAAAAATTGGCACACATTGCAACATAAATATCTTCTATTAATTAATTCAAATACATAATGATTCATGAACATACTTTATCTAATACTCTAATCTATTATTTTGTGCAAATAATTTGGGGGTATTGCTGGCTTCCTTTGTCATCCTTAGTTGGCAACTTGGCATTGACAATTTTTTTTTTTTTGTGATAATTTTTTGCATTCCATACTTAGCTCTAAGCTTAAAGCAAGAGCCAGTTTCACATATAATTAAAACAGCATCATGGCAAAGACATGCATTGTGAATTTAGTAATGTTGTTGGATTTTGATTTCACTTCATTAATTAGGGGCGTAGATTATGATCTATTTGGTATTGACTAGTGTTAGATTAGATAAGTTTTAATGTTTCTTGCTAATTGTTGCCATGTTCTCATTTTAATAATAGCTTTGCATCAGCACAATACAGCGACGGCCCTTGGCATTTTGTGGAGATATCTATGTGTGTGTGTGTGTGTATATATATATATATATATATATATATATCAGAATGTCCCAATTTGCCTTCCACAATTTTTCACAAAAATTCAGAATAAGACATAATTTGTTAATTATTAAGAAAAATAGTTTTTATCAGTATAATACAGCTGCGGCGTTTTTACATTTTGTGGAAATATGATGAATTGATCAGATGTTTAAAATTGTGGCAACTATGTAGCTTGTTTATCCAGAAAAAAATATCATTTTTTTACAGAATGTTTACAAAGGTGTTATATAAAGTCTGACTAGTATAACATAGTGTCATTTTAGTTTATATAATATCAACTCCAAAACTTATCGAGTCGGCTTCAACGGTGATTTCAAACCGATCTACTTCGTTATTTGTGTTACATGCAAAATTTATAATTTTTTGAATTTATTTTGTAGCAAGTAAAGTGGTCAAATGTGAGAGTTTTTAAGTTAATTTTGATGCATTTATTTTTCAATATTTTTAACCACTTGATTTGATACTAAAATAACTTGAAAAAATATTTTTTTTGCATGTAAACACATCACAAATTGGTTTGAACGGTTTACATTATTTGATTCTAGTTTCCTTAAATAATAAGATTGAGCATAGGCTGAGCCAACTTAGAATATAAGAGTATTACGGAAATTCAAAATGCGACATCTCCATTCTTATATTAAGTACATAGATGTTTTGATTCGCCAATGGCTTTAATTAAAAGATGAAATTTCAGATTGAATATCTTCTGATCATATTCTGATTCTATGCATCTTTTTTACGTTTGTTTACATGTAGAAGTGTAATTTATTTACACATGTACTCGTCACATGCAAATTGTATCATCTTTCAAATTGATCATGATTTCTTACTATTTTTTAAATGTCATTTAAGTAATTTTTTAACATTGATAATTAATTTGTCATACCTTCATTTCTTTCTATTTGTTTATATCATTTAAGAAATATTATTTGTCATTTAATATGTCAATTTATTTGAGATTTATTTATGAAAATATGTCAAAACGAACAAAAAAATATATGTAATTTAATATATTGTTTAAATAATGTTATTTGTAGATGTCATTTAATACATCATTTAAAAAAAAATTATCATTTACTCTAATGTTTTATAAAAATATGTTATTTGTATGAGAATGAAGATATTAAACAAAGTATATTTTTCTTAAAAAAATATTTGGGACCGTTTGTCAAGTGCCTCATCTTGCCACCATATAGTTTCACACTTGAGACTGAGCAAATGTGTTACTTAATTTTTTTTTATGAATAAATCATATAAAATAGAACCAAACTTTGAGTTTTAATTAGGATGAGATTAATTAAGAAAAGTTAGTTTGATAACCGTAAAAAATCTACTTATAATATAAAATTACAACAGGTAAAATGTAATCTGTACTATATATATATCATATACATAATGAAATTTAATGCATGTTTTGTCATTTATTTAACGATATAAAATGTACAATGTTTCTTATTTAAAAGCATTTGATAGACCATCAAATTATTTTAAAATTTTATAAACATTGATACACAATCAATCTATAAAAAAAACATATCTACAATTTTTTTACATTGTTTTGACAAAATTTTAGTTTCAAAATTGTTAAGACAAGACATTGTCAAAACATCCTATATCTTTTAATTATTATAACAATATTAATATATGATATAATTAATACTTGACATTGAAAAATTATTCAGACTAACCCAACTTTCCATATTCATAAAAATGACCAACCCCACTAATTTATAAGAATCACTTCACTATCTAAACTTTTTTTGTTACAATTTTAGTCTTCTTAAAAGCTTGATTTAAAAGAATCACTTCACCATCCTAACTTAGAGATGCCTATATATATAGGTAGAGTGACTTTGTAAAATTTTAATTGAATTATAAAATATCTAAATATTTCATATTACATATTTTCGAAGATACTTCTTTGATATTTTCTAAAATAGTTGATCCTAAAATTATCAAAAAGAACTATAAAAAAAAATCCAACACATCCGAGCCAACGGTATTGACATAGGGGTGAAAATGGAGCATATCGTGGTAAAATCATATCTATATTTGTTTTTCATTTTTCGGATACGGATACGAAGCGAATATTAGATATATCAGACGGATACGGATACGAGTCCGAATTAGAACAAATATTTATCAAAAAAATATAAAAAAATTAAAATTTATAATGTTTATCTAATTATAATTATAATGGTAAATAGCATAATTTTTTCAAAATATCTATTAAAATATATGGTATATATCTATTGCTCGGATACGGTAATTGAAACATAAAACCATATCAGTATCCTTATCCATACAGATATTTAGATATTCAGATCTAAATTTTTAAATACGGAACAAATATGGATCGGATATTATCCTTACCGTTTCACCCTTGTATTGAAACCATCTCTTATAATAAATAGATCCGATTTAACTTAACAATGAACTTGTAATAAAAGGGCAAAAACGAATCTATTGAGGTGGGCCATAGTGCGAAAGCACTTCCATGCACTGTTCTTTTTGTTCAACTTTGATTAATTTAAAATTAAACTACATCGAAAAATGTCTTCCTCCAAAGCACCGCACGTATTTACACGCACACGTGCATGAGGAAACAAACAAGGAAAAACCCCTATTTATTTGGGTTCCGGTCGTCTACAATAGTTGCTATAGAAATCTCTATGTACAATTAATATATGGACAATCTATCTATGTTTTTATTGTTATTATTAAAATGAAATTGTAGTTGACAAAGAAATTTATATAAATAAGATTAATATATATTATTTAGAAGGAAAAATTATAGAGGATTTAACTAAACATGCATATTTTAAAACATTTTATAAAATTATGCCGATTAATTTTAATCGATCCGAGACTCCAACGCTAATATTGTAGCAGTTAAAATGTATAAAAAATGTATAAAATTATTTTTTTATAAATAAAAAACTGAACCCAAATATAATATAAAATTTATTTCAATAACACAAATTTTACTCAATAACTTTTGTAGCACCGAAAAGTTTTTTTTAGAGAATTTGAGTCGAAATGAGCTTTGGATCAGTTGAAATTGCTTGGTCAAGTATGCATCTAGTAGGGAGTTGTTCATCCATCCATGTAAGACTCTCTTTGCTCCTACTTATGCTATAGTTACTGATATCATAATCATGATTATTGTATGAGATATGTCTGACTTCATATTAATCAAGATTTAACATTGTCAGCATAGACACATCTAGTGAATAATAAATAAATATTATATCACATAGTTTAAAATAATTCTCTTCCATATCTAATCTAAGCTATGCTTAATCTAATTCTAAGTCAAAGCTAATTCTAGCTCAAGTTGTAGTTATCTCCAGCACTAATAAAAGCTACTTATAATATTAGATCTGAGTTTTGTTTAGCAAACTTAATTTTAGTTCGAAAATCAGTAAGAATTAAGTTTTTATCATTTTAATTTTTTGTGTTATCTTTGGGATATTTGAGAAGTACTTAGAATGTTTTAAATTTAAAAAAAATATTAATAGTTAGTATTATATACTAAACATATTAAGAATCGTGAAAAAAAAATACAAATATAACAAAAAATGCGACTATAAGATAAAATTATGAACATAGTTATCTTTTATTGTATAGAGTTCATCTCTTAATAATTCCTACGACACTCAGAAATAAAATACTTATTATTAAAATTAGCATGCAAATAACATATTTATAAATTTCATATGAAAATCCACTATTCTAAAACATAATTTAAAGAACTTACTACTAAAAGACATATAAGAATGTATATATACACAGTTACACACCATGATGCATTAATTGCATTGAAATGATTGCAGAGGAATTAGAAACTTCTCCCTCACATGCATGCCACATGCAACGGTAATTAATGATGGGTGTTTGGTTTTTGGGTATCAACGCCAAGGCAGCTTATAATTAGTTTCTCATTGGTAAATACTATATGGTTTATATATTTGTTTATTTTGTCATGGTCAAGATATTAGAAAGTTAACCAACCACGTCTCCCAACCTTTAATTTTTTTTCCCAAATCAAGGTAAATAAATGAAATATATGATGAACCAAATGACACTGCATTCAGTGGTCCGCCGCAATAATTAAAAAAAATTAAATGAGAACTTACTAAAATTAAATTGAAGGAGATGCTTCTTGAAATCTTGCAGGAGAGATCGTGCAATGATCTACCTTGACCAATAAGGATATTAATTGAATGGTATATTCTAGAGAAATTATGATGTAACAACCAATCTAACTTGTTAGATTAAGGTGTTGATCTAGGAGGATAAATATTAAGGATGTATTTGAATGCGGAGAGAATAACGCTGTTATGAATTAGCGTGCTATTTTTCGTTTGGATTGCACAAAAAATAGTGTTATTCTTTGGATTACTGTTGTTCTCGTTAATTCGTTCAAAAAATGAGTTAGCACTAACCTCATAATAGCGCTATATATTCTTGCTATTTCTGCTGCAACATCCAGACGTTGCAACTAGAATTAAACAACAAAATATATTAATGTTTTTTATATTATGTATAAATAATAAATGTGAAGATAACAAATAAATTACATTGTAGAAGGTAAATGTTCATTTTTTTTGTTGTTGAATCGTGTATATTCCCCACAAGAGAAATTATGCATTTGATATTTGTATTAATTCAATTTTAAAAACTTGAAAGTATTCATACCGATCCATGCAAAATAATTTCATACTTTCAGGCGAAGGAAGTTTTTATTATCCGAAAAGATATGTATTTCTAAGTTCTTTTAGTAAAAAAAAAAATGAAAATCAAGCCATACAACTATTTACTATTCATAAAAAAAATTATTCGAATTTTGAACCTACAACTTCTGACATGAAAGACAATTATTTCGAAGGATTATTATAAACAAGATAGCCATTCGTGTCATGAAAAAGATTAGATTAACAGTGTATAAAAAGATAATCATCATCTAAATACACAACTGTTCAAAATTATTGACTAAAGACAAAATATATATGGCATGGGGACCGAATTCTCTGCTTCTTAGGAGGCAGGATTTTCCTGTCCCTGAGTCACTGACACGTGAGCTCACACCAAAATTAAAAACTAATATTTAAATTTATAAATCTGTCTGGACCCACATGTCAGTCTCACTGGAGAGACAGGTGATCTCTTTCCTGTGACATGAGCCACTTCCTTGCCACAACTCATGGGCATTAATTGTTCGCTAGATTTTGTTTGGGATTTAATCATTTAATGGCAATTCCTTATAACACGTATATATAAATGCGCATCAAATTTTTTGCAACAATTTCCAAGAAAAACCACCACTTGCTCATAGTTGATTGCTGAAATTCCTGCATTTGTAACTATTATATTTACCTATGATTTTTAATGGATTAATTGCTAAGTGCATGCAATAAGATGTTGCGAGTTTGTGGTGGTTGTTCAGCAATTAATGAGACTTTATTCTTCTTAGACGTTACTTAAGTTAGCCGAACAGCTGTGTCTCAGACAAATTTAGAGTTTCTTTTTTAAGTTTTTTAGAGCAAATTCTTAAGCTGATAAAAATTCAGATTTACAGCACAGTGCCTCCTTAGAGTCTTCCGTAACACTTTTATGAACTCTAAGATTCATTGCTCTAAACCTTTGTCAGCCGAACAACTCCTCTTTAACACAGTTTAAATTCGTAAGTCTCATTGCTCTCAGACTCATTGCCATAAAATTATTGATATTTGGAGATTAAGTTTTTATACAATTATTGATATTTCATGCTGCTGTTCTTTGTTTCAGCCGTTTTTCTAAAACTACGGTTCTTATTTTTATACAAAATTTTATTGGTTCATCAGTTCATGCTTTAACTTAATTATTATTATCAGCCTGAAACAAATATTATGACAACCTCGCCAAAGATTCCTACAAATTTATATCTATAGATTCATTTAATTTAAGAGGCATATTTAAAAATTTGATCGTGCAATCAAATTCATCTCATTTTGATAATATGGAACCGACCTGGCGCGTGACATGCAAAGTCTGACCGTTAATTTATTTGTATTTTTTTTTTTAAAAGAGGGGACCAAGATTTTTATATCCTTAATAGCAAGGTATTGGGCTTAGTTTAATTTTAAGGCTTTTAAGGACCAATGATCCAATAAGGCCTCAAATAATATTTCATCAGAATTTGCAAATATACCCAAAAGCTTGCTGTATTTGTAGATCCGTTTAGATAATTAAAAGTTTAAAACTTGCAACGCCTTCATGTCAGACAATAATTAGTTTACAACTTAGTTGATTGCTCTTTTATTGCGAGTTTTTTTGGTAACTTATTTGAACTCAATTTTATTCATGCAAGGAGAATATTCTTTTGTATTTATCGTGTATGTTGTTTATATTTGTTTCCATATGCTACTTTATTATTAGGGACGGAGTCAGACCTTCAAACTATGAGGATCAAATTTGAATGGGAGTCAAGCATATAAAATTTTTATACCGCCAATGGATGTCAATTTGATAGGTTTTATAGTATTTTCTGCTAAACTATATAAAAATTTACTAATAAATATAAAAAAAAATTGAAAATTAATGGGGGTCAATTGACCCCCATTTAAACTTATTGTCTCCGCCTATGTTTATTATGTTGTGATAAGTATGTCTATAGTCGTAATCAGTGTAAAAAATACATGATAATGATTTGAAAATTTCCAATCTGTCATTTTATAATGCGATAACACTTTAAATTGAGCATTTTGGGTAAATAAGGATTAATTAGTAAAACGAATATATGATTGAAGATAAATCAGCTTGTAAATATATACTCTTCGTTTCGTTCATAATACTTCAGACCACAAAAGCAAAATTTTGCAATTTTTTACAAACTAATGGTGAAAACGATTAATGATAAAAGAGACAAAAATGTGGGAGGTTAGTATTGTCCGGTTCCAACATTTTAGAGTCGGATCCCTTTGTCCCACAATATTTTTTTTTCACTGCACACCTTCATAAATGTTGAAACTTCCCGAGTCACGTTTTACAACTTAGTTTGATCAATGCAATAATACTTTATAATGCGTCGGTTAAACCGTATTGTAGATTTGTTTCTTTGATTTTAATCAAAAGATTAAGCAGTCCATTCGAACCGTTTAACATAATTTTCGTATAAAAATTAACTCTGATACCAAATTTTATAAATATTAGATTTTGTTTTGCTATTTTTTTTAGTGAGGTAGAAAATAACCTGATTAGAAATTACGCAGGATTTAAAAGTATGAGATTTTTGTTGTTTTGTTTTGAAGGATTTGACTGTGACATGAGATTTTCTATCTGTTTAAAAAATAGTAAAAATTTAGCATTCGAGTATACTTTCATATGAATATCATATTTAGCGGTTTAGATCAATTTGATTATATTTTAAATACGAAGATATGGCTCCGTAGTACCACCTAATCTAGACACATTAAGCATATTCCTGCTATTATTTTAAATAGGTAGAAAATTTTATTTGTGCTGACAAAAGTTTGAAAACTTCATCTCTAAATAAAATTATTTAAAAATCCTGAACCGAAGATAAGAAAATACATATATAATTACTTTTGTAAAATTTGTTAAATAATTGAGTTAGATTTGCAATTTATCTGGTTAATCAGATGAATTTGTTTTATAAAATAAGGCATTTTTTTACAAAATATGGGATGCAAACACTTATACATGTGATTTTCTTACACGAAATTATGTTCGACCTTTTCGTGAATTATTCATGAAATTTACGAATTTTATAAATTATGAACAGTTTGTTCTCGAATTATATATAGAGTAGAGTTTGTTTATTTTCTTAAATCTTTAAATTTTATATATTTATAATTATATGCATCATAAAAAAATGAACTATTTTCAAATTACATTCATATTAAATCCAAACTAAAATATTTGAACCTTACTAAAAGGGTTTTTCAAGATGTCAAACTTGTCACCTTGCTAATTAACAGATTTGACTTATATTTCCTACTAAATCAAATAATGTACATTCCAAATATGCCTTAAAAAAATAAATTGATTGGTAACTTCTGGTTTCTGCCTGATCTGTGGCCTCATACTGACAAGCAGGGGCGGACCCACTTTGAGCCAGAGAGGGGCAACTGTCTCCTTCTGGATTTTAAAATTCAGTGAAAAAATACAGGTTCAGTATCACTTTGCCCCTCTCTGGAACTGAAAAGCCCGTCATGCCAGTTCGAAAGCACTATTAATGAGAAATTTTGTTTATTCATAGAAATTTTATAGAAATTTAGGTGTCCGGATTAACTCTGTTGTTTTTTAATATGTAACGTGATACTAATTTGTTGTTTTTATTATGTAAGAGTATACTATTTTATTATTTTTTATCTATTATCCGATTAGTTAATGGGTTTGAATCCGATTCCTGCCCCTCTCTGACAGAAATCTTGCATCCGCTCCTGCTGACAAGTGGGGGCCACTGGGACCATCCTTTGCAGAGACCGAATATCAACGGATTATGTCCTTAGTGACCCGCTACACCGTATGACGGTCTGCACACGCCATAGCGGATCTGGATTATCATTTCATTTCATATCGTGCAAACACAAACCAGTACTATATTTTTTTTATTCATGTATTGAAGAACACACCAGTTGTAAAAAGAATTATGCCATGCATTTTGGTATCTTCTTACTGGTTCCTCTTTTATGATGCGTTTATGTCTTGTTATAAGTTGTCATCTTTTTTCCTGAGGTGACAATGAGTTGGGGTTTTTGGAGCTCCATCATTTTAAGTGCTTTAATCCTCTAGATAAAAATGTCAGAAAGGAAAGGTCAGATTTGTCTTTTTCAAGGTATTTTGTTTCATTTAAAAAGCATCTTGTTCAATCTTTTATAAACAAATTTGCTCTTCTTATTTATGTTTTCCCTCTTTTTTTGGTTTTGCAATTTGTGTTAATTCGTTTTTTTTCTTATTAATTGAAAATCTTAAACCATTGAGATTTTTTTTGGTAATTTGTTGTACCTTCTTCTTTTCTCCTGTTGAGTTCTGACTTGAGATTTAATTTTGTATAGTGGTTATACGAAAGATTCCACAGAAGAACTGACGTTAAGTAATGAACATCAGCTCTCTCTCCAGGCCGACGCCTCTGTTAGTTTTGGCGCCAAAATTTTTTTGTTCCGGTTCCTCTCCAATGCGGTATGAATGTGTAGGGCTTCCACTGTAAATCCAGAACTGCTCATTACATACTGGATGAAAACAAAAAAGTTCGTTTATAATATATATGAGATATTTAGACAGTCTGATTCAATATAGACGGTTATGATCAGTGTATATTGGAGAAACAATACGGTTGCCATTGGAGAGAATCCAACAAGGATGCTGTCTCTGACTTGGCGCCAAATTTCTATTGACCGTTGAAAAACAATACACGTGATTTGACTCAGAGAGATAGACGGGTAGACCCCACCGTCTGTAGAAAATTAGTAAAATATCACAGAGCCGACTTTCCTTTTATGCATTTTATTTTTGCACCTCTCAAATTTAACGGAATTTAACGGACGTCCAATGGAGAGCATCAGAGGGTACCAAATCCGGGCAGTTCATATTGACCGATATTTATTGTCATAACTTTATATTAATGAAAAAAATCAATAAAATTAATAAAATTAGTTAAACCAGATATGGTTAAAATCATAATTAGGATTGATCTAGGCCATCAAATGAAAATGGACGGTCAGATCTGCTTGAGATTCTAAGTTTTATTATTTTAAGGTTTATTTTCTAAAAATTCCGGGTAATAAATTTTGTCAAAGCATTTGACTTCATATAAATGATAGAAAAAATGATAGAAAAAAAAAACAGAGAAAAGCATGAAATCATTTATTAAACCCATCATTTAAATAAAGTTATCAACCTAACCCTCATCTTTGCTAACCGATATTAAGGAATTATGAAATATTTTCTTATAATTGTTTCATTAATTATTATTGAGGAATTGATGATGGGGGCATGAATGCAAAAGTATGGGTACCCTGGAAACATGGAATTAGATATATTTGTGTTTTGTATTACTTTTGATTGACACACCAATTCAATGCCTGTACTAGCATTACATTAGTGGGCCCAGGAATTCAGAAATTAAGTACCTTTTTTCCAAAATAATTGGGGTTACATCTGTGATTTAATAAATTAAAAGTTGCCCCAAAGAATCATTATCTGTCTATCACCATCTATGTACTTCTCTTTTGGAAGTATTGCTTTTATTTTTGTTGACAAACCTTTTCTCTTGTAAAGTAGTAATAATAGGAATTTTTTTATCCGTATAAATTATTAATACCTGACGTATGAAAATATAAAAAATGCCTCGTTTCCAATAAATATAGAAAGATCGGGTTAATTGAGTCCGATCCAAATATTATGATTCGGACTCAAAGATTCAGATCCATATTTATTTTTTGGAGTTTGGCTCCACACCGTCAGATTAGAGGATAATCAACTTCCGGTGCACAGATGACCCAAAAATGAATAATATTTGGATCTGGACTATTGAGTCAAATTCATATATTTTTAGTCGGGCTCAAATTAATAAGTCAGATCTTTCTATATTTGTTGGAAACGAGACACTCTTTCTATTTCCGTACGTCTGGATTTAATAATTTCTATGAATAAATTGTTTTTCGTAATTAATACGAACGTAATACTTTTTAATCAGTTTTGACGTATAGTGATATATTTTTATTTTTATTATTTTTTATTCTTTAATAGATTAATTTAAAAATAAACTCCAAAGCGAGGAAATTTTAATTTAATGCAATTTAATTAATGAAGAAGAAATTTACTTGTTTATCTTTTGTGTCTTGAATCTATAACTCATTTTATAAACCATTTTCATGAGTCCAAGCATTGTGATAGCAAACAAAAATAAAATTGTGACCAATAATAATATATTCTTCAATGTATTTTACTTTACAAAATTGGACTTTATAAATTTGATGCACTTTAAGTAATGAATGTGTCCTGCTTAATTCCATTACGCAATTTATAAAACATTTTCATAATTCTACAGTATATACTCTATAATACCAAAAAATAAAAAATTAATGACACTGGGAACATGGGCCCCAACTAGGGCTGCAAACGAATCAAATCAAATCGAAATTAATCCAGTTCGAGTTCGAATCAATTTCGAACTAAAAAGAAGAGTCCGAGTTTGATTCAAATCGATTCAAACCGAACTGGTTCGATATTAATGTAGGGTTTATAACTGAAAAGAAGAGTTTCGAATCGAACTTAATCCAGTTCAAATTCAAATTCAAACCAATTTTGAACCGAACTAGTTTGATTTGTTTCAGAACGAACCAATTTCAAATTGAGTTAATTACCCAGAACTACAAGTTTTTTGTGCAGCTCTAGTCCCAACGGAATGTATAATTTTGCTAAATTACATATACCAAATTTAAAAATTGCACCAGGGACTGGTCACTGGTCCATGTTAATTATTTTAATTGTATAATTTTGGACTGATGCTACAATTCTACATCCATCTCTTTGAAAGTACTTGTAGCCCATAACACCTGCCCCATTATAAAATGTCTCTAGCTGAAGCATCTCTAAGAGAATTAAAGCTTCATTAAATGAAGGTATAAAAAATGTAGAACACACAGAAGACTACGTATAAAAATAGTCCTTGTGTAATAAATAACCACATTGCTACATGCTTCTTTGGTCCATAATACAGTATATATACTATTATTATATATAGTTCGTGCACACGAGTCGGTAATCTAAAGACCAAGTGATGCCAATGTAATTAATCTACAGAAAAACATCATTTTTTTTGTTTACAGATAGAGCCTTATTCGTATATGTCCTTTAAAAAATAATTATTTGTATGAAACATTATTTTTCAGGAAATTATAGATCTATCTAAAAATAATAATTTTGTACTTACATTAAAAATAGTAAAAAAAATAATGATTTTGAACTTTGAAATTGAAGATAAAGACGTTGGGCACAATTCGAACATGAAGCAATGGAACATTTGAGCCCTCCTCATAAAATTGACATCTAATAAAAGTTCGAGAAATAATTTTTTTTTTTGTCTGAAGCAATCACTAAGGACTTGTTTGTCAATTTTTTATACCAAATATATATGAACTCTATACAATTCAAGTGTAAATCATATGTAAACTTAATTTTGTATGTGATTTACACTTACAAAAAAAAGAAAACGGCGTGGCTCATTAAGGTTACCAAATGAACCCATAATAATTTTATAATATACCTCTAAAAAACAAACATGAGTACATATTACTATATTTTGTTTTGTTGGCGAAGATATAAAAAGTGCAAACATGAAAAAGCTATAAAGATAAATTGTCTAGCACCTAGGGATAGGGGGTACTTGTTTCAAAAGGTTTGGTTGGTAATAAGACAAGAACCCACACCCACACCCACCCACTAATGACTAAACACACACACTCACACATATGCAAAATGGATTCTAGATTTCTAGTACGTATTAATTTTTTACACGTGAAATTGGTTTTCTTCTTCTTTTCATTTGTTCGCTTTTTATAGACATGGACAACTAAAGGTAATTATTATCATGATTAATTAGTGGTTGTAAAACTTATATAATTAATTTCCATCATAAAAGTCTTAATAATTTGTATTCGCCGGATCATCGTACTTACCAATTAATAACATTAAGCAAAGTCACATGTTGGTTCGTTTTAATATTCAAATGATGAAATTATGATAATATCACAATAGAGTCCGTGAGAGAGCAAGGAAAAAGAGAGAAGGACGGCACTAGAAAATTTAGATAGTGAGGATTAAATTTCAAAATACGTAACAAGTACACGTGTGATAATTTTATGGTGAGGGCTGAACTATATAACAATTTTTATGAAAATAAAAATATAATTATATTTCAGATACATAATTATAATTTTGAAATCATGAGAATGATTGAACATCCCGAACTATACATAGATCCGTCTCCGCAAAGAAGGAGAAATGTGGTGAACTTGCTCTATAACTTCCTAATTGAATATGGAGGATGTAAAAAATTTACCTTGTTATCTCGTTTTTCCTTTCCTTTTTTTTCACACGCCATCATATCATAATTTCAGTGGTAAGTTCTTTGGATAGATGTTTATTAAAAAAAAGTGGCAAATATTTTAATTTTGACTTTCGAGTAATATTTATGTATTTGACCAAAAATAGAATAGCATTGGGAAGAAAACATTTCTCTTTCATATATGTTCATTCTCTCTACCATTATTCTATTTTCTTTTAACATGAGCGATTCTAACACTATTTTAAAATAACAAATTTATATTTGACAATAAAATATGACATGAAAGGGCATTTGATGGTTATTCAATGTAATTATAAGTTTTTTTCATGGTACTATTTTTAAATTAGTAGATAACTAGATATTGATGTACTTTCACGAAGAAATCGCTGCTATTCGGAATAGTGTTAGAATAGAGGATTTTGAAGTATTCTAATGTGAAAAATAATATGAAAACAGAAACGAGGAATATTTTCATTTTAATTGATTCGATTTTGCAAAAAAATTATATGTAATATACATTTGATCAAAATGACGTTGTAAACAGTAAACATTGTACACTAAAGAAAATGTTTTTTCAACAATCTGTGTTTGAATGAAATCTTATGCAATATAAACCGGATTTGAAAGAAGCTGGTAGATTAAACCTCCACTTTTCATTTTAAAAAAAAAACAATATGTGTTGATTTCATTACAGTTTCAATTTAGTTAGATTGTAATGAAAGATATTGAAGTCATCTTATAAAGAATAATTTTTTTTTACACAGTGGTTGTTTTGAAAATTTGTCTTTTTTTTGGTCAAAAACATGGTGTCTATTAAATCAGTAGGGAGAATAGAGGTGTACATTCATCTTAACCTTCCATCAAGATATTATGTATTAAATCTGTCACCTAACAAGCTAAATTGTATATGTGTAGTTTTTTTTCTATTATCAAGCATTTACTAAATGACTAGAATCAATGTCAGATTTAAGTTAAATGAATGGTGTAAATTGATTCTCATTTTTCTTTGTTAATTTTTGTATTTATGTATGATTTTATATATAATTTAGAGTAAAATATCATGAATATTGTAAATTAATTTTTATTTTAAACATGAAAATTTTATATGTTTAACTCCTAATATGTGTTTGATTCTTATAGTTCAAAAATCTTACTCTGCCTTTGACTGGAATCAAATACTATTATTGTAATTTTTCGAATTTGATATTCCCCATAAGTTTCGCAAAAGAAAAATATTTAGGGCAAAACTTTCTTATTATATTATAGGTATTATTATTATAAGGAGAGTTCCACTTACAACATTTATAAGTTATAACATCTTACAATATTTTTTTTTTATTTTAAATGTCCAAATAGTCGATCTAAACCATTCAATATGATTTCTATATTAAAATGTGCTGTAGATCAAATTTTATATTTTTCTAATTTTTTTTACTATTTATTAAGTATTTTACAAAAAAAAAAATTTGGACAATTCTAGATCATTGGAATTTTTTTTGTAAAATACTTAATAAATAGTAAAAAAAAAAAATTGATCTCCCAGTACATTTTAATATAGAGATCATGTTAAACTGTTTGGACATTGAAAATCGTAAAACTGAATTGTTATATATAATGTTGTAAGTGGATTCCTCATCTATTATTATTATTTAATTGTTTAATATTTCTAAGGGATTTTCTATTCAAATATTAAAAATGCAAAATGTTGTTGTTGTTATAATTATATAATTTTATATTGAAAAATTGTGCATCGGTGCATTAATTTTATAGTATTATTCCTCTTATACACATAATCCCAATTAAGTATGTTGCAAAGTGTTGAAAGTACCAAAAAGAAAAAATCGCAGCTCATCTCTATTTCCAAATTCCAACCACAGAATCATCAATCATGGCTTAGAAAGTGACACTTGTAGCAAAAACATGTTAAACCCTTTCTACTTTGGATCCGACCAAATCAGATTCTTTGTTCTCTAGTAAATTATTCCAATCGATTTACGTGGCATTAATTGTGTACAAATTGGTCTAGCATTCTTATTTTTTTCTACATCTTTTATCATTTTGTATTTCTTCCATTACACTGTTATATTGTTACTTGCATAGTTTCCTCTTTATTTGTTATAGAAATTATGTTTTTTTTTTCTCATTCAGCAAATTTTTAGCACAAACACTTTTCAGAGTCATGTTGTGTTCATATCTGATAACGGGTACGGAGTAGATTTTATCCTTACTGTTTAGATAACAAAAAAAATCTTCCCCGTATCTATCTTATCAAATATGATACAGATCTAGTTATACCGTATCGTGCAGAAAAATTATATCAGTATATATTGTACATAGTATAATTAATTAATTATCTTTACAACAATAACAAAAACTTTAAAAATGTTTTTGCAATTCTCAATAATGTCGTGCATAATAAAATTGTACATATTGTCATAATTTTTGAGAAGAAATATACTGCTACTGTAGTAAAGAAAAAACACTAAAACCAAAGGTTCATATTAAAACTGTACATCCGTGTGGTAAAAAACGTCTGTTTAGTTGTTGGCAGTGACCAATCCATCACAAATTTTCCCGACAAATTGGCTGATTATTTCCGATTAATCGCTTGGCGGTAACATGTTCGTCTAACAACCACATACCGTTATTTACAACACTGTTAGGGCCTATTCGGCGGGCCATTGAGAATGGGCATGGGCACGGGAATTGAACTAAAAATTACTGTT
The DNA here is from genome assembly GCA_964058825.1 of Carex arenaria. Classification (NCBI taxonomy): domain Eukaryota; kingdom Viridiplantae; phylum Streptophyta; class Magnoliopsida; order Poales; family Cyperaceae; genus Carex; species Carex arenaria. Next base: position 622,260 of record CAXKVW010000069.1, read on the forward strand.
CACGTGGGAAAATATTGTCATAATTTTTAATAATTACAGGGTTATAATGTAATTGTTTTGTCTGATAAACAAATTTTCAAATACATTGGTCCCACCTAGAATCACTACAGCAGCCTCGGAATCCGTACGCCACGTCCACCCCACATGCGGCGCACCCGTTGCTGAACCGTCGATGACCGCCACGTGTCCATATCATCCACTATCGGTCAACGGTCAAACCATCCAACGGTCAGCACGTGAAAAATCAGAAGTGGAGAGGTTGTGCAGACTGCAGAGGCCGTGGGGTCGGCTTGGTGACCGGTTAAACCGGTCAACCGAACAGCTTCCCGTACTATCCGTTGTCGTGTTTGGTTTTGGCGAGATTGTGTCGAATTTTTTTATTTTTAGTTTTATAACATTTGCTGTCTCAAGCAATCTTTTACATTTTAATTTGTAAATTAGAGATTGTGTTTGCGTTGAATATTTGTACACATGCGCTCCGCTCGTGTACGTGAGTTTGTAAATATCTCATTTAAATATTTGTTAAGCATTTTCTTAATACCAACTTAAGAAAAAAGGTAAGATTATCATGTTGGAGTTGTGTCAGCAAAGTTGTTTAGGGCCTGTTCGGGCTTCAATTGAAAATGGATATGAGCACAGAAATTGAACTAAAAAGCATTTTTTACGGGAAAAAAAATTCAGTTGTGAACAATACTTCGGCCAAACAGGTCTTACAAGTTGACATGATATGAAATATTATGTTCTTTAGAAAATAAATCTATTGTAATTCTCGGGGAACCCAGTAATTATGATTCTAACCGTTGGTTTTTTTCGAGATGCGTGCTTAAAAACTTATTTTCCAAGAACGTTTTCGAGATCCACGTACAAAAAAGTTTGAAAAGTTGATATCGGAATTTCTGGTTCATATAATTTCTCTCGGCATTACAGTAGATTCGGACTCTGTTCTTTATGGGAAAAATTGAAACCAAAAAATAAATTATGTTATAATTCCGAGCAAAGTTAATTAGTAAGCTTGAATATATTTAAATAGTTTGTAATTTTCATATGGGCAACTCTTATATTCCCTACAAATCGATGAATTTAAACTTGTAAATTCAGTCTAGCTCACAAAATGAGGAATTTATTTAGGTGTAAATCTTCTCCTATACTTAGTTTAGGAGGAAAAAAAAAATATGATTTGATCATTCTGGATAATTTCATAATCTAGTGACTCACCAATAATGCACACTTATCTCCTGGAAGAGTCACTCTCTAGTCTCTTCCTACACCTTCTTCTGGATCCGGATCCCCTAAAGTAACTCAATTTTTTAGTTTTAGATAGGGACCGTCCAATTTGAATCTGTCGATCAGGATTCACATCTCGGGATACATGCGCTCATTTATGGATGGATGATCTCGGATTTGAATCGGACGATCCCGATCTAAAACCCAACTTTTGTGTTACTTCATTGGATCTGAATTCCCTTCTTCTTGAATGGAGCAGCTTGGGTCCGATGCCCATCGGACTCAAACTGGATCTGATGGGTTCTATGACCGTCATATCCGTGCGCCTTGCTTTAATATCCGTATGCATTGGCTTTAATATCATGCACATGGACCTTAAAGCAAATCAGACGGTCATAAAACCCATTGGACCCAGTTGCTCCCCTTCTTGGACCTTTTATGAGGAATGTGACATTAGTAAACTTAATAATTGAAAAAAAAAATTATGATTTTTCTGCAATTTATAAGTGTGTGTGTGTAACATTATTTAAATTAAACAAAATGATCCAACAACAACAACAAAATGTATATCTGCGTCACAAAGAAATAATTATCTAATCTCTTCTTGTCAATTTTGAAATCTTACATCTTACATGCTTATTTTAGAAAAATGGTGCAATTTTTTCCTTTGTATATGTACAAATATCCTATTAAATCAAATAAATAAAAAGTGAAGATATTTCTTATTTTTTTTTTTTTGTCCTTTATGAAATCAAGGTATCAACACCTAGAGTTGCTAATAAATATCATAGGAATCTGGATTTATCATGGGGTTGAATCAAATATATTATGATTGGGTAAAATTAAGGGACAGATAGGTAAGAACTAACATTGTACCCAATCAATCTATGGTAAAAAAAAAAAACAATAATTGATGTATTGACAATTTGACACTGATGTAATTGGGTCTACTCTTTTCTCCAGGTATTATCTGCATTAATTACTGGGGTTTCTTATGATTGGCACAAGAAATATTGTGCAACCATGATGGAAGACTTGCCATAATTCAATTTTTTTAAGTGTGTTTAGAATATCCAGTTCAATCCTAAATAGCACCACAAAGTGTGCTATATAAGAGCTACAAAACCTTTAAATAAATAATTTAAAGAGTAATTTAACTTATACAAGTGGTTCTTAAAATCACTCCTTTATAAATTGATTATACATTTCATATTTCATATTTATTGAAACAATGACAATTTCTTCCAACATAGTGTTATTATTAACATTAAAATTGATACATATGATATGTAGTTGCCAAATGATATAACTAATGCCGAAGTAATATTACTCATGACATCTAAAATTAATTTAAATCGATAAATTACTAAAAATAATATTTACATTCATCTTGTAGTAAATATTATTATAATACGAATGCAGACGTAAATCTTCATATAGTTTCTCGACCGTTGATGATGGGAAGACAGATATATGATTAACTAAAAGCTTTAAGGACGAAATTAATACATCTGAAAATTTTAGAATTAAATTATAAAAGAGTGACACGTTAAGGACCATTTCAAAAAAATATTTAAACCGCTTTCAAAATGTAAGAATTGTTATATTCAATTACTTAAATGCCATCAAGTGAGAATAAATAAAACAAAATATTCATGTAAATATGTAATACAATGATGTATAAACAGTAAGGTTTTTGGTAGACCGCATTGACGAGAGCAAGTTGGGTCCGATGCTCATCAGACTTAAATTGAGTTCGATGGGTTCCATAACCGTCCGATATGCTTTTAGATTTGTGTACATCACTTTAATATCCGTGCGCACATATTATAAAAGCATATCGAACGAGTATGGAGCCCATCGGACCCAAATATGAGTCCAATGGGTGTCGGACCCAAACTGCTCTCCGCATTAACATGTCATAACTTGAAAGAAATACACTACTAGTAACCTTGTGGTGCAATATGTGGTAGATGATTAACATTTCATGCTGCCCCATTTCAAATGCTAGATAGCATTTAATGTTGCTATAAAGGAAGATATTTATGCATTTAGAGTTTGCAAATTATAAATAAATAAATAAATAATATTCAGGCCTTCAGCATGAGTCGCATGACTCAGCCGACTTTGGGAAATGGTCTCACAGTTTGCACCTAAAATATTATTTATGTATTTGTCATTAATTCCGGGTGTACTTGATAGTATTTTTTAATATGTAGAAGACAAGGTTCAGGTTTATCATGAAATTGAGCTTTGTTGCCATGTGTATTTCTGACAGGTGTATTATATAGATGGGACATTTACATCTATATTTATTAGATGAGAAGGGATCAAGTTACAACACTTAAAAGTTACAACAAAGTTATAATATTTATTTTTTTCATTTTTAAAGTCCAAATTGTCAATCCAAACCGTTAGATATTCAATCTATATTAAAATGTGCTTGGAGACCAAATTTTACATTTTTTGAAATTTTTTTGCTATTTATTAAGATGGGTACAAAATCGCTGTTTTTTAATGGTGCAGAATTTAAATAAAAACAGCGATTTTGTACCCATCTTAATAAATAGCAAAAAAATTTCAAAAAATGTAAAATTTGGTCTCCAAGCACATTTTAATATAGATTGAATATCTAACGGTTTGGATCGACGATTTGGACTTTGAAAACGAAAAAAATAGATGTTGTAACTTTGTTGTAACTTTCAAGTGTTGTAACTTGATCCCTCCTCTTATTAGAGAACATTTCATCTCATTGTTTCACCACTTATTTTTTTTTTTTTAAGTTGATTGCTTTATATATTGCTTTCAAAATATTAGTGACAAGATGATGTGATTCAAATATTGAAAATATTGGAACTTTAATTCTGTAAAATTGACACAGTTTGTGTTCAATTAATGAAACTTGAGACCTTCACTTTTTTTTTTCAAAAAAATAAAATATTGAAAATCACATTTTTATTTCGAGTTTCGAGTCAGTAGTTAAAATAAGCGTTCACTGTGTGAAATATGAAAGATTATATATTTGAACGCGTATATTAATAAATAGGTGGTTTGATCTCTAAATTTTATTATCAACAGTGAATATACGCAGTTCTTGCTCTTTTTTATTTTCAAAAACATTTTTTTAACTGCTATATTTATGATATTCATACAACTGGAGAGAACATTTTTTATAAGGTTAGGAATCAACTCCATACTAAAAAAAAATTCATTACCATTGTATTTCATGCATATTTTTTTCTTAATTAAAAGATAATAAATATTCTCTTTCCATTCAAATAAATGATTCTTTGTTTTAGATATTATTTACTTGGCCATTATTAATTTTTAAATAATGTATGGTGTGTGTGTGTTATCCTCTCGTTGAGAATGTAATTTATATGTGTTCCGTGCTGTTAACTGTATTTTAACATAATTACTTAACAAATGGCAAATAAGAGTCACACCCAATAAAATTAAGACAAGAATTTGAAATAGCTCTCATCAAAACAAATTATTAGCCAACAAAATGCATCATTAATCATTTAGAAGCAATGCCCCTGTCTCGTTAATACGTTAAACTGAGGAAAATAAAATATTTAAAAATCTGTCCAGACAGTCAAAATATTTGATGATGAATTTATACACATATGACCCATTACACAGACACCGTCATTACAACTACTACATATAATCACGGCGGTATACCCACAACACGGTGTCTCAATTCTTAGATGAATTGTAAAACCAAAATTTAGTTTATTTCTTTGATTCATTGGAAATATGTTAAAAATATATAATTTGTGGGTGATTTTCCAACTACTCGCAAATATTACTATGGTAACATGGACAGTTGAAGCATATAAAAATTGATTTATTCAACTAACTTGATTTTTGATAAATATATATATAGAGAGAGAGTTGGGTTACGGTACTTTGCAAAGTAAAGTGAGTGTTTTAGATCACGTTTATATTTTTAATTTCAAATTTTAAAACGTCAATCTGAACAGTTAAAATTGATTTTCATAGTATTGGAAGTTAAGAGTTCTTAAGTTTGATTTTCCGCCATCTTTTTATTACAAAATATGTTTTTTTTTATATATATATTTGTTAGCTACGTGACAGTTATCATGTTTGTAGTACAGCGAGTGAGTGTAGGGATGAAAACGGAGCGGATGGTGGTAAAATTATATCCATATTTTTTTTAGATACGAATATGGATACAGAGCATATATCAAACATATCAGATGAATACGGATACGGATCAGGATCAGATAGAATATTTATTAAAATAATATAAAAAAATATTAAAGTTCGTAATATTTTTCTAAGTACAATGGCAAATAACAAAAAAAATCATAATATATAAAATATATGGCATATATCTACTATTCGGATACGGATAATTGAAACGTAAAACCAAATCAATATTCTTATTCACATAGATATTCAGATATCAAATATCCACATTTAAATTTTTAAACACGGATCGAATATTATTCATACCGTTTTCACCCCTAGATGAGTGGTTTCTTCAAAGTTCATTCAAGTCCTATGGATATATTAATACTCCACCTATTAATAATATACATAGAAATAAAAATTAAATATCTAAGGTCTTTACTCTTTAGTGATGCAGCCTCGTGGCCCTCGTCTGTAATTTTATATGTTTGATCTTACCTCGCTCTCCTCTAGATAATACGCCTCATGTGTTTTTTTATTTCTGTCATAAAAAAAATGTAATTGATATGTCAAATATGCAAGTAAATTATTAATTTAATAAAAAAAATATGCATTTATATGAAGAAATTTTCTAGTATCATGTTATGACCATTGTACATTTGTACGAGTCCTTAATTAATATGTGAAAAAAATATTCTGTGCCTTGAATTTGTTGATTACACTATTTAATTTACAGGGATGGTTTTATTTTTAAATTTAACTTTTTTATTGAATATATATTTTTCTTTGGTAAACAGCGTCAGAAAGGTGGTGTTTATTCTTGTGCTGTTCTTAATTATATAAATTTACACCTTGAAAGTCTCAATTAAAGGAGAGAAAATCTTGACTAATCAACTAATGAAAATCAAAATATTAAAAAAAGTAATTACATGACTTTAGTCTTGACTCAAATTTGAGAAAAAAAATGAGTGAGTTGGAGTGATTTAAATATTTAAAATATAATTTTATTAATTTTTTGGTTTTTAATGGACACTTGTGCCAATAATTCTCATATTAAAATGTGGTCCATTAAATTTTTGGGAGTCCCTAAGAGAGGTGCTTCAATTAAGGCATAGTCAACTTAGCATCAAACCCTAGATGTTCTTCTCACACTAAGCAACAAAAGTTTATTTTTGGTTTCTTCTAATCAGGCTTTTGCTACATTGGACATTTGTATTCACCCTTTGGCACCTTCAAAAAATATCATATGATTCATGCACATCTTTTGTCACATATAAGCAAAATAATAATAATAATGCTAATCTAGTAAATACCAATTGAATTAATGAGCTTAAACGCATGCTTGTTCTGTTAATAATTAAGCTCACATCATTGATTGTACCTTCTTAATTTCTTGAAATAATACATAAACACTGAGATAATTTGTTTAACGGTTCCTATGTTCATGTTTTACACATTTATAATGTGAATACTAAAATGTAAAAATCATGCAACAAGTTTATTTTTTTTTTTTTTCAAGGTATATATATATAGCACTACTTCCAATTTTTCAGTTGTTAAATCACAGTGCATTGCAAATCCCCAACCAATAATTAATAGTAAGAAAATGTCATTGCTTCTGTGATGATATTTTAAATTAATTATTTAATTTAATTAGGACTCTTTATCGGACCATCTGCAATGCAAAAATGAGTTGGTACATGGATGTACGAGTTTAGGCAATCTTTTACTTAGATTATGTAAATTATAAAAAGAAGAGTTCAAATGTCTCTATCATGCTTCTATTTTTAAAACATTAATAACTTAAAATTTAAACCATGAACGTTACAATAAAACCATTAAATGTGATATATGTTATTTTCTCTAAGTGCTCATAAAAAATTATCACATTTTTATTTTGTTTTTATGTGAATAAGTTGAAAATCAAAGTCTAAAAATTATCCACATTAATTAACGTTTTTACAAGCTCTTAATGGCAACAAAAACAAAATTAAAATATCATAACTATTACACGTGCATAGATAAATTAATGTAGGGCATAATTATCCACATTAATTAGTACGTTTTGATTTTTAAGTTTTAAATTTTGTGTTAATAAAATTTTTAAAAATGGAGCATGATGAAGCCACAAAAAATAGATGCATTTGAATCCTCCTCAATTATAAATTAATCTTGTTTGGTGGTACATTAATAATTTTATATAATCACAATAAATTTTATGTAATCAAAGCACTTGTTGGTGGTACATTAATAATTTCAACTCATATATCATGTGTCACATATTACTTTACAAGCTTTGTGGAGTTTGTTATTTGTTTTCATTTTAAATATCATAATTATACATAATCCAAAAAAAACAAATTTAAGCAGTAATCAAATTCACACAATCCATTCTAAAGAAACCTCTTATAAAATTTGCCCTATCATTCTCCAATTACATATCTCTCACAACGGTACTTTATAAAAAAAAATTATTGTAACAGAATAATTAAAATATAGTTTGTATATCCAACCAATAAATAAAATTGCTTCTCCTTATTAATGAAAAGCCAGTTTATTCCAATGACCCAAAACCATTATATACATATAAAGATAAATAACACTTTTGACTTTTCATCCATTTGTCAAAGTGGAAATTAATTGTACCTTTATACCATTTTAATTTGCCAACTTAAGAAAACTATATAAGTCGGCATAGGAAAAATATAAAATAAATAAAATCAACCAACCAACCAATACTATAATACATGACTAAACCATCCCTGAAATCCAGCGAGGAACTAAAAATTTAGTTGAGGTTTGTACAAATAAAGCAAGAAAATAAAGAGAAAATTATAGTATATTTCATGAGTGAGTCTATGGTACTATGCATATTACGGGTTGATCCGTAATACGGGTCAATATTTCTGTTTTCAAAATCTTAATGGTCGATCTGAACGTTCAACATGATTCCCATATAAATATCTACTTGCAAACCGAATTTTATATTTTTGAGAATTTTTTTACTATTTTTTAAGATAGTTAGAAAATCACTTGACCTGAAAATTTTGGACCATCCTAAAACAGTGATTTGCTACCATCTTAGAAAATAGTAAAAAAATTCTAAAAAATATAAAATTTAGTCTACAAGTACATATTCATATGAAAATCATTTTGAACGGTTCAGATCGACCATTAGAATTTTAAAATGAAAAATATTGATCCATATTACTGACTAAATCGTGATATGCATAGTACCATAGACTCACTCATATTTCATTATCCCAACTAAATCACACTGTTGAATTAATGTTGCAGTTGGGGGTATGAATTGATTGTACAAAGAACAGTATTCTCAAACTACATAAAGTTAGGTGCCAGTGAAAAAAAATAATCCGAATTATATCTATTTACCATCTTTTAAAATATAAATACATAGAATTAAAATGGGTTTCGGAAAAATTTCATGTTTACTAGAAACACAACTAATCACTGCGAACCATCTAAGATAGGAACGCAACTATTAGTTGTGCACCTAAAATTCCATCAAATGAGCAGTGCCTGACTCAGGTGGGGAATTCGTATCCTCTGCATTAACTCACTGTGCGTTAAAAGATCTGAACCGTTCGATTGATATCCACACTAATATTAAAGGATCTGTGCGTCATAGGCGGGAACCAGATTGGCTTCGACTCTTATCAGACGGACGACATGAATTAAACTAAAAAAAAAATATTTGAGTTCATGCAGAAATGCGCGTTCTCAGTTGGATGCATAACTAATAGTTGTATCCCTGCTGATATTTTTCGGGACCTATGTTAATTATGTTTATTATTTTTTTAAGAGAGGGTAACAAAAATAATTTTGGAAAAAACATAATGGGTAAAAACATGTGGGACCCATATGTCAGTATATTAGCACACCGTAAGATGATGTAAATTTGCCTTACAACTAGTGTTGACCAAACGATCCAAATCCGGCCGGTTCATGGTTCTCACAGTACACCATTCTACACGGGTCGGTTTCGGTTGTTCTAACTTGAAATGGTTGGCTCAAAATTTTGCTAGAATTATGGTCCAAATTCACACGGTCCAGTCTAGTAATAGGTTCGGTCCGGTTCTAGGTCCGATCTGGACGGGTCTACGGTTTTTTTTTTTTTTTTTAATACTCTAGTAAGATTTTTTTTTTTTTTTTCAAAATGAGAACAATTCATTTTTTTTTTTTCAAAACAGAGGCATTGCTGACGAATTTTATTAACCACCACATGTAAGCACCTTTTCTCCACCTAACAATATGCCTTCTAACTTTAAAAAAAATATAAATTTAGAGGTGTTTTGAAAATATAAAAAAATGTTTATATATATTTTTATTATTTTAAAGTTACCCTCTCCTTTAAGTCCAGCTCTACACGGGTTAGGTCTGGTCCGGTTTTGTCAAAGTTCCGGTTTTCACGGTTAACGATTTTGTCAGATCTGGTTTAGTTCAAAATATTAGCTAAAAACCGTTCTAGAATCTTAAATTAAATCGGTCCGGTTTGGCACAGTTTTGAACTTCGGTCCAGCTCGATACGGATGAGGTCCACATTTTCCACGGTCCGGTCTTTGAAATTCCGGTTTTTTTCAAAACACTACTTACAACAGGTGAAGTTACTCTCCTTTAAATGCGGTTTCAAGTTTCAACGCGCACAAAAATTAGAGGGGAATGTTTCTTCCGTCCCCAAAGTTTACGTTACCTCACGCTAACAGCATATAAGAGGTGAAAGAGGGGGGTAATGGGGGACAATTCACAATTAACAATCTATTCAACTGTCTCACTGTTATTGGACCCCACAATTCCCCCTCAGGCACCCATTTATAGCTACGACTGGTCCAGGCTTTTCATGAAGGAACCGACTCCGCTACTCTCCAAACGAGAGACCAGAATCCTGTTATTTTAATTTTAGCCGTTGAATTTTTTCATGCACGAATCTCAGGATATAATCTGCTGCGATTTCAATCTCAATCTTTTATTTATTAAAATACACAAATTTCAAAAAAAAGTTAATTTTTGTGCACGAATCTCGAAATATATGAACGGCTGGAATTGGAATCACAGCATATTTATTTCCCAAATCTCAACACAGATGACCAGCTGAGATTTGAATAACAGGTCCTTTGGAGAGCAGCGGAGTCGGATCCTTTGACGAATATCTATAATTTAAAGTCAGAGTGTTGAGCTTTATAATTTAGTTGTTTGAAAAAAAATTAAGATTTAATCTCATCCATCAGTTTAGTTAAAAATTGCTCTTAAGAATAAAATCCAATCACAAATAGATTATTTTTTTATATCATGCTTAAAAAACAATCAAGAATAGACAATTAATATTGCAAAAGCTTTTAATTGAGTAAGTTGATAAGTGACCAACTAACTAGACTTAATTGTTACATATAGATTAGTTTGATAAAATTTTAGAGTATTTGTGTGGTCTTTATTATAAAATAACAAAGGATTCTTATTTAATTGTCAAATAAATTATTATTTTTTGATGGATGAGATATATTACTATATAGTAATTACAATTTGGCATTATACAAGTTTTCTCTATTCAAATTAAAAATGAAGAAGCCTGGGATGATTGAAAAGGCTTATTGTACTTAACCAAAGTATCAAGAGCTCAAATTATTTCAATGTAACCGCATGATTTTCAAAATAATTGAAGGCGAAATTTTTATTTAATACCATTTCAAAATAAATAAATCAATCAAAGTATCATGACTCAAATTATTACGGTGGGTTTTTAGAGAGCCTCCAATTTAATCTGCGGATGTCAAAAATAGAGACGCGGATTAAATTGGCTGTCTCGGTAATTTTTGGAATTCTCGATAATTTGGGTTTTTTTTTTATTTCGGGAATTGAAGTATAATAGTATAGTTATTTACATCTCCGAATTTGTGTCCCTTATATGTCATCTATGCGTTTGGGTCTATAAATCTTTCAAACTAAACGAGCGAAATGCTTCTTTCTCGGATTACCGACAACACATTTTCGAAATGACAAAATTGACACCGCTTTTGTTATCTTCACGTCACGGCAAATTCATTTGAGACTCCACTTATCTATCATTTTCTCTTAATTAGCACATTCTTAACACTATTATTTATCGATTACAGCTATTCACTATTCCAAATGTACAATCCAAATAATATTTTTACTAATCCGAATAGCATCATTTTCACATTAATATAAATTTTTTTCTTATTCTCATTTACTATTATCAAATTTCACTATTTTAGTTCCCATCCAAACGTATCCTAAATATACAAATACAGATACAGTTTATATCAAATATTTATTAAAAAAATATATATAAATATTATTTAAAACATACCCAAGTTCATAATAAATAAGTTTATAATATTTATTGTATTATATCGGTGAATAACATAATTATTTTTATTATATACATTAAGCTATATAGCATATATCTACTATTCATATACATATAATTAATATTTTAAATTATATTTGTATCCGTATTCACATAGATATTCAAATATCGGATATCCATATCCAATCTAGATTAAAGATCGAATAGGAATCGAAATATTATCCTCCGTTTTCACGCCTAAGATTATCATTCAACGGTCACCCTTTTTCTTGATAGTTATGAGGACCATGAAATTAAATACCTTCACGTTGAAATGCAATATAAATAAAGTTCTAGGTCTCTCTCTCTCTATACACACACACACGCACACACACACACACACACCATATAGCCCACCTTTCAATAGTAAATTACTTAAACCTTAAACTCAAGTACCAAATATCTACTTTCTACAAAGCACAAACAAACCAAGCCTTCTAGTTAATATTCGTATCATAATTAGTAGCAAGTAGCAATTCCCTTGTCTATGTGTCCCCTTTCTTTATTAGTTACAACTTTACAAGTTACAACTCATTATCTCATAAAAATAAATAAATTTAATCACAAGCCGTTGGATCTTAATCTAGCGGTGTAAATCCACCGTTGCCAAAAGTTTCTCCTTTATATAGCACAAGTGGCATGTCCTCAATCCTAAGAGCATCTCCATTCCAACAAACGCTTAAAATTTGCCACGTCACTAAATTTAGCAATTAAAGAGACTCATAATTTCTATCACTCCATCCCAGCAATTGCAATTAAAGAGACTCATAAAGAATCTGAGCCAATCAATTCGCCACGTGGCAATAAGCAAATGTTTGCTTTTAAAGCAAATTTGCTAATTTACAAACTCTCTCACAACTCAGCAAACCAAAAAACAATTGCCACATCAGATTAGCAATCCAAAAACAACAACCATTGTAGATGCTCTAACCAGGTCCCAATAGTGGTATTATTTGGATAGTTGCCTGATTTGGTCCCCACAACCGTCCACCGTCCAATTTATCTCATGATAAAGGAAGGGAGCATCAGAACCGTTGGATGGTAAAAGCGAAATCCCTTGTCAGATATTTTATGTCAGTGCGAATTATCACTGGATTTTAACTTGTTGTTTGAACAGGATCTCCTGTGGCCAAATAGGAATCGTCAACTGTGTGCTTTTATGTTTCACTTGCAATGTGTACTGTGTACTGTGTAAAACTGTATATAGGATGTGTATTAAATAAATTATTAAATTAGAAACATGTTTTTGACAAATGAGTACTACATTATATGCTCAACTTGCTAAGGTCATAAGGTGTGTGGCTGCACTTTACAGTGTACACTCTCAACTTGCTTTTATAATTTAAACCCAATTTTTTTTTTTTTGAAAATCCAATGTTTTGAATACCAAACAAAAAATATTATTAAAATAAAAGCAAGCTTGCAACCGTACTATGTGCTCAATGAGTTGGGAAACAAATAATCATTGAAAAATATAAAAACAAGTTGTAAAACATTTGACTAAACCAGCCTGAGACTGTGTATTATTTTTTAATTTTTATGCGAGGAGGGTTCCAATGCATCCAAAATTTCATTCTCTCATTTGCTCCCAATCCTTTATATTTATTTTCAAAGTTTGAACAATTGATCCGAACTGATCAGCATGACCTTCATAATAAAATATGCTTGGAGACCAAATTTTATATTTTTTGGAATTTTTTTACTATCTTTTAAGATAGGTACAAAATCACTTTATCGGATAGTCCAGAATCTCCTTAAAACGATGATTTTGTACCTATCTTAAAAAATAGTAAAAAAATTCCAAAAAATATATAATTTGGTCTCCAAATATATTTTATTATGATGATCATGTTGAACGGTTCGGAACTTCGGATTGACTATTCAGACTTTGAAAATAAAGATAAAGGAGATAAAAATTTGGGAGCAAATGAGAGCATAGAAATTTGGGTGCATTTGAACCCTCCTTTTTTATATTCGTGTATAATTTTTTAAATTTCTTCCGAATTTGCTATAATTTTCGTACACACAGATCTTAAAATAAATTAAACAGTCGTAAAACTCGTTAAATCTAAAAGTAGGTCCGATGAGCATCGGACCCACTCCGTTCTCCAGCAGCTGGGGTTTTGTGGCTCCAAAAATTAATGGAATACTGGAGATGCAACGAATCCCGTACAAAATCAAAGTGTCAAGATACCGGACCCGGTATGATTTGGTCCTCTCCAAAGGATGCTATCATTTTGATCCTTTGGCACAGCAAATGTTATGGGATCCCAACAATCTACCCACAAAAGGGAGAGAGCACAAATTAGGTCGCCTTCACATGAAAATAATATGGATTACGATATTTTAGTAGAGGAGTGATCCAATTACACCATTTTATGGTGAGACATTTTGGCACCATATGTTTATAGGTAATTTTTGAGATTTTAAAGTTTAAACAGTTAATCCAAACTGTTCAACATGTTTTTCGTATTAAAATTTGCTTGGAGACTAAATTTTATTAGTATTTATTAAAATGTGTACAACACTGTTGTTTTCAGACAATTATAGACCATTGAAAAACAACAATTTCAAAAATTCAAAATAAATAGTAAAATAGTAACCATGCAATAACAGCATTAGTTTGATTTTTTTTAATTTCATGTACAGCGTAAGTACTTTTTCTGCTGCCTTTTGAATTAAATTTTAAAGGTAGCAGTTGAACAAATAAAGGGAACTGAATTATCATATATAATAAATATATAAGTCAATGAAAATCATCCGTACCAAACCATGTTTTTACAGAGATAAGTGCAAATAGGGATAAAATAAGAAACTTACCGTAAGGACAACATTTGTAAGATATATTTACAATGAATCGTACTCCACTCAAAAAAAAAATATATACAATGAATCGTACTTGTCGTTTGTCTTAAACAAATGCTTTAATTATTACTAGGTGAGGCTAACTATATAAACTTTTTTTAAACGACAAAAAATAATTAATTAATTTTGTATTATTTTTTTTTAAATTACATGAGAGGCCGGGTCATCCTTGTCTTGCTAAATCCACTCCTCATTGTGAAAACAAACACAAATGTAGCAATTTCTCATACTAAGGTCTTGTTCGGCTGCAGCCCGATTTTTATAGTTCACGTGGGAAAAAAAAATTCACTCAGGGCCTGTTCGGCTGCAGTCCAGGAACGGATGAATAGTAAATAGCGGGTTACTGTTCACGTGGAAAACATGCCAAACACGCGGGAATGCAGCCAAACAGGCCCTCAAAGTGAATTTTTTTTCCCGCGTGAATAGTAAAAACTAGTTCAAAAGTTTTTTGTTCCTATGCCCATTCCTATACCCACTATGCAGCCGAACAGGGTCTAACACTTTACCTCTTCGCATTGGTGCTTACAGAAGCATCCTACAGCAGTGAATAGCATGGTTGGTCGAAAACACCAATCCGTACAACTTAGATAAAAAGGATCCAACTCCACTGCTCTCCAAATTGGAGATTAGGGCTCTGTTATTTCAAATCTAACCATTGAATTTTTTTCATGCACGAATCTCATCACAGATGAATAGTTAGATTTTCAATAACAGAGTTCTGCTCTCCTATTTGGAGAGCAACATAGTCGGTTCAAGAAAAAAATACATTAGATATTTCATCTTTTGAAACCAACACTTTTGTACAGAGTGAGAGTGTCTTCAGATCTCAAACCAAAACACACAAGGAGTATCAAGCACATATCAAAATAAAAGTTGCAAAGATGTGAGCCTTTAAAATTTGTGATAAATGGGTCATGATATATATTTCATAAAAGTTTTGTCATATTTTGAAAAACAATTCAATGTACTCAAGATGGCCATGATAAATACAAAATTAAAAGATAAATATATGATGGAGTCATGAAGGAATAATAATTTAATTTTATACATAGCCTCTATTGGTGCATTTTTAAAGGACATACAAATTTATTTAATTTTGTTTTCACTTGAATCCCAGACAAATGGTTCATTACTTCATTGTCACCGTATCTATTCTGAAAAGGGCCCCAAGGGACAACTAGGAATAGTTAGATAACGATTGTTATGCTAACGAATTTGTTAATTACGAAAACACCCTTGATTCTTAGAAAGTAAATATCAAGCTTGATATATATATAGAGAGAGAGAGAGAGAAAACGATATTTGGGTATCTTGTGCATGTCAGCACAAGTGGTGGGCGGAATGTGCGCTGTGATTGTTCGATTGCTCTCAATTTTGTTAGACTGGACAAATCCATTTTTGATATACCTTTATAAAGATATCTTGTTTACTTGTAATCAATGCCATGAGTTTCCAAGAGCATCTACATGCTTGTTCAGCTATTTACTGTGCACGTAGGAAAAAATAAGTTCATTAAGATTTCGCAAAAATCAGCACACGCGCATTGTATTTCGGCCATTTAAAAATTTCCATTCTCGTTCTCATTAGACGGCCGAAAAGGCCCATACATTTGCAAAATTCAAAGGAAATTTTATACAGCTGTCTTTTTCATAATAAAAATTGACTCAATTTAAATTTCTGAACCACCGCATTCCTGAAATTAGTTTTATTTAGTTTGCTTGAGTTACGAACCAATCAGAGAAAGATAAATCTTGCATGGCTTCCGACAGCCAATAGGAACGTATAGCAATCGGATTCTTAATAAGCAAAATGGAGGGAAAAAATGGTCCTACAGCCCAGAAATTTAATTAGAAATTGACACGGAGGATTTAGAAATTAAGAACAAATACCGATGGAGATGCTCTAATAATAATAAAAATATATTTAGTTTATGTTAGTTTATTTACTTTTTAGTTTTGAAATTTCATAAATTATGTAAATTATACTGAATATATCAACTTTAATTTTGATAAATATTTGGTTAGTTTGTTATGATTGTTAAACAAGTTTGTTTTCAATATAATCACTTACATGTATTATGTACATGTGTGTACATGCATGGGTGCTTTTAAACAATAAACAAATAAACTATTTGTGTTAGGTAATCATAATTATTAAAATATATTTTATTATTTTCATACTAATACTAATTGCGAGTGTTTTTTTTTATATATTTTATTACTTTTATAAAATTAATTAGTACTCTAAATTTTGAAAAACTTAGCATAGAAGTACTTCTGAAATGATACAGCTGTACAAATTATTCTCTCTGTTTTTTTGGTATAACCCAACTAATCATTCCCACCATATCTTACTTGCTACATTCGAGACGACACAAGCGAGAAATACTGTAGGCATCCGTTATTCCATTGTACTGGAGAGGATAACAGCATGTGAATTTGAAGTTGGAAAATCAAGGTAGCCGTACAAACACCAGCGGTAAAAAAGAATAACAGCGGGACCCAGACAACTGTGAAAGATAAAAAAAATTAAAAAAAAATAACGGTGGTGGCAGGCATTGGGAGTGCAGTAAAACAGCTATGGTTGGGTAATAAACGCATTTGGGAATTTCTTAGAATTTACCGCAGTAAATAATTAAAATTATCTGAGCAGAGCGGTGCAGGTGGGGATCCACATGGTAACAGCGGACCCGCTCCAACTAAGATCTGACCCGGCACGCTTAGCAAATCTTTTTTCGTGTTCCTCTACAATTTATAGCGCAGGTCATTAATATATCTCCACGATAACCGTGCAGCGCAATTAGACACAGCGAAGAAGGTAAGAGATATTTGAACCGTCCATCTCATGTATAATTAGGCACAGCGAAGAAGGTAAGAGATATTTGAACCGTCCATCTCAAGTACATTCAACTGTACGGGATCTAACTCAGTAAAAGGTGTTATTTTCGTGTGTTCCAAGCATCTCAGGCATGGGTGCGTATCCTCTGAGATATCTCAATTTTTGCGTGGCCGACGTGTCCGGTTCCTATTCGGGGAATCGTAGGGGGCCAGTTTTATTTGAGCTTAGAGATTCGTGCAGAACGTATTTGAACGATTGAGATATTTCAAAAAGTCACGCAAAGTTTGAGATATCTCAGAGGATGCGAATTCAGCATCTCATGGGCGCTTCTGAGGAGGAGTTCATTAGTAGATCAGATTTACTGTGCATTTATTTATGTAGCGAACTGTGTAAATAGTATTTTCTTCTTGACTAAGTTTTGTCTGTGGAGGCCATTTGATCGAAGAAATCTATAATGTAAAGATTCGAAATAACACACTGTTCTCTCAATTTTAATGCAAATAATTAGGCACATTTGAGCAATTCGAATACTTTTTTATTTGGTTTAATAATATATGCGTACGGGTTTCAACTCAAAAAAAAAAACAGAGAGAGAACCTTACTGCCCCCCCTCCCCCCATGTAGATTTCTAGCTAGTAGGTTATTTTATATTATTGGTAGTAAATACTGCGTTAGAACTTAGAACAACGTTAATATTTATTTTATAATAAAATATTCATTAATTGTTAGATCATAAAAGGCTATATACTACATAATGATTTACACTAAAAGTAATTCCAAAAAAATATCTAAATTGGTGTCTATTTTAAATAAATCTAATTAAGTATGATCGTAGATCCGAATTCGAATCTGCTGTAATTCAAAACCAGTGGACAGTATTTCTGAAATTCCTACAATTTGAATCCAGCCGTATAACTGTTTCGAGATGTATACACAGAAAAACCAACTATTTTGAAATGTGTTCTCGAAAAAAATTCAGCTTTTATATTTGGATTGCAGAAATTCTATGGTTACTGTTCACTTGTACTTCTATTATATACATCTAAATTCCTCGGATCAATAATATTATTGCTTTATCTAACAATTATTTCTGTAAGGTTTTTGTGTGTTCCTCATGAATTAGTGCTAAATAGAAAACTTCTTCCGCAGTCTCTGTTCGACCTCCACTTGAGAAAGGGTGTGGGCATTAAATTTGAACTAAATTTTATTGTTCACATGGGAAAACAAAAATACTGATTTTTTTTCCATATGAACAGTAAATGGGCCGAATAGGCTTAAAGTTTATCTCATTTTGGGAATTATGGTATGCAATCATACTGTGTAAAGAATCAGCATAAAAAAATTGTAATTTGTTTTTTGTACCTTTGGTTTAGGGGTGTTAGTGGATACGCAAGAGTCGGGTGAAATCATTTTTATATCCATACCCGTTACAAATTGTCCTTACATGTATCCTACCCTTACCTGCTACAAATTATCTTGTCAATACCCAACCTTACCCGTCATGGTTATCAAAACAGTGGCAGGTAAATAATAGGTAATACCAATATAATTATTACAGTTATTTATTAAATAATGCATATACATTCATTTCACATTCATGTACTTCATTGGAAAAAAAAAAAATCTGATAATGCTAAACGCAAGTAAACTAATTAAAGTACTTTTTAATACTTGTTATTATTAATATATATAATATATATATATATTTTTTTTTACAATTACCCGATTGGATAGCGGGTACGAAATAGGCTTTACCCATATAGATAACGAAAAAAAAATCCTTATCCATACCCGTATCCGTACCCGATAAATTTATAAAAACATATCTTACCGGTACCGTCTTATCTTATATGATACGGGTCAGATAAACAGATAAAAGGATGCCATTGACACCCCTACTTTGGTTTATGTACTGGTTTTCAAGTACCCAGTACTGTACTAGTAGTTGGTATATCTGGAGAAATATACAAATCGGATGTATATTTGTCTTGCATGGTGGAATAGCAATATTCTCCAGCCACATATTCCCTTGTTAGTTCAGCAAATTATTTCATATGTAGAGTCCTAGATTTTGATAATATTTTACCTTTTAAAATACATGCTAGTCTTGGCCAGGTGCATAGCATTAAATTTTCTTATAATAAGTAGTTGAGATGTTGGTGTTGTTGAACAAAAAAAAAAATGGTGCAAAGGTGTCTGTAGATTAAGGTCAAAAGATTGCAAAAAAAAAAAGTTAAAATTTTAATAGTGGATCAATTACCAGAAGCATAATAATACATGGCACCATGGTACATTTTAAAGAAAAAAATTAATACATGCATCTTGCTGTTTTTGGTCCTTTTGTAGAGTAGATAAGAGGATATCATCGTGCTAATTTTTTTAATACAACAATCACAAGATTTTTTTTTTTAATCTAATTAAATTTCCGCTGTAAAGAATTTTTAGTTCGCAGGTAACCAGTATAAACTGTTCACGTTATAAGATAAGAATTTTTTTTTTTTTTGAGAAAGATAAGATAAGAAGTTTGATTTATGTGACTGATCTGAGTGTGGACACGTGTTATTCCTGAACTCAGTCGAAGCCATAGTAACATGGTTCGTGATATATGGGCAAAATATTCGTGTTATATTCATTTTTTTGACATTTTCGAATCGAACACTGAATAAAATGTCAAAAAATAGTATATTACGTTTTATTCACTAATAAAACACGAATCACAAAATATTCATGAAAAAAATGCGAAATATTTTTTTGGGTTTTTTTTTTGCTTCCTTGTGGTACCAAATTATTCCTGAATTATATCTGAATTATTCTTGAATCACTAATTTTTTATCCCACCGAACCGAACTAGAACTATTCGTTTGTCACTATGGTCGAAGCACCAATTAAGTCTTTATTATCAAGTACTACATAATGTAAAGTAAATTCGGCCATACCAATTTGAAATCTCCCATTTACAATAAAAAAAAAAAAACTAAATTCAAGTTTTCCTATAAATAAAACTATTTTTTTTTTATAAAAACATCCATGCCTTTTCAATTACTTCTCAAATATATGCCTTTTCCATAGGGGTGAAAACGGTATGGATAATATCCAATCCGCATTCGAAAACTTAAATGTGAATATCTGATATCCAAATATCCGTGTGGATAAGGATCCTGATGTGATTTTACATTTCAATTATCTGTATCCGAATAGTAAATATATATCATATATTTTAATATATATTATGAAAAAAAAATGTTATTCACCATTATTTCATTACTTCTCAAATCTATGCCTTTTCCACAGGGGTGAAAACGATATAATAATATCCAATCCGTATTCGAAAACTTAGATGTGGATATCCGATATTCGAATATCCATGTGGATAAGAATCCTGGTATGATTTTACATTTCAATTATAGGTATCTGAATAGTAGATATATATCATATATTTTAATATATATTATGAAAAAAAAATATGTTATTCACCATTATAGTTAGATAAATATTATGAACTTTAATATTTTTTAATATTATTTTAATAAATATCCAATCTGATTCGAATCCATATCCGTATATGTCTGATATGTCTGATATCCGCTCCGTCTCCGTATCCAAAATAAAAAAATATATATATATAATCTTTCTTCCTAAACATTCTCGGCCTCTATATGAAATAAAACATTTATCCAACATCTTCTCACGTTCCAATAAAGTAATCACTAATTATGGATTTGTCGTTCAACATCCCCCATCTACGCAATAAATCTGGTGCATTTGTATTTAATTCAGAAAATTATCTAGTTAAAAAAATAATAAAATAGCGCAGCCCGAATTGGTATTAATACTGTTGTAATCGACGGATTTATTATTTTAATTAATTTTTTATTTTGGTTATGTTGATTTTGATTGTTATTTTTTAATGTATTTTTTCAAAAGAAAATTCTTCTCCAAAAAAAATGAAATTAGGAATAATGAGTTTAAATATTTTCAGTAACTTGCACTAAAATTTATATTTGCATTTTTATATTAGATGTAATTTTTTTATTAACTGTAGTAACATGACGCATTATATATACAGAGAAACTTTTTGAATATTGATTGTTTCTATATTTTATTGTTGTTGAATGTTGAATGGTTTTTTTCAATACATTCTTAAAATAACAAAAAAAAATTTAAGAATAAAAGAAGTAACAATGTATTCAAATCTTTTTGCATATAAAAGACATTATTTATTGCTGTTAATCATACTAAATCAATGTTATTCTAGGATAATTAATGCATTGTGCATAGCAACTACTTAAAATATCAACGGCTATTTATTTTCAATACTTTCTTAAAATGACAAAATTTTAAGAATAAAACAAGCATTGATGTATACAAATCATTTTAGTAACTTAACATTGAATTTTATATTTTTTAAGAATAAAAAGAGTAACAGTGTATTCACATATTTTCGGGAACTTGCCATTTTCATACAATAATGCATTGTACAAAGGAGTTACTTAAACTGTTAACAGCTATTATTTTTCAATACTTTCTTAAAATGACAAAAAAAATTGAAGAATAAAATAAGTAATAATGTATTCAAATCATTTTAGTAACTTACATTGAATTTTATATTTACATTATTCTATAAGACATTACTTGTTGCCAATTGTACTAAATCATTGTTCTTTTAGAATAACGCATTGTACAATGGAACTACTTAACATATTGACAGCTGTTATTTTTCCAAAATAATACAAGGATCAATGCACCTTAGCCAACTGTGTGTGTGTGTGTGTATGAAGAGGGATCCAATTATTTTATTTGTAAGTTACAACATCTTATTACAATTTGGTTTTGCGATTTTAAAAGTTCAAATAGCCGATTTAAACCATTCAATATTATATCTGTATTAAAATATATTTAGAGATAAAGTTTTAAATTTTTTTTGAATTTTTTTACGATTTATTAAGTATATTACAAAATTGTTGTTTTTAGACAATTCTGGACTACTAAAAGACAATATTTTTGTCAAATACTTAATAAATAATAAAAAAAATTCAAATAAATGTAAATTTTTATCTCCAAGCCATTTTAATATAGATATCATGTTGAATGGTTTTGACCATCTGTTTAGACTTTTAAAATTACAAAATTGAATTGTTTATAATTAGATTGGTGTGTGTGTGTGTGTGTGTATTCCACGTGCTAAGACTGTAAAATTTGTTCTCCAAGCACATTTTAATATTTTAGTATAGAGATCACATCTAACGGTTTGAATCGATTTTTTGGACTTTGAAAATTAGAAAACGATTTTGTTGCACGGAACATCAGGAACAATTGATTTAATATTAGCCAACCTCTCTTTCTCTATGAACCAGATCATTTATTCTTGAGGCTATGAACAAGCGTTTTCATCTTAGCCAACCCCCCTCCGCCCCCCCCCCCCCCCCCCTCTCTATATATATATATTCCACGTGGTAACACACTGCCGCATTTGATTTTGTTGACTGGTTGTGAACAAGTTCCAACTAAAGCATGGGGCCAGTATGTTGAGGTTCCATTGTACCATGTCCTGTGAACTTCCATTTACATTTTTAGAAGCAAAAATTATTTGTTTTTGAGCAACACATACTCTCTGCTCTGTGCCTACAAATAAAATATATGAACGAGACTCCTGTAGTATACACAAGGTACATCGGTTCATATTATATATGAATTTATTTCTTAATTTTAAAATTAAAGTCCAAACAACCGTTCCGAATTGTTCTATATTGTCTCCGTATGAAAATATATTTGGATGCTAAATTTTACAATTTTATATATATATTTTTTGAAAAAAAAAGTTAAATTTCATTTGATTTAAAGATTCTGGACCATCCAAAAACAGTATTACCTATATAAAAAATATATAATTTTTTGTATCAAAGTATATTTTCACACCGAGACCATGTTCAGTTATTTGGAATGACAATTTGTACTTTGAAAATAAAGACATAAATCTATAGTACATATGATGTGCGCTATGTATAGTACCGTAGTCTCATACATAAAAGATTTTCCATAATTCATATATTAGATTTTTTTTATATATAAAATCATATTTAAATATTTCAACAAAACAATAATACTAGATTGGGTTTTTATGAAAAACATCTTTACCGATGTTGTGAATCAGTGGAAACAGTTTAGTATGCAAGTTGAAGTAAAAAAATTTCTACCTGAAATTGTTTTTATAAAAATCAAATTCAGTATGATAGTCCATTTAAAATATTTAAATTTGATGCTATTTAAAAAAAATCCCATATTTTGCCAGGCCTTACCATGACAAAAGCTTCCAAGATGATTACCATTGTCGTTTGGCTGTCTACTTAAAATCAATAAAAAAAAATTCCCAATAAAAACCTGAGAATTAGTAATCATTTGCAAATTTGAGATAAGTTCAACGGAAACCTGTAATAAATTGCAACTCTATCCTACCTTAATTATTCGCATAACTCATCAATGGTTGGTTATGTTTAACCAGTCATTAGAAGAGCATTTAATAAAATAACACATGTAGTCTAGTGGTGCAAATTAATTTTATAGAAATCATTTGATTTAAAAGCTGAAATATCTATCTCATTGTTCCTTTATTTCTTATAACAATTTTTTTTAATAATAGTAGAAATTAATAATTGTTGTCAAACTTGAGAGTGCTTGGAACATTGTGATTAACAAAATTTACATTTATGTACATGGCAAGTATAAAGGTAGCAATCATAAAATTATTCCAATTTCTGTTAATACAATTGTCAGTATTATGTTGTAATGCTGAAAAAAATAAATTTAATCACATACTTGCAACCATACCTACTGAATTTAAATGAAATTTTAATCCGGTTTGGCAAGAGGGTAATCGAATTTTTTTTTTCGGTTTTGATGATTTTTGTAGTTTGAAAATTAATCAACCCGTTTTTGGAATTTTTTTTTTTTAATTAAGTTTTATAAAAAAAATCCTACTGGGTGAGTAATGAGTAGACCAAAAACCATTTTATCATACTATTTGTTTTTATTAAAATGTATAGACTTAATATATATTTTTTAAAATAAATGTACAAAGTTGTTCTCTCTTTTTTTTATTTGACAAGAAAATGAATTACAATTAGAAACTTGTGAAACAAGCCATCTCCTTGGTACACCGTACAATTCAAAAACCAAAGGGTCACACTCACATCACATCAGAGGCCATGAAAAATCACGCTCGTTGAACCAACTTAAGCAAGTAATTAATGTATTAACCACGGTCAATAAAACAAAAAACTACTGAGGGGTTTGCTTAACCCAAGAATCTGACCAAGTAATTAATCCCCCCCCCCCCCCCCCCCCTCTTCACATAAGGTCACGTGACAGCTCACCGTACAGGACTGTTTTCTTCACGGTGAAAGAGGTACGGCCCACAGTCAGAGAAAGGACTCTGCTGCTCTGTTGTCTCTACACAATTGGCCGAAATCAGGACGCGGCGGCTGGATGTAAATTCCAATTTTGAATTATTTCAAAATGGGTAGAAAATCGGAAGTGCGAGAGAGTGAAACGGTCAGGGGTATTTGTGGAAGAGTGGGGGAAAAATGGAGAGGAAATGGAAAGAGGAAAGAAAAAATAGGAAAAAAATGGGGATTGGGGAATGAAAAATAAGGACGGGTTCCCAAAAACGGGGCTGCTTGGGATCCTATAAAAACAGAGTCTCCTCGGTGTGTCCCCATCGCCTTCTCTTGAGCACCGAGTCTCTCTCTCTTTCTATTTCTCCTACCTCTGTTTCACCTATCCCTGTCTCTCTCTCTCTCTAAACCCCTTCTAAACCCATCTCTCTCTCTCTCCCTCTCTAACCCTGTGCCCCTATTTCTCTCTCTCAGTGCAGACTCCGTACAAGTACAGCGGTCTACCTATTCGTGTGAAACCGAGCGAGCATCGTATCACAAATTCAAGGTTAAAATCTCTCTCTCTCTCTCTCTCTCTGTGTTCTCTCTTTCTCTGTTCTCTCTTTCTCACACACTATGTCTACTACTGTGGGTTTTGTGTTTGGGGGTTTTTGGTCTATGGTAATCTTTTTGTACGACCTTCCTCGAAATTTCACTAGGTGGGATTTGATTTGATTCTTGTTTCGTTTTCACCATTAGTTTAGTTCAAAAGTTCTAACGCCCCAAAAAGAAAGAACAATCAGCTAACCTTACCCTTTCTTTTGAGGTTTCCTTTTAGACCTTTCTTTATTCGCATGTCTGTGTGTTTGTATGCGTGTGTGTGTGTGTGTGTGTGCGCGTGTGGGTGTGCATTTCCCTCCCCCTTTTTTTTGTTGGTTTCTTACTTTCTTCTCATTCACTCAGGATTTTAACTCTTTTGTTTCCTATAAAACAGGTCAATCTGAAACAGAGCACACCTCTAATGCTAAAATGATGATGGAAGGTGGATGTTTCCCCATACCAGTTAAGCGTTCAGAGCACGTCACAGTCACATCCAAACCCGTTACCTCTCGCTACCGTTTGCGCTCCGGTTCCCGACCCGGCGACACAAAACCAAGAACAATCCGGATATTTGTAGACGACAACGACGCCACTGACTCCTCAAGCGACGAGGAAGAACCCAGTCACACACACCGACGTGTGCGCCGCTACGTGCACGAAATCAGGCTAGAGCCCAAGATGCCAAAGAAGAGACCCACTGCATCACCTGATAGCGTACCTAAAGAAGCCCCGGCAAAGAAGCGCAAGGCACCCGTTACTACTCCTGCTGTGGATGCTTCTGGTGCTCCGAGATTTCGTGGTGTCCGGAGACGGCCATGGGGTAAATATGCGGCTGAGATACGGGACCCTCTGAGGCGGGTGCGTGTTTGGCTCGGTACATTCGACACGGCTGAGGAGGCTGCTAAGGTGTATGACTCGGCCGCTATTAAGCTACGCGGTCCTGATGCAACCACCAACTTCGCCAACCCGCTCAAGAAGAGCGTGTCGTCTGACAACATAGCTTCTTCCTCGGCTGGATATGAGTCTACCGAGGAGTCTCAAAACAACAACATGGCTTCGCCGAAGTCGGTTCTCAGGTCCCACGACTCACCGGAAAGCAAATTACCAGAAAAGGAATTGCTGCAACAGACATGTGTTAAGCCGGAAACTTCATCTAATTCAAGCAGTGCAATGGAGCTACAATTTCAGCTGCCAGATGATGAACCCATATTCGATGACTTCGGGTCGAGTTTCGGGTTCGGGTTTGATTCGTTCGGGTCTGAGCCTATGTTCTTTGACGACATAGACAAGTTGGGTGGTGGATGGTCGGAGCCGTGGACGAAGGACTTGGCATTGGTGAGTGGTGGTGGTGGGGCCGGGGAGGCCACGTGGCAAGAGGAGGAATGCTTCAGGGACATCACCGATTTGTTCCCCCTAGAAGACATACCCGCCGTTTATTAGGGGGTTGCTTGGACTCGGTGTTTGTGCACCGGACGCCGTTTATACGGTCGATTTTGTAGTCAGTCGGAGAGGAATAGGAAAGTTTAATGGAAGTTTTTCTTGAGATTTAGTTATCTTTTTTTTTTTTTTTCCTTTTTAGATTTTTTCATTTTTTTTGTCTGTAGGTTTATGACTTTGTTGCTAAAAAATCTCCGTCCCATAAACGGTGACGTAGATTAGTGCCGTTATCTCTTGGGCTGCTGTTAATGTGTCAGAATCATAGCTTTTTATTAATGAGCAAGCTAATTTTGCAGATATACCCGTATTAAATCTGTTGTTATTATTGTTCGCTTCTTCTAATTTTTCTTTTTCTCAACTTGCATTTGAACTTTGAAGTGACATCTTTGAAAAATCGATGATAATAATGATGGAATTTGCCTCAAATCTGAATATCTTTTCCAGTATTTTGTACCATTTTCTATGGTGTAAAACTGGTAAGGTGTGATGTATCTTATTGGACAATATCTGTTTCTTTCTTTTAAAGTAATGAAAGGATCAAAATCAAATTTGGCATGCTCTGTATATTTGGAAATGAATCAAAATCTGATTCCTTAGCAATGAATATTCACTCTTTCTAACAAAATCCGCTCTGGGTATTTATTTATTTTAAATTTTCCAAATTTTGTCATGTATTATTTCTGACGCATAAACTGGAATTGACTTTAGAGGAACCTTCACATAAATAAATCTTTTCTCTGGGTGTTCATGCAAACTGGTCTATTACAAAGAAAGCACATTTTGTGTCTCACAAAAAAATCACCCGTCCTTTTTAACTACCTTCACACGTGAGAGAACTGTGGGGGGTAACATGGCATGGTGGGCAGAACAGTATTGACACGTGTCAACTTTTTAAGAGGCTAATGTGGCTTCTGTTGTGTGACTCCTTAATCCTTGTAAAAATTTCTTCAATTTCCCAAAATTCATACCTTGAAATAACACCACAATTGTTTTAACCGTCTATCAAGCATTTCCTTTGTAAAATATTTCTGTGTGAAATTTGGGGTACACATTTCGTAGATCTGTATCAGTTGCACTGTTTGATTCCCACGAGGGGCCGTGATTTCCTCTACCCGGAATCCAATATCTTGGGCCTCGCAACAGTAATTAAATCTCTTAATAAAATAAGGATAAATTCAAAACTGGGCCGAATGGGCTGGACTTGGGTTTTAACATTTGAATCCAATAAAGAGAGATGAAAAAAAGGAGAAAAAGGTGGTGGTGGTGGTGGTATAGGCGTACTGACAAAAGATTGTGGGATTTAGTGAGATGGCGTGGGTTAATTGGGACAAAAAGCTGGTTTTGAGGGGAGATTTTTTGTGCTTTTTTAGGGATAATGGATGGGGGCGTGGTCTGAGAATTTTGCTCTTTTTTGAGGGCTTTTTTGACTACAAAAAGTTGCAATGGCCCCCATTTTGTGTTTCTCAGGTGTTAGTGTACTTGAGATTGTTATCATGATGTACATGTATTGTTATTTATTTATTTAAAGCTAGTGAGAATGTGAGATAATTAAACTTTAATTCTTTTTGTTTGGAAGGTTTTGTTTGGAGGTTATGGAGATGAATCTCTGTTGATTAAGCATCATTTATTGTCGGATAATTATTTTTGTTGAAATTATTGTTCATGTTACTTCAGGAAAAAAAGACTTATTTCAGATTTTTTTTAATAAACCATAATTTAAAAAAATATTTTATGAAACCAACATGCTTTTTTTTTTACACAAAACATAAGAACAGAAATGCCATTTCGGTCCGCTATTTTTTTTCGGAACCGAAATGACATTTCGGCCCATTTAAAAGATGTGAAACCACATGAGACCGAAATGACATTTCAGTTCTTATAGTTTTTGTAAAAAAAAGTAATCATGTTAGTTTCATAAATTTTTTTAATTATGGTTTATAAAAAAAATTCCTTATTTCATTGCAGTTTTTTTGTAAAGAAATGTTTTGCTTCTTCTTGTATATGTTTGTTCTATCAAACTGACAAAATAACATCACAATTTTTTTTCCTGTATTTTCAGTGTCATTCTATTTTTTTTCTTCTAGAAATTATGTTTTTGAAATGGTTCCTCGTTTAATGAAAGCTAGAATTAAGAACCTTTTATGTATCTAATGTGTTGCAAATAAAGGTACAATAAAGGTCCTCTGTTTTTATTTCTTTTTTCATGTAACAAATATAATTGGAGGAAACTCTTTGCATATATAGAATATAATTAAGTATCATATATGATATGGATATGGTGATTATGTAAAATTTAAAAATCATATGGTACGGTAGGATTACAATATCTGCGTAATTTAGTATTTTGTATATAAACAAAATATTTTTCCAATAAAATATGTATACATATCTACATTAGTATTTAAATAAAAAAATTATGCAGTATTTGTGATGTAACATATTTTGGAGAAAATAAGATACAAGTGAACAAAAATATGAACTTTCTATGATTCCTGATATTACATATTTTGGTGTGCGGAAATTACTTAATTAATTATGTAGTGTAATAACATTGGTTTTATATATATATATATATAAAATCAGTGTTTTTGGACTGTTAAAAAACAGAGATTTTCTACCCCATCTGAAAAAATAGTAAAAAAAAATTCTGAAAATTAGAAAATTTCATCCCCAAACATATTTTAGTATGGGTGTTGAGCGTTCGGATCGACAATTTGGACTATAGAAACGAAGATATAAAATATGAAGTATGATGAGATATGAAAAAACATGAGATATTGGAACCCTCCTCATATATTCCATATGTAGTTAATTATAAATTAATCAAATAATGCTATAATTATACTCTTAATAATTATGTTCTTTTTAAGTAAACAGCCTAGATGAGTGTATCCAAATAATGTCCAACTTGATGCATTCTTTTTTAGAGCCCTTTTTTGTTGGCAAGGTATGGAGATTAGGATTTTGGGAATTTCCTATTATTGCTTTTGATTAAATGACACTAATCAAGTTGATTAAGACAACCAAATTCACGTGTGAATAATTGAATATGCATATCCTTGTTAAAGTTTGTCGAGGAATATATTTAGTTCTAAAGCTATATAATTTATTATTTAAACGACATATAATAATTATTATTATTATTTCGGATTTTTTTTTATAAGTGTGGCTAGCCTTTAAAAAAAGCAATATATATTATTTTTTTTGGTTAGTAATCATTGATTTTTTATTATTTTTTATTATCAATCCATGACATTGATAGTAATATCTCAATCCATACATGCATACTAAACTTATTGTCATCAAAACAAAAAAAAAATGATGAAAATATTATGTCTATCATGTACTAATTGACTAGCTCCGATCATAGATTATGTAAAGTACTAAAGTACAAAACCTAAGGGTTAAAAAAATGCTATATAGTGGTAGTTCTTATAACAAGGTTATGGTTATATTTCCTCTATCTATCATGTCAATAGACACCTTTTAAGCTATTATGGTAAAATATAAAAAAAAGATCAAGAAAGCCTTGGTCATAGCATCCATAATTGTCTCTCCTAGGTACTATATTTTTTTTTAATAAGAACTTTCGTTAATCTTATTTTTTTAATTACCTCTTGTATTAATTGAAAGATCAAATTGGACGCAGTACCTTGTTAGACGTGGCCAAGCCTAATGGTAAAAACCAAATAATAATCGAACAACACAGATAAGCAATAAAATTCATACGCAAACAAGCAAAATCAGAATATCAAACATAATCAAACAACTAACAGTAAACGAAGCATTCGACTACATCATATCCCAAGAAACTAAAGTAATTACTCAAGCATAGTTCTCAAAACAGAAAAGTAAAGATAGAATAAGCAATTCATGACAAGACCACAAAATACGAAGAAGATTCGTCGGAATTCTCTCGATTTCCTCCTCTCTACTTCGTCTCCTAGTCAGTTGGTGTAAAACTCTCCTAGGGTTTGTATTCTGTCCGAATTGTCCTTTTTCTGGCCCAAGGGGTCGTCCTTTTATACTCCATAACCGCCCTCTTTTAATTAGGCATCAATCTGAAAACTTAGATTAACTGCCGGATTTGTCTGACAAGGGCCGTGTAAGAGTTGACAAGGGCCGTGTAAGAGTTGACAAGGGCCGTGTGCCTGTGTCTCTTGTCCGGGTCGTGCAGCGCTAGCATGAGAGGTCGAGTAGGGTATGACACGGTCCGTGTGGATTGTGACTCGGCCCGCGTGGGAAGTCCAGATTGCTGGATTTCACCCTTTCTTCGCCCGTTTCCTACAATAAACAAACAAAAGCGCAGCACCATATTCTATAGATAATCAATGCAATAAACATGATTTTACTGTTTTGGACACAGGTTTTGGTACAAGATTAGATCGGAAATGTAGCTAAAATAACGAGATATCAAGTGTATAGAGCGGACCCCACATAATATGTATATTATTGTAGTCTCATTTTTTTTTTTTTTTGAGACTGAAAGCCTCATTCTTTCTACTCACCTCAAAAAGAAGTGTATGCCCCCCCCCCCCCCCCCCCCCCCCCCCCCCCTCCCAATTTTGGTTTCTAAATATTTATAGTTCACATCTAGTCAACAGTCCAAAAGAGGAAATCCAGGTGGTGCAGCAAATTTCATCCCCATTATACAGGGTCCCCACTAGTTGGAAAAAAAAAATACATCATTGTTCCCTTTTATTTTTATTTCTATTTCTGTTTCTGTTTCTGTTTTTGCTGTATTTCTATTTCTATTGTTCCCTTTTGTGTAGCATGCACTTTGAGCACAAGTGATTATGTTAAATTATAATTCAATTTATCGGTGGAGGATGGCTGATATCAAAACGTGTGTTCTGAAGTTGTGGTGCAACCAATTGATTTTCCTATTTTCAATGTCTAAACGGTCGATCCAAAATATTAGATGTGATCTCTATATTAAAATATACTTGGATACTAAATTTGGTCGCAAAGCACATTTTAATATATATTTAATGTTGAACAGTTTGGATTGACTGTTTGGACTTTGAAAATATAAAAACCAAAGTGTTTGTTCCACCGCTTAAGACTATAAACAAATATTTTAATAGTAGTCAATCTCTATATCGGTGTGTATATTAAACGTGCAATATCAAGTGTTTATATTTAATATTAAAAAAGTTGTTGAACTTAGAATACTAAAATATACATAAACAGTGCTTAAATACGTTAAAGAGTATTTGAAATCACATATCATGGTGTTTATATCTATATTTTTATACAAAAATATTTTAAACTTAAACTATCGATCAAGTGTTTAAACAAACACAATCATGTGTTTATTGTTAAAAATATAATTAACTTTTACAACGTCTGTACTTGCATATGACTCGTTACATGTTGATTACACGTAAATGAGTTTTGTTTTGGCAACTTTTAAATTTTTTTTTTTTTTTTTTGCAATCTGTACTGTTTACCAATTATATGGATTGTTAATTTTGCTAAATTTATTTGTAATCAGGGGTGCCAACGGATCGGATATTATCCGACCGTATTCGAAAAATAAAAATAAATACGGATATAATTTTACCACTATCTGCTCCATTTGCACCCCTATTTGTAATGCATTGCCTCAAGAGAAACAAAGCTCATATTCTTCAATAGCTACTTGATAGCACCAATTATGCCCCGCATTTATTATTTTATACCGAATTTGTGACAAAGCTAAAGAATAAAGCTTTTTTTTTTTTTTTGAAATTCGATAGAAGCTATCACCGTCATTTTTATCCATGCCCAAACAATCATAAAATTCGCCAACTCTGCTTATAAATCTCAAATTCTGTCAAAAATATCCAAACCGGCTAATAAATAGCCGGTTCCTAATAAAAATTAGGAACCGGCTATTTAGTAGCCGGTCGCTCCCAAAAAATAAGTTTATATATAGGTGTGCACTGTTCCGAAATTTTCTCACAATTCATTTCATCAAATTTCACACTATCTCTCCTCACATTCTCTCTTTCTCCCAGATTTCTCCTTCTCTGCCTATTTTTGCAAGTAAGTCCCTATATTTTATTTTATATTATTCAGTAGGCCAAAGTTGTTATAAATTGATACCGTTTGTTAGAAATTGTTAAAATTTATTAGAATTGTTCCAAATTGTTATAAATTGTTATAAATTTATTAGAAATTGGTACCAATTGTTATAAATTGTTAAAATTTATTAGAAATTGCTACCAATTGTTAAAAATTGTTTAGAAATTGGTACAAATTGTTATAAATTGTTAACATTTATTAGAAATTGCTACCAATTGTTAAAAATTGTTAAAATTTATTAGAAATTGCTACGAATTGTTATAAATTGTTATAAATTTATTAGAAATTGGTACCAATTGTTATAAATTGTTAAAATTTATTAGAAATTGCTACCAATTGTTAAAAATTGTTAAAATTTATTAGAAATTGCTACGAATTGTTATAAATTGTTATAAATTTATTAGAAATTGGTACTAATTGTTATAACTTGTTATAAATTTATTATAAATTGCTACCAATTGTTGACTATTGTTATAATTTATTAGAAATTGCTACCAGTTGTTATAAATTGCTACTATTTATTAGAAATTGTTAAAATTTATTAGAAATTGTTATAAATTGCTACCAATTCATTAGAAATGTTCCAATTTATTTTATAAATTAGGAAAAAAATTGCTACCAATTGTTATAAATGAGGGTATAATTTGGGTATAAATTATAGTTTGTTATAAATTAGGGTATAATTTAGTATAGTTATCTATCTTGGTAAAATTTTGTATAATTTCGGATAGTTATATAACTTAGCATAATTCGAAAATAATTAGTATAAAATAATATAATTAGCGTATTTTAGCGAATTTTAACGCGTTTTTACACAATTTAAGTTTAGGATGGCTGGAGGTAGAGGTAGAGGACGGCCCAGACGTGCACCACAGGTCGAGGCTCCGATTGACACCACCAGTACCGAACACTTCAGCCCTCTCTTATGGATACCCCACCGCGAGCACAGGGTATCCTTGGCTTCCATTGAGGTATGCTAGTTTTTGTCCATATACGAAGTTTAAATTTTGTTGTATACATTATGTAATACTTTCCTTGGATTTCAACGCATGACGATTATCTGATGGACGTCAATTTTTATGTCCCTCGGATGCAGTACTACTCACAGATGGACCCATATCTCATCCGGCTGGGACTATATCAGATTGTGTCCATCCTGCGGGACACGATTCCCTCCATCAATGCATCTCTCATTGCAGGATTAGTGGAGCGATGGCATCCCGAGACGCACACGTTCCATATGCCTTTCGTGAATGCCCCTAACGTTCCATGATTTCATGAATGCCCCTAGAAAATATCAAAATTACGTATTTGTTCTCTCAAATTCATAATACCGTATTTTTCTCTAAAACTCGTATTTTATCTAACATTGTACCTAAATGCCACTATATACGTATCATAAGTAAATAAATAGCCAGATTAAAAAAAAACCTAATTTTTAACTAAAACCGGCGGCTAAATAGCCGGTTGCTAATTTTTATTAGGAACCGGCGATCTTCTAATAGCCGGTTTCTAATAAAAATTAGGAACCGGCTATTTAGTAGCCGGTTTGGACATTGTTGACAGAATTTGAGATTTATGGGCAGAGTTGGCGAATTTTATGATTGTTTGGGCATGGATAAAAATGACGGAAGCTATTAGGTCAAAGAATAAAGTCAATAAACGCAGCATAGTTGGGAAACTATATACATAGAGAGGTTGGCTAATATACAATTGATTGTTCCTGAGTTCCCGTGCAATCAAATCATTTTCTGATTTTCTAAGTGCAAACGGTCGATCTAAATCGTTAGATGTATTCTCTATATTAAAATGTATTTGGAGACCAAATTTTATATTTTTTTAGAATTTGTTTACTATTTATTAAGCCACTTTGAAAATCGCTGATCCAACGGTGGCTTAACCAAGCAGTAAAAACAAAAGTCAACGTTGGATCAGCGATTTTCAAAATGGCTTAATAAATACTTAAATAGTAAACAAATTCCAAAAAATGTAAATTTGGTCTCCAACATTCGATTTTGTGATTTTCAAAATTCAAACAGCTGATTCAAACCGTTCAACATGATCTCTGTATTAAAATGTGCTTCCAGTAAAAACAAAAGTCGCCTAATATTTCAATTTTTTGCTTCCAGTTTCAAAGGCTAATGATGGATTAATTCCGGGGCAAATGGGTAAGGTTACTATTTAAACTTCTGTATGTCCATTGGACATCTCCATTAATTATTGATGAAATTGAGAGCATCAATATCTAATCATGCTTTGCTTTTTTTTCTTTCTTCTTTCGAACTAAATTCGTACGTAGATAATCACGCTTATACCTTCTGTTGTTTTGAAACTTGCAAATGCATGCTTGAAACTAAATAATTTTATTATAAAATTAAAGTAGGATTAATAGATGATCTCATGTTTTTAGTTGCTTAGGAGTAACTCTTTGCATCAGCATGCATTAGTTGTCAGATGTTGTCCAATCAGAGAAAGGAACCCAAACAAAAAGAATATTTTTATCATTTATGGTACATCTAGTATTTATATTTCCATAGTTAATTATTAGCATCACCAAAGTTAATTTTAACAAGTCCAAAACTCAAATGTACATACTCTAAGTTGTAATGAATTTGTATATAATTAATTCTATGAGATTAGCATCCATGCAATATATATATAGATATAGATATAGATATAGATAGATAGATAGATAGATAGATAGAGAGAGAGATGGGCTAGGGTCAGTAGCGTAGCCAGAAATTTCATCAAGGGTAGGCAAAAAATAAACTATTATTAAATTATTATTATTTTTTATTAATTTTTAAATAAAATTAAAATAATATAATGTTAAAATAACTTTCATACTAACTAGCATGAAGGTTTACTAATCAACGGTACTAATCAACTCAAATTGATGTAAAAAAAGACTAAATCAAGTCACAATTAGAGAGAATCATGACAGAGGTAGGCAATTAACCGAAACAGGGGCATGCAATAATCTTATTTTGTAGGGTTTATAAGTATTTTTCAAAATCCAGGGGTAGGCAACTGCCTACCCCTGGTCTATGCTGCCTCCGCCATTGGCTAGGGTGCTTCATAGAGTAAAACAAGTTTTTACTTCATACCATTATATTTTCATTTTGAAAATTCAAACAACCAATCCGAACCGCTCAATATGATCTCTATATTGAAATGTGATTGGAGACCAAATTCCAAAAATATAAAATTTGGTCTCCAAGCACATTTCAATATAGAGAACATGTTGGAAGGTTCGAATCGGCTATTTGAACTTTGGAAATAAAGATATAGCGTGGAGTACAAATATGTTTTACTCCATGAAGCATCCTAGTCAACCCTCATATATATATATATATATATATATATATATATATATACAGAGATGGACTATGGTACTCTATGGAGTAAAATGCCTCGGTACTCTACGCTATATCTCCATTTTAAAAATCCAAACACCCGATCCGAACCGTTGAACATGTTCTTCATATTGAAATGTGCTTGGAGACTAAATTTTACATTTTTTTGAATTTTTTTGCTATTTATTAAGCCACTTTGAAAATCTCAGATCTGCTGTGAACAGTAAAAAACAGTAAAAATTTCTGGACCATCGGATCTGAGATTTTCAAAGTGGCTTAATAAATAGCAAAAAAATTCCAAAAAATGTAAAATTTGGTCTCCAAGCACATTTCAATATGAAGAACATGTTCAACGGTTCGGATCGGGTGTTTGAATTTTTAAAATGGAGATATAGTGCCGTAGAGCACCGAGCCATGGTACTCTATAGAGTACCATCGCCCAACTCTATATATATATATATATATATATATATATATAGGAAATTGCTAATATGCTACGCGTTGCATATAGCACCTCCGTGCAACGGCTCAAAATTTGAGTTTTCAAAATTCTAACGGTCGATCCGAACCGTTAGATGTGTTCTCCATATTGAAATGTGCTTGGAGACCAAATTTTACATTTTTTGGAATTTTTTTACTATTTATTAAGCCACTTTGAAAATCGCTGATCCAACGGTGGCTGTTCAAACAGTGAAACCGTTGGATCAGCGATTTTCAAAGTGGCTTAATAAATAGTAAAAAAATTCCAAAAATTATAAAATTTGGTCTCCAAGAACATTTCAATATGGAGAACACATCTAACGGTTCGGATCGACCGTTAGGATTTTGAAAACTCAAATTTTTAGCCGTTGCACGGAAGTGCTCTATGCAACGCGTTGCACCGTAGCACTGTCATATATATATATATATATATAGGTTGGCTAATATACAATTGATTGTTCTTGAGCTCCCGTGCAACCAAGTCGTTTTTCGATTTTCAAAGTCCAAACAGTCGATCTAAACAGTTAGCTGTGATTTCTATATTAAAATGTAGTTGGAGACCAAATTTTACATTTTTTTGAATTTTTTTACTATTTATTAAGCCACTTTGAAAATCGTTGATCCAATGATGGCCTGGCTTCTGTTTTTATTGTTTGGTTAAGCAACTGTTGGATCAGCGATTTTCAAAGTGGCTTAATAAATAGTAAAAAAATTCCAAAAAATATAAAATTTGGTCTCCAAGTACATTTTAATATAAATATCACATCTAACGGTTTAGATCGACCGTTTGGATTTCAAAAATCAGAAAACAACTTGGTTGCACGGGAACTCAGGAACAATAGATTGTATATTAGCCAACCTCTATATATATATAATAATAACAACAACAACAACAACAATAATTATTATATACATGCGCGCGCACACACGGTACGTAGCGCCTAGCGACTTGTTTAACGTATATACTTCACTGATCATGTAGTCATTATACAATGAAGACTCGTATGTGGTCCTGTTATTATACCGAGCAAATACCTGATTAAGTTAATTAATTTGTTATTGTCGTATCTTAACAGTAAGAACATTTAAACTTCTGAAATCGTGCAATATATGAGAACGGGGGATTTTCAATGTACATGGGATTAATTATATTTTCAATTATTCTAATAAGCTAACGTTAGCATATCAATTGATAAGAGGAATTGTTAATTAATTAATCACAACTTTTCATTAAATAAAAAATAATAAAAAATTCAGCAAATCAATGATTTTCAAAAATTCTGAAAAAATAGTAAAAAAATTTCCAAAAATGTAAAATTTGGTCTCCAAGCACATTTCAATACGAAAAACATGTTAGAAGGTTCGAATCAACTATTTGAACTTTGAAAATAGAAATATGAGCATGAAGTAAAACACCATCTTTACTTCCCAACGCTGTTCTTGTTAACCCGTTCACTTTTCTTGCTATTTCTGAAGTTGCATCCAAACGCTGAAACGCACCCTATTAGTGGACATGTTTCCTGCCCTGCAATTAATTAATTAATGCAGTGAAACATGTCAAGTTAGGCTGGGTAATTAAGAGAACCTGCTTTAACATTAAATTAACTCATCCATATTATTAAAATATCATATCCTCTAACTCTCTCTCTAAAATTTGGTCGGTGACCTGTGTTCTGCCTAAGACAAGGTCATATAAACATGCTCTGAGATCAAATCATTTGGGTTTGTTGATTGAATAGTAAAATATTATGAAAAGGAGGCATCATTATTTACAGTTTTTGTTAAGCACTAGAGATACTGTTTTTACTGGTAGAAGCTGCATTTTTAAGCAAAGGTAATTAAGTAGTAGTAATTAAAAAGAACAAGTATTGGGCTAATGATTTAATTTGATCATGGTTTTGTGTGCTTCCAGGGGTTTCTGTGTACTGATATAGATTTATTTACTGGTAAACTAGTGAGATATAATCATGACATGTAATGTGCTCTGAACCGTGACCTTTTGTGCTCTGTAAGTAACATAATAATTTCAACATTTCAGAGACAACATTTTGTGGATATAACTCATCATATCTTGATTTTGTTTCAGTAGGCAATATTTTTAGAAAAAAAATACTAGTTTGGATCTCATAATACAAACTTGGATGTTCAAAGTTAAAAAAATTACATGTTCAGGGGGTTCATTTGCAAATTTCTTCATAATTAGAAAATGAAGTGTAGCTTGAATCATAGGGATGTAAATTTGCGTCATGCTTGGTTCACGTGTTATGTCAAGTTGTGACCAAAATTGCGAGGAATAATTATTGTATGCAAACGGTTGTGATGTGTCTGTTATGCCGTGATATTGCTAGTCATTTTTGATTATGTATAATCACGGTATGTATAGTCATATTTGATCACGTTTATTTTTTTTCGAATTTAAGTTTGTTTAAAAAAGCAAAAATCAGAAAAATGTTAAAAATAAAGAAAATTGTAAACTAAAGTAATAATGTTGTAAAAATATAATGTGTCAAAAGATAAATTAATTGTCTGGAAATTGAATTGTTGTTTGTGATAAATAATAACACAAACTTTATGATATTTTGATCATGCGTCGAACCGAGTCTCATGCCAGTGTCGTGATTATGCTGGTTTACATGTTGTGTCGTGCTTTTTTTGGAGGATGGCTACACGATTTTTTTTTTTATTTAGAATTCATAACACAAAAATTAACTAAACCAGCCAACATGGGAAATTTTTTTCAAAAATAACCTCCACCAGATTGGAAATCCGGTGGAGCCAATTGGGTAGCCTGCCAACTAAGTTATAATTTGATTTTTAGAACTTTTTCGGATGCCTCCACCGGATGCCGAATCCGGTGGAGTCTATTTTTGAAACTTTTTTACCCCATTGATTGGTTTATTTGATTTTTAAGTTATAATTTCTAAATAAAAAAAAATCACACTACACTAAGCGAATGGACACTTAACCGGCACGTATGTCGTGCCGTTCCTATTGTTACATTCTTTTGCATCAACTTATATGTAATAACATGAAAGATGAGAAGGTTCTTTGTATATATACCAGTCAAAATGTCAAATGATAAAAAAGAATAATTAAGGAAATTAATTATTGCATGCCTCATATAGTTTAATTATGATGAAAATATTTTGATTTTGGATAATGTCTGAAACTGTATAGAATTTTATCTCAAACAGTCAGTACTGATACAGAACTGCTTTAACCACAGTTGTCACGGGTATCATGATAGGATCCCAAAAGAATGTAATTTCCTCTTTTTGTCCATTTTAAATTAACAGAGTTATCCAGTTCTTCACAAAATCTATCGCTACTGGACAAGAGCGGACACCTCCAGTTTAATAGAACTTGAGAGTAGTTAATAAAGAGCCAGAGAAACCCTTTAATCTCTGAAGGGAGCCTGGAAAACAATAATTGTAAGTACTGCAGTTGCAGTTGCTGCAGTTTGACTTGCATGTGCCTCGATTTCGATCATTACACTGTAGGTGTTGCTCGGTCGGACATAACATACTGCTCTCCATTCCTAGTCATTTTTTATTTATTTTTCAAACATCTCAGAGAAGCACAGATCATGCATCAATTTTTGAATTTTTTTTATAAACCATAATTAACAAAAATAAGTTTATGAAACTTACATGGTTACTTTTTTTTTTTTTTTACAAAAATCATAAAAAACATAAGAATTGAAATGTCATTTCGGTCTGTTATTTTTTTTCGGGACCAAAATGACATTTCGGCCCAATGTGATTTTACAGTTTTTCAGAAGAACATGTGTAGCCTTCGATGTAAAACCACATCGGACCGAAATGCCATTTTAGTCTCGAAAAAAAATAGCGGACTGAAATAGCATTTTGGTTCTTATTATTTTTGTAAAAAAAAATCATATTGTTTTATAATTTTTTTTAATTATGGTTTATAAAAATTCTCAATTTTTGGTGAACAATTATTAGATTTGTTTTATAATTTTTTTTAATTATGGTTTATAAAAATTCTCAATTTTTGGTGAACAATTATTAGACCTATATTATTGTTTTTTATTTTAAGTTTATTTTATGTAATTATTTATTTGTTAATAATATCCTGGATAACATTTTTTTATTCTGAAACTCAGTTCAAAATTTAATGTAATAAAACATTCAGGAATGCTGCAATAATTGTGTTGGGTAATTTTGGTCATTTTCTAAATTGGGAACAACATCATTAAAACTTATGACGATTTTTCTTGAAATTATATGTTTATGGATTCAAATCTGCCCCTTTTCAACTCTATTTTTCTTTCATCTGAATCATTCAAAATTCATCACACAGCTTCAATTACTTCTTTCTTTTATATCAATCTAATATATTGAAACGATTCAGATGTAATTAAAGCCGTGTGATGGATTTTAAATGATTTAGATGGAAGAAAATGAGAGTTTAAGAAAATAAACATATTTGGATCCTATGTTTATATATTTTTCTTATTGAGTGTAATGATGGGTAATAAGATTACAATATTGTCGACATAACAAAATCCAGAGTTGTGAGCTTAAGAAAAGATCAATGGAGAAAATAGGAATTTTCTTTCTTAAAACAAGGTCCAGCCAGATCAGCGAGCCAACTCGGTCCAGCTCATGATGATTTCTAGATGAGATTTCAGCTCGGATCTATAAAGTTAACTCGCTCGTGACTCAAACAAGCCAACTCCTGACAAGTTCAAGCGGAGTCCAACTCATGACGGAGCCACATTTGAGACAAGTTTTACACCATTAATCTTTCGCACAAAAGATACAATTTTGGTCAACTATACTAGATTTGATTTTTTAGAGTTGACAATTAAACTCTATAATGCGATCAACAATTATCTGAATTTTTTTTTGTTGAGTACCACGAACAACAACATATTTGGCATGAGAACAGAGTGGGTCAGATGCCCATCGGATCTATTTTTAGGTTCAACGAGCTTCATGACCGTCCAATTAATCTTAAAATTTGTGCGCATGAAAATCGAAACAGACAAGCATGAAATTTAAAATATTTAGTACGAACTTAAAGCATATTGAACGGTGATTGAATCCTTCAAACCAAAGTAGGTCTGATGCCCATTGGACCTACTCTCAAGCCGGCATATTTGGTGGAGCCTTCAATTTCGATTTTTTATTTTTTGTAATTAAAAACTAATAATTATAGAAAAAGAGGTTGCTTATTATTTTTTTTACAGATGAATTAAAGATTCGGTACACTTCAGGAATATACCGAATCTTTGATTCAATACGCCTTTTTTTGTTTACTTTTTTTATTTTTGCAAACTGTAGTTGGGCGAGAGGAGATAGGAGTAGGTCCGAGGCATCGGATCTACTTTTAGGTTCAATTAGCTATAACATGATACGATTAGTATCAAAATTAGTGCACATGGAAATTGAAACAGATCCGCACAGATTTTAATGTAACTAGCACAGATCTTGATGCAATCGGATGGTTATTTCACCCATCGAACCAAAGTAGGTCCGATGGCCGGTACTTCGTTTTTTTTTGTAAAAAAAAATAACCATCCTCTTTTCTATAATTAATTTTTTTAATTACGAAAAAAATGTTTCTTCAATTTCACCGTTGGATTTGTGAAAAAAGTGTTCTATAATTAATTTCATTGGTACGGTAATTTAGCAAGATGTGTCCTCTAAATTCATGATCTGAACCGAGCAGGTACCAAATCCTCTTTTCTATGATTAATTTTTTTAATTACGAAAAAAAAGTTCTTCAATTTCACTGTTGGAATTGTAAAAAGGTGTTCTATAATTAATTTCATTGGTACGGTTATTTAGCAAGATGAGTCATCTAAATTCATGATCTGAGCCGAGCAGGTACCAAATCTGCCTGATATGGTAATACTGGTACGGAGCGTGAGGACCAGTTGTGGGACATCAACATTTCTTTGATCAGTATTTTTTTTTTGACTCGGTGTATATAAATACATACTAGAACTAGTAGAACTAGCTCATGTGTTTTAATGATAATATATTATCAGAGAACAAAAAAAAATCTCATGACATATTTTCATAAAAAAAAATTTAGACAAAATTACATATTAAATAACATCTACACGTAAAATAACATTTCATACTGAATAACATCTACACATAAATAATATTTCTTAAATGATATATATATATTTTTTTAAGTGACAGACATATTTTTAGATCTTTTTGACATATTTTCATACAAATTGACATATTAAATGACAAATAACATTCTTTAAAAGATATTAAAAAATAAAAAGAAATCTAGATCAATCAGAAAAATGATACAATTTACATGTGACAAATATGTGTCTAACTAAATTTAGACTTCTACACGTAGAAAAATATAAAAAAAAATGCAAAAAATCAAAAGAAGACAAACTATTTGATTAGAGGGTTGATATTCAATGTGAAATTTCATCTTTTAATTACAACTGTTGGCGGATCAGAACATCTACGTGCTTAATATAAGAATAGAGATATGTCTTCATAATAGCAGTACTAATACGAGTAAAACTAAGGTGTTCCTAAGTTCACCAATCTCCTTTGTGAACTCAACTTTAAAATCTATCGTATTAGCTTCAAATGACGAATCTAAACCGTTGAAATCCTTCAACCTTACGAGTGATGCGTCTACATGTAAAAATATTAAAATTTCAAATTAATTTTATATAGAGTCAAGTGGTAAGAAAACGTTCAAAAAATGAATGCACTAAAATTATTTTATAAATCTTCTAATTTTGACCACTTGACTTTGCACTCAATTAATTCGAAAGTTTGAAATTTTTACATGTGAACG
This sequence comes from Carex arenaria, assembly GCA_964058825.1. NCBI lineage: Eukaryota > Viridiplantae > Streptophyta > Magnoliopsida > Poales > Cyperaceae > Carex > Carex arenaria. Next base: position 665,855 of record CAXKVW010000069.1, read on the forward strand.
CATCATTAGTAAGGAAGAAGAATTTCAATAGTCTGAATTCGTCATTTGAAGTTAATCTGATGTATTTTAAAGTTAAGTTCACAAAAAATCTTGGTAAACTTAGGAACACCCTAGTTTTACTGGTACTAGTACTAGCTCCAATATTCATTGTAGTTCTGGTAATTACTCAAGTGAAATATATACCAAAAATAGTACTGGTAACTTATTAAGGGTGTGAAGTTGTGGTACAGATTTCGTCATGTTGCTCAGTAACCAACATAGTTTGGCACCAAATTTATGTAAAATGAATAGGCCGGTCAAATTGCTAGTACAATTCTTATTAATATGATATGATTGGTACCACAAACCGGATCCAAATTTACTGCGATTCTTAGGTGTCAACAGTGTTTCCAAAATAGCTGTTTTTTCAAATTCAAATGTTGAATTGTTTTGAGATTCGTGTACAGAAAAATAAGCTATTTCGAAATACGTGCACAGAAAATATTAGACGGCTGAATTTGGAAAAACAAGAATTTTAGAAACACTGTTCCTCAGCTTTGGATCGCAGCAGATGTGAATCCCCACATGACTTTCAACTCACAAAATATTATCTTGATAAATTTAATTTCAAAATCTATCATATTGAATTCAAACAACGAATTCAAACAATTTTTTTTTTTTTAGTAAAGATTGGATGGTCAAACCACCAAACTATTTAATATCCACAAACGATTGTCTTTCCAAATTTCACACCCGCAATTTCTTACACAGAAAATATTGTTTTTGTCACTAGATTAAAAACTGATTTTCATGAATCCAAATTATTTAAACCGATCTACCAAGTAGCGCTGATCTGGTAATCTCTTAGAACTTCCGATATTTTGCTTATATTAGCTTAAATGTTGTTATATATTTGTTGGTTGTTTCGGATATAGTTAACTTTTTTGTAATGTTTTTTAGGGCTTAGTTTTGCGTACCGGCTATTTGGTACCGGTATCGTAACGAACTACTTAGTTTCAATAGAAATTGGTGAACTTGGTCCCCTTGTATATACAAAAAATAATAATTTAAACACACTATGTACCGAAATTTTTATAAATATACAAAATAAAAAATATATTTAACAATCTATACATTTTTCGGGGAGAATTCAAAAAATATCCATACCGATGACAGGATCAGCGGTTTTAGGACCCAGAACCGATCACACGTTCGTCGGTTTCAAAAAGGTAGAACCGATGATAATGTCATCGGTTTAAGCCAAGCACGATTTTTGATGCTTTTTGCACACGTTTTGAAACAACGAACGACTCAGATTAAAACACTGTTTGTAATCATTACAAAGTTGCGCAAACAGTGAAATCAAATGAGATATTTTTTGTTAAATTTTTATTTTTTCAAAAATAGAAAGACCATAATATTTTATGTATTTACCTAGAAGTGACTTTTGAACCGGGATCAATAATTCAGATTCAAAGTATTTTTATTTTTTTTAATAACACACAAAGAAATATTTTAATTTTTCTTACAGCCATGAAAAATCGGATCTGAAAAATATTGATCCGGATTATTTGTTTAAGTCTTTCTAATAAATCAAATTATATGGTATTCTATCTAATTTAAAAAAATATATAAAAATATTTCTAATATTTTAATTAAAAAAAATAAATTATAACATTTTCTAATTAAATAAAAAAATGAAAAATTATTTTAAATAAAAAATATCTAAATGGATGTCATCAAATTAGATATGTTTTTATTTAAAATAACTTTTCATTTTTTTATTTAATTAGAAAATGTTATAATTTTTTTTATTAAAATATTAGAAATATTTTTATATATTTTTTTAAATTAGATAGAATACCATATAATTTGATTTATTAGAAAGACTTAAACAAATAACCCGGATCTTTTTTCAGATTCGATTTTTCATGGCTGTAAGAAAAATTAAAATATTTCTTTGTGTGTTATTAGAAAAAAATAAAAATGCTTTGAATCTGAATTATTGATCCCGGTTCAAAAGTCACTTCTAGGTAAATATAGAAAATATTATGGTCTTTCTATTTTTGAAAAAATAAAAATTTAACAAAAATATCTCATTTGATTTAACTGTTTGCGCAACTTTGTAATGATTACAAACAGTGTTTTAATCTGAGTCGTTCGTTGTTTCAAAAAGTGTGCAGAAAGCATAAAAAATCGTGCTTGGCTTAAACCGATGACATTGTCATCGGTTCTACCTTTCTGAAACCGATGAACGTGTGATCGGTTATGGGTCCTAAAACCACTGACCCTGTCATCAGTATGGATATTTTTTGAATTCTCTCTGAAAAATGTATAGATTGTTAAATATATTTTTGATTTTGGATATTTATAAAAATTTTGGCACTATGTACATAATATTTGTAAATTATAACAATTTATGTGATTGTTTGCTAGACTTTGGATTTGATTGAATTAGTTGTCAATTTATTTGACAAGTATCTGTTATCTATACGTTACATGTTAACCTTCACAGATAGGCTAGTACACGGGAGAGGGCAGAGTGATAAAAACGTGTTGTGTCGTATTGTCACTAACACGCTGTGATATAAAAAAAAAAGGCTAAGTAAGATTAACTTTCAACAAATATGGATATGGATAAAAAAAACACTCATGTCATATCCATTAACAAAAAGTAAATATTACAATTTTTTATTCCCTTAATTTTAATTTAATTTTTAGCTCAACGCTGGTTCAAAAATATATATTATTCAATAACCTTGAATTATCTATTTTGATTTTGTTCCAGAAAACATTTACATCAACATCAAGTTAGTTGTATATTCCCATATACCCCTCAAAAAAGTTATTTTCTTTTAGTAATGAGAAGATTTAAAAATTTGTACAGGATTTTTCTTTTTTTCTCTGTTGCAGTCGGTGGTAAGAACTGTGACAAAAGCAATCATTTGTTCTCCAGTTATATTAATTGTCATGTGACTGCCACATGGTAGTACAGGATAAGATATTAATGAGTACGAAATTTTACAAATTAATTTATAAAAAAAAATACACAAATGCACATAATTAGTGGCCCAATGTGCAAATTAAAATGGCTGTTCAATTGTATTATGAAAGGAAACAAATCTGCTGTGATTCTTTGGAATTGCAGGTCCCTGCTTGTCCAAATCAAACCATTCATTTGTTTCGAGATTCGTATATAAAAATCAACTGCTTTGAGATTCGTGCATTTGAAAAAAATGAATGGTTTGATCTGAACAAGCAGGAACCCTGCGATTCCAAAGAATCGCAGCAAATTTATTTCCATTATGAAAACAATTGTAGGAAAGTTTATTTTATCTTGAAGAATTAATGTCATTGAACATTATTGTATGAGCTTTAATAAAATTAATATACTAAAGGAAACATTTACAAGTAATCAATTGGCATTGTATTCTAATTTTGTTTTCTCAAACCAATCCTATAAAAGAAGGATAAAACAATTACACTATTGGGTACTTACAGATCCTAAGCTCAATATACAAGAAAAAATTGAAAAAAAAAAAACAATCCGAAAGGACTCTCAGATAAACTAGAAGTTGCAAGTACATTATTCTTAATTGTTATCAACAAGAGCTACTTTTCATCAATGAAAAAAAAAAAAAAATTTCAAACCTCATCATTTTCCACGCCTTGGGATTTAAACAAACACTCACAAAAAGAGCATAGGGAGGATAAAAATAAATCTAGTACCTCTATTTTACATGTCAACACCGCTAAACTATGTTACCCGATACTCCACTTAAGGTCCCGTACCTGTACTAGGTGTTTATTGGATACAGGTACGCATCCAATACAACTTCAATATGTGTCAGATTATCAACATACGTGGCGTATCTTTGACCTCCGATACGGTCGCCGACCCTCTCCGCTCGGATATGGAGTCGATACTCCAGCAGACGCTTCATATTTCTCCTGTGAGCCATACGTGGACCGGACTGTTCTCTCCATTTCATTTATCAGTGCACCGTGAGTTGTGAACTGCACGTAGACTGCTGAATTGAGCAAAAATTGATGCCAACAGAGGGAATCAAATCTGAAAATTGTGTTAATGCAACAATCTCTTTACCACTATATTCTCAATTTTGTTGTTATAATACACTAGCTATTATATTTAACTTACACAATTTTTTTTTATCTATGTTTTTTAATATTGAATTTATGTAGTACAAGTATTAAATTAAATAATATAATCGATACGATATCCGTATCCGTATCCGTATCTATGCAACATAGCGGCTAAACCATGCAATAAAAGATAATAAAAACAACAACGATACACCTGTTTAAGATGGACATCAAGTTGTATTGCACAAACTGGTGCACAATTACATTTGTTATATATTTTTAATTTCATTATTTGTGGATAATATTATGTTGTCAACACGGGTCTTCTAACTTAAAAAAAAAATCAAGGGGAGAAAGGTAAAGACAATAAAATATATATGAGGATCCATAATCTATTTCTACTCCCTTTATGAAAGTCTAAGTAGTGGTGCAAACATATGTATATGTTTTTATTTTTTGGATACAGATATATATTAGATATTTGACAGATACAGATATGAATCAGAAATTATACTAATTGGATATTTGTCAATTAATATATATTAAGTTATAGGGTATATATATCTACTATCTGGATACATATAATTTAAATTTAAATTCATATTTGTATCCGTATCTAATTTTCAGATACGGATAATGTCCAATAAGTTTGCACCCCCTAGATCTAAGTGGATGAGCTGCTAGGGACATAAGAAAAGTCAAGTTGTGGGTGGATATGTCACAACATGACTCGGTTCTGTCACAGTATGTGTGTCGATTATGTGATGTGATTTGTGTATTATGTGTCGTGATCATTTGCATAACATGACTATTTTTTGAAAAATTGACACGGCACAATACGTGAATTTTTCTGGTCAAGGCATGACACGTGGTCACACGAGTTATGTGTGATCATGACCGCTAGATCTTAATTTAATGATGATTTTTGAATAAATTTTCGAAAAAATAGTTAAAACTTAAAAGTGACCAAACATGACAAATATGATTGCTTATAACATGACTAACGTATCGTGACTATCCATCTTAATTTGATCACGGGACGGCACAATAGATAAAAATATAACTTGATAACGACATTTTATGGGCTTATGGCACAAGGCCCAAGTCATGACGCAACTAGTTACATCACCATACATATTTACATCCCTTTGAACTGCCATTCAACACCTATAATTTAAAGAATTCGGATACTGTTAATATTAACAGTCTATTTAGAATTTGAAATTTCTCAATGGTGAATTTAATTATATCTCAATTTTTTTTTTCTTATTTAAAGAAAAGAAGCAAGTAGTAGACGTAAGTTGTTGGTATAATTTATCTTTTAGGCTAAAACAATGAACCATATGGTCTAACAAGAAGCGGAGCTAAAGAAATTGTGATTTGTAGGCTGAAATTTTTTAGTGTGGTGTAATTTCATTTTTTTTTCTACTATAAGAAAGTCGAAAAACATCAATGCATGAAAAATATTTATAAAATTTTAAGAAACAGAATTATAAAATTTTAATTTATAGCGGGATTCAGGTCTCTTTTTCCTCACTGTCATCGCTCCTTATTCTAACAGCAACACAAGTTTATTCGGCATAAAAAGTATTCCAAGAACTACAACTAACAAAAAAAAGGCACATACATTACGTGGGTGTGTTTGGATGAGTGAAAAATTATCATTAACTTGGATTAACACTATTTCGAGCTATTATTTTTTGTTTGGGTCTGTTTAGACTAGCAAATATGTACTATTCTTTGTTTGTTTTTTTTGTGAATTTTTTCACTATTCTACTAATAAAAAATATATATTAAATTAGCTATTATTCTCAATTTTGAAATTAGCTTTATTTTTGCTCTATTTCTTGATTCATCCAAACGTCCCGACTAAGGGCCTGTTTGGCCTCCCTCAAGGAATGGGAATGGATATATGAACAGGCCCAATTTGAACTACGATTTACTGTTCACGTGGAAAAAAAAATTAAGTTAGATTGAATTTTTTTTCTCTCACGTAAACAGTAAATCGCACGAACAGGCTCCTAAGTGAAGTGAAAAAAATTCATGGTAATTTTTGTCTATTGCTTGAGATCTGGCTGTTTAGTTAAGTTTTTTTTTTATGTTTCCATTGAATCAGGTGATTTGACATCATTGTATATTAGCCAGGCAGAGGTGCAGAGCAGCCAGAGCATTAATTGGGCCAAATTACAAATTGGTAGTTCCAACTTCCAATAGAGGCATTAGAACAGACCCATAAAAGTAGAACCTAGAGATGTAGGTCTTAAGTTTCAGACTTAACTAAACAAAAAATAATTGCATGGTTACACACACATGCATCTGTTAATGTAAAGACAAAAACTAGTATTATTTAGGGTTAATTTAAAAAATCTAAACTAGGCCTAAATATGGCCTCATGTTGTATGGCCTGGTCCTGGTGCTATTCATAGCTAACCTAATACCAGATTCTTTCTCTCTGAACCAAATTTTGACCAGAGTTCAGAAACAGTAAAGACTTCTCTGGTTAGTTCAAATCAGTTCTCATTGGTTACTTAAATCACTTACTTTTGAGCTTAAAAGCCTATGTAGAGGTTATATTAATTTAAATTCTATGATAGACCTAAAAGTATGACACGCTTTGCAAGGTTCTGTCATAAAAAAATTATGGTAAGATATGGTCCTAGTATGTATATAAAAATTGTATTTATTAATTCATGTAAATAGATATGACTTGAGAGTTGCAATTTTTTTCCTTGAAAGTTGTAATTTTGTCTTCTGCTACAAAATTTTGTCAATTTAAAATTATGCTTATTATAGGTGACAAATTTTTTCTTTCTTTCTTTTTTTCAATAAAAAGGGGAAATTTGGCAGTTTCTTTTAACCAATTGTGGATATCAATTTAATTTTGATGCAAAATGACCAATGCAATGTTGAAGGTAGCTTTTCTCCTAGGTTAAGAATTCTTCTTGGATGTGTTTTGAATGCTGATAAGGGATTAGGGCTAATCCAAAAAAAAATTCTGTAAAATTCTAAAAATAAAACAAATTTTAGCACAGTTTTTGTAGAAATTTGATATGCAGCAGAAATGTTAGTATTGTTAGTATTTTGAAACAAAATGAAACGAGGCAAAACACTATCTACATCCTATCAACTCAAATGAGTTTCTAAATAACTGTTAACTATGTTTTAGAAATGAAGGTTTCTAAAGTTTTTAACTCTCACATCTCTGAAATTAATTTTAGAATTTCTATTAAGCCACGTCAGCAGTAAATTAAAAATGAGAAATAATTTGAGTCAATCATGTAGTGTGGAGTTCATAAACAATTTATTAATAAAAACCTTTCCTGCATAGTTTCTAAATAAGAAACTCTCTCACATCTCTGAAATTGAATTAGAAACTACCACATCATATTAAAAATTCTCATAATATCAGAGATATAGATTCTCGACATCACAAAACACTAACAGTGCTAGCGTTTCACAAATTGCCTATAAAACACTGAGTGAAACTCTATTTCAAAAAAATTAGTATGGCAAAATGCTGTCTTTGCTTTCGTTTCACCATGTATGTTTCTGATTTGATGTAACAAATTTTTTTTTAATTCTAGACTTTCATGCATTATTTGTGAAACACCGCTGAAACTCTACAAACAAGAACAACAAATTCTTTAGTCTCAAACAAATTGAAATAGGTAAGAAATGAAACTCAATGAGAATTTCATTTTCATAAAAAAACTGTAATTTATGTTGGCTTGCCACGTCTATCACAACCCGCCTGTATGTTGTGTAGTTTCTACACATGTGGAGTTACACTCGTTTCAAAAAAATTAATATGACGAAACATTATCATGCTAACGTTTTGTAATTTACATTTCTGATTTATTAGTGTCACAACTATATTTTGTTTTTTAAATATACAATGGTAAAAAAATGTTAGGATCTAAGATGATGGGGTTTTCTGATATGCATTGATTTGTTACAAGCTGATAATGGGTTAGATAAGGGTTTGTTGCAGAAATGCAGAGCTTGTTTTGGTTTTGTGTGCGTTTATTTGTTACTGAAATGCAGAGCTTGTTTTGGTTTTGTGTGCTTGTAAGGATTGGTAGTTGCTCAATCTGTGTTCTGTTTCTCAGAAAATAAACATATTTTTTTTTTCTGCTGCTTTACTTAAATGCAGTGATGCTGATGCACCGCTTCAATTAGTATTTATGTGTTACATTTTCTTATTTTTAATGTTTTGACAAAGGACCCGGATAACTATCCCCCCAGTGCCATCCCCCCAATTTCCCCCCACTAAAATCCAAAAATAGTTAGTTACTGAAATTTTGTTATTTAATATTTCATTCAGTATTTATCTTAAGACGTCTCTGTATTTACACTACACTGTAAAAGTATTTTACTATGTTGATTGAAGTATTTAACCATAATAATCCAGCGGTGAAAAAGGCTATCCCCGCCAGATATGAATAAATTTTTTGTTAGCGTCCCTGCACCACCACTCAAACAGATTGGCCCAAGGTTTAAAACTTGAATTTAAACAGTATGGCCCAAAAATATCGATTGCGTCTGTTGATGGTGTAACTACGAAACATTGCGTTTGTTCAGAAAGAGAGGAGTGAATAAACGGTGCTAACTTAGTTAAATACATCTGAGAGAGAGGAGTGAATAACAACAATGTCAGGAATCCAAAATCAAATTTCCCAAGTGAAAGAAGAAGTGGACGAAGAAGTGATGGTTGCACCGTATTTAACCATATTACATTCGGTTAATTTAACCATGTCGCTTTAGGATACTTTGTTTAAGACATTACAATATTTAACCATATTACATTCGGGTAATTTACCTAACGGTACCCTACAATATTTAACCTAACACATTAATGTATTTTTCTTAAGACATTACAGTATTTATCCTAGTACAGTGGGGTCTTTGACATAATAAATGAACATTCAAATAGAAATGATATCTTATAATATTTAACCTAATACATTCATGTATTTCACTTAATACATTAATGTATTTAACCTGATTACATTCAATTATTTAACCTAACAAGTGTTGGCCAATTCAATAATGATGTAGTACAGTACTTAACCTAATACATCCGTGAATTTTATCTTATACACTACAGTATTTAACCTCATTACATTGATGTGTTTGCCATGATAAATGTTCATTAAATTAAAAATAATATCCTACAGTATTTAACCTAACACATTGATGTATTTTGCTTAAGACATTGCAGTATTTAACCTAAAAACATTCAGTTATTTAACCTATAGTAATTAACCTAATACATTACAGTATTTAACTTAAAATTTTACAGTATTTAACCTCATGGGAGAAAGTAAATCATGTATTTTATCACCAGAATGGATCAAAACAACAAGTTCATAAAAAAACAAGTATATAAATTGTCATAAAAAAGCAAGTATATAAACAAGTTCATAAAAAAACAAATATATAAACAAGTTCATAAAAAAAGCAAGTATTTCATCTTCACAAACAAAAACAGATCAAAGTGATTAGATGAATTCACAATACAATATATAAATTGTCAGAAAATGAACAAATTTGAACTTGTTCTCAGAATAAATCCAATCATAGTCTAGAAAATAAGCAAATAGCAAAGTCCAATAACAAATTGTCATATCGCCTGACATCATACCTATCACTGGACCTCATAACAACGGAATGAGATATCGCCTTTTCTGATGGTATCGCTGGACGTGATCTCCGGCCAATTTTGAGAAATTCACTGAATTAATCAACGATTTAGTGAGATATCGTATGAAATACAGTGAATTGGACTGGAATAAATTGAATCCAAAAACAAATTATGGAATCGCCTTGGAAGAGAAGACAAGCGTGGAAGGAGAAGAGCAGTGTGGAAGGAGAAGACAAGCGTGAGATGAGAAGACAGAAACGGCGGCAGGATATATGATATTTCAAAATTTGAAGGATGCAACGATTGGGGATTTTAATTAATTTAAAATTATGTTAATATCGTTATATAAGTTAGTTAGCGGGGATCCGTTGAATTTAATGGCGCTGGGGGATAAAGCGGGGATGGAGACGGGGAGTTCAGTATAATTATTCTTTGACAAAAATATGATATTCTTCTTTCCAAACAAAAGTACATGTTCCAATTTCCAACTTCCAAGCAAAGCATGTTCATAACTGTTTCATTTTTTTTTCATGATGTATGATATAACGCAACTATTTAATTTATCATGAAAACCAGCTTAAACCGGTGGATGGTTCTCAAAAAATTATAGAACAGTTTGGAACGGATTTGTCAAATTTATTTTTGATCTCGCAATCTAAAGAGCAATTTTTCGAAATCATATATAGCCGTTGAAGTTAACCAATGTTAGTGTATTTTCATCCCACCTGTAAAACAATTGGAACTATTAATTTGACAATTGCAATCACAACTGTAAAAATAGTGGAACTTGTTAAATTAATGATCTTTCTTAAAACTTCAAGCTGTTGAAATTGAAAATTATAGAAATGTAAATCTTAATTTTTTTAAGGTTATTAATTTTAAATACCTACTAACAATATACTAATTCCACTGATAAAAAATGTAATCACAACAAGTCAAATAATTCTAATTTTTATATCTACTCTTTTATTCTCACAAATTTCTCTAAGTTCCTCTAATCTCTCATCCTACTTATATGAACTATTAATGATCCTATTACTTTAATATCCATCTCTCTTCATGACCGGATATATTTTTTTCAACTTTCGTCACGCTCCAACTAGCGGATCTGCTCACAGTCCCGTTCCAAACTTTGACGATAACGCTCTCTCAGCTCCGATCAGTTCGACTCGGCTTCTTGTCCTCTCTCTCATTCTCCTCTTTGCTCGAATGGAGGGCGCGCGCGCGGGGGTGGAGGGGGGGGGGGGCGAGGAGGAGGATGGCAGCAGCTATAGTTTCGAAATTTTAGAATCACTCGCTGAGTGCAGTTCTTTCGTTGGATCGTAAATCTTAAACTTAATAATTACAAAGTACAACTAAAATTACAAAAATATAAATTATATAAAAAAATTATTAAGATTTTTTTATTATTAAAATTACAAATATGATCTAGAAATAATTCAACTTTTACAATTTGAAGTTTATTGATATTTAAAACCTACTTACAATATACTAAGGTTGTGTTTGGATAGACTGATAATAGAGCTATTCTCATAATAGCTGTACTATTCTTAGAACAAACTCATCCAAACGACATATAGCTTTTTAGAATAGCTCAGGAACAGCTCTATTCTGCTATTCCACAGAAATGTTGGGTTAGCTCAGGTACAACCCATAGTTTCATTATTTTGTTCATTCCCTCCATCACTATTCCAAACAACATTTCTACTAATCCGGAACAGTCCAAATTAGTACTATTCTCAAACAACTTGGATTAGCACTGTTCTCAAGCACTAATCCAAAAATCACTATTCTTGCACTATTCCTTAGGGTATGTTTGGATGCACAAGAATAACCACTGTTTCCGGAATAGCATTGCTATTCGGAACAGGGTGCATCCAAACGACTTTAGAGCTATTCGGAATAGCTACTGTTTTTAGAATAGCGTTGCTATTCGCTATTCTTACAAAAACATGGAATAGCATTTGTTCATTTCAATATTAATACTAATCTAATATTTAAACTAATATTATATTACATTTAATATTTAAATTAATATTATATTGTATTATATTTAATCTAATATTTTATTTAATACTAATATAATATTTAAAATAATATTATGTTACATTTTAATATTTAAATTAATATTATATTATATTATATTTAATCTAATATTTTATTTAATACTAATCTAATATTTAAAATAATATTATATTACATTTAATAATTAAATTAATATTATATTGTATTATATTTTAACTAATATTTTATTCAATACTAATCTAATATTTAAAATAATATTATATTACATTTAATCTAATATTTTATTTAATACTAATCTAATTTTTAAATTAATATTATATTACATTAATATTTAAACTAATATTATATTACATTTAATATTTAAACTAATATTATATTATATTTAATCTAATATTATATTATATTTAATCTAATATTTTATTTAATACTAATCTAATTTTTAAATTAATATTATATTACATTAATATTTAAACTAATATTATATTATATTTAAGCTAATATTATATTATATTTAATCTAATATTTTATTAATACTAATCTAATATTTAAAATAATATTATATTACATTCAATATTTAAACGAATATTATATTACATTAATCTAATATTTTATTTAATACTAATCTAATATTTAAAATAATATTATATTACATTTAATAATTAAATTAATATTACATTGTATTATATTTAAACTAATATTTTATTCAATAGTAATCTAATATTTAAAATAATATTATATCACATTTAATCTAATATTTTATTTAATACTAATCTAATTTTTAAATTAATATTATATTACATTAATATTTAAACTAATATTATATTACATTTAATATTTAAAATAATATTATATTACATTTAATATTTAAAATAATATTATATTACATTTAATATTTAAACTAATATTATATTATATTTAATCTAAAATTATATTATATTTAATCTAATATTTTATTAATACTAATCTAATATTTAAAATAATATTATATTATATTTAATATTTAAACTAATATTATATTATATTTAATATTTAAACTAATATTATAATATTTTATTTAATACTAATCTAATATTTAAAATAATATTATATTACATTTAATATTTGAATTAATATTATATTGTATTATATTTAATCTTACATATAAATTATTAAACAGTAGCTATTCCCTCCAAACTCTATTCCAAATATGCAATCCAAACAACTTTTTCACTGTTCTGAATAGCACTGTTCTTAAACAGTAGCTATTCTTATTTACTATTCTAAACAGTAGCTATTCTAGCTATTCTTGAGTGCATCCAAACGTACCCTATATGATCCAAACGCACCACAAAGCACACTAAAATTAAAGTGGTTCTTTTGCTGGACCGTAAATCTTAAACTTAGTAATTACAAAGCACACTAAAATTAAAAAAATATCAAATTTTATTAAGATTTTTTTTTATTAAAATTACCGATATGATGTATAAAAATAATAATTCAACTTTTACAATTTGAAATATTCTTATACCTTTTAGACTAAAATTGAATCATTCAATGAACTAGGGGTGTTCATTAGGTTTGGTTTAATCGGTTTTGGACCGAACCGAATTAGATCGGTTCAAACGGTTCGGTTTTTTTAGTTTAATAGTTCAGTTCGGTTAGGTTTGAAAATTTCAAAACCAAAATAACCGAACCGACCAAACTTTTATATATTATGAATTTGGTCCGGACTGCCCCGGCTTATTTCTTAATACCCCGATTTATTTCTTAATCAATTGGTTTAAATACTTCGGTTTATTTCTTAATATACTGATTTATTTCTTAATACTCCGATTTATTTCTTAATAAACTTTAGTTTATTACAAAACAATTGCTTTAAATAAAAAAATTAATATATTTTGATTTAAACTGAAAAAACTGAAATAAAATTTTGATTCAGTTCGATTCAGTTACAATACTAAATCAGCTCAGTTCAGTTCTATTTTTTAAATTAAATTATAACTTTAATTTGACTAATTCAACCGAACCGATGAACACCCTTACAATGAACAATCTTCTGTCTATCACTCTATCTCAATCCACCCGTGCTACACAATCCTCTTTCCATTTCCTTTTTTGGATTTCTTTTGGGCACTTGCTGTCTGTCCCAAATCCCTGCCAAAAAAAATAAAGTAAAGAATGAACCTAAAAATGCCAAAAGACAAGCCGACCTTTTATTGGGCTTGTCATTTCCTTGCCTGATTGCCTTACATCAGTCCCTTTCATACAAGATACACTAGGCCTTGCACAAAAAAAAAGCTACACCAATAGATGCATGTGTTGCATTGCATGATGTCAGATTGTCAGTAGCTAATAACCTACCATGTATACATCTATTGATAATTGATGTATACATTATACATACATCATTTAAATTACAGAATTGCCCTTCTGATATATGCACCAGAACCACTAATATAACTCTCCAAGCAAGAACTAGCCACATATATATTCATATTAAATTTCCCTTCAGATATACAACTGTATTGTTAATTGTTATTATATATTGGTCTAGTTACCAAGTCACCAAATCATATTATATTATTGAGCTTACAGATGACACTCTGATATATGCATCAATGCATCATGCATGCACTTCAAAGGAAAACCACATATATCTTTGAGATATTTATCAAAGCAAAAAGCTTGCTCATACCGTTTTGTGGTATATACACACACATATGTAGGGCTGCACAAAAAATTCGTAGTTCATAATTTGATTTGAGTTTGATTCGAAAAATTTCGTAAAAATTTTGATTCGAAATAGTTTGAAATTAATTCAAACCAAACTTAAACTGAATCTGATTCGTTTGAAATAGGTTTGCGAACTATTCTAGTTCGAATATCAAAATAACGTAAACCGTTGATTTCCACTAATGACTTAAAAGTTAAAACATAAAGCCTCCCAGCTATAGGTCATAATTCATAAGTCTTAACTCTCGCTCTCAGTTTTGAAACCCTAGACGACTTTTATCTCTCGATCTCAGTAACTCCGATCACTCTTTCTTGTTATAAAAGAATTCGTAAAATATTCAAAATTCAGTTTGTAAAAAGTTTAATTTAAAATTAATTCAAATCAATTTTAGTTTGAATTCGTGAGTTCAATTCAAATTCGTTCGCAGCCCTTGACTTATGTATACTTTTTTTACCTGAAGTAGAGATTTGGGCTTCACAGACTTTGACCTTTATTTTTTGCTTTTTTGTAGACTTAGTTAACGACAAACTCTGATTCTTTCTCTCTCTATAAATCAAACACGCATACACATACGCATTTAATGCTTGCGTTGATCAGACTATCAAAGTCAGGGTAAGGGTGTGAGAAATTTATTATTATTATTTTTTACTTGAGAAGTGTTATTCAAAGAAATGAGAAGTGGAGCTAGCCTAATTTTGGTGTTCCAAGGGAAGCTACAAAAAGGTTAAATGGGGGCTATTGTGCCCCATTTGGGTAGTAGGTCTGACATGGAGATAAAAAAAAAAAAAAAATTTTTAGGAGAAACCCGTAGGTGGAGATAAAAATATTGCTTTGGTTTGTGCATCAAGTCATGCATGTTTTTCGGTTCATCTTTTTTGTTTTTATTTCATTTTTACCCATTTTACACGGGAGAGGAGGGTGTCCGATGCCCATCGGACCAGAGTCTGTTCGATGGGTGTCTGATGCCATCCGATTCACTTCAAGATCTGTGCGTATTATTTTAATATCCGTGCTATTTGCTTTAATATATGTGCGCACATATTTTGAGTAGATCGGATGGTATCGGACACCCATCGAACTCTGTTCTGGTCCGATGGGCATCGGACACCCTCCTCTCGTATTTTACACAAGACCGTTGCCCTTTCTTTGTTTTTTTTCTTGAAAGATGTTTCGGTTCAGTCCCTTGCGCTCTTTGATAAAAGTAGCAATTTTGAATGCTTTATATGAAACTTCATCATCATATCATGTGTGTAGTGTGTACACAATTTAATTTGCACTTTATATGCAAGTAAATGAGATTAACAGTTGTGTAATTTTAATTTCATCCGGATTTTTATTATTATTTATGAGGAGGGTTGTGGTTACAACAAAATAGAACATTTTTTTTTAATGTTTATATATTAGACTTTAAAATCCAAACATCGAGTTTAAATAATTGATCTTCTTTTTTTCACTTTTTTTAGTTCTGTTTTATTGACATTTTGGTGACATGGTTAAAGATAAGTTAGGAAATTTGGTTAGTGTTTTTTTTTTATCAAGGTATTGGAAATTGATAAATTAGATGGAGCCACTATGTGTTTGATTTCAAAGGTGATTGATACAATTATTATTAGTAGTATAGGGCTGTTAATATAATTAAATGTAGTTTTTAAACTACAATTACACCTATAGCTACTTGACTTGCTATTGTGATGTTCAATCAATGCCTCTCTTATAAAAATAGAGTCATTTTGATAATATAAATTGTGTTCATGAGATTGTTCACAAAACCAAAGTAACTATAATTAAAGGGATTTTATTTAAAATTTGATTTTGAAGCTTGATCTCTTTTTTAATGCAAAATAAATCTAAGACAGTGATCCTCTTTCACCTTTTCTCTCTAATTTAATAAGTAGTTAAGTACACATGTTTTTAGCAAAATTCTTCTTATGGCCAAGTATAGTTGGGTTTTAGGGATGTAGTCATTTAGGTGATTTCAACCATAATAGTAACATCCTGAATAATTTATACTTTGTGGATGATATTTTCCATTCTTTTAATAACTAATCTAATTTTTTTTATATATATTAGGGTTTTAGTAATTGACATAGTAATTTTTTTAAATATTTTTAGGGGTTGTTAATATATATTTTTTATATATCTTTGCTAATGACATTCTCTTCTCCTTAGTAGGTGAGGATAGAGTATATTGAAAATCTTTTAGCACTTAAAATTAATCTTGCTAAATGTAAAATAGGGACTTTCAATCGATGAAGGAGAAATATGTAAAATAGCAAATATTTAGGTGGAAGATAACACAATTATCTAATATGATATGATCAATGGAATATTTTGATTGAAACTATTGGGAAATAAGCGCAAAGTTTGAAAAAAAAATTCTATTACATGAGAGAAATTGGAAGTTCAAAATTTAACTAGAGATCTCTTATGTATATTTAAAGTTTAAAAACTCCGTCTTCATGTCTATCTGAAAAGAAAAAACTCACCATCAATTGTTGAAATTTGGCAGGGGTTTCTAATAGGGGAAATTTTATATATACCCCTCAAAAATTTTGAAATTACGTATTTTCTCTTGTAAAGTTCGTAATATCATGTTTACTCTTCTAAATTTCAAAAACTCACAGATTTACCTAATTTATTGTTTTCTTAATTAAAACTTATTTTAAATTTATAAGTACTCATTTTATCCTTTATATAAAAAAAATACAGCATGTGAAGGGGTTAAAATGGTATAAATAATATTTGATATATATTCTAAAAATTAGATGTGCATATCCAATATCCGAATATCCGTATGGAATAAGGATATGAATATTGATATGGTTTTACATTTCAATTATCCATATCCGAATAGTAGATATATAACATATATTTTAATAGATGTTAAGAAAAAAAAATTATGTTATTCACCATTATAATTAGATAAATATTATGAACTTAGTATTTTTTAATAATTTTTAATAAATATCCGATCCGATCTGTATCCAGATCCATCTAATATCCTCTCTGTACATATCTGTATCTGGAGAAAAAAAGAAGATATGGATATGATTTTACCACTATCCGCTCCATTTTCACCCCTATGAAAGGATCTTGTTTGCCAGTGTGAGGAAAAACAGTTCATTTCTCTATTTTTGAAGAAAAATGAATCCTTTGTTCTTGCAAACATGTTAATTAGAAGACTGACAATTCCTTACACATGCTACATATTTGTTTAATGAGAGTAAAATAAGAACTTCATAAATTTAAAATGAGTTTTAATAGAAGAAAAAAAAATACAAAATTAAGTAAATTTGTGAGTTCTTAAAATTTTAAAAATTAAATATAATACTATAATTTTTAAAAGAAAAAATACGTAATTTTTGTACCGCGAGTCGCATATAGACTCTGAATTAGGAAACAATTTCGTTTTCTTCTTACAATGAGTTTCATTATCTAATGATATAGACACAAAAGAATAATAGTACACGAAAATATCTTGATATTCTTCTTTCCTGTATCAATTACGAGTTTTTTCCGAATTGATCTCGAACGAACTACGAGCTATGAATATTTCTACCAACCCTACATCCGACTAAAGAAAGCGAACTTTAAAATAATATAGGGTCTGTTTAAACATGCTAAGAACATCAGGTTAATTAGAGAATGTGAGATATACACATACAAACATACAGAAATACACACACACATATATAGAGTTAGGCTATTGTATATTGCAATGTATGTGCTCTCTTGTACATTGCACTATAAATCGTCGTATTCAAAATTCAAATAACTGATCCAAATTGTTCAATTTGTTATCTATATTAATATGTGTTTGCAGACCAAATTTTACATTTTTTTTGGAAATTTTTCACTGTTTTTTAGATTTATTGAAAATCGTTGTTTTTTTATGGTCCATATTGGTCTGAAAAACAACGATTTTCAATAAATATAAAAAAATAGTAAATAATTTCCAAAAAAATATAAAATTTGGTCTCCAGACACATATTAATATGGAGAACAAGTTGAACGTTAGGATTGGCTGTTTGGACTTTGAATCAGACAATTTATAGTCCGATATACAAGGTGGCTTATACATTGCAATGTACCGTAGCCCATCTCTATATATGTATATATATATGTATATGTATATATAGAGGTTGACTAATATCAAATCAGTTTTTCTTGAGATCCCGTTCAACCAAGTTGTTTTTCAATTTTTGAAGTCCAAAAAGTCGATCCAAACCGTTTGATGTGATCTCTATATTAAAATGTGACTGGAGACAAAATTTTACATTTTTTGGAATTTTTTTACTATTTATTAAGCCACTTTGAAAATTGCTGATCCAATGGTGGCTTCTGGTTTTACTGTTTGGTTAAGCCACCGTTGGATCAGCGTTTTTCAAAGTGGCTTAATAAATAGTAAAAAATCCCAAAAAAATGTAAAATTTTGTCACCAAGCACATTTTAATTTAGAGATCGCATCTAACGGTTTGGATCGACTTTTTGGATTTCAAAAATTGAAAAATAACTTGGTTGCACGGGACCTCAGGAACAACTGATTCGATATTAGCCAACCTCTCTCTCTCTCTCTATATATATATATATATATGAGGAGGGTTCAAACGCACCATTTTTTTGTGCTACACATTTTTTTTATCTTTGTTTTCAAAGTCCAAACAGTTGATCCGAGCCGCTCAACATGATCTTCATAATAAAATATGCTTGGAGACCGAATTTTATATTTTTAAAAATTTTTTTAGATAGGTACAAAATCACTGTTTTAAGAAGATTTTGGACCATTCGATAAAGTTATATTGTACCTATGTAAAAAAATAGTAAACAAAATCTAAAAATATAAAATTTGGTCTGCAAGCATATTTTATTATGAAGATCATTTTGAACGGTTCGGACCTTGAAAACAAAGATAAAGAATGTAGAGCATATTTAAGCACAAAATTACAGTGCATTTGAACCCTACTCTATCTATAATTTTATATATATATATATATATATATATATATATATATCGAGAGAGAGAGAGAGAGAGAGTGACTTATATGATTTCAGTAGCATATGGGCCGAAATGCTTACGGTCCAAATTTGAAATTTCAAAATCCAAAAAGTCGATCTGAACCGTTAGATGTGTTCTCCATATTGAAAAGTGCTTGGAGACCAAATTTTACATTTTTTGGAATTTTTTTGCTATTTATTAAGCCACTTTGAAAATCGCTGATCCAACGGTGGCTTAACCCAACAGTGCCACCGTTGGATCAACAATTTTCAAAGTGGTTTAATAAATAGCAAAAAAATTCCAAAAAATGTAAAATTTGGTCTCCAAGCACTTTTCAATATGTATAACACATCTAACGGTTCAGATCGACTTTTTAGATTTTGAAATTTCAAATTTGGACCGTAAGCACTTCGGCCCATATGCTACTGAAATCATATTAGTCACTATATATATATATATATCTCTATATACATATACATATACATATACATATACATATACATATACATATACATATACAGAGTCCGGCTAATGTCATAACGTTATAATTTCAGCCTAAGTTATAACGAGTCAGTTTTCGCGATTTCAGAGTCCGAACAGTCGATCCGAACCACTCAACATGATCTCCATATTAAAACGTGCTTGTAATTTTTGGAATTTTTTTACTATTTTTTTAGATAGGTACAAAATCACTGTTTTGGATGGTCCAGAATTATCTGAAAACAATGATTGTACCTATCTAAAAAAATAGTATAAAAATTCCAAAAATTATAAAATTTGGTCTCCAAGCACATTTTAATATGGAGATCATGTTGGATGGTTCGAATCAACAGTTCGGACTTTGAAATCGCGAAAACTGACTCGTTATAACTTAGGCTGAAATTATAACGTTATGACATTAGCCGGACTCAACACACACACACACACACACACACACACACACACACAGAGGGGGTTCCAATACCTTATGTTTTTCATACCTTATCATACCTCATTTTTATATCTTTATTTTCAAAGTTAAAACTATCGATTTGAACCGCTTAACGTGATATCCATACTAAAATATGCTCGGGGATGAAATTTTATAATTTTTGGAATTTTTTTATATTTTTTAAGATAGGTACAAAATCACTGTTTTTGGACCGTTCGATAACAGTGATTTTCAACCTACCAAATAGTAATTTTTTTTAAAAAATTATAAAATTTCATTCCCAGGTAGGGGTGAGTAAATCGCTCATAACTCGTAACTCGCTCATAACTCGCTCACTAAAAACTCGTTAAGAACTCGCTCATTAACA
Source organism: Carex arenaria (assembly GCA_964058825.1). Classification (NCBI taxonomy): domain Eukaryota; kingdom Viridiplantae; phylum Streptophyta; class Magnoliopsida; order Poales; family Cyperaceae; genus Carex; species Carex arenaria. The sequence continues at coordinate 686,614 of CAXKVW010000069.1, forward strand.
ACTCACTCATTAACGACTCGCTCATTAGCGCTCATTAACTAAATGAGCCGAGCATGAGCATACCCCAACTCGCTCATAACTCGCTCATTAAGAATATGCCACATCTAATCCTGCCATATTTAATCCCAATTTCTTAAATTAATATTAAAACTGAATAAATAAAAAATTCCAAACCTACTTATTACGCTCCAGAGTCCAGACTAAAGTTGAAATTAAAATTGCTCCAGCGGCCTAGTAAGTCTAAATTACTATACTTGTTGGCTTGTATTTTTTTTATTTATATAATTATGCAATACTGTTTCATGCTTGTTTTTTTTATTATTGTTTTAATAATATAAATTTGTAGATATGTCACAACTCACAAGAAGATAGCTCCGAGGATGTGACGTGGGACCAGTGAGACTGAGAACCGATAAGAAGATAGTTGTTTGATTTTGTTAAATTTGCTTATGGATAATTTTTGTTAAATTATGTAATGTTTAATTAGATTGGATTATGACAATTTGTTAAATTATATAAATGAAAATTAGTTTTTGAAAATTAGGTTTTGAATTCTTAAATTACTCATAATTCGTGACTCGCTCAGTTGCTCATAACTCGCTTATTAACAACCCGCTCATTAATAACTCGCTCATTAACAACTTGCTCATTAACAACTCGCTCATTAGCGCTCATTAACTAAATGAGCCGAGCATGAGCATACCCCAACTCGCTCATGCTCGCTCATTAATCAGCCCTGTTCCCAGGTATATTTTAGTATTGATATCACGTTAAGCGGTTCAGATCGATAGTTTGAAGTTTGAAAATAAAGATATATAAAATAATCTATGATGAGGTATGAAGTGGTATTAGAATCTTATATATATCAATATATGAATGAAAAATATAGCTGGTTCAAAGTTTCAACAACCGACAAGAAGCAGTGATGGAGAGAGCGAAAGATGAAATTTAAGGCAGATCGCACTCCAGATCTCTTTTCATCAAACCTTCCTTCCGTACAATAAATCATTTCGAGTCTTATTTAAAAGGTGCAATATTATAGAACTATGTTGCCTTTTTCATTTAATTCTGCAACTATGAACATACCTGTCATAGCTACTAGCTATGTACATCTTTACGGTCGAAATAGAACTGTCTGGATCCGCATCTGCTGCGATCCAAACTAATGAACAGTGCTCCTATAATTTCTGCTTTTCCAAATTTCAACTGTTGAATTGTTTTGAGATTCGTGTACAGAAAATAATATGTTTCGAGATACGTGCACAGAAAAAATTAGACGGCTAAATTTGAAAAAACAGAAATTGTAGGAACACTGTTCATTAGTTTTGGATAGCAGCAGATGTGAATCCGAACTGTCTAGCGTTACAGATATATGTCTTTAATTATTTGAGGGATCCGAATCTGTTGAAATTCTTGGTCATGAACAATGACCCTAAAATTCCTGAAATTCATGATCCAGCCATTGAATTATTTTGAGATGCGTGCACAGAAAAATCAGCTATTTTGATATGCGTGCATAGAAAAATTTGGACTGCTGAATCGTGAATTCCAGGGATTTCAGGGTTACTATTCATGCATTTTGGATTTCAACAGATCTGAAATCCAATTTGAGAGAACATGAATTTAAAATTTAAATATAGAAACTTTTTTTGTTGTAATAACAATGATATTAAATAATTGAGTGACTTGATCTTCAATTTTATTCAATTTTTTTTTTTTACGATCGAAATAGAAAGACTTTTAGGTACTTCCAGCACAGTCAAAATAATTGACATTTGTTTTTAAGGAAGCGTAGGGTTTTAAACGGGCATCATTCCGAAAATCGTTCGATTATTTTCGAGATTCATGCGAATAAGACGGTTTAAATCAAACATCGGACGGAATTCGGTCGGACGTCCAATGAAACCCTCATTGTGTGGTTTTTTTTTCTAAAAAAATTTACCTGCTTTTTTGGGCAGAGATATTATTTATCTTTGACAAATTTAGTAAATCTTAGTCAATGTACATTCTTTTACAAAAACTAAAATAAATTCCTACAATAATAAACCGCTAGTAATTCTTTTTTTGCATTAGAAAAGAGATGGGCACGCCCACTATTTAAAAAAAATGTCACAATATTGCTTTTTTCTGGAAATTACTGATGTTATATATAGAACCGTGGTTAAAACAAATAACCCGGATCCGAATCCGATATGCACCGAATCAAACTATATATGGGCCACCAGATCTGTTGGGCTTAATTTAAAAATTGGCAGCATCGATCGGTTTATTGAGGCCCAAATTTCTCCAACTTTTTTTTTCTTTTCATTTCCAGAAACTATAGCCTGCGGCCTGTGCATTCCAAGTACAAGTAGAACTGTAAAGATAATTTTTACAGCGGGAAAACTGGAGGAGACAGCTAAGGCAGAAACAACCACAGCAGATAAAAAGTTAACAGTCTCACATCTCTCACATGTAAAAAAACAAAGAAATGATGCTAACAAGCTAAAATAAAAAGAGAGAAAGGCTGAGAGGGAACAAGAACTTGCCTCCTCCTTTGTTGAGGCGTATACCTCTGTGCAAATCCGTAAAATTGTCTCTTCTATCAGAGATTTTGGATCAATTATATTCATTATTTTATGGAGCACCAAATAATATTTTTCAAAATAATATTTTTTATACCCTGAAAGGAAACAACTATGAATTAAAAGAAACTTTGTATAATTTTGTATCCTGATCTATTTTTTTTTTCATAAACGAAATATGCCTTTTGGTCTTTATTTCTTTGGAATAATTTTATATATTTTAATTCGGGGTTGATATATTTTTCAGTTCTTTCAAAATAGAATTTTACTTTAGTACATCAAATAATGAAATGTTTAATTTGTGTGTTTTTGAATTAGAAGTATCTTTGTATATCCTGGTATTGTTTTTGAAAAACGAAATATGTCTTTTGGTCCACTTTGGAATAATTTTCTATATTTTAATTTGTGGTTGATATTTTTTATTTTTCGGTCCTTGCAAAATAGAATTTTACTTTAGTACATCAAAATATACCAACTTGCCAAGCTTTTGCAACTAATAATGAAAGGATTATTTTGTATTTTTTTGAAAGGATTATCTCATATACCCAGAAAAGGAAACAGCTATGAATTAAAAGTAACTTATGTATGAGATTGTGTATACAAAGTTGTATATATATATCCTGTTATTTTTTTATAAATTAAATATGTTTTGGGTCCTAATTCTTTTGACATTTTTCCCGGTCCTTGCAAAATATAATTTTATTTTTGTACATCAAAATATATCACCTTTTTTTTATAAAAAAATGGTGAAATTTTGGGTATCAAAATACACCTATTTGCCAAGCTTTTGCAAATTGCAACTAATAGGATGGTTTTTTTTTTGTCCAAATGTATTTGGATAAAGTCTCATCCAAAGCCTCATCAAAACTGTCCGATCTACATCAAAATTCGTATAAACATTTAGATTCAAAGAACCATTTAAATTTATTAAATTTTAAATATGTTTGCACAAGTCTCAATGCAAATTGTACGTTTAAGCTTGGCTTTGGACAAAACCCAATCCCAACCTTTAATTCTTCTTTTGTTCAAGAAAATGTAGGCAACCTGGTACTCAGCCTCTTCTACAATTATTTACACAAATCTACTATCTGCACAGTAAATTCTAACAAGCACCGTTTTACCAGAAAAAGCCACACAAACTGTCTCTCATGCAGTGTACCGATGGACATAGATTTTTAGTGGCCCACCAAGGCACCAATCGGTACCATTCATAGGAGATATCCTTTTCCTTTCCCTGTTTTCCTCTCTAGGAAAGGTACCGGTCATAGTAGAGGTCAAGGAGGAGGGACCAGAAAGGTATAATTGCTCAGATAAGGTGCAATTAATAATTAGTGCAAACTCAGTCGGTTATCTCTTTGAGTACAAACCCACTTGTCATGTTAGATTTAGTCAAAAGGTCAATAGAAAGTAGTGGTCCTGTTCATGGCCTGGGCCCAAGCCCCTGGTAGAAAACATTTCATTTCAACCATTATTTTGTGAACTTGGGCCCCATTTTTCTGACGGCCCAATAAGTGTTAGATGTGGCAATAAATGCAAATGCACTGTTGGACCCACCCAAAATGGATTTCTCCTCTATTTTTGTTGTTTCCTCTGTTGCCTAGTACAGGTTTGAGGCTTTTATGCTTGTATTTTAACCTATTTTGGTTTGGAGAAAATGAGCTTTTGAAATTGAGGATGATATCATAAAGTGGATTTGATAATATGACATATTTTTTATTAGTCTTTTTGAGAGGAAATGAGGAATAGAGAGCATTGTACACTTGACAGTTTAATGAATGGCCTTAAATTGAGTTATAACTATTTTTTCAGCCCAGTTCCAATTCAAGCCCAATGGAATTGAGAAAACACAGGCCTTCATCCCTTAATCAACAACCCGGTAGTTTATTTCAAAAAACAAAATTTCATATCTAAAAGTTATACAGGTAGAAAAAATAACCAAGAAATTCTGATGATAAATGAAAGCAAAACTCTAAATTTTATTAACATAAATAAAAAATAAAATGTGGGGTCGCCTTGTCTATTACATGTAACCTTTAAAACAGTTTAGAAGGAAATATCAAAATCTCCCACTTCTGAACATGTAAGCAGACCATTATTAATAATTTATTAAATTATCTAAGATATAACTATCTAATTTTTTGTGTACTAGTATTCTTATTATTAGCCGGTATATACGCTCATTGATTTTAAATTAAATAAAATTTACTTTTTAATCAGTGGTTGAGCGTCTTCTATGAATAATGTACTTGACAACTTCATAAGAGGAAACCACAATGCCAACCGATGGACCGGCTCTCCCAACCCGTGGGCCCACTCCTCTAAACAGTCCCTTTATACCTTCATTCCTGTGCAAGGATCATAAATTTGTGTTAAAAAAAAAAAAAACAGAGAGAGCCCCATAAATAAAACTAACGTATATTGGAGCAGCGTACCTCCAAACTTCTAGTAGTATTTGTCGCGTATTCATGTTCTTGACTCTTGCTGGATCCTTCTGTGAGTATGAGAATCAGATACTACAGTTTACATCTCTGTTCTTATAATTTCTATTTCTATTTTTCTATAATATTTTTATTTTCTGATACTTGCCTCGATTTGCCGTCTGGTCTTAGCAACATCAAGAGGGCATGTAGCAGACGCTGCGAGAATTCCAGCTACAAATCCAGCTGAAAAATTGGTGCCAATTACACTTGTCACATTTCCTTCATCACCTACCAACTCTGTTAATCGCCTTCTAATCTAAAAAAACAAATCAGATCAATATTAAATCATACTATCATTCCACCCAGAGCTGGATCTACATCTACAGAGTGAATGGGAGGAGGGGGGGGGGGGGGGATGGGGGTCAATTGACCCCATTCATTTTCAAAAATTTTGTGCTTGTATTATTTTCTATATAGTTTCGAGTAAAATGTTATGGGTACTGTAAAATTGAACTCCATAATTAGCATGAAAAATTTATATGATTTGACCCCCATAGCTTCGAAGTCTGGCTCCGCCCCTGATCCCGCCTATCTTTAGAAAAATATTCATACAAAATAAAAAAAATACTCACTGGTTCAAGAGTAGTCCAGCATATGGCAGAGAAAGGTACATCACGTGCAAGTTGAGCTCCTAAACCAGTCCAAAGTAAACGATAGCCTGGAACTTTTGTTACATTGCAACTCTTAGTCTACTTTACTTTGATCGACTTGTCCCCCCCGTCTTTTTTTAGAGAATACGTCAGTTCGAAAGTTGTCTTTTGTAGAAATAAAAAATTTGGTCTCCAAGCACATTTTAATATGGAGATCATGTTGAGCGGTTTAGATTTACTGTTTGAACTTAGAGAACAAATATAAGGATGTGAGGCACTCTTGAGGCATGAAAGTCACAAGGCATTTGAACCCTGCTCTATTTAATTTTTTATTGAATGGAAAAGGGTCATAATTACCGTGTAAACATACCAATTGTGAACAAAATTTAACTTAAAGGCACATACCATTCCCCGTGCTACTTGTATTTTGCCGAAGATAGAGAACACTAAGTAGAGTCTTCCACATGCCTGGGGCTTTTGCTCTGGGTCCAGACTCTTTAAATGCCTATGGAAAGGTATTTTCAGAAACATGAGATAATAAAATCAGAAGTGCATGCACATTATACTAGTTCTTATGTAGACCATGAAATAAGTTTAAAACCTGTCTCAAAAAAAATAAGTTTAAAAGAAAAAAAAATGAAATTAACAAGCACCTGCATACGTGTCCTAGCCAACTCAATTGGGGAACAAGCAATGCAAGCTAAAGTGCGTGCAATTGACCCGGCAAATAGAGGTGCATAAGGAGTCAAGTGTGGATAACTTTGATTTGTGTATCCTTCAATCCAGTTTCTCAATAGGTCATATGACGGCAAATAGATCCCGACCTGTTATGCATATATTAAACAAAGGAGTTCTTAAGTTCAACATATGATGCATGCAAAATATACAAGGGTTTATAATATTTAATTCGAACAAAAAGGAGCTTACTGTGGGTACAGCTAATACTAAACTAGCACCAGTGCCCCTCCATAGTGTACCAAAGCCTTCCTGAAATTCAGAATTTCAATAAGATTTAAACAGAAGAGTAAAACTAGGTTAAACTTTTACACATCAAAATTAATGTAAGTGACTGTACCTGTCTACCAATCTTGTAAAATACATCCATTGTTCCTTTGTACTGAAAGCACTCGGGATTACAAGCTGGACCTGATCCATGTAGACCATTAGGGCTGCACGAAGGATAGCACCTAAAATCTGGCCACATCTGAGCCAAAATTACTCAGATTCGACAACAATTGTTTTTCATATGGTTATAAAGTATATAATTGGTATTAAACAACTGTGCGCATCATTTAATTTTTCTTTAATGAAATAAGGTTCATTACCTAATTAACCAAGAAAGGAAGAAGGACTAAAGAGCAATACCGGGTTATAGATTACACCAGCCGCTTGTGCTTGCAACCTTGTCTACGAAACAAATAAAAAAATTGACTTGTAGAATTTAGGGCGGCAAGAATATTACTATCAAACTAAGAATTATTACTACTATAGTAAATCCTGATGTAAGAAATAACAATATTTTGATATTTCAAGGTTACTACCATCAAGTGATCAAGACTTTTTTCATACTGTGAGGCATGTAATAATTGTTTACAAACTACTAATTTGGTCTAATTTAAATTCAATACCACAAAACCAGCATGTATTACCAATAGTTTTTGCACAGACTATTTAACTCAGCTGAAATTTGATGTTCAGAGCAAAGTTCCAAGTTTTTTACAGGTTCCATTTAAATTAAGGTCACTGACAAATCAATTTTTAGTCTATGAATACATGATACAGATTGCCCTTTTCTAATTGAAAATAGGCAGAGCTCACAAACTAACATTACTATAATGCTTTGTCCCTGAACATCTTTCTTTAAAATTAAATTACATTCATCCAAGGCACGCAAAAGTCAAAATTGATTATGCAAATAGTTGAATTTTCCCTGAGAAATAACATCGCCATATATATATATATATATATATATAAATATATATATATATATATATATATATATATATATATATATTTGTATACCTTAGCAACATCAAGGGGATTGACGAGAACAGCAGAGATCACAGCAGCTCCCGCCGCAGCTACAGAACGCTCAGCAAATCCCATTGTGTAGTCTGAATGCGGCAACGAATTATCCGAGGAAGAAGAGGAAGAAGAAGGCTCCATGGGAGAAGCAAATTCGGTAAAAACACGCTTCTTTATTTTTTCTCTTCTTTTGGTCCAATCTTTGTTTAAAACTTTAAAAAGCAATTTTGTGGCTTTTTGGTTCGCGCAATGTCTCGGGAGAGGGGAAAGGAAAGCGGTGCCGTGGAGCAATTTGAGAGGGATGACGTAGCCTTTTGCTGAGGAGTCCGGATTCTCTGTGGTTTAAGTGGTTCTCTCATATTGTATAGCGAGTTAAAAGCAGGAGAATCCAGGGACCTCGGGTGAATTTTAAGTTGATATTAGAGAGAGAAATTTTTTTTGGGTAGAAATTAATAAAAATGTAAGAGAGAGATATAGAAAGTACATCAGTTTTTTTATGATAAAAAGATCTGTACGAATTTTATGGATCTTAAAAATCTCAAAGTTTGAAACGATATGATTATCACTGATTCTATTTCAGATTGTTAATTTATTTTTGTTTTTCTGCAGATTAGTATGAAAAATCTCAAAATTTAGAATGGTATGTTATCACCGATTCAAACAATATGAATATTTTAATCAAAATCACATTTGGTAGTATGAAACATGATTTCCATTCAAATTAAAAAACACTTGAAGGTTTAAATCAGTAAGAGAATTACAGATTTAAACTCCAACTTTTTTATTCCAATACCAATTAGTGTTGCTGCGGAAAAATTTAAAATAAATAAAAAAGAGTTAGGATTGGTGATTGTGTTACCGATCTAAACTTTGTGACGTTTAGGCTGTGCTCCAAATGGGGGGAGGGGAGGGAAGGAGAAGTGAAAAATTAAAAGTTATGAGATCTGTACCGTTCGATTTTCAGATCTGTGCCTCCCGTTTCCTCTCCTCCCCTCCCCTCCCCTATCCTACCCCCAGCTGGAGCACAGCCTTAAGATCAGTAGAATTGGTACTAATTTTTCTACCAATAAAAACTTTTTGTACTATTATGTTTCTCTCTCTTCCTTTTTATTAATTTCTACTGAAAAAAAGTTCCTTACAGAGAGTAGAGCATTTTATTTCAAAATAGATAATACATCCTCAAATAAAATAACGTTAAAAAAATCCACATCAATGTAATGATATAAATTTACATACAAGACTTAAATTTAAATAAAAAGATACATGGATTTTGCATCATATTATTCTTCAATATCATCTTCATATATTTGCAAAAAGATAATAAACTCATATTTAGAGATTAATTCATCAATCAATGAATTAGTTCATCATTTTACAAATTCCATACACTCGTTTTTAGATATTATATAGTAAAAGAAAAAATATGTACAATTTTAATTCACTAATTAATCAAATTAATAAATTAATAGTTTGGGCTTTTAAAGCAGTCTTTTTATGAGTACCGTAAATTCAATTTGATCAACTGTTGTTGGTTTGCTTTTGTATAAAGTTTGAGCTCTTGAACGTTTTTTTAGGAGAATTTAAAAGTATTTGAAAATCACATAAATAATTTCTCAATATTTTGAATAATTTTGATTCTTCCTTATAAAAGGAAACATTAAACTCTAAAATCAGAAAAAAAAAAATCATAACATAAACAAGGAAACATAAGATATTAAAATAAGCAAAGAATCTTCAAACCTACAGGCTTCTAAGTCAAAAAGAAGAAGAAGATTGTTTTCAATAACCAGTGATTTCTTTCCACTTTTAATCAGTTATTAACTTTCCAAATTATAACATATTATAATTAAAATCAAACAATAGGAAGGTTTTTAAAAAGGACAAAACTGACACATTGAAGATAAAAATCATATAGAAATCATATACCCGTTCACAGTTCATATTAATAGCATTTTTTATATATAAACTTTCTTATTTGAGCAACTTAATGGAAGCTAATATGGAAGTGCAACACGAAATCCTTCAATATGATCTTATTTAGATAATTTTCCTTCATATTTACTTTGTTTCGATTTCGTGGGTCTTCGATTTTTTGTATGTAATTTAATATTATAAGAAAAAAATCATTCATTCTATCCCATACATTTAAAAATCATTTGACGCGCATTTTATAGTGAGGGAGGTTAAAATGCACTAATGGTTTTGTATTTCAATCACACTCCAAATTTTTATATTTGTTTTTAAAGTTCAAGCAATTGATCTGAACTGCTTAATATGATCTATATATTAAAATGTGTTCAAGGACCAAATGTTATATTTTTTGAAAGCTTTTTACTATTTTTTAGATAGATATAAAAGCACTGTTTTTGGACCTATCAAAACAAATAGTAAAAAAGTTCCAAACAATTTAAAAATTTGGTTTCTAAGCACATTTTAATATGAATATCATGTTGAACTTTCGAATTGATATATTGTTTGAACTTTGAAAAATAGAATAGAGATATGGGATATTGTTGGAGTGTGCATTTTAACCCCACTCTTTCATAATTTACGAGAGTAACAAAGAACATTATATTTTATTATGTGATCCTTGGTACAAATCAGGAAGAAGTATACGAGTTGTGAATTTATACATTATTTTACTTAATGTGTATTATTCTTATTTGTGGATTTATCTTTTTTCTTTTTACATGTTATAACTATAAGAGAAAAGGTTTTAATACCCAGTTCTTTGTACTCATATTTTACCCACGCCATATCCACACCCTATCCAAACTAGTTAACTGTCTTTTAACGGTCAGCGGCGCCTCCATTATATAACCCAGCGTTTCCGTCGTTTCCGCATTTCATTTCAAAATTCGCTCGTTCAAAAAATTCCTATTTTGACGATATTTCCCAATTTCACGAAATCTGTGGCGATTTCAGAGAATCTCTAGCGATTCGAGCGAATCTCTGGCGATTCGTTTCTCTTCTTTGCTTCCATTTTCTGACGATTCGTTTCTCTTCGAGCGAATCTCTGGTGATTACATCTCCTGGCGATATCATCTTGCTCGCTGCCGTGAAACTTGTGACGATCTCATTCTGACGATCGACGATCGGAAGGCGACATTCAACTAATCGGAGGTTTAATCATCGAATATAATCTGAGATCGGAAGGCGATATCAGTAAGTAGAGATCGGAGCGATTCAAGGGATCGTATGAAAACTCTTGATCTCCTTTACCGATCTGTTCATTCGATTTGGTCTATATCTTCTCCCTGCTATGGATCAAACAAGGCAGGAATGAACAACTCTTGATCTTCACATGAGGCGGCCTCGTGCTGTGGTCAAAGATAATCGAGTATACGAATGAAGAAAATCTTCACAAAAAGCTCAAAGGTAACCAGTTATACTTGTTTTTAATTTTGAATCTAGATCTTGTCTTCAGACTGTGATTATTACAGCATATGTGTTATCTGTTACATGATCCACTCCGTATAAATTACAGTATTCCCTTAAGTATGTTACATTATTTGTTCAGTTCTCTAAGTTACAGTCTGCATGATGTAGTTACATTATTTATTCAAGATTGTGTAGTATTTGTTCACATCTGTTACAGTATTGTTTTATAGGTGTTGCATTATTTAAGTCAGTGTCCTTGCATGCAAATTTAGTGTATTCATGTTTGTTAAATTATTTATTCATATCTGTTACAGTATTGTTTTATATGTGTTGCATTATATGTTTGCATGTTTAACATATAATTTTTTTTTTGTTCAGCTGGTTGAGGTCGTTCTGTAGGTGATGCAATTTGAAACACCTGTTGCTCACCTTTAGTTTTCATTTCCCCTTACACCTCAGTAATTTTTTATTCTCTTTTTGTATTTTCATTTACATTTATTTGCTACAGTTCTAGAATTTGTTGTAGTATTGTACATTATTTGTTACAGTTATGTTAGACATTTGTTACATTATTTCATTTCATATTTGATAGTACTGTACAGTTTTGATTTTCCTTTGTTACATTATTTGTTCATATTTATTACAGTATGTTCTCTTGTAAAATGCAGATCTTGATGCACACATACACAGAGAAACAGGCGGTGATGGCTATTCCTCAACTGTCTGGCCAACAGTTTGAGACACTCAAATGGCTATTTGTCCCTGTGTGTAAGAAGAACCACTGGGAACATTGTGTATAAATATTAGATAAATATGTTACAATATTTATTTACATTTGTTAGATTATTTGTCTTCAGTTGTTATAGTATTGGATACTGATTGATGTTCAGTCTTAGTTTAATTGTCTACAGTTGAGACAGTTTTCGACACTGGTTGATATTCAGTATATCTGTTACAGTTTGTTCCTACATTTGTTACATTATTTGTTTATATTTGTTACAGTATGTTGATACTGATTGATATACAGAATGAGTTAATTTGTTACAATATTTGTCTATATTTGTTACAAAATTATGTTTATAAAGTTTTTTTTTGATATTTTTGTTGTTTTATAGTTGTTATGGTAATTGTTACAGTTTACATACTTCATTACTGTAGTATTTCTTGTTACAGTTTTGATACTTTATTGTTACAACTTTTCATAATGTTGTGTTACAGTATTTTGGAATATAGATTTTGTCGTTATTTTTGCACTTTACGCAGCTGTTTTTTACTATATTCAATTTCATTAGTTTGAATCCGTAATTTTACAGATTATTTAATTCAAAAAAATGAAAAAAATGATGAATTTTAAAAAAAATGGAAAAAAAATAATAATCAAAACTTCTAAAACGATAGAAAATTTAAAAAAAAAATTAAAAACTTCTAGAAGGGGGAAAGTACACAAGTGGGCAGATTCTTAAGTAAAACAAGTACAGTTAACTGTCATTAACTGTCAAAGTACAACAATTTTGAAAGTACAAAGTACACAAAGTACAAAGATGTTGGAAGTTGGAAGTTGTTATTTTTTACAAAATTTATCTCATCTTTTACAGTATTTTATAATGTCTGTTACAGTATTATTACCTTATTGTTACAGTATTTTTCAGCGTCAAATGACAGTTGGTTTGGGTAAAAAGTGGGTACAAATTCTTAGGTACAATTAGAAGGATTCTAACTATAAAATGTCAATATACGTGACAAATTATTTATTTAGAATACGAATGGTCTAACTAGTTGATCTAACGGTTTGACCAGTAAACCAATATATTCGTTCACCGGGTCGATGACTGGTCCGATTATGATAACATTGATAAAAAAAACTAAAGCTTTTATTTATTTAAATTTGTTCAGAATCAGTCCAAATACCTCAAGAAATATAGTCTGCTAATTTTTAGGGACAAAAAGTATAATTTATTGTGTTTTATATTGACTCAGATATATTAAGATGGTAAGAAAACCGTATAGCATAAATAAACATTACACACACAGTCACACATCTTTTTTTTATCCATTCATATGATGTTACGTCTATTTTAACATTTTAACTGGTTGATCCAAATATAATGTAATATTTTATAGAGAAGGGTTCCAATGCCTCATCTTCTCATATCTCATTCATACCTTATGTTATATATCTTTATTTTCAAAGTTCAAACTATCGATCTAAACCGTTCAACATGATATTCATGCTAAAATATGCTTAGGGATGAAATTTTATAATTTTTGTAATTTTTTTATTATTTTTTAAGATAGGTACAAAATTACTGTTTTTTTAATGGTCCTAATACAGTTATTTTGTACCTATCTTAAAAAATAGTAAAAAAATTGCAAAAATTATAAAATTTCATTTTCAAGCATATTTTAGTATGAAAATCATGTTGAACGGTTCGGATCGATAGTTTGAATTTTGAAAATAGAGATATATAACATGAGGTATGAATGAGGCATGAGGAAATGAGGCATTGGAACCCTCCTCTATTTTATAATATTTAGTTGTTTAAAAAAGCAAGATCAATAATCTTAATCGATTTTAATTTTTCTTAATTTCACTAATTTTGTATCACGAAAGAATACAAGTTTCTTAATTTGAAACATTGATTTGACGAAATTAATAAATTATTATGCTAAATAGAGAATCTGCCGGCATTTTTATTCATAACCAAAAAAAAATATAAAATATTATTAATAACCCGACTCCCGAAAGTTTTCCACCCATGCCCAACCCGCCCCCCCATGGGGCGGTTTACCCCCCCCCCCCCCCCAACCCGCCCCCCAGTGGGGCGGTTTACTATTTTTTTTTTATTTAATACGATAGATTTATTTATGTATTTGTTTATATTTTTAATACGATGGATTTCATGATTTGTGAATAGTTTAAAACATAAGTGAACAAAATAATCAAATAACATCTGATCAACATAAAATATAGAAACGAAAACAAAGTGAATAAAATCAGCAAATAACGTCTAATCAACATAAAATATAGAAACGGAAATATAAAAAATACTACTGTCAGGTCTACAATATGAAATATAAAAAACTATCAACGAGGAGGACGACGACCGGACAATGACAGTTTGGGAGCCGGCCCGCACGCCCTCGGCGGCTGCGTGCGGGTCTTTTGTCGCTGCACACGCCTCCTCCGTGGCTGTGGAGGATCCTCGTTATGAGTCAGATCCACATGCACGTCCTCCTCGTCATCAGAATAATCCACATGCATGTCCTCCTGCATTGTGCCCGTGGATCGTCGGTATGAATCGGGCAATGGATCATACTGAGTACCCTGTGATGGATTCGTCTCCCATGGATCGAACTCCCAGTCCCCAGTATATGTGCTCGGGGGCTGTGTCCCGAACGCAGCAGTCTCCCAAGCATCAGTGGGCTGCTGTGCCCCACTGCCACTAGCCTCGTGGTCGTGCTGCCTGGGGGGTGGCATCGATGGTGTGGCTCCGGTGATATCCTCTACACCGGTGGCGGTGAGGCCAAAGTCTGCTGTAGTGAAAGTGGGTTCAGCACACCACATAGGATTTCCATCCTGCAGTTATATAATGTTAGTTTTTCTTTATGAAAATAACGAAAATTTAATTTATACAGAGACGAACCAGCTTACCTCGCCAAGCTGCACCGGCACATTAAATTTATTGTAGTAGGCGTGCCATTTTTTGTTGTCGAGCACCCAATCGTGGAACGCCCAATCCGGGTTATCTTCTGCAACATTTGAGTTGAAGTTGTTAAGAACACAATTTGTAAAACAAAATTGACGTGTATGGTAAAATAATTTAACTTATAATACCTTCGGGGGGTGGTGGTAGGTCATCGTCGTATACTAATTCCCGTTCTTGATTTGGCTGGGTCGGCGCTGGTGAGTCTTTCTTGATCTCACGCCAGTTGATGTTCTCACCAGCGTCGTGCAACATGCCAATGAGGCGTCCATCGAACTGGGAATCCTCGACGATCGGAGTAGTGTGATGCAGCATAGTACACCCGAACGCCCGAAAACTTTTTTTCGCCATGCACACCAAGCTGTGTGCAACTCCTCGGATCCCCGTTAGTACCTGTTCATAACGATTAATTAGAAAATAAGTTGTATGGAAAAAACTAATACTACAAGTAATCTTTATTACTTACCGCTCGAGTACTGGTCGGGCCCCATGGCAAATGGGTCTTACTCCCGTCACCCATCATTCTCCGCCGAAGAGAATCACCGTAGTCGCCCTGTAAGTACACCGAATTCATGCACCACCGCTGGTACCAGACCATATATCGCAATGCCCATGGTCCCGCTCCCAAACTGACATCTGCCGGGTCAGGCGGGACCCACAAGTGGTTCTCAGGCGTGCGGGCAATCCTATAGTGGGCTAAATGGCGGCCGCTCCAATCCACCTCTGGCTTCTTATGGAAGGTACTGCATTATAAGTTAGTTAGATACAATTTGTAAAATAATATCAATATTCAGGTGTGTATTACTTACTTGTGCAACTTCTCCGTCTCATCCTCACCAAGTATCGGGTCATCTGGGATGAAGGCATCGAAGCCGAACTGACGAGGAACCCGATCAGGATAGTGATACTCAACTATCCAGTAACAAACGACCGGACCCCGATATAAACCGAGATCCCTCTGTTCCATCGTCAAGCGACAGAATATCCTAGCCCGGTACCACGGCCGATACGGGAACCACTCGATGTTTGCCTGGTGCAACAGTTGGAGCTGATTTCGGACGTACGAGATACCCGCCGTCCCTCCCTTCGGCGTGTTAAAATAGCGGAGGCGGCTACCCCATATGGCGCCGTATGGAGGGCTTTTCTCGATGTCGGAGCCCCTTTGCCACTTCACATTTGATGGAATTTCGGGTCGACAGACCGGTAGGTGCGACCAGGACTATTGCTGTAGTAGAAGGAGTGGCCCATTGAACTGCTGGCTGCCTCTCTGAAATTGTAGATGTGTATTTGTTATTATCAAATAAAAAAAACGTAAATAACATTAATTGAAGAAGACTTACCAGACAAGCGTGGCACAGTCCTCTGTACAAACATACAAGCACGGCTCCACCCCAGTTCCACCGCGATTGCTTATCGAGTAGCTCCAGTTGCTGGAGGAACATAATCGGAACCGAGTCGCCATTAGAATCGACAAACATCGTGGTACCACATAAGTCAAGCACGAATGCCCTAACATACCTACAGTTTCAAGAGAAAGTAAATAACTGTTTATTCTTTTCAAAAATATTTTTAATGTAATGTAATGGACTTAGAAATTACCTCTTGACATACTCCACGTCAGACGTGAATGGGGTAATGGCAATTTCGACGGCATATTGGCGGAGAGCCTTAAGACTGGTGCAGTACTGGGAGAACTTCTCATCATCGTCCTCATTCTTCCGTTTTAGCTTCTTTGCCACCCCCTCCACATGCACACCCAACAGCTCTGGGATCAACGTCTGGAGTGTCTGATGATCCGAGACACCCCCTACCGGATCACCATCGATCCGCAGACCCCATAAGGCACTCACGTCCTGTAGGGTCACTGTCATCTCCCCCACCGGGAGATGGAATGAATGAGTCTCAGGTCGCCATCTCTCCACGAGACCGCACATGAGTGCCTGGTCAATCCGCCGTGGTTGTTTCATTGTGGCTAGCTGGTATAACCCGAGGTTAATGAGGTACCGATCCATCAGTGGATTTGCGACATACGGTACCTCCGGCGAGCGGTGCCGCACCGTCAACATGGACTCATCCTGCATTTATCAATGTTTTAGACCAGTGGAACTGAATAACTATTTGTTGTTTGAAACGTACCTCTATCGATGCAAGTGAGACACGGTGAATCCTGTGAGGGACCCACAGGAGAGGACTGAACGTATCTGCACGATGTGGTGCGCCATCCCATGGATCGACACCCTCCGCAGTGGGATCGGCGTGAGCTGGTGATGGCTCCGACGTATCTCGTGGTCGCTCACGTCGATGTCTAGTCATGCTGCATTTGAAAATATCAAGTTTAAAAATTATAACACCAATTTCTAACAATTCTATTTAAAAATTCCTATGAGATTGTACAACTTAATTCCACTCAATTAAATTTCAACTCTGTTATTTTCTCAAATTCTCATCTAATTTTTAAACCTAATTTCAATCATAACCAATTTCTATTCACAATCAAACAATTTATAACAATTCAAATGTAACAATTTCTAACAATTCCAATTTCTAATAATTTCTAACAATTCCAATAAAATAATTTCTAACAATTCCAATCAACTAATTTCTAACAATTCCAATCAAATAATTTCTAACAATTCCAATTTCTAATAATTCCAAACAATTCCAATAAAATAATTTCTAAAAATTCCAATCAAATAATTTCTAACAATTCCAATAAAATAATTTCTAACAATTCCAATAAAATAATTTCTAACAATTCCAATTTCTAATAATTTCTAACATTTCCAATAAAATAATTTCTAACAATTCCAATCAACTAATTTCTAACAATTCCAATTTCTAATAATTTCTAACAATTCCAATCAAATAATTTCTAACAATTCCAATCAACTAATTTCTAACAATTCCAATCAAATAATTTCTAACAATTCCAATTTCTAATAATTCCAAACAATTCCAATAAAATAATTTCTAACAATTCCAATCAAATAATTTCTAACAATTCCAATAAAATAATTTCTAACAATTCCAATTTCTAATAATTTCTAACAATTCCAATCAAATAATTTCTAACAATTTCAATCAACTAATTTCTAACAATTCCAATCAAATAATTTCTAACAATTCCAATTTCTAATAATTTCTAACAATTCCAATTTCTAATAATTTCCAACAATTCCAATCAAATAATTTCTAACAATTCCAATCAACTAATTTCTAACAATTCCAATAAAATAATTTCTAACAATTCCAATCAAATAATTTCTAACAATTCCAATTTCTAACATTTCTAATTTAATAATTTCCAACAATTTCTAACAATTTGTAAAAATTTCTACCATTTTTCAAAAATTTCAAACTATTTCTAACAACCCTAAACAATTCCAATCAATTTCTACTAAATTCAATAACAACAATTTCAAGCAAATTCCGCAATTTCTAACAATTTCATATAAATCCCGTAATTTCGAATAATTTATACAAAATTCCAAATAATTTATAAAAATCTAAATAATTTATAAACAAGTTAAAGAAATAACTTCATACCCGAAAATGAATTCGGAGCGACGGCGTGGCGGTGACGGGGCGAAAAAATAAAAATGAAATGGAGAGAAAGAGGGTGGCGGGTAGAGAGAGGGAGAGAGGGAGAGGGCGGTAGAGAGAGAGAGAGGGGTCGGGAACGGTTGAGAGATGCGAAATGTCGCGTTTGGGACGAAAAAACGACGTTTTTGGACCAAAACCGGCGGGTTGGGGGTGGTTTCGGGTGGGGGGCTGTGGGGGGGGGGGGGGGCGGGTAGGGTTTGGTTTGGGGAGGGAGGGTATTTAAAAAAAAAAAAAATTTTTTTTTACTAAACCGCCCCACTGGGGGGCGGGTTGGGGGGGGGGGGGGGGTAAACCGCCCCACGGAGGGGCGGGTTGGGTATGGGTCGAAAATCTTCGGGAGTCGGGTTATTAATAATATTTTATATTTTTTTTTGGTTATGAATAAAAATGCCGGGAGAATCTGAGTTCCTATGAATATTTCTTTTTCATAAAATAAATTGCAAGAAACGGTGATTAAAGATATTTCATTCGTACAAATTAGTACAAACGGCAAGCAAAGCTTACATTACATGATCAATCGTCACCGATTTGAGCCCATATTATAGATTTGGTTCCTTTTCTAAAATATCTTTGGTCTCTTGGTCTCTGCTATTTTAAATCCACCGTTCCACCTATCGTTTGTAGCCAGGGATGGCAATGGGCCGAGCCTGGCCTGTTTGAAAAAAAATTATACGCAATCTGTCTGGTCCAATATGATGGACCTGGAAATCTATATCCAACCTGCCTACAGACTTTTCTTTCATACCTGTACTTGCTTGCCTATGCCAATGGGCCGCCTTATCCGGTCCGGCCCGGCCTTACCTAGTCCCATCCAACATCAATTAAAATAAACAAATACAAACAAATTTAACACAAATACCAAGACAGTCCCTGTTTTATTGAAAAGAAAAACAAAGCCTCAACTCCCTACCTCTGTTATACCGAAATTTTTATTAATAAGAATATAAATAAAAAAATATTGGTTTTGGTAGGTTTTGCGGAGAATTTGAAAAGTGAAAAAAACGTGATTGTTTATAACGTCATCTGGAAGTGATTGTTTACAACAGATTGATTAGCGAAATTAGATTATCGCTAATTAACGCGTTTATAAAAAAAAGTCTGGCCGTTATGGATGATAACGGCCAGCTACAATGGTTTTATTTTCACCCATACCATCATAGAACTGAACTGAACTTAAAAAAAAACACTGTACCTGACTGTTATCGTCCATAACGGCCAAACAAGATAACTTTTTATTGATTTTCTCAGTTTTCAAATTCTACGCAAAACCTTCCCCAAACCCGATATTTTTTTATTGATTTTATTATTAATAAAAATCTCGGTCTGTTATATATTCTCTTAATTTTATCAATAGATCAATACTATGCAAGCTCTTTTCCGAGAAGTGTTAATTTTTTTTTTCTCATATAACAAACTGAAGTGTTATTTTCCTTGAAAAACGGTCAAGTAAAACTCAATATAATTATTCAAAATTAAAATTCTGATATGATATCCACCATTAATTGAAAATCCAACTATTAGCATACATGTATGCTACCAAGAACACATAAAATATACCATCAATTAATACTTTCAGTCTATGATCATTATTGTGAGTTGTAAATAACAGAGAGTTTTGAGTACTTGTAAGTTGAAATTTTCTGTTGTAATTGTTTTCGGTCCTTTAACATAAACATAAATTGTATCTTACATCTATATTATAGATATAGCTAACTAGTTTTATTATATATTAATCTCTTTACTAATTACATAAAAATGGCTTTGCCATTCTTTAATGCGAAATGATGATGCCACCAAGTTAATTTGAGTTCATGATACGCCAAACTTTTTAATTAATTAGTTAATTCAGATCCCTAATTACCTATAACAAGACGTTAGGAGCAAATTTTAATTACTTGCAATGTAGGAATATATATAGTAGGTGATTTTGTTTGCCGTCTAAAGTTTCAAACTTCAATAATTAATATAAAAAAATTATGTATTGATGTGTCACAAAAAAAATGATACATAAGAACATCTAACTATATCTTATTTTAATTACAAGATATATAATTGTTGTCAAATGGTTCCTCCAATTAATTACGATATATCCAAAGTATTCCATCAAATCAGTAATTAGTGTGTGTGTGTGTGTGTGTATATATATATATATATATCTTTACTTCCCAAAAATCCATGCATTGTAAATATACGTTGCCATTTTACTGATGGGTATATATATTAAAAAGGAACATTAATTAATGCACTTCCAAAAGAACTTTCTTCTATACTAAATAGAAATTAAGAAAAAGATCAATATATGTCATATTGCGTTCTTTGTATATAAATCAATTACATTTAATTCCTAATATTCTGTATTCTTATATTCTATAATTATATAATCCTTGTTAGATGGGAATTAAGCATATCTTGGTAGATATTCTACATAGAGATCGATCATATATAAAAGGCTTCAGACCTCAGAAAAATGCAAATTAACAATTTAGAAAGAAAGATTGGTAAACAAAAGCAAAGAAATATATATAATCATGAAACTACTTCTCCTCTTCTGCTTCTTCTCCCTGAGTTTTATGTTGCTATGTAAAACTACTCCTCTTCTGCTTCTTCTCTAAAACATATCTGATTAAATTCTAACCTTTCTCAGTACGTATACCCGTATACTTAGTTAATTTTGATTGCGTTTTGGGTAGCTCCATTAATTGGTCATATATGGCCACAGATGAAATTACTTATAATTGACTATGTAGATGATCGTATAGACATACTTCCAACAAAATTTTAATAAGTGATCACTAATGTTTTTCCTACATTTTAAGACACCTAATTTTCATGCAAATAGGTGCCAGCCCACTTTATTGGTCACGATGAATCGCACGATAATTTATGTAGTTTCTTGTAATTTCGTCAAAATGCAGTGGTACGTACAGAATCACAGTGACTGAGATCGGAATAACAGGGTCCTCTTATCTCGTGCAAGTCTGTTTCAATTTCCGTACGCACATATCTTAATGCTAATTGTACGGTGTTAGAACGAACCTACTCCTATCTCACATATCACATATTGTGCACTTTAGCCCCCCAATAAAAAAAAATTTAGTTCCGCTCTCAAGTTTTAGCAGAATATGATGTCGGCGTGTTCAACTTGGAAGATGAAAGCTTCACAAGATACCACCTAAATGACCCCATTGATCTCATGCTAGTATGCTACCAGTTTTGATTACGACAAATCCATAGCAGATTATACTGACACTATGGTTAATCATATTTTCAGTTCTCTCTACCGTTGATATTATTGTCAGATCGTTAAAAAATTCGATGCATGTTTATTTCAAGATAACATAGTACATTAGCTTGAGAAATGATGAAATTAGTCATATTTTCTGATCATCAGTTTTGTATTTTTTTTTTTTAATTTTGTTTATTTATATGCTTGTAACTGATTTCTTGCTTAGCTAGCCTAGGCAATTGCTTAAAATTAATATTGAACATGCAACAATAAATGGGTAAATTTTAATTAAGCTTTAACATTGAACTCTTCAATAAACAAACAATTAATATTCCAGATTTAGTAATTTCTATGCTTGCTGTAATCACTAATTTAAGCATCGAGCATGCAATACTAAAATATCTGACAAGTACATGCAAAAATCTTCGCATAATATCAACCTCACAACATAGAATTCGATGGATGTAATGACCATTCGATCTGCATCAAGATTTGTGCAAACTACATTAAAATACATACAGGTCTATTTCAATTTCCGTTCACACAAATCTTCATGCTAATCGTACGTACGGTGTTAGAGCTAATTGGACCTAAAAGTAGGCCCGATGTCATCGGACCAACTCCTATCTCCACAACATAAGCAGCACAGGGAAAAAGGAAGTGCATGTCATTGTTAGCAAGTAATCTAACAAAAATAGACATACAGCCTCATAAATAATGCTGTACTAACTTTGTTAGTCATAACATTGTTCAAGCATCTCATTCCCAGAAATATCATAGAAACAATAGCTAATGGTAGAAAAATCATATAGAAATTCTTATAAGAAATTTAACCATAAATTTTGCGGCGAGCCAACAAAAATGCTATTTATTCTGTGCCTCTAAAATTAAATACCGACTTAATTTCTAACAGCAATGGGAATCCACACTACATTGCTCATTTGTCTCTTGTTAAAGAGTGCTTGACGGCTTCTCAATTTTTTTGAACTGGAGGTGTCTGGCTCGTCTCAGCTAATGAGAACTTCTTCACTTTCTACTCACAAAACAAGAAATTAGGTATCAGAATATGTAAAAACTTGATTGAAGAAAGTTCAAAAACAAAAAAGAAAAAAAAGAAATGGGTAGCACATACCATGAATGTACAATAAAAATGTGGAAAAGAACTGAAAAGCAAATTCTGAAAATTAATTGCCACAATTTAAAAGAAAGATCTACAATGTTATATTTATCAGAATCATGACTGTTGCAGAATGACTAGTATGGACTAGAAAAGGAATTTGCATCCTTTGAGAAATCTCAAACTTTGAGTTGATCTGTAAAAAATCCGGATCGTTCAAATTCTTTCTGCATGAATCTCAAAGCACAATAATACTGCCCCCTGCATTCTGAATAGCAACTGAAAAAAAGTTGGCCCGACTTTAGATAAACTGAAAATTTGAGATATCTCAGAGGATACAGACTCCTAGAAAAGATGGTGAAAAACTTTGTTAAAATTATAACACTGCAAGTACAAACCCATAATGCACAATAAACACATCCAGGTGGTACAGAAAACCTAATTTTACTTTTTTTTTTTGCGACAGTAGCAGCATTGTTCTATGTATCTCATTTTAAAAGTACTGTATTTCCTCAGTAAAATTAGGAATATACATTTTATTAGTTTTGTAAGGAATATACAATTAACTCAACTTTAAATCAATCAATTAATAAAAGTTTAAAATCAACATTGGTAATAAATGTGGGCACATAGTAAAACTCAATAAACTAGAATAAAACCTTCACCTACATGTAAGAAGAAACCAAATTACAAATAGACCCACAAAATGACTAAACATATGTCTAAAAAGATAACAGATGGAGAGGGCAAATAAGTAATTCATTGCCAAAGCACAAGGGAAGTGACAAATACCTTTTATTCAAGTTCTAACAAATGAAAGTACAACTATGTGGTTGTAATTACATTTATTCAGTACATAAACCTGATACCATACCCATTTAATCCAAAACCAGTTAGGTACTGATGTATACTAAGAATGCCTTGTACCTTAATTTATACTTCATTCATCCCCGCAAGGATAAAAGCATTTGTTCGAAACAAAACAAATTACAGGATAGACCTTTGAATGGAGACCAAATATTACCGATCAATACTAAATTGGATATTACTGGTGCACACTTATTTATTAGCCTGTATTAGATGCTTAATAAAGACAGAATTTGCAGTTACTAATTACAGTTATGGGTTCCTTTTAATTTTTTTTTAAAAGGCCAGACGGACTATTCCTTGATAGAAAATTAAATACAGCAATATCGATCCTAAGCAACAACAAGGGCTAATTATAGTAGTTTAATGTTCAATACATATCTTAATTTCTTGGCCAATATAACAAGTAAACCAGGAACCTTAATTATACAGTAGAACTTCCATTTAATTTAATTTTGACTAGGTAAACTAATAAAATTAGGCCAAATAGTATAAATTCAACAAAGAAAAGCTTTCTAAAAACCTGTGTCATTAATAATTAATACAAGGCACACACATTTACAAAATTCTGTAAACCAGCATAATATGTTTTAAACAAAAAAAATGAGCATTTTATCATATGGACATCAAATTTTCACTGATGGGCTCCTCCTAAAAATAGTGTTATTTCAGAGTGAAATATGAGCACAATTTTAGAAAATTCTAGTGCCAACAGCAACAAGTGACTGAGACTATGAAACCCTTTTAGCTCTATTTAAAGACAATATAGTTTCTTACCCAAAAATTGAAATTGGTATAGTCAAATTAAACAAAGCAAACCTTTCATCAATTTTGCTAATGCAGTATCCTACAGTTTAGACAGTTCTACTGAGTCAAAAAATTTCTCAAGAGCAGGAAAAGTGAGAAACCTAATGAAGTAGAGAAAATTAGAGAGAAAAAGGAACCTTTTGGAGAACGCAGCTCCTAACAGCGTCTAGCAACTTGACACACTTGTCGCGGTCGTAGGAGGACTCGGCGAGACAGTTGAGCAGATCCAGCGCCTCCTGCGCGCACTCCGGATGAGCGGTCACCTTCTCCATTTTTATTTTCTGAATTAACTTCACCGACGCTGAGCTAGAGCTACGGATCAAATCAGAGAAAAATAAGAAAAGTGCGGATACTCTGATACTCGGGAATCGGACACTGCGGAGTCAAGACACGGGAGTCAACCCAATTTAAAAAGTGGAAAACTGCGGCGTCAAGACTCGGGAGTCGGATACTCGGATTCCACGAGTGCGTATCCTGAGATATCTCAACTTTTGCGTGACCAACACGAACACGTAGGTACCTGTTCGGGCATAGCTCAGGGGGCCAGTATCATTTGTGCTTTGAGATTCGTGCATTACGTTATTGAATGTTTAAGATTTTCCAGAAAAACACACAAAGTTTGAGATATCTCAGATAATGCCAATTCGGATTCCACTGGTAAGACTTAAATTTTATGAAAATAAATCTGCTGCGATTCCATTTTAGTCCCTTTATTTGCTTTGAGAGTCGTGCATAAATAATAACTATCATTGAGATCCGTACATAGCAAAAAATGAAGGGACTGATATGGAATCGCAGCAGATTTGTTTCCAAATTTTATGCGGTTTGCATGTAAATGGCACTACGTGTAACAAACATAGTGACAAACGAATAGTTCAGGTTCGATTCGGCGAGGTCAAAAATTTATAATTCGGATATAATTCGGGAATTATTCGGTACAACAAGGAAGCAAAAAAAAATACCTTAAATTTTTTATAATTTTTTTTTTTGCATTTAATTCGTAATTTGTGTTTTATTCGCGAATAAAACGTATTATAGGTCTCTTTTCGAAAGCATCGCGGGTTGCTGTTGTGGTGGGAGAATACCTTTTTTTTTTTTTTGAAGAGAAATATGGATCTGGCCCGCATTTGATTGATAAAATATAGGTACGAAGTTTGTACCTAACGATGGGAGAATACCTACTCATGCACGGATCCGACTCTGCTGTTTTTTTTAGAGAAAAGCAGGATCATGCTTTTCCAATCTCAACCATTAAAAATTTTTCATTCACGTATCTTAATAAATAAACTTCTCCATGCACAAATATCAACGAATTTAAATGGTTGGGATCGAAAAAGTAGGACCCTGCTTTTCTCTTAAAAAAGTAGCAGAGTCGGATCCACTCATGCACATACCATGGTGGACATTGATTGTTTTATTTTTTTTTTCTTTCCTTGTTTACATACAAACTGTTATTGTTTTAAACTAAGTTTTCCATTTTATCAAGACATCATAACTTTATTTTAGACTTAATTAATTTGCTATGTAACTTATTGTTATGTGAAATCATACCATCCCTGTTGGGATGTGATCAGAAACTTGACATAGAAAATTAGATATTCTGTAATTTATTTTATAAAATAGTAAGAATATTGATATATACAAAAATTACAAAGATTAATTGATACCATTTTAAACATTTTTCAATTTATAGGAGCTTAATTAGCCACCCCTAAAAGGGAGAGGAGGGTGTCCAATGCCCATCGGGCCAGAGTCGGTTCGATGGGTGGTTTTTACCGTCCGATCCACTTCAAGATCTGTACGCATCACTTTAATATCCGTGCTGTTTGCTTTAATATCCGTGCGCACAGATCTTGAAGTGGATCGGACGGTATACTCATGTTTCTTGTTTTTCACTTTTTTTTTTTTTTTGCTTTCTAATTTGAAGTGGGCTCACATCATTAGTAATAAAAAGTTCAAATACGGGCTGGGCCTTCTGGCATGTATGGTCCTAACAATTTGGTAAAAGCCCAAGGGATGTTCCCGTTTTATATTAATTCCATTGGCTACTGATCAACCCGGCTTAGCACTTAGCAGCCTTGTAAAGCATCATTGTACTAATGAAAACATATATCGACTTGGCATAGTTGTTACACTTTTAATTGAGTTTCAGAATTAAGGAAATTAATCAATTGATTAGTTTACATGCAGCTAGCCTTCTCAGGGTCAAAATTGAATAAAAATCTTTAATTAAATATTAAATAAGAAATGGTCCAACATAATAACCAGAAATCGTCCCATAATGCCATGGTTGATGTTAGATTTTTTGTGAAAATTAAGTCCAAAAGAAAATGCGGTCAAAAATTTTGAGTATTTTTTTTTTTTTTTTGAAATAGTGATGGAAATATTTGTCTTTCAAATTTAGTACCTTGTTATTATAATAAAAATTTTCTTTCATCCGAGTTTCAAACTCACGATCTTCTACATCAGAAAACATGCATCTTTGCCTCTCGCTAGACCAAATGTTAGTTTTTGTACAAATTCTAGTGTTGTTCTTATGAACTTTGATGCTAATCAGTCCGATACCCTATATCAGTGCGGCATGCAGTCGCTGAGAAACATTTCTAGTGATATGCAGTCATTCAGATTCTAGAGCAGTTAAAAAAATTAATATCAGATTCTAGCGTACAAAAATAAAATGACTACACGGATGAAAGCACAAGAAATGCAGCAGAAATTTCTTCGATCTGTGAGCTTAGAACTGGTGAACATGACTTTATATCGGGCCTTAAATTTTCCGATCTATAATGACTTATCAGGCCCAATCATACTTTGAGCTCTTCTAATTTTATAGTTGGGCCTTCGGGCAATTACGCGTTCATTTTGGATTCGGCCTAATCTCAAAGAATGGGCGTAGAGCAGAGTTACACCTAAGGGTATGTTTGGATGCACAGAAATAGCTACTGTTTTTAGAATAGCATTGCTATTCGGAACATGGTGCATCCAAATAAGAAATAAAGCTATTCGGAATAGCTATTGTTTTTAGAATAGCATTGCTATTTGCTATTCTTACAAAAACATGGAATAACATTTGTTGCTTTCAATATTAATACTAATTTAATATTTAAACTAATTATATTACATTTAATATTTAAATTAATATTATATTGTATTATATTTAATCTAATAATATATTATATTTAATCTAATATTTTATTTAATACTAATATAATATTTAAAATAATATTATATTACATTTTAATATTTAAATTAATATTATATTATATTATATTTAATCTAATATTTTATTTAATACTAATCTAATATTTAAAATAATATTATATTATATTTAATAATTAAATTAATATCACATTGTATTATATTTAAACTAATATTTTATTCAGTACTAATCTAATATTTAAAATAATATTATATTACATTTAATATTTAAACTAATATTATATTACATTTAATCTAATATTTTATTTAATAATAATCTATTTTTAAATTAATATTATATTACATTAATATTTAAACTAATATTATATTACATTTAATATTTAAAATAATATTATATTACATTTAATATTTAAACTAATATTATATTATATTTAATCTAATATTATATTATATTTAATCTAATATTTTATTAATACTAATTTAATATTTAAAATAATATTATATTACATTCAATATTTAAACTAATATTATATTACATTAATCTAATATTTTATTTAATACTAATCTAATATTTAAAATAATATTATATTACATTTAATCTATTATTTTATTAATACTAATCTAATTTTTAAAATAATATTATACTACATTTAATATTTAAACTAATATTATATTATATTTAATATTTAAATTAATATTATATTATATTTAATATAATATTTTATTTAATACTAATCTAATATTTAAAATAATATTATATTATATTTAATATTTGAATTAATATTATATTGTATTATATTTAATCTTACACATAAATTATTAAATAATAGCTATTCTTATTTACTATTCTAAATAGTAGCTATTCTAGCTATTCTAGAATTCATCCAAATGTACCCTGAATGAACGCTCAACTAAGTGATAACTACAAAACATACACATTTTTCCTATAAGAAGGCCATATCGCACAAGCAACATCCAACATGAATAACATAAATACACCAACAATGTTCTTTGCTAATTGAAGAAATTAAAATTATTTCTTAAATAATTACATTTTTTTTTCCGAAATAAACACATCAATATCTGAAATAACTAAAAAGCTGGAACATAACTTCTTTATTGTGATATTATAAGATAATTGCTTCCTCCTTAAAAAAAGGTGGGAGTATTTTGGGCTTCAAGGCCCGAAACAGGCCCTTGGCCCAATATTTGGCCTGCTGAAAGCTTGAATATTTATTAAGCCAGGAGTAATTTCAATTGCTATCTTATACAGAGCTTGAGATTTTAATTAATACTACCTCCCCATGATTAAATTAACTAATTAATAATGCAATACATCTGGATGGATTCTGTCACCAAGTATCACATCATTACCCTGTTGAAGCCTTCCTAAGCCCCAGTCAATCATGTACCCGGTACCAACCTGCACAGGGAAAGATTCAGCCTCCACTACCAACAAAAAGTACTGATATTTCCGTTCACAATTTTAGTGTGGCAATTTGCAATGCAACCATGTATATTGGTGAAATTACAGTTCTTCTTCTTCAAAGCCTTTATTCTCAAATAAATTGGGATAGGCTAGAAATGAAACCCAACCAGAATCAGCAACACAGGAATTTCATAGGAAGCCACCCATCCTAGTACTACTCTTGCTCAATTCGTGAGGGTTTCATTTCCATAAAGAGACTTTTTTTTTACCGCTGGCTCGCTAAGCCTATCACAAATTCTCCTCCTTTTTTCTGACTTGGGACAGGTGTGTAGAAACTACATAGACGGAGTTTGAAATTATAGTTACCTGCCATTAAATCTTTTAATCGGCTATTTCAGGAAAAAAGGGAAATATATAACTAATTCAATGGAATTTGTAAGAACAAAACAAAATTCATAACTAAAAGTACAAATAATTTCAGAGTTAAGATGTTAACAATATATCAATAATTTGTCCATTAAATTTTCTTATATATTACAGTACAAATAAAAGTCTTGATTATATCTAAAATTAGCATCATCGATCGTCATCCAGTTTTGATCTAAACTAATCTCTGCAATTATATATGCAATATGGATGATCACATCATCATAATGCAAAAATCAAACTGGTACACACCTGTTGACTTGCTCCGACAATAACCGACCATACAGCAAAATGAACAAAAGTGTGCCTTTGCATGCTCAATTGGGTCTCAGGTTTACAGTGCTCAGTCACCTTTGTCTCCTAAGCATACAAATGCTGATAAGAAAGGTGAAACCATGTGATTATGTGCATATATTCCTGCCTTGGATTACACCTGTTGGCGACTAACTCATCATCATTCACCATCATTAATTGTTGCATGCTGTTATCTGATTTAGGAATTCCTATACTTCCAGTATGTTTCTATAGAACTAAGAGTATATGAAATTTGAATTGAAATCCAAATTACACAATATATAGTGGTTCTGTAGAATAAAGGAGTATTTGAGTTGAAACCTAGTCACAAATTGTTTAATTTGTAATGATACTATATATATATTCTATCGAAATATCAAAGCGTTGCTTTAGTTTTCTTAACAAATATTTACAATTATACATAAATATCACAGAAAAAACAATTATATAAAGATTGGATTTTAAAAATAGCAAATTAATTTATACGAATGAAGTGAAAATAACATTTCTTTTGAAGTTTTTTTGAAGGTCCCTTTTGAAGTTAGTTGGCTACTACAAACTAACATAATATATTAAAAGAAGTAAAAAATTGTTAAATTAAAATTAGTGAATATCAATAGTAAAAATATATATTTTTTTAATTCAATTCTATATACAAAAAAGAACTCAAAAGTTCTTCAAACATCGCCAAGTAACATTCTCACAGGATTGATTGCGTTAACCCATAATCCGAATTATAAATCTTGCACTTTAAATCCTGAATTCTTAAAGTGAATTATAAAGTCTAAATCTTAAACACTTAAAAAAAAAAAAATGTTAACAATTTTATAACCATTTTTTTTGTTAGAAAAGTTTTTTTACGATCATAATTCATACACATGTCGACAGAGTTATGTCATATATAGATGATATAGCGCAAATGTGCAGTAACATATATATAGGAAATGACAGAGCACACTGCAAAAGGGAACCTATGGATTTTATTCGAGGGAGGCTACTTGCAAAAGCAATTGGGGACTGCCTGGTACAGTGGTACCAGTATGTGCAATTGGTTCTGAAAAAAGTGCAGAGATCTAACACCTGGAGTGGCAAATCTTTTGCAGTAAGATTCTATATATTCTTTCAAGTATCCAATCATCTAATATTATTTATTCACAGAGATTTATAGATTCCTGTCACTAACTCCACATGATTAGGAATTTGGTTGTTAACTGAAATTCCAACAAAATTGCATCATTTGAGTCTTGACCACCGATTTGGCAAAGCACGATTTTTTGTCTGAGAAGAAAACTATCTGTTTGTCAATAGGAAGGTTCACTCTATTCGGGCCTATTCGGCCGACACAAGGAATTGGGCATGGGTGTAGGAATTAAACTGAAAAGTACTGTTCATGTGGGGGAAAAAAATTTCAGTTCAGCTGAATTTTTTTTCCCACGTGCAGTGGGACTGCCGAACATGCTCTTCTTCTTCTTCTTCTTCTTCGAAGTCTTATTCCGAAACAAGTTGTGGTAGGCTATAAATAAAACCTAACTAGAATAAGCAACACATGGACTTTCCAAGAGGTCACCTATTCTAATACTACTCCTACCCAATTCGTGAGGGTTTCATTTCCAAAAAGAGACTTTTTTTGTAATTGACGTAGATTCATTAAATTTACTTAATAATACTGACAACTGTTAGCATAAGTTATGATTTTTAAAATCCATCACTATATATATATATATATATATGAATTACACTTAGTTCCAATATAATACATATGAAAATTATTAATTTGATATATGTTTTATTATTCATCAAATGACTTTAAATTTAATTACAACTTTGATAAAATGTCAAATAACACTAAAATTGTATATAAAAACTCGATACACACGATCAATTTAATTATAATGCTAAATAGTTTTTAGTGATACAGTGAAAACTGATCATTAATAATTTAGTTGGTAAAATTTCTTGTAATTGCAGAGAACAAAGAAACAATATAACAAATAGGATTTTTTGATTCACCGGCTAGCCAATGGGGTTGCTCCCAATGGTCGGTATATGTGAGATTCTATCAAGATGCTTTCGTACATACTGAATGATGGGTCAACCGCTAAAGAAACTGCATCCATCCATGATCCATTAGTGGCATCATGGCATGACATGCAGTGGTAATGTATGACTTGAGAGCTATGAAATGATGCTTTCATACTGGCCCATACAGATACAAGTGTATGCTTAATAGAGAGAAAAAAGAGAAGAGTATGTGCTATGCCTAGAGGATACAGCTAACAACTACTACTAGCTAGCTTGCAACCAGGCAGGGAGCAAGCGAATATTACTGTTGATATTGCGATTTGCTATTCCAACTACAATTTCTTTTTTGAAAATAAGATTGATTGTTTTTTGTTCTCCATAAATAGATGGAACTGTTTTTTTGTAATCTTGTTTCAGACAAATTGTTTTTTTTTTAAATTCTAAAAATTAATAAAACTGTTGCAAGCACGCCATAATTTTTTTTTTTTTGAAACAATATCTTGCTTATGTGTCCAATTTGCTATATCGATATTTTCAGATTTGATTGGTACACACACACACATATATATTACAAGGAAAATATGGCCTGAACAAATTTAATAAGAAGTTGCCAGGAATAAAAATTAATGGTAATTTTGTCTTGTAATTAATTTAGGTTCAGAAAATACATGACTACATGAGGGCAACAATATTATATTGCAATGTGCATCCCTTGTGAAATTTGAACACACTTTTTAGAGCTAACAAAACTGTTGAACTAGAAAAACCTACTTTGAATAACATAATATAGAGAGAAGGAGAATAAAACCTACTTTCAATAACATAATAATACATCACTTGTTAGATATGTCAGCCTTCACAATAGAAACTGTATCTACATGTGGTGGTGGCCTAAGGAATAAAACACCAAGATTTCTTGTCTGAATATATAGGAGATGGCTAGTTAGCTGCTGTTGCTAATTGCCATCTTAATTGTGTAGTGGTAAGTAAAAACTAGATAGAGTGCCTTCAATTAATCATGTGATAACGACATGAGGTCCATAATGCTTCCTTGTACCCATTTTTAAGTCTGATCTGGTTATTAGTCACACACATGTACTATGTACTTCACACATATAGAGCTTGTTAGCCAGCGCTGCTTCCAAAATATAAAGTGCATATATAATCAACTTAATTGGGAGTCGTTGCAGCTCAGGTGTCGCCATGGATGAAAACACCTGTCAAGGATCTACGGTTGGGGGGGTCCGGATCCCCTAAAGTAACCCAATTTTTGGGTTTTGGATCGCGACCGTCCGATTTGAATCCGTTGCTCAGGATCGTCTCGGGATCCGAATTCACGTATCGAGATACGTGTGCTCATTTCCTGATGGATGATCTCGGATTCGAATCGGACGGTCCCGATCCAAAACGCAAAAATTGAGTTACTTCACTGGATCTGAATTCCGGTTGGGGACCCACTAGAGATTTTGCCCTTTCAGGAAGCCTAAAACAAAAGTTCACTTTATTTGGTACATTAAGCTGATTCCGTGTTTTACCTTTTGTATCCCACATAAATTAGTGCGGTTCTTCTGTGGCCCTTGCTGTATAGGAACAATTTTGATGGCAATATTTTGCATTATTCTATAATAGTTCTTCATTTAAGATACCAATCCTACTTTAAAATCTGATCAAAAGTTTCAATAGTATTTATAATGTCTGCTATAACATGTTGGAGTTGACTCTAATTGAGCTTGATTATGCTGTGATTGAATAAAAACACATGGCATCAGATGATATATATTCAACTAGCTAGTTAAAAGTATTTCAACTTGAATAGAATATAATTTGTGTATTGCAACTCAACTATACTTTCTTTCTTAGTTCGGCCTCATATTGTACTACGTAAAAATAATTAGCAATCGTAACAAATGGTTATTAATTGCTAATTAAATATGTTTTTGTTTCCATTTTGTAAATAATCATGTTCTGTACTTTTCTAAGACATTATTTAATATAGTAGGCATTTTTCCTGTAACTTAAAAAAAAAAAAAATGTACTTCTCTTTCAGTGCTTATCATCATTGAATTAATTACTTTGTTATGTACAATTAACTATATATTGAAGTTTATAATAGTTTGGAGAGGCTAGAATAAAGTGGTACGTATAGCCACCTAGGGGATAACTGAGGTGACAAGTGCCACAGTATCAGAACACAGTTGATGCATAATTTGGTGCGAGTTTCACCAGAAATATGTTAAGGTAAAAAGAATCATCATTGGTAGATCTTAGATCCTGCCTAGATTCCCATATTTCTGTGGTTACATAACGGAAGCATGAAATGCGATCAATGGTGCTAGAAGTGTCAGGAGCAAAGAGAAAAAGTATAAAAAAGTGAAACTATATCAGCTAATTAAATGTTAATTATATCATTGACAATTATCAGTATTAGTGACATTATTGTTAATTACTATATAGTCGTCATCATAGTCACTAATCCTCAAGCCATGTAGCGTGCTTCGTTTTTTCTCGTCTGGAAGCATGAGGTGTCATATCTTCTTCTTGTTTTTTTTTTTTTTTTTTTTTTTTTTTTTTCTATTCTTCCTGAATGTCTAAAAAGCTAAGAATAGCATTAATACTTTGTAAATTTTGAAGTATCAATCTCAACAATGGCGCACTATTAATTGTTTGTGTGCATTTCGCTTTATACATTGCAAGAACAAGAAAATCATGTATATATAGTTAGTGCTTGCAAATATAGATATGATCATATTAAAAAAAAAGATAGAAACAAAGTAAAAAACTATCCCCTTTACACTACAAGACCATGGTGTAATTGTGTGTATTGGGTTTTTGAACCTTATCTAAATTGGGAAAAGCAAGGTAGAGGAAGGAGATGATTGCATATTTGCATGCCCCATAGAATCTTAATGGCCACAACAGGAAGAGCTCCAGCCATTGGCTCTTCAAAGGACCACCGCTTAACACAATTAGAGGCATGAATTGTTATAAAATAGTTTCAACTGAAAATCTTTTAGTTAATATAAAAACAAAAGGTTATTGGGTGACAAGTGATAAGCAATGATATGTGGTGAAAGTGACCCTGACAAACCTCCAACTTCTGATCATCTTTGCTCTATAAATCATTTAAAGATATCTCATAAATGAAAAGTGAATTAACAAAATTTTAATTAATGCTAATGGACCACATAATGTGGTCCTGTACTTCATTGAAACAAAGGTAATTATGCATACAAAATATTATATATACATATCCCACTTAAATCCAATTGCATATGCACATACATCATATCCAGAGTCAGAGATGATGCATGGGAGCTCAAGGTCTCACCCCTGTCACTCGCATACCTCACCGTTATATATATTCTGGCGATTGTTTCAGTGATCATGCAAGAATTTTATATAGTTCTTAATTAACTTCTTTTATATCAAAGGTTACAGCAGATAGGCAGGTCAGGTCAGAAATTTTCCTATTGTTATAGTAGTAAAGAAAGGGATATGATTTATATAGGATATAAATTTCCAATGGGTACCAAACAATAGAAATGATGATGATAATTAACCAGAAAGAAATCTGAGAAGATACGCAATCTTCAAAACATAAGCAATTTAGCACACAAATAATCATTTAACCAACAAGTTATAATTAATGTATTAGAAAAAGGTTCTGTCATATACATAAAACAATTATATATTTGCTTATTTAGTTGTTTACTCCACATATGTTGATCAAATAATTTCTTCACCTCTGAGGAAGTACATTTTGCATGTTGTTCTCAGTGCTGTTTGAAAATTCATCTACTCATAATCATTTTAAAGTAATTAAAAAATAATATATTATATTTGCCTGTAGTACTGTTTTTTGTTTTTTTTTAATCTAACGCTCTAAACTTGAAAGAGTGAGTTTCCAGCAGATAGACACACACTCTCTCTAAATCTTGCTAGTCAGGATCGAACCTAAGAACCCCCACATTAGAGCATATGCCTTAGCCACTATGCTACATAGTGCTTGGCGCTCTTATCTTTATTTTGAACCTCCATTAATTGTGTTAGACATTAATAAACTTAATTATTAGTCAAACGTGTTGGTTAATTGTTAGAACCCTTTATAATTGTTATGAATGTTTTGGAGTTCTCTAGAAGTCATATTGTGGTCTTCTAGATTGTCTTGAAAGATGAAAAACGTGTATAAGAAATAGAGATGGTTAATGAGAGGTTTAAATGTTATTTAATAATAGTAGAGTGTGTAGAAAGTTTATATGAGTCTATATAATATATAAGTAGTCTTTTGGATGTAAGAAAATAAGAGAATATTGATGATAAAAGTTAATTTTTTGTCATGGAGTATTCTCTCTTCTATTATTAAAATATATTAAGTTTGCCTCATATTAAAATCAATCCCTGATCACATTGAACGTGCAATTTTTTACGTGAAGACCATTGCCTTAACTTCTAGATCAAAAACTGATTATCATCTTAAGTTCTAAAACTGAAACATAATTAAAAGAACTATACACGCGCGCGCGCGCACACAACGCATTCGAGAAGTTGGAAATGAATGTAGGGTTTTAATTTCTACTTTCAATCCTTCTACCTACTCTCTTGATCAGTTTCATTTTATTATAACTAATTTTAATAAATTAAAGTCACAAGATCGTTCCTGAGGAATACTGGCCAGAATAATTATACCAAAAGGTTTTGTGGGCTCATCTAATTTAACTTATCTATGCTACCAAGAGATCTCCATTAGAATCTGGACATTAAAAAAGAAAAAGAAAAGCAGTACATATTGGCAATTAATGAAATTTTGGTCGTAAGCTATACGTACTCCTCTCGTCCCATTTGTGAAAGAAGAATTAACATATCAAGTTAAAATCTCTTGATGACTACTATATATTGATAAATACTATGATCATATTTCTTTAGTAGCAATAAAATTTTATATGTGCTGCTTCACCACTACTAGTATATATATTACGATAA
This sequence comes from Carex arenaria, assembly GCA_964058825.1. Lineage (NCBI taxonomy): Eukaryota > Viridiplantae > Streptophyta > Magnoliopsida > Poales > Cyperaceae > Carex > Carex arenaria. Next base: position 723,288 of record CAXKVW010000069.1, read on the forward strand.
ACTTTTTAACATGTAATTTCATATATATATATATATATGAGTATGGCTAATATTCTTTCGGTTGTATTTCGGCCGAAATACAACCGATTAATTTTTCAATTTCCGAAGTCTAAAAAGTCAATCCAAACCGTTAGATGTGGTCTCCATATTGAAATGTGCTTGGAGACCAAATTTTACATTCTTTGAAATTTTTTTACTATTTATTAAGCTACTTTGAAAATCGCTGATCCAACGGTGGCTTAACCAAACAGTTAAACCGTTGGATCAGCGATTTTCAAAGTGGCTTAATAAATAGTAAAAAAATTCCAAAAAATATAAAATTTGGTCTCCAAGCACATTTCAATATAGAGAACACATCTAACAGTTTGGATCGACTTTTTGGACTTCGAAAATTGAAAAATGAATTGGTTGTATTTCGGCTGAAATACAACCGAAAGCATATTAGCCATACTATATATATATATATATATATATATAGAGCAAAACTAGGGTGTGATGTGCTCACCAAGAGAGATTGGTGAGCACACCTCCAAAAGTCTGTTGGATTGACTCCGAACTACGAATCCAAACCGTTGAAATCCATGTATTTCGGGAGTGATGCATGTACATGCAAAAATTTTAAAGTTTCGAATTCATTTAGTATATAGTCAAGCGGTCAAAACAATGAACATTTTATAAGTTATTTTTTAAATTGTTTTATGTATTCATTTTTCATTATCTTTTTGACCGCTTGACCATGTACTAAATGAATTCGAAACTTTAAAAATTTTGCATGTACATGCATCACTCATGAAATACATGGATTTCAACTGTTTGGATTAGTAGTTCAAAGTCAATCCGATAGTCTTTTGAAGGTGTGCTCACTAATTCCTCTTAGTGAGCACATCACACCCTAGTTTTGCTCTCTCTCTCTCTCTCTCTCTATATATATATATAGAGAGAGAGAGGGGTTGGCTAATAACAAATCAGTTGTTCCAGAGGTCCAGTGCAACCAAGTTGTTTTTCAATTTTCAAAGTCCAAAACGTTAGATGTGATCTCTATATTAAAATGTACTTGGAGACCAAATTTTATATTTTTTTGGAATGTTTTTACTATTTATTAAACCACTTTGAAAAACGCTGATCCAACGGTGGCTTAACCAAACAGTAAAACTAGAAGCCACCGTTGGATCAACGAATTTCAAAGTGCCTTAATAAATAGTAAAAAATTTCTAAAAAATATAAAATTTGGTCTCCAAGTACATTTTAATATAGCGAACACATCTAACAGTTTGGATCGACGTTTTGGACTTTGAAAATTGAAAAACGACTTGGTTGCACAGGATCTCAGGAACAACTGATTTGATATTAGCCAACCTTTATATATATATGAGGAGGGATCCAATTACACCCTTTTTTTTGACACATCATGACACCCTTTTTTTTATAGGTTAATTTTGCGATTTCAAAATCCAAATAGTCGATCCAAACCGTTCAACATGATTGATATACTAAAATGTGCTTGGAGATCAAATTTTATATTTTTTTGAATTTTTTTACTATTTATTAAGATAGTTACAAAATCGTTGTTTTTCAATGGTCCGAAAACAACGATTTTGTAACCATCTTAATAAATAGTAAAAAAATTCAAAAAAATGTAAAATTTGATCTCCAAGCACATTTTAGTATATCAATCATGTTGAACGGTTTGGATCGACTATTTGGACTTTGAAAATGGTATGTGTCAAAATGTGTCAAAAAAAAAGGTGTAACTTGATCCCTCCTCTATATATATATAGAGTCCGGCTAATGTGCTTTCGGTAGCATATGGGCCGAAGTGCTTACGGTCCAAATTTGAAATTTCAAAATCTAAAAAGTCGATCTGAACCGTTAGATGTGTTCTCTATATTAAAATGTGCTTGGAAACCAAATTTTACATTTTTTGGAATTTTTTTGCTATTTATTAAGCCACTTTGAAAATCGCTGATCCAATGGTGGCTTCTGTTTTTACTGTTTGGTTAAGCCACCGTTGGATCAGCGATTTTCAAAGTGGCTTAATAAATAGCAAAAAAATTCCAAAAAATGTAAAATTTGGTCTCCAAGCACATTTTAATATAGAGAACACATCTAACGGTTCAGATCGACTTTTTGGATTTTGAAATTTCAAATTTAGACCGTAAGCACTTCGGTCCATATGCTACCGAAAGCACATTAGCCGGACTCTATATATATATATATATATATATATATATAGGTTGGCTAATATACAATCGATTGTTCCTGAGCTCCCATGCAACCAAGTCATTTTTCGGTTTTCAAAGTCTAAACGGTCGATCCAAACGGTTAGATGTGATTTCTGTATTAAAATGTGTTTGGAGACCAAATTTTATATTTTTTGAAATTTTTTTTGCTATTTATTAAGCCACTTTGAAAAACGCTGATCCAACGATGGCTTAACCAAACAGTGAAACCATTGGATCAACGATTTTCAAAGTGGCTTAATAAATAGCAAAAAAATTCAAAAAAATGTAAAATTTGGTCTGCAAGTACATTTTAATATAGAGATCACATCTAACATATTAGATCGACCGTTTGGACTTTGAAAATCGGAAGACGAGAGCTCAAGAACAATCGATTGTATATTAGCCAACCTCTATATATATTGAAAATCGGAAGACGAGAGCTCAAGAACAATCGATTGTATATTAGCCAACCTCTATATATATATATCTATAGAGAGAGAGAGAGAGAGAGAGAGGTTGGCTAATATACAATCGATTATTCTTGAGCTCCCGTGCAACCAAGTCGTTTTTTGATTTTCAAAGTCTAAACGGTCGATCCAAACCGTTAGATGTGATATCTATATTAAAATGTACTTGGAGATCAAATTTTACATTTTTTGGAATTTGTTTGCTATTTATTAAGCCACTTTGAAAATCGCTGATCCAACGGTGGCTTCTGTTTTTACTGTTTGGTTAAGCCACCGTTGGATCAACGATTTTCAAAGTGGCTTAATAAATAGCAAAAAAAATTTTAAAAAATATAAAATTTGGTCTCCAAACACATTTTACACCATCTATTTTTTAAGTTTTCTAAGTCCAAAAAGTCGATCCGAACCGTTCAACATGATCTCCATATTAAAATGTGCTCGGAGACCAAATTTTACATTTGTTTGATTTTTTTTTTACTATTTATTATGTATTTTACAAAATCGTTGTTTCCAGACCATTGAATTTTTGTACCCATCTTAATAAATAGTAAAAAAATTAAAAAAAATGTAAAATTTGATCGGCAAGCAAATTTTAATATATCCATCATGTTGAATAATTTGGACCGACTATTTGAACTTTAAAAATGTAAAGCGCAATTCAGTGTCACTAAAAAATGATGTAAGTGAATCCCTCCTCTATTATATATATTATGATTTCGACATTCTCAGCACTTATTTAATTGACTTAATATTTATCTGATTAAATGTAAGGATGACAAAAGGTGTGATAGGGAATATTCCCTCGTCCCCACATAAAAGATGCATCTTTGTTATCTGATAAAGGGCTGAGATCGGTTGATGAAGGGTTGGACGACTAGTGCATGGTGCACACCTTAATTTGTGCTTGAAATATATTGTAATCAAATTCATAGTAGTCCATTTGTCATTAATTAAGCATACAAAATCAAAATCAAATTTATATACGAGAAGGGACACCTTTCCGGATATTTGAACGGAGCTCCTGATCGATCTTCTCATCTTAAAACTCTAGGTGATAATTAATTGTGGAAGAAGTGAGGCTGAGTGGATATAACATTTGGTAGTTCATGCATGGGTATATATTTTTTTTTCATATACTAATTTTTACTTATAAATCCTTCCGTTGTCGCTGTGCTGTTTACCCTAAATAAAATAAACTATTTCAACCAGAATTCAGATCCAGGACAATACATGACTATGTGGAATGAGATCTGAATCATTCGTTTTAATCTGGTACGAATCTCAAAGAGAAACCATATATATTCCAAATCGTCATCAAATTGATTTTGGTTCGATTGTGAGTATTCTATACGGTCAGATACCTTATGAGATACTCATTCTTTCAACCATAACAGTTCCCATTAACATAATTGTTATGTTTATCAGCTAAATATTTTCTTATGCAACCTCTATGATAATGAATGAGCTTTATTTTTAGTAGATCATCCAACTGACATTACATACTAAAGAACATTGTCTTTTCCGCAAAATCAAAAGTTGAATATCTATACAGCATAATGATGTTTTATTCTAATGCAAATCACTTGGTAGCACCTACCAAGCTTTAAAAAAAAATGATTATCTATGCAGCACAAACTTTTGAGTTTTCTTAACATCATAAATTGTGTAACAATGTTTGTCTTTTCATACCTCCAAGCTTAATTAAATATTAACCTAACTATCAATGTGCCTAATTGATTTCGTGGAACAAACATTTATGAGCACGATATTTTGCTTTAGTAATTCTTTAATTATGTGGGTCATATATAATTAACGCCATTATGAAAAGCACATATATAAGATCAAAGAGATGCGATCCCTTGTAAGCATGGCAACTGGCATCTAATTCTTGTACTAACTGCTATATTTATGTTATCAATCTAGAGTGTTTCAATATTTAAAGTAAGATTTCCCATCCAAAAGAAAAATTAAGAAGAAAAAGGAAAAACGATAAGACTTTAGATGGACCCACACATTTATTTTAATTGTAATAATGATAATGCAAGTATATAGTTGATTATCAATTGTGATTAATTTTTATTTGCAACAATGAGCAATTCTTCCAGATGGTGTACAAATAATGATATCATGCATAAATTGAAAATAATATCCACTCTTAGGATATCTTTCTTTATCTTATATCTCCTTTCAAATTTTTGGTTGGCAAGCAATTTGGATGTCCATGCATCTCCTCGAATGTTGGCCGGGGTTATGGTGCTCTCTTTAATTATTTAAATTTGAGTAATTATTATCCCATTATCAACCAAAACAATATTAAAGCTTTGCATAATAATTTGAAGGTCTATAATATGCACAAGTGTAATTATACTGCTCAAGTTTAAACCCTAGTTGCATATGATTGCATCATATATATATATATTATTCTATGGAGAAGACATGACTGGATTTCTTAATATATTTTTTCCCGAGTAAATTAAGTTAAGAGTCAAGCCATGCATCTAACTGTTTTAATATCGACAACAAATATCTCATTCGGATTTTGAACCTGCGATCTCTCACACGAAAAACATTGTTTTTATTACTAGACTAAAGACATGATCATTATCAAATTTTGTAATTCTTACGTACCCACATGCTAGAGCTAGGTTAAAATATATTGGACTAGAAAATAGAGCGTCGACAATTAAGTAATTTAAACAATTATTTAGAAAAAAGGTGTACGACAAAATGATTTCTCAACTCTTTCTATGTTTAGAATGTAGTACAAAAGATTCATTGGTTAGTCCCCCGTGGCTTGCACTAGGTAACATGGTGGAGACACATTTAATGGGCCAACAAATTACCGACTCTTTTTTACCAAAAAGTGCTAGATGGATTTAAAACCTTCAAGTGCCAAATAGACATAATTGGAATCGCACAGTGTGAGAGATTCGTCTAAGGTATCTTTACTTGAACCGGATCACTTGTCTCATGTGGCCAGAAAATTTCTATTCCTAAAGTTACTGATATATGGATTTATAGTGGGTATTGACATTTAAATATTGAATATAATTTTGTTCCGGACCCATGTATCAGTGACTTTAGGGATATAAATTTTTTGCCCATAGTGAGACAGGAGATTCGGTTCTATCTTTACTAGTTTGCAGTAGGGAGAGGATCAGGGTTCTCGGTCATGGGTATAAGATTAAAATATGTTTGACTCGTGTCGAGATTTGCAATAGATTAAATTTACGGAATGATTGAGATTAGTGCAGATTTAAATCTGCTCACACAAATCTTGATGCAAATCAAACGGTTGAGACTGGACATCGAACGGATTCCGATATGATGGCCTATTGAAAAACCACCGTCCCGTTTGTTGTATCACTCACACTCTAAATGTTAAACTAAAAAACAATATTACTTTTCACTAATATATACAGAAAGTACTTCAAGAAGTGATAATCATATTTTCTTATAAGCATATTTATTACTTACACCTTAATTAGATGTGTTAATATATTTTTTTCAACAATATTTATAGTTAATGATAAAGGTATTATTTTTCTTACATTATAAAGAATAGAAACTCGGATACTTACAATAATTTAACATATCTAACAAAAAAAAAAATTAACTTGAAACTTCTTTATAATTATTCAGAAAAAGAAAAATAGTGAACATTTTTCATATTGGATATAAATACTTGTGAATTCAGATATACACAACTTGCATGATAACTATAAACACTTCGAGGTGCAGAATATGAGTAGCAAAAATATTTTTTCTTTCCAAAAATAAAATAATTAGCAACTAGGAATTAATCTATGTGCATCAAATTGAGGAGTTATTCAAGATACACAAGAAGCATCCTAAGGATATGACATTGACATGCAATTAAAGAGTTAACTTCCCTTGTAGGCTTGTATAGTGATAAGATTAGATTGGAAAAATTGGGGTATATATACTAATATTTCGGGTATATTTCGTTGTAGCTTATTAAACTTTGTCATTTGTTACGAATTGGTCACTTAAGTTTGATTTACTTCTGTCTAATCACTCAACTTTATCACTTGTCTCAATTAAGTCACTTTATACTTTTTCATCCAAAATTTTAACGGAATATTACCATTCCGTGCAAAATATTAACGGAATTTACTCATTCCGTCCAAAAATATTAACAGAATGAGCATATTCCATCTAAAAAACTAATGGAATGAGTATATTCCATTAACATTTTGGATGAAAATGTATAAAGTGACTTGATTGGGATAAATGACAAAGTTGAGTAACAAAAAAGGAACAAATCAAACTTGAGTGACCAATTTGTGACAAATGACAAAGTTTAGTGACCTCCAGCGAAATTTACTCAATGATTATATTGCTCAATTCAGAAATCTAAACTAAGTTGAAATCATGATTCAAAGTGCTTATTAACGAGATCGTATATATATAATCAAGATAAATAATTGAAAATATGAACTTATATTATAGATACATATTAGAGAACCAACCATAGTCATATATTGTGTATATGAATTGCACGATTGTTTTTTTTGTTGTTGCATAAATATGAAATTTTGTGATAAATGTGATGCTAATAACACTTATTTATATATGTGGAACTATATTCTTGATCGATTGACAATTTTGCTTGCTATGACCATTCCACATACTCAGATTTGACCTACCAATATATATTATAATTTATTACTACGTACTAATACAAAATCTGTCATTTTCTAAATTAGCTAGCAATAGCTAGATAAGTCAATTCTTAAACTTAGAAAAGCTCGTATGTTTTAACAGATGCATGTCACTATAAGAAATGACATGGAATGGAAAGATCCTCTAATTAAGTAGTCTCCGGGTCCAAGTTTTGTTGTGCTCTGGACTCTGGTACAACGCTGATTCAAAGAAGATTGGTACATGCCAGATAGAGATATAGAGAAAGAGAGAGATTGAGGTGTTGTCAGTGTAGTTGCATGGGACCGCCACTTACAAGTTGCCCATGCTAAGATCGATCGCCTTCTCTCCTCTCAATCATTAGAGCCTTGTGAATTGTGATTCTCCCACACATGTGGCACCTTGATTCCCTTGTGGACACAGCGGGCAGCTGGTCAAGATACGTCTCTGCCCTTTTCATTTATTTCCCTTTTCTTAATTTTCTTTTAATTTTTTCCTGAACTTGAGAATTAACTTTTAATCTGATGATAAATATTATATGTCTTTTGCAAAATATCTGAATATTATAATTTGATTTAGTGATGACAAAGACATAACAAACACAGTATTATTTTTTGATCTAGTGTAATGCAATTTTATTTATAAAAAGAATTGAAAAATATAATACATGCAAAAATATAAATTTATGGACTTGATAGAAATTTCCAATTTATTAGAGGGGTTTAGCTCTTTTTTCTCCACTACTAAGGGTGTCAATGGGTACGATACGGGTTGGGTGAAAGCATTTTATACTCGTACCCATCATGATAATGAACAAAAAGTCTTTTCCCTTATCCATATATGTACCTGATAAATTAACAAAAAAAAAAAATCTTATCCTCATATATCTTTTCAAATATGGTTGTGTAAATGGATAAAAAAATACCATTAACATCTCGATTTGTGCTTTCGATAAAATATTTTTCAAAACAAGAAAAAGAAGAAAGAAATATTAATGAATACAACTATAATTTGTATTATGAAAATTTTGTACATTACAAAACTTTCCCTTATTATGTATAATCTTCATACAAATATATATATCTATATATAATTTAATTTTTAAAAATTATCTTGTAGGATAATATATAAGAAATGAGCTCCGTACTCTTGCCTCCGTTATAATAAAGAACAAAATATTTATCCTTATCCATATCCGATAAGTTAACGGAAAAAAAATCTTACTCTTACTTGTCTTTTCGAATACAATACGGTTAGGGAAATAGATAAAAGAGTGTCATTGAGTACCTCTAACTACCAATGGTCCATCGAATACAATAAGGTCAGGTAAATGGATAAAAGAGTATCATTGAGTACCTCTAACTACCAGCGGTCCATAAAGATAATATTTTTTACATAAAAGATCATAAATCAAAATCTGAACAAATTTTATTTTGAAATATTAAATAATTAGTGAGGAAATTTATTTGTTCCTCATCTACACATACATCCTTTAAACTAATTAATTATTTTTTTCTGTTAGATCAGATCTGTGTCGACTAGCTGTGAGTGAGTGAGTGACAGTCGACTGAGTGAAAATAAAGGGAAGAAATCAGGCGCACGAGCTCTCCATCTCTGTTTAGCTTCTAGTTTAAAGCTAAATTGTTCTTGTCTTCACGCAGTTTATACTTTATACCAAGATTCCAGGTATGAATTGGTGACCAAACCATACTGGATCTTCTGTGTCATGACTAGAGTTGCCCTAACTGCTGGTACAACAGATGAACAGACTAATTATTTATATAATTAAGACATACTAATCAGTGCATTCTCTTCTTTAATTTATAACCATCAATTCTGAACTTTGATTTCATGTACTTGGGGCGGAGTCATACTTTTGAACTATGGGGTCATTTTATTGTAAATTATATACAAATTTTTTTTTTTAAAATGGGGTCAGTTGACCCCCATATTGCCTTACTACATCCGCCTCTGTGTGCTATTAAGCTGATTAATAGATGGATTGTGCAAATTGGACGTGTAATAATTCTACAATATAGTTCATCGATCTCGATCTAAATTAAAAATAAATTGCGTAAATTAAACATACAATCTTTAATTTTCGAATATGGTCCACCTCGATCTAAACTAGAAAACGAAAGTATGTTGTAAATTATATTTCATAAAATGATATTTATGCAATTACAACACAATTATAATTTTTTTTGTCATATTGTGTCGAATATTTAAATTTTAGAACTACACTAATAGTTAAAACGTTCTGTGTTGATGAACAAATAATCAAATTCTATATATAACAATGCAGCAATATATTCACTATCTATTATAAAAAAGAATTCCTGATTATAATTCGCTTTTTAAATCTTTAATTCTTATAGATCAAAATCGAGTCTGAATTCACTTGTAAAATTTAAACATTGAATCATAGCATCATAAATATTAAAACAATATACTTATCAACATTTATGACTAGAATAACGATAATTAATTAAGTCGATAACCCTCATATATATGCACATTAATATATTATCGATGAACATTGCATCTTAAAATTAGCTAAGCAACAGGATGCCACAAACAAAACATTCGGTGTTAGCATCAGAAAACAAGTTCCAAGAAAAGGGAGCATTGAAGAAGCAAACAATCCTTTTCTATTTTTTATTTTAAATATGTTTTTTTCTCAATTGTTTTTTTCCTGCTCGGCATTGTTTTGTTTGACCTCATGTTTTATGTTCCAAGGACATGTTGTGTTTTCAGGATTATGTGATATGAGAGTTTTCATATTTCAAAATTTACAAATTAATTTATGAGAACATATAAAGTTGAGAATGTTCGAATATTATCATAAGAATGTGCTGAAAAAAAATATTGTTTATACTGTAAGAAAGATGTAAATAGAACATTATATTTTTTATTTTTTAAAGACTTGTTGTCAATATTTTTTTTTATAAATAACGACTGATAAAATTATGATCAATACCAGTAATCCAAAGTTTAATAATTAAACTATGATAATATTCAAGAAAATTAAAAATAAAGTAAAAATTGTCATGAAAAAAATAAAGAAATTAATGGTGAAAAATATAATAAAAGTAAAATTGATAGCAAAAAAAAAAAATATAATTAAATAATAAAAAATTAAACCAAATACACTTATTATGAAAAAAAAAAATGATAAGATGCAAAGGGAGAGTGAGCAAGAGATGGCATCGTAGAAGAAAAAAAATTAAGTTTAACCTCATGTTTTTTTATGCATGTGTACAAATTTGATTTTCATATATTTTCCTATGAGTTAAATTATTCTATTATCCAAAGACCAATGAACACGTTTCGGAATATAAATATCATTCCATCAAAATTTCGTTGACAGTGTATCAGTAATATTTTATAATTAATTAATTTATTATTTTAAGCCATAAAAATATTTCGGAGCTTCTGCAACAAATCTGATGTTATTCCTCTGCTGTTATTTTTGAGGAATAACAGGAACTATGATTTCAATCTCATCCGTTCACATCTTTTTAAACGCGAATCTTAATCATAAAGCTTTTTATGTGCAAATCTCAATGAATATCAACGGATGGAATTGGAATCATAGGTAAGGTTACTGACTGTTTTTCCTCGAATAACAGCAGATTTATTTCCACGGCATGACCGATCGGATCATGAATTCGCATCCTCTGAGATATCTCAAACTTTGCGTGAGTTTTTGGAATATCTCAATCGTTCAAATACATTCTGCACGAATCTCTAAGCTCAAATAAAACCGGTCCCCTACGCTTCCCAGAGTAGGCACCGGACACGTTGGTCACGCAAAAGTGGAGATATCTCAGAGGATATGCACCCTCGGATCATCAGAGACAAATCTGGATTTTATTTTTCTTGTTTTTCTGTTACATTCTTCGTATAGTGAGTTATATTGCCTGTTCTTTAAAACTCAAAATCTGATTCATTTCAATATTGGTTGTTTAGTAGTATACTAATCATGTTAGTTAGTGATCCATCATTGCTGAGGTACGGCTTCTGATCTTATATGCACTGGGGCGGATCCAGTAATTAGGATAATGAGTAAATATTGTATTTTCTGAATTTTGATTTTTTTATAAAAATTTATAGATTCAGATTAACTTTGTTTTCATTGAAATTTTATTTGCCTTCTTAAATATTCTGATTTGTAATAAGAGTTAAATTTAGTTTTAAAATTAGAATATTTTTTTTGAATTCTGATTGATAATTATGATTAGAGCTAAAAAAGTTGGAAATTAGAAGTCAAAATATTGAAAATTACAAGTTAGAGCGTTGATTTTAATCTAGTGCCCGATTAGCTAATGATTTTGAACTCGAGTAACTTTTTAAATCCGATTTGCTATATTTTTGCTCTCTTGATGAAAATTCTAGTCCATGGGTATGCATCAAACCATTAATTGTTAGCAGTTTAGGTTGTTAGTTTTATGATAAAATTTTTTATCAATTAATCATCCGTATTTCGTTTATATAGCCGATTAATCGGTCATTTTTATTATTCTTTTTCTTACATTTATTTGATAAGTTTATTGTTCGAATTGATGAAGAGCGAGACAAAGTCACTCAGTTACCGTAAACTCAGAAAAATCCGATTGAACTCAATTTGCTACTTAAATGCAATTCAATATTTTGTTGCCTTATCTTGATTAAAATCTTGCATACGCTCAGTAATATGTCGAGGCTGCCACTGTACACACCACAGTAATAAAGATCCGCGACTTATTTGCAAATTATTCGTTTTTTGGTGATGCCAACCCGAACGCCGAATTATTCGGTTGACCAAACTTTGACTGAATTATTCCCGAATAATTCGTGAATTTTCCGAATCTTTCCCGAAATTTTCCCAACTTTTTCCCAGAACTTTTTTTGCTCCCTTACAAAACTGAGATCTCTAATCAGAATAATACTAATCATTCTCAAATTATACCCAAATTATTTCCGAATCACGAATTTTTGACCTTGCCGAACCGAACCCGAACAATTCATTTGTCACTATGGTACACACTATACCAAATACTGGTCTCCATAATCCACATTGTCAAGGCCACATAAGACCAAAGCACAAACTATAAAAAGGAGCGGGTATTATAAAAGGCTGAATGATGGGCTACTCATGGAAAAAGCAGAGGAGCAGCCAAGTCGACCGTTGCACGCTCTAAGTTATAAACTAAAGAATATGCCTTGTAGCTAGAATGATCAGAGGGTACATAATACAGATAACAGATACATCAAATGCATGTCAGCATGTATAGAGACTACACATATGTATTGATGTAGACGACTAGACCATATATATGTAACCAGTACTTCAATCTTATCTCCTTTTGTTGTTTGAAGGAAGTTTGATTCTCTCTGCTTGTATTTATCAACCTCAGTCACTCTAACTAGTGCATGGGTGGTCCTGTTTATGTAACTCTTGATATACATACATAGATATTATTAGTATTTTTTTGTATTTTGTCATCAAAAGGTTTGGTATATATAATTTGTTGGCTTTGAAGTACATTAAGCATTTACATCTGTTAGGAAAAATATATGATTGTTGTTGAATTGACGGCATGAAACTTTTTATACAAGAGAAAAGAGTACAGTTGGGGTGACAATTACTAACCAATAATGTTGCCTTGTACAAATTGTTTTGCTTGATGGATATATATATATATATTCTTCCTGATAACAATAGGAGAATCAATTGGTGTATTGACCAGTGTTGTAAATAACAGTATGTACTCATCGGACGGACGGAATATCACAAATGCGGTTAATTATTCGGAATTATGCAGACAATTATGTGTTTTCAACAAAGTTATGTGCATATACTCATATTTATTAAAAAAATATATATTTTCACTCATCAAACTTATCAAATAAACTTATTTTAACTTGATTTTCTTGTTAATTAATAAAGTTTCATGACATTGTCATTTTGAAAATATCCAGATAAGACAAGATAAGCATGTAACGGATTAATTGGACAAATTGATTGATTTGACGGACTAAACAACCCAATATATAATGGATCATTGCCCAATAATTGACCAACTAAAAGGCCTACGTGTCTTGTAATTTTATGAATTTCATGTATGTTGCTCAAAAACTTTGAAATTACGTATCCCCCCCTCTAAAATACATAATATCATATTTAGCCTTCTAAAATTTAGAAATTAACACAAATTTACCAAATTTATTGACTTTTCTATTAAAACTCATTTAAATTTATGAAGTACCAATTTTCCATTTATTTAAAAAAAATTAAAATATTCAGTCTATATAAGAAAAATGTTTTTCTTCTAACCAATTGTTTGAGAACAAGTGGTTCATTTCTCTACTTGTGATGCATACATAGTGACAATTAGAGTCACTACCAAGTTTCTTAAAAAAAAAAGACAATTAGGCATAATCTTGTGTGTCTGTCACAAGTAAGAAAATTAACATGTTGCTCTCAAAACTGATAAATTAGATAACTATTTCTCTTACACATATTACATATATTTTATTTTCTAATAAAGGATAAAATGATTACTTAATAAAGAGTTAAACTAGGGTGTTCTTAAGTTCACCAAGTCTATTTGTTAACTCAACTCTAATATTTATCGGCTTTGTTTCAAACAATGAATCCAAACCGTTAAAACTCATCTACCTTATGAGTGACGCGTCTACATGCAAAAATTTTAAAATTTTGAATTAATTTAGTAGAAAATCGAGCGGTCAAAATTTGAAAATTCATAAATTAATTTTAATGCATTCATTTTTTGAACATTATTTTTTACTTCTTGACTCTATAAAAAATTAATTTTAAATTTTAAATTTTTCACATATAAACGCATCATTAGATGGATTTGAACGTTAGTATTTGTTGCTTAAAGCCAATCCAATTCCGATAGATTATAGAGTTGATCAATTGAGTTCACAAAGCTTGGTGAACTTAATTAAGAATACCCTAATTCTACTACTTTATAAATTTAAAATGAGATTTAATAGAAAAGTAAATTGGGTAAATTTGTGTGTTTTTTAAATTAGAAGGGCAAATAGGATGTTAAGAATTTTGCAGGGAGAAATACCTAATTTTGAGATTTCTTTTTACGGATATACACTTGAAATTCACGCTTTTTTTTATCTTGTCTTTTTAAATTTCTTTTTTTTTTTTTATCATTAACTATGTTTTTATTTACCACTCTGTTGGAACTTGGAAGATAATCATCTGCCAATCTTAATAAAAAAAAAAAGATAAAAGAAATTAAGAGAATCAACATATATATAGAGATGGGCTATGGTGAGCTGCGAAATACGATTCTTGTTTTAGTTCACGCTTATATTTTTGTTTTTAAGTCTAAATAGCCGATCCAAACATCTCAACATGATCTCTATATTGAAATGTGCTTGGAGATCAAAATTTACATTTTTTTTAGATTTTTTTACTATTTTTTAGATGGGTAGAAAATCGTTGTTTTTGGATGGATTATGGACCATAAAAAAACAATGATTTAAAAAATTCTAAAAAAATGGTAATAAATTTTCAAAAAATGTAAAATTTATTCTCCTAGCACATTTCAATATGTATATCATGTTGAGCAGTTCGGATCGACTTTTAAATTTTCAAAAGTAAAAAATATGAGCGTGAAGTAAAACAAGACTCTTATTTCGCAACTCACCATAGCTTGTGTGCGTGTAAGTACGTACTTATATATAAGTCATATATATATCCATCCCTTTGTCAAATTTTCAAAATTTTCTCGTTTCTGTATTCATATTATACAAAGTACAACCTTAATTGAATTGACCACATAGCGAAGGAAAAAAAAAATCAAAGACCTCATGTTTGTTTCAATGAGCGTCCCAAAACAAAAATCTCTCCAAGTCCACCACATGCAGTTTGAAAAATAACAAACAAAACCATCAATCTAGGTTTGCACTCTCTCACTACAATCTCTCTCCCTCTCCCCTTCTTTCCTGTCAGTCAAATCAAATTAGGAAAACCGCTGACAATATACAACATATACAAAACAACCACTAATAAAACTAATTAAAACAGTTGATTATTGTGTAGTTCAAGGGAGGTCCTGTGAATCATGTCATGTGGATGGCATATACAAGTGATGATTCAGTTGTTTGGCCATATCTTGCCAGCATTTGGGCTATGT